>JAUPFP010000015.1:85000-770000 GCA_036925085.1 Brachycybe producta | reverse complement strand
CACGAGGTTTTCGAAGTTTGAACGTTATTATTACGAAATGAAAATTATTACTTTCGCTTCGAACAAAGTTAATAAAGACTTCGGTTCAATTGATTTTCTCCCAATTTGATTGAACGGCCGAATCTATTTCGGGAACTGACTTTGTACTAGTTCGTACCGCAATCGTAATGAATGCGATTGGTGTTTACTTGTGCTAAAAACAGAGCTACAGTAAGATAAATATCGGTGCTTATCATTTCTATGGGTTAGTTTTTTTATTGTTCTTCTGATTTTTACATGGCCGAACAATATAAGAAATGTTCTTTTCTTATGGAGGAGGAAAGTGATCAATGATTATAGTTAGATTATTGATTCATCGTCTGATTTTTACAATATAAGAAAATATAAAATATAGTAATATAAATTCCGCCTTACTTTTTATCGTGACTTTTTTATTCCTTGTCGAGGTTCATTAAAGAGTCCTGTCCACTTCTTGAATATTTTGAAGGAAACGGTAACGCAAAATGAAGCTGATTAACACGTAAATTTGAAATTATCAGCCTAGTTGGGGCGCAAAAACGTCGAGTAGAGCCTAAACTTTTTCAGGAACAACATTACAATAAAATTCAATTTCTTTTTCTTCTGGTTATGTCATTGCACAGGATGTAGGTTGAACTTTCGTTCCGCAATATTTTTTACTTTAAACTCTTTAAAAATTTATTGACAGAAATTAAATCATTACAATAGTTCAAATTGAGATTAACTAAAATACACAATAATGTTTACAATTCATCAGCATTTTTTTTCAAATTAAAAAAAATCTCTAAATTGTAAATTAAAATAGTAAAAACGGTCAGCATTTTTGGCCTTTTATCCTCTATACATGGATTAGGCCTAGTATTATTATCCCTATAATACTATGGAGCACAGTGAATAGAACTAATTCACTTCGATCGATTCTCGCTATGAGTTTATCAATCAATAAAGGTTATGCCAGTTGTAGCAAATAACAATGGCAAAACGTTGAGGCTCAGGTTATAATTAACCTGATGTAATGCCCAACTATTGAATAAAATCCAAAGCAGCTCATAACCTTCATTGTTCAATGGAACTATGAAAGAAAAAACAATGGTTACGAACATAACACTTCGTAAATGTTATGAGTCAAAAGCCAATCCATTAGATTTATTTTCCACTTTTTAGATTGGACTTTTGGGATTAAAAAGTGCCAGAGTAGAAACTATTTGGAACTCCCTTCGGCACGGAACAAGCCCTTGTCCCATTCATCTTTATGAGAATGATGCTGATATTGGAATACAATGTTGGAATTCGTTTTAAATGGCTTACAACTTGTGCCAAAATATTTAACTTTTTTATTACATTGCACTTAAGAGAGTTTAGTTCTCTTTTTGGGTTGAAGATATAGAAGACTAGCCTCTCTTTTTTTTTTTAACAAAGTGACAGCAAATTTTCTTCGGAAAATTAAAAATAAACACTACTTTATAAAGTATGTGGTTACAATTTGAACTGACCGACTTTTAAAAAAAGCACTTTGCAGATTACAAACATAAACTGCAATATAATAACTTCAAAGCCCAAATTACTTCAAGTAATGTTGCGAGTTAAACTCAGTTTCATTACCAACATATAATATATCTAAAACATTTAAAAATACTGGCCTTAACATATACAGTACATTGTAAGTAAACTAGCTTGTACATTATTTGAGCAACAATTTTTAAAGTTTTCTTTTTTCCATTTTAGGATAATAGGCATCAGGCACAAAACAGCCAACGCCATCCAGTAACAATAAAAACGCACTTTCAGTGTTGAAATAAGCATATCTTGGAGCAGTTACTAGATCTAGGAGGGACGTATAGTTTTATCAGCATTTCTCTCAAAATACGTAGATGTAGCTCAACTAAAGAGTCGTGCCACACGAACCACTTTTTAGTGATCGTGTTTGACTGCAAAATGTAGTCAGCATATCGCTAATGTGCAAAGGTTCCGCGTCTTTCCAATTCAGTGCATTATTTCAGCAACAGCAGAACACACACAAGCATTTCGCATGCTGCAATTAGACTTTTGTCCCTCTGTTACAAGCATTTTTGGCTGCTTGCAGAATATTTTAACAAATTCAAAATCTTGAAAAAAGGCAGTTCTATCGCCGTGATTTTTCCCCACCAAAAGTATGCTTTCAACGGCACTGGATAACACTGGGTGTTGTTATATATATATATGCGCATACAGTAAAAACAAATTTGCTCAGCGATATCTTAAGGCATATAATTATGATATAAAATATACATAGTTTATGACACGAGTGCCTACAAAAGGGATTCTCAAACACACGAGACCACGATCAAAATACAAGTAATTTACAACTATTTAAACTATCATGTTTGTGCTTGCATGATAATTGCAACAAACCTGCTTAGTTTTTTTTTTCTCATCGCGGTTCCCCTCGACATAATAAACCGCATGACATAACGTAACGAGTTGTAACGTTGTCATTGAGAAGTGTTTATGTCTTAGTTGTGTTTGAATCGGGTCATATCTGGCGTTTACAATTTTGAAGTGACCACAAACGTCAACACCACACATACATGCAATGTCACAAGCTAAAACAAGATATATCGTGTTAACAGTCACTTCAAGTTTGGTCACGGCAACTCGTTTCATAAACATGTTTTTAAAAAATACAATTCTTATAGCATAATCATTTAAAAAAATACTTTAACAAATACGACATAGAATTAACAAAAAAATATAAATTTGCATTTCATATAATTATATCAAAAAATTGTGAAAACGACAAAACATGAAAAAACTTTAAAAAAATTATCATTGATGGTAAAAAATTTAAAATCGCGATTAATTTCACACTTATATAGTGCAAGTTAGTAGACATAACATATTATTAGATATATATAAAAAAATATTTTTAAAAAAAGCACGAGAACCGCGGATGAAATAGATGGCTTTAAAGAGGGGACTAACTAGACATCGGTCCAAGAAAGCTGAATAGCAGGTTTTTTTTTATTGCGAGCAAAGCTTTTGGTTTCGTAATTAGTGTTATCTATTAAATCTATTTAGGGACCTTTTTGTGTGGAGAATCGGTTATTTTGTAAAATTACTAGGCACTTTGCAAACAATCAACGATTTAGTCAATTACCATACCCATGTGCACATTTAAATGACAGTGTAGGCAGCATGATTTACTTGAAACAATCAAAATATCTGAAAAAGATAGTCTCATCAATGTAACTTGAAGCATGTGATATCAGTTGATAAAAAAACAACCTTAGATTTGTGTCATTTTTGCCTTGAAGAGAGAGGGAGGGATAAGCAAACGTTCTCAACAGTTTAAAAAACAAATACTTCTTGAATACTTCTAGTATTACCACTTTTTATCAGTTTTTTTTGTCAACACCTCTGACGTCACAAGCTTACAGTTACATTGAGAATACTATATTTTTCAAATACTTTTGCTTGTTTCAAGTTCATTATATTGCCTACAATGTTATTATTTCATTGTTTGTATTGGGTAAGGTAATTGGTACCCCTCTTCATATTTGTTGTGCAGATTGTCTGAACGGTAAAGAGAAAATGTTGCCAAAAACGCTACGTAAGTGGTGATTTAGTACAATTGTTTAGTAATTCTACAGAATAAAAGATTTTTCAGTTTGACAGCAAAAAAACTGTATATTAAAAATGATTATTTTAACTAATTTGAACTGTTTTCTATAAAATTTTCAATATCAAAACATCCTTTTAAGCGAAAATTATTATTTGTATAAAAAATTAAGAAATATATATATATCTGAAAAATTTCGTATCAAAATTTTCCTATAAATTTTTATAAATTTTGTTAAAAAAATAATTATCTAAACTCGTTAATGATCATTGATGACATTGATCACATGTCTTTTAAGAACACAAAAAAATATAAATCCCATGATTCAGTGGCAACCTTCTTTTTTCACCTTACGTTTGTCCGTTAGTTGTTTAAAAAAGATTATCTCTGGTGAGTTTCACTTCGATGGTTCCGCCATTTATTTCATAAGCACTACAACATACAAATGATATATAATATATATTAAAAACAAGTTGTGGATGTCTTTAAAATGCGAGATCAATACCTGTAGTTTTGGCGATTTAAAAAGTCAACGACGGCTGGTTTGATACGAGGTTGACCCTGATTACTGTGCGTTCCTTTGCCGGTGACGACGTAAAAGGTCAAACTGGACTCTCTAGAGTTCTTTAGCTCAATTTTTTTCTTATTGATGAACTGTGTAAGAGCTTCCATGGCTTCTTGAACGAAGAGCATGTGAAGATCGAGTGTATTGCTCTTCATGCCGGAATTTTGTTTCGTCAGGATCATTTCCATGGCGCGTTTGTTAGCTTCGCGAAGCTTTTGGGAATGAAGGTGACCCTAATAAAGTGCAAAGAAGGATTAGATAGGATATAATGGAAAGTCGTTAATGGTTTTCGAGATAATGACGGGTTTCATAATGACCCAACACCACTTTGCATATGAATTGTGTGTTAATTCTATTGAATTTTAATCTTAAAAAGTTTACTTGTTGAGAGTAGAAACTAGCGACGGCTTTCATGTTTTTTCCGTAAGCATCTTGAGCTCTTGTGAAACAATCTTGCCTTCGATGATAATGAACGGTTGCCTCTGCACGAAGGTCCTCGTAACTGGGGTCGACCACGGCCTGTTGTGCAAGCAGATCTTCCTTTTCTTTGTCTTCCTCGTACTAAACGGTAGAATAGTAGTACTAAAACTACTCTCTATACCCCCACCCATAAACCATTCCAACTGAAGTACATTTACCATTAACTGACTCTCTTGCTGAGCAATTTTTAACCATGCATTTTCGTACTCGGAAATGAGTTCTGGTGCAATAACCAGTCGTGGTTGTTCATTCGGGCAGAATGTGGCCTCGATCAAATTTACAGTTTCCAGAAAAGAACCGCTGAAACACATTTCAAACAATTGAATTTAATTTTTAAAAGCAATTTAAAAAAAAAATTGAAAGTGGTTTTAAAGACTAGAAAGGTTTTAATAAAAAAAGTCAGTAATATTAAAATAGTAAAAGTCTGTTAATATTTTTTAGAAGGAAGCGTGGTATTCGGTCCGGTAACCCGAAGTTGGATAAGCTGGGTTCTACTGTAGACAAAATGACAGTGCTAAATTTTTCGTCAACCCCTCTGACGTCACAAGCTTCTTTATACGATGAGGCAAATATACTCCCTGTTTACGATAAGAGTTCAGCACATCTCCAAAGCAACCCTTGTCATTGAATCTCGCCTTCAATAAATATAGTTTTGTTAACTTCTTGCATCTTTAAGAAAGTTTAATGTTATTAGTAAAAAACAATAATCAAAAGAAAAATGAAAAATTTCTTGCAAAAATATTGACTTATGCAGATACTATTTCTATGAAAATGAACAAAACAAACTTAAGTGTGACATTAATTATTTCTATAAAACAAATCTCTTGTTCTATAAACAAAACAAAAAAAACTAAAGACAAAAAATGCGAATAAACTGCAAAAAGAAACTAAACGAATGATAAAAAAAAAATGATTTTAAAAGATGCTTGAGAAAAAGCATTTACAAATGAACGAGAGAATTTTCAAAACGTTAATTACTCGTTAGCATTGAATACTTCGTCCACGGCCTTACGATCGATTTTCGGAAACATTTCGTAAAGTTGCTGTCGTTTGATCTTTGATGCCAGACCTTCGGTGTTCGATGGAATCTGTTCACGATTTAAGATAAAACGAGTGATTTACAAAATGGTAAAACAAAAGAAATGACTCCAAATGCAATCACCTTTTGAAATGAATCAAAAACAGGTGCTTCGATTGTTAACGGTGGGAATTCGGGATCGTGACGATCCGAAGCCTCGAGATTGGCCGCGATTCGAGCATCTTCCATCTCCTGTATTTGTTTTGCGTATCCTTCATCTGAAACGAGAACAGTTGACAAATTATTTTAGTCTTGCCGGTCAAGACCAAAATAATTTGTTTCTTTTACCCTTTATGATTTCGTTTAAAGTTGACTCTTCTCTTTCAAATTTCTTCATTAGTGATTGCGACCAGAGACTGTGAATTTCGCGAGCAGTTTCCAAATCGACGACAACATTCAAATCGTTTCCATAATATGATTCTTTAGAGAGAAAGAATAAGAAAAAATGATTTAATCATTTCATTTTTTTTTCATTCTTGGTCATTGTGCCGAAGAACGAGAACGCTTTTTCTTGTTGGAAGCAATTTATGTAAAAATCTAAAATGTTTTATCAACAGGTGATTAGAAATATTCTGAACTCTTGATTTATACTGCGTTCTAGAAAAGCAATACTAAGAAGAAATTTAAAGTGTTTTAAAAACTGTAACGGTTGCTGAATCATTTAATAGTATTTTTCCGGTTGATATTGTTCAAAATAAACTTTTTATAGACAAAATTAAAAAATGCTTTAAAAAAAGCTTATTTTGAAAAAATATCAACACTCAAGGGATTGAGCTACTCTTCTAGTTTATAAAACACTAGTTTTTCTTCGTTTTGTATCTGAATGACAGAATATCCAGATTCCGAGAGGCGTTTACACTTTAAAATCCTGATAATTTCTTAAAAATTACAGCGACGATTAAAACTCAGATTCTTATTTGTATAAAACTTCCATAAAAAGTATATTTTTTAAAATATCGTCACGAAAATAACCGGTTACTCCTCAACTTTCAAGTTACTTTAATAAGAAAACGTTCAGTTCGTTTTCCTGCACAATGTTTAAAAAAAAATGTTTTGTTGCGTTTTCAGAGATTGCCCAATTTAGTTACCCGGCGCAACATGAAATGTGACTGGTCCAAAAATCTGTTCCAATTGCATGGCAAAAATGGGATCGATACGAAGAACGAGTTCCTGTGGTAGTCCAGACTTCGACTGTTGCGTAGTGTCGGAAGACGAAAACATACCGGCGATATCAACGTTGGATGACTTCAATGTTGTTTCGTTATCTTCATCATCGTCGTCCGAACCGAGATCTGCCATTTCTTCTATGCTCTGTTCGAGATCGCCGTCTTTATCGTTATGAGCATCCATACTACATTCGTAACCAGAATCCAGTAGTAAGTTTGCGACCCACTCGACATTCCCCTCACATTTTTCCATCAGATCGCGGAGATCTTCGATCGGAACTGCAGGAAAATACGTTTTTAAGTTACCGATCTTTGCGTCGTCGTTTTCGTTCGAAGAAGTGACCGACGTACTCGGACTGCAAACGTCGTCGAATCGAACGAAATCTTCTTCAACGGCACCCTTAATCGTAACGGCCAAAGCCATATCGCTTCCTCGCCGTTCTTTAGCTTCATCATTTTCTCCAATTGGATACGGAGGCAAATCCCAATTGTGACCAAAAGCAGCTGCCAATCTATGGCTCTTCATAGGAGGCAGCAAAGTATCGGCCAACGAACTATCCATCGAGCCGATATCGTCTCCGAAAGGATCACGTTCCATTCCGAAATCGATCAACATTAGGTCTTTCATGTTTTGTGAAAGCGGTTCGGTCTCTATATCGTTGGAAAAGTTTTCCTCGTCCGAATCTAGACGAGACTGATCTTCACCACCGACAGAAACCAAGTCGTAATGTTTTATTGAGGCGTTCTGATCGTTTGCCATTGCCGCAATGTTCGGAACGCTGCTACTCTTTGACAGCGTCTTGTTTTTCATTTTCTTCTTTTGTTTTTTAACTCCCGATTGCCCGGTTGCCGAATAAGCTTCCGTCGTTTGCGACTTTTCTACAATCTTCTTCAGTTCATCGTAAGCGACTGATGAGCTACTACTAGATTGCACCGCATTTTCTTGCTGCAGTATTTTGATTTTGTTTTTCTTCTGTTGTTGTTGAACAGGTGCCTGTTGTTGATTGTGTTGTTTACCGTTAACCGTCATTGTCGTATCTGCTTCGTTTGTAAGCGATATTCGCCTTGAAGCATCGGTCAGAATTCCACCCAACTTTTCTTGCAATTCTTTCTGCTCTTTCATTACCATTTTCTGTTTATGAATATCGATTTTCGGTCCGATCTTTCTGAGCATCGTATGAACGGTGACTTCGTGATCGAACTTATGCAACATCAATCGTAGTCTGGCAAAAGACACACCGTGAGTATTACGATTGACCAGATGATATGGATTGTAACGCCATTGTGTTTGAGGTTCAAGAAGAACGACAAAATAACGCAATTTAATGGCCAACAGAACGTAAGGTTCCATCTCCCACGATTCGAGGTTCGTGTTATCGATGATGATCGGCGTTACGTTCTTTTGCATACATTGAAGTGCTCTGTCTCGTGTCTGAGTGTGCGCTTCACCGATCTGAGAAGAATCGAATTCGTAAGTGCCGTTCTGTTCGAAGTAACTGTCGGCACTCAGAATAATTCCGTTGTGCTTCAGTTTATGAGCCAAAGTCGTTTTTCCACTACCGGGACAACCACGAAGAAGAATGAGTACACGTTGGCCGGCTTTTATTCTTCGGACGACATCGTTTTCTTTCTCTTCAGCCGTTAATTTCTGACTTGCGGTTGCGTTGTTCGGAACATTCGTACTCTCAACTCTTGCGGCCATCACATTTGCCAGTTCCGATTTAACGCCAGCTGTTTTTTTCGTAAAATGGGAATGTTTCACATTGGTAGCTGCAGCTGAACTTTGATGCGGCTGCTGTTGATGCGGTCTCCATTTTTGAACCGGATGCCCCATCAAAGGTATTGGTTTCGAGTCTTTTTGTTTCTCTTGTTTGAGACTCTGTATCAAAGACTCGACCAATTTTGTTTGTTGTGCTGTCAGATCGGCCAATGCAGGATTTTCCGATGCCGATGCTGAAGATCTCCTCACGTAAGGTCTTCTGAATTTATGTACTGGTTTCGAAGAAGCTCCACCCGGATTGTGGGCGTTCTGTTGTGCATTGAATCCACTTCCAACTTTCTTGTACTTTCCATTTGTGTTTGAGGTTGCCATTGTTGTCATCGACTCTGAAGCGTCTCCTTCGATAGATTTATCTGAATCTGGACTTAAAACGTTACAAAGTTGAGCTTTCGTATTACATCCAAAAATTGTTGTTGATGTCGTCGTCGTTTCTGCTGCTGCTGATTCAGCGATTTCTTCTCCACCTTCGAAGTACAAATCTTCGTTTGATTTGTAAATAGAGTCTCTTGCTGTGTCACTTACTGTATTTAACGTTTGCAGCTGATCGTATTTCACACCGTTTGTGGTTCCTCTATCATAATGGAATTTATTCGTGTCAGCCCTTTGAACCTTTTGTCTCTTTTTTGCCGTTGTTGTCTTCCTTTCGATATTGTCGTCTTGTTTTCCGCTGAAACTGAGCAACGTTTCAATAGCAGTATCCACTGAAAATGAAAAACAAAACGAGCAAAAATAAGCTAACTTCTATTCTCCCAGCAGGGTAACAATCACACACACACCAGTCACAATACAATTATTCATACATAAACAATGCTAAAATCCCCATCAAGGAAAAACAAACAACTTCATCAGATTACGTCGATCTACAATATCAAAAACTTTATATTAAATAACACAATTAGCCTCTACCAATATGCTCACAATATAATCTAGACTCTAAATCTTCAAACGCGCCTCTACACAGGGTCAAGGGCACGTGGACTGCCAGAGGCTTATCAACAATCGGGATTTTTCCCCCGTAAATCTTCTGTTTAAAAAAAAATAAATCCACGGATTACTGTTGGATTCTCAATGCTCCATCCCTGGACAATAAACAGTCTACAAAGGATATCATTATGGAACGCATTTTATATGGCGTCTATGATTTAACGGATTCTTTCGCAGAATTTTGTCTTGCGGAAATGACGCATCGCTTCTCTTTTGCAACGAATCTACTTACCAAATCCTATCCACTTTAGGAACGACTATTGACTTCGCTTGTTCGCTTTCTATGTTTTCGTCGTCTGCTTTCGTTTCCATGGTAACGACAACATGAATTATTTTATACTTCGTTAGACGTCATGCAGAAGCGCGACATTTCATAAAGAAATATTTAAAGGTCATGGCATCGTATTTCCGAAAGTTCTAAGCTTTCTAAGATTCATTATAATGGCATCTTTTTAATGACCTTTACGTAATTGAACAACTGAATAGGGACCAAACGCCATGTTAGGTCACCCTCGCTCAATCATTCCTATGACATAGTAACAGCAGTGTGTTTCGTTCTAATTCTACGGTGTAAAATGCCAGTGCCAGTGGCCAAGTTGCTATAGTTCACTTTCTAATCAAGACAAGACCTACTATTATTCTTTCTTTGGTCAAGGTTAGATTTTTGTGTGTGAGATGGGGGTTTGCGTGACGTCACATACAAATTGAAGAGAGATGACGTCATTCGGAAAAGGCACATACATGTACGTATATCATTATTCAAATTTACGCATACATTTTATTACATTTTTTCAGGTTTGGTTGTCTTTTAAGTCAGTTGTTAGCAAGAGTGGTATCTAAAAGCCCATTATATTCAATATGACTCCTTTTGATGTAGCTTCAATATGACGTCATTTGGTTATAAACGACGTCATTTTTCAAGGTATAAACTTGGTTAACTCACCGTTGTAGTCGCACGTCGCGAATATCATTTCTACCACATCCGGTTCAATTTGTGATAGAAACACATCCTGAAGATTAGCCAGTAACAAATTAGCATCTTTAGGAGGAGGTTTGGAGGACGCCATTTGAATCGAATATGAGTGATTTTATTGGTTTTTAATGTTATTAATTTATGCGAACAAACAACTTCAATGCGATTTCATATTAGAAATTAAAAACAACTGCACAGTGTGCACACTTGTCTAAAAAAAATTCCGCACGCCAGAAAAGGAAGACATTTGACAAAATATGTACAAGTAAGACGACAACGAACCGGAAACATGTGTTTTATTTCTCTCGATGACGACAGCGATCCGTGCGGCAGCTAAACCAAATATATTGCGAAAACAGTTTCTAGCGACTAAAAAACAAGCTCGTTTTCATATTTTATTAAATAATTTTAATAATCAAGTTTTTTAGTAGTAGTTATTTGTTGATTTGGTTCTACGTTTAATTTGTCTGAACGCATTTCTAGTTAAGATTTAACGAAATGATTTTGTTTAAAGACTGATCATGTGTATTTGTAGTCGGCTAATAGCTTGTTAAGGTATTCAGCCGCTAGATTTCTTAATGACGTATAATGACGCGATTTCCGGTTCTGGTATCCTCATGTTTGTTTCACTCTTTTTTATTGAAAAGTGTTGAAGGGAAGGTCGCTGATTTTTACGTTTTCATCATTTTAATGTGAGTTTTATTGAAATTTCTAAAGAAATAATTCGTTTTTTCGTGAAATTGATATCCATTTTGCATGTATTTTATGTTAGAAACTCGTTTTACCTGAAAATTGTTTGCTTTTGTGTTTTCAAATTTTATGTTTATGGCGTTTCATTTATCGCGAACAACTTCATTTTTTTGGTGTTTTTTTTTTCTTCGCGGAATTCGGTATTTTTAATCGGAAAATTTAATTGTTTTTTAATTTTTTAAGCAAATTAAGAATCTATTTGAATGTTTTTCAAGAAGAAAACTTGAAAGTGATTAGTTTTTGTTCTCAATAAAGAAAATCTCAAGAGTATAAATCAGGCTTTAAAGAGAACAATGAATGACACGAATTTTCTTATTGAAATATAAGGCGTTCAAATGGGTTTGCTGATCCGGTTTTTTCATATTTACGCGTTTTAAAATAACTATTCTAATATTTAATTTTGTTACATTTTGAACTCATAAGCATTTTGAAACTCTGAACTGTGTTTTGATGTGTTCATTGTTACACAGTAAATTTCAGGATTTTCAGGCTTTTATTTGAAACTAGGAGAGCGAAAACAGGCATATAAAGGATTTTCATGCTAATATTTTTAAAAAGTAGTATTCTTTCGATTAAAAGCCGCTGGCTTCCAACCTAAGCTTGTGGCGTCGTTATATAGGTTGCGCGAAATAAAGCGAAAAAGCTGCACAGAATTTCTGTAATTTATTCTGCATTGATGCTCAACAATGAAAAAGAATGATCCGATTTTTCTCAAAAAATACAACCAAAACGATTTTAGATTTATTTTATTGTAACTTTAAGCACATTTTTAATACTATTTAATTGCAGTTATTAAACCTTTTCGAAGCCTAGAATGTTTAATAGAACCAATCGGGAACCTGTTTCGATTCGATCTGAGGCTGTGGTGAAGGCCACTCATCACTTGAACTTGAATCCTCTCAGAAGTATTTCAGAATAGAAAAACTTTTAATTATATTAAACCCCTGTGTTTTCTTCTTGAATTCGGTTTACAGTTGAAGTCTTTGTCTAGTTCTGATTTCTTGTGTTTTGTAATTAATAACAGAACTCGATGAATGCGTGACGTATAGAAGAAGTGGTTTCTCACTTCATTTTTCAGCTTCTGTCGACTTTCTTGACATCACGGCGGCAGACAACGTCAACAGTGATTCCTTCCCTCTTCTACACAATTCATTTACAAGTTTGGTAAGCTACGAAAAGCAATTCAAAACATCTGACAATGAATTAGTTTCTTATCTCACAAAGTGACGTTTTTTTTATTATTATATTTTTTTCAGTCTCTTCGCGATTCAAAAGCGAGCATAAGTTCGAACGGAACGTCGTCCGGAGCGAAACGGTGCTACCTCTTTCAAGAGATGCCTCCTCGTCGCAAGAGGAACGAACTGTTTGATGATGAATACAAGTCGGGCACGAAACGATCAAGAATGAACACTTTAAGGTCAGTTTTACCTTTTCTATCTTTCTATTTTTTTGTTTCATCAGTTTTTTGATGACTTTGATAGCATGACGTGTGATTTTCAGTGGCAAGAATCAGAGAATAGTAACAGGTGTTCGCAAATTGTTGAAATCTGACAGCAACCCTTAGTTAAAATCCTAACGTTAACAATGTTATAGAATGAACGGATTTCTGTCTTGTTTGGTTCGTAACTTGGTAATGGAGAGGAACAGCTTCATGCCGTGTTAAGAGCCAAGACACTCTAGAGTAGCACACTTGCCATGAGACGTTGGGAATTTTCCGGTTTCACAGTTACATAAATCACTCTAGCAACTAAACGGTAATATGAAATTTTCGCGTTACCGTAAGAACATATTAAGGAATGCACATCACTTTTCATGAAGCTGAAAGGTGTTCTCGAAGAACGAAAACTACAAACTCTTGTTTCAAAAAGATCATGAAATTCTTTAAAGAGAATTACTTCGAAAAAAGTGTTCTCGTTGTTTTTATGTACAATGAAACGAAAATCGAATCTCCAGTCTTAACACATAGTCTGGTGTTTTAACTTTTGGGTCCTAACTATCTTCGCTGGGTGGCATCTGACCTGCAAATGCAAAGCTCGAATATGTGATGACGTAACAGTTGTCAATTGGTCACCTATAACAATCGGGAAGAACCACAATAATTATCGATGGCAACGATGGGCAAAACAGGAAAGGACGTTTCATCATCTAAGGTCTAATCAGACGGATAACGAACGTAATCGTATAACCGATTGGCAAATCATAGTCAAAGAAAGTGCAGCTTTTAGTGCTCGCTTAAGAATTTCACTTTTTAAAGATTACAAGCACTTAAGATTGCATTGTTTAGTTTGATATGTTTTCTGGTTCTAAGTTTTAACTCGAGACATCATGACATGGCTTAAATCGGGTTGTTTCTCTTGTATACGCGGATGAATCCCTAAATACGCGAGATGTTAGATTGCAGTTTGAGATATATTTTATGAACTTACATTGTGTTAAAGGTTCTCGCTGGGAATGACATTAACTTTGAACGCGTATCTTTCTCTCAATGCATTTATTCAGAGGAAAAAGTGTAAACAAAGTTTGCTTTCTGGACATCGTCGTCCTTCGAACCCTTTGCTTTCGTTCTTCTTTCGCATTACGAGTCTGAAGTTCGGTCGCCACTCGAAAACTTTTTAATTAAGCTAAATACGTTTTATAACCGAAGCAATTTTTTGTTTTATTATCGCCATCATTCGTTCTAATAAAGAAGTGTGTTGACATCGTTGTCGTCGTTGGTCGTAAGCTATGAAACATGGAGTTTTATATCTTTTTATCAGATGATGATGATGAGGAGGATGATGGATCAGCATAACATTTTCCGTTTATTTTTTGCTGTGTAATTTGACCCTGACTTCGAATTTAAGCAACTTCTCAGTGCTTCTTGCTGCACACAGCATGATATCGAGGCCTTTTTTTGGTTGCTAATATCATATTTAATATTTTTTGGGGTGGAAGTCCATTCTTAGATAACATTGTTCAGAACGAATGCATTTTTCGCTTCCAGAGTTTTGTAGTTGCTCATCGTTACTGCTGTTGTTCGGAACATTTATCAATAAGTTGGTCTTATTTGCTCGGTTCTTTGTAAACTGTCACGCAAAGTATCGAAACTTTTTGTAGTTCGTATGAGCTGGATTAAAAGAAGAAGAGATTGATAGGCTGTGAAAGATAAGAGAGAACACATGTGTCGTCGTAATGACCTCCTGGTTTCAGAGTTTGTCGCGAAAGACGTTCTCGCACCACGACGGAATCGAAAGGTACAATTGTTTTCTCTTTTTAAGTTCGAAGTGGCCGCTATAAGTGTCCTCGGACCTCTACTACAAAGAGATAGAACATTTAAATGATTTCATATTAGTTATTCAACTTATTCTTTACTTTTTCGTGTTCGTGTTGCGTTTTGTAACACACGAGCAATTCTATTTTGGGATCCAGAGGTTGCATTAAACAGTTTTTTTTATTATTATTTTTATTACTTACAAGGACGTTTCCTGAGCAGATGATGATAAGGACATTAAATTTAAACATTTTTGGCTGACGTTTTCGACTCGTTCAGTTTAATGTGGTCTACGCCTCTTCAACTCTAGTTATTTTGTCTTTCAGCAGCAAAAGCTCAACTTTAAACAAATGGTGCTTTGAGGACGATAGTTTTTTTTTTAAAAAATTTTGTCTATAAAAGTTTATTTTGAAATATATTAAACATGAAAATACTCATGTGTGATTGAGCTGCTCTTCTAAGTTTCAAAATTTATCTTAATATTGCTCCTGAAAGATCAGAATAATCAGTTTGAAAATCAGCTGTTTATAAACCATCTTAATGTTACAAAATTCATTTACTCTTCTAGTTTCATTTAAATTGTTAATTTCTTTTAAGTTCTGTAAAAAACATTTTAAGGGCACCTCAAATTTTTGAAGGGCAAGGTGACACTCGGTTACTCAGTTAGCTGCGATTTCAGTTGTTACGGGTCTCGGTTGACGAATATTTTTGTGAAGGATCTTTGAGAAGGACTCTCTTAGTTTTCATATAAGTCGAATCAAAGTTGTTTCTCTTGGCCTTGGCCATTGAATACGGAGCAGTGTCCTATGTACAAACGAAGAGGTTTGCCTCAATCGATGCTGAAAGAGTTAAAACTATTGTTGTGTCGTGGATTTCCGATGTCCTTGCATCTACGAAGTTTGATGATATAGCTCTCATTTAAAAAAAATGCCTTGAATTTAATTTATTTCCTCGTTTCATTGAAATATGACATTGAAAAATGAGTTGTGTGGGATGAGGGCGGGTGGAGGCCTTTTTTTTGTTAAAAAATACATTTAGGAGAAATTAAATTATTATGCATCTTAGTTTCGTTTAGTCTTAACAAAAACTAACGTTAAGAATAAGAATAAATAAACATTAAATGATGTGACACACAGATGACATTGCAACGCATGTCCAAGTTTAGTAGTTTCTCGTAAAAGAAGAAGAAGAAAAAAAATGATGGCAGTTTTCTAAAAATAATTCAGTTTAACTCTAGTGTTAAAAAAGAGAAATCCCTCTCGTACTGCTCAAGAAATTATTTTGGCACAAAATTTTGAGTGTCATTTGTTTCACAGAGATCACATTTTTTAATGTTGGAGGAGAAGAATCTCTCGAGGTTTTTAATTTCTGAAGAACAATAAAAAGTATATCTGACGAACTCGCTTTCAGTTCGAGCTGTACCTTTTTAGCTCAAAAGGTTTTTTTTTTGCTGACGAAGACAATTAAACTTAATTGAGTACATGGAAACACTTGGGTAAGAAAAGAAAGGATTTATAATTGCAAAGATAACTACAATGTTAAACAAACAAAAAACAGGTAGAAGTTAAATTTTCGAATGTGAAATGTCCATTTCAAACAATTATCTCAGATGACGTAACTATTCGTTATATCTGAATCATATGATAAAAGGGGTTTTTTTTGCTCAACAAAAAATGTCGTTTGTTACGTGTGTATTTCAGTGCCTTATTCAATGTGGCTGCATGGTGAAACATTCTTGTTTCGTAATTGTAACGCACAAGCGGAAAATCAGCTGTTATTTTTGTGTATGTGCGTTTGTCCTTGCAGCTTGAAAACATCTGGTCGTCTATTGTTATCTTTCAACAGGAGAACGCATCTGTTGCAAATGGGGTACATTCACATACACACCCTCACACACACTTCAAATTTATTTCGATTCTAATAACTTTTGCGATTTTCTTTGCTTAACTTTGAAACACACCATGATCATGAAGTGGTCGACTTATTCACTCACTGGCCGATGTTGGACTTATTCTTTTCCTTGCTGCCTTTCCTAATATTTTTATTGTTCTATTTTAGTTCACGCAAGAATTCCAAATCGGTCGAACATGTTCAAGAACATGGGTTTTCTCAAAAACTGTGCCTAACGTGGTTCCGCGAGTATTCCTGTAAGTATCTCGGTCAATTGTTAATAAGCTCGTCTAGTTAACATTGTTTTCTGATTATTTTTTTTATGTATTTTAGCCGCAGATGAGCCGGATATTATCGGACCGGAAGGAATGGAGAAATTTTGTGAAGACATTGGTGTAGAACCAGAAAATGTACAAGTTTAGTTTAGAGATTTTCTCTCCCTTTCTCGTTATTTATCAAAACTATAACGTTTATTTTCTTCTTCGTAGATTGTGATGTTAGTATTAGCGTGGAAAATGGACGCGAAACAAATGGGATTCTTCACACAACACGAGTGGCTAACGGGGTTAACGGATTTACAGTTAGTGTTTTACTTCTTTCGTGTTTGTGTCGGTACTGGGAACATGCAATAGAAATTTTAAGATAGCGGAGTATTTTTTTTTTAGCTAAGATGAAAAAATTCTAATTAAGAGCGTAGACGCTCTTGTGTTGCATGTGAAGGCTGGTTCACAAGTAGGAGCAATGAAGTTGATAGTGTGAACCAGGCCGCCCTAATTTGCTTCTAATAATTCCCCCAAAGAAAAAAATTATTCTGAATTACTTCGGACTGACACTAAAAGTGATTTTTGCTGTTTGCAGGTGTGATACAATGAAGAAACTACAAAGTAAACTGGAATACTTAAAGTCACTACTGAACGACATAATAGCATTCAAAAATATCTATAGATATGCTTACGACTTTGCTAGAGTGAGTTTGTTTTCTGTTTTGTTTGTCGTTCATTTTATTCTCATCTTTTCGTCTCGTGTGTATCTATAGGATAAAGACCAGCGAAGTATGGACCTTGAAACAGGGAAAGCGATGTTACAGTTACTTTTAGGAAAGCATTGGCCGTTGTACGGTCTATTTCATCAATTTCTAGAGGTTATTTTTCCCTTTTATTTGCTGCTACGACTCGAGATTTATAACTGATATATATTTTTATTTCATAGCAATCGAAATATAAAGTAATCAATAAAGATCAGTGGTGTAATATTCTGGAATTTAGCCGGTCGATTCAGACGGATCTTTCGAATTATGACGAAGATGGCGCTTGTAAGTATGACATTTTATAGTCCATGGAAAGAAATATCGTTTTCAATCGTTACCGATCGTGCGGCAAAACGTTTAGAATTACAGTTTGAATCAATTTATGAAAGAATTTTGAGATTCATTTGAAACTAGAAGAGTAAACTAACATATAAAGACAATTTTCACAATGATTTTGGTCCTTAAAGGAAGCGAATAAGTTTTTGCTCAGTTTGATGATCTTAGTAGAGAAGGACCCATATTCAGTCCTTTGTATACGTCAATTTCCTGTTTTTTTTTCTAGGGCCAGTTTTGTTGGATGAGTTTGTCGAGTGGCTGAAGTTGAGGCCACAAGAGACGAATCAGACGATGGCATGAGACCATCTTAGTTTTAAAATGAGAAATTGCCAATTTCCAAGTCATCCAAACTGTGTTCCAACGAGTCTCGATTTACTCAAGTCTTCAACGGTTTTTTTTGTTGTTGCTCCTGCTGCCCTGTTTCTTTTTTACATCATTATGATTTTATTTTTATTTGAGCGGCAATCGTTTTTGCGCCTGTGTTCGATCGATCGGATAAAACTGTTTTGACGTTGAAAGAAAAGGTCGATACATATATAAAAATGGCAACAAGAAAAGAATGGAACTGGTTTGAACTGTGATGAATCCAATTGTTGTTTTAATGTTTGTTTCTATGGAATTCAATAAGGATTTGTTTTTTGTTTTTGTTTGTTGGTGATGAAGTGGTTGAAAGTTATATTTTACAAGTACTCTTTAATAAGCAGAGAGAAAGGGGGGGGTGTCTAAACCACCTTCCACAGTATACCAAGTGTCATTGTTAACTGGACAGATCTGAAGTGCAACTTAGTTAAATGCTTTCAAGTGCCAACGACGAAAATATTCGCAGGAGATCGATTCTTATGAAGGTTGACCACCCAACAAACTTTCTAAAGTATGTGGTTACTGTGCTTCAATTTTTTTAGTGTTTTCCTTCTGCATCAACTTATGTAAAAGCCGTGTTTTAAAACCAAGAAATATCTTGCCAAAAAAAGACAAATCCCTTATCCACATGAAACACGTTAATAAAGACAAAGTTCCCAACTTCATTTTCCAGTTTGTTTTAATTTATTTTTTAGATCTGAATTCATGAAGGAACCTTGACTACTTGAACTTCAACTTTGGACTCTCTGAACAGGGGTTATATGTTGGGAAAAAAATTAAATAAAGATATTGTCATGAAAAATATATCTTTAGAAATAATTTTATGGTATTTTTTTTAAAAAAAAATAATTTGTCAATTTGAAATTGCCGAAAATTGCCATTTTCAAAATGCAATGAAAATTTCTTTTGAAACTCATGATGAAACCTTGGTTTCAAATGGTGTGCCATGAAAGGGAATCTTTTTCAAACTTGAAAAAAAGCAACATAACCAAACTTTTCCAGTATCGGCCCATTCAAATATTTTTTTGAGTGCCTCAGAGGTAAACTGTGTAACCAGGCACCAAACCTAAATTTTACAGGAGGGCCGATGTGTAAAATTGTGGACTTAAACGCTGTTTACAGCTGATAGAACTTGACAAACTTGATTTATAAAATGTAAAATACGCGAATAAATGAAGTTCAAATTGATTTTTATACTAAAACAACCCCGATAGAATCGTATCGATCGCGAAAGTTAACTCGCTCCAGTTCGATCCGAGCTCTACGTACGAGTCCCAGGTAAGCAGTCGCATAAAAATCGACCAATGATGCTCCTTTGACGTAATCTATGGAAGGAGGCAACTTCCAAATGTCCTTAAAAACAAATAAGCGTTCGATTCAACTTTTCGACGTTTTTCAATGTTTCGATTTGAAAAATCGTTCAGAAATGGTTTTGTAATTATTAAGTACTCTTGATAACGCGACGCATTCTTCTGCGAATCCTTCTTTCTTTATTTACAGCTACGACACGATCTCATGCCTTTAACTCGGTCGCGGTGCTTCCCACCTCTAAAACATCTCCCGAAACTTCGAAACCTTGTTTAAGCGTTAAAGTGAGTGCACGTTTTATTATCATGCACTCGTTGTTGGGAGAAACACCACGAGTACAGCTAGTCAACTAAACTATACTCGTCTCCAAAAAAGCAATTAATTGATTTCATTTTTATTACACAATTACAGACAACTAAAAAAATAAAACAGAAACACCTAAATATTCGTCGAAATTTATTTACAGTATCTGTCTGCTTTCATCTTTGCCCGTCTGAAACACAAAAAAGGAAATCACTTTCTAAGTAATCATCATAACTTACATATGTTTTTATCAATGTACCTGTCCAGTAAAACCTCGTGAAGGTTTCCATCTGTTTTGGCTCTTTTAAGTGAACTGCGATTGTCTTCGTTGACTCGGAGTCTTCTGTCCTGAAAACTCTGAAACTTTTTCCTGAAACGCAGTGAAACATCTTCGGTGATCTTGTATTTTTTTTTTTTTTTTAGAAAAGCCAACTTACACATAATTAACTTCACAGTCTGATAACCGTCCTCTTTCTTCTGTTGGAACGTTACTTTTAGGCCCTTTTTCGTTTTTAGCATTGGATCTCAATTTAATAATTTCATTTGGTCCGGCTTTTTTACTTACAGCCACGATTTCACTTTCATCGTTGCATGAAATGAAAGAGTCGTTGCAACCCAGTATAGCTAACTGTCCCTGAAATATGAAAAGTAGAAAGTTTAGTTGGGGAAATGAAGAACTTTTGAGGGTTTGTAATAGTTTACTTCTTGGAACACGGGTTCGAATTGCTCCATGCTACCGATGGCATCCGATCTTCCAGTGATTCTTCCATCAGAATTGACTTTCAGATACTTACCGTAACCTGATTTTAGAGCGATCTTTGTGTCGCTAACTCTAACGGCTGTTAGTATCTCTTCCGGTGCCGGAATGTCACCTTTAAAAACAGAAAGCGAAAGTTAAATGTTTGAATTCTACAAAAAAGGCTTTCGATAGATACCTTTCGGATGTGGTGATCCGAGTGTAAATAGACCGTTGTCCAAAGCTTTCATGTAACAGTACGGAGCAAACTCGATGGCCACGGCGCTCGTTATGTCGTCAAAAATTGTGATATTCCACCAGTTTCCTGCATATAAGTATGGAATGAAAAATTACGACTTGTAAGAAGAATTGTAAGTAGAAATCTTTTTTTTTTAAATATTCAAACCGTGATCGAGAATCGATTGTGGATCTTCGACTGCAGGTTTTGATCCCGATGCCGAACTTTCATCGACGTGTTTTCTTTTTTTCTTTTGCTTTTTCCTAGAAGTACAAAATATTATTACTAAACTGTATAATGGTAAGATATTCTTATAAACAATCAATAAAAAATACAGATGTGCATGACACTACCCGCCATCAGCCTAACTTTGAAGCACTATGCACGACAAAAAGCTTATAAAAAATGGACTTCTGGGGTAAACTAATATGGCGTCTTACAGTTGAATGTGACACACATATACACAACAACCCTATGCAGCACTACCAGGCTTCAAAAATATGCAGTCGTGCATTGCGCTATTGATTTTATTTTTTAGATTGATACCATTTTTACCTTTTCTTTTCTCCTTTCAAGCTTAACTTTCCAGATTTTACAAGGTTATATTCAGACATCTTTTGCAGAAACAGACAATAATACGCAGCCCTGTTTCTATCAGTTCTTCCAGTTGATTTATTCGGAGACAGCAATAGACTTTATATTCGTACAGCGCCTCTAGTAGCAGTAGGCCAAAATGACCGCCCCCCCCCCCCCCCCAAGAGGTAAGCAGACGAAATTTTAACATAGAAGTCTATGAAGATTTTAAAGTATCTTTAAATTCTTTTGTTTTCTCATAAATTATTTGCACAATTATTGTGAAATTCTCAAAAGAATATCGTTGAAAGCACTTTGTTTAATGTTTTTTTTTTGTATTTTCTTCATCTATTTTGATAATTACCCACTTTCTTGCTCCAAAATTAAGTACTATACCTGCCTCAGCCTAAGAAGAACCTTGTGACGTCATTGAAATTGATGAATACTGTAGGATAATGCCTGATAAATAAGGGGTAATAATAACCCTGCAGGCTGAATAATTTTATTCACTCTTACTTATTCATGAATTCCAATTGCTAAATTTTAATTTTTTTTATTAACAATTTATACATTTAAATTTTATATATATAAAAAAGATGCTTGTCAGTATTAAAACATTAGGCATATATTTAATTTCTTAATTAATGATTAATTATGTTTTAAGTTGTTTTATACTTTTGTTTGCACTTTCTAATGAACTAATAAGAGTTCCTAATTCATCTTTTGTCATTTCCAATAGAATCTGCTTCTCGTTTTCGTCTTCGATCACGTTGAAAGAGACAGAAGCCAAAGGATCTTGAACGTTTGCTATTTTATCACTACCCAAAACAAGCTGAAATTCAGATAGAAAAACAACAAATTATTGTAGATGCAGTTTAACAAATGCAATTAGGATATAATACTTTAAGTTGCCAATCGAAGTCTGTAAGTCGTGGACAACCCATAGAACAGATCTCTTTTAGCAACTGATCGTGGATTTCATCTCGACGGCATTTCAGACAATCGTGAAATGAGTTCTGACACTCCACAGAGAGCCCTTCAAGTTCTTTGGCAAGCTAAAATCAACCTTTTATTAGCATATAAATTACACTGCACTGCAGAAAAATAATCGAACTGGATACTTGGTCTTTAGTCCAATCGTTCTTAACGCTACACAAAAAAATATTTTTGCACGAGTCGGTTACATCCCACCATTCTTCCAAGTTCCAGATTTCTTTGAAATTCACATAATTCTGACGTTTTCGTCCACATATTCCGTCCAATACTGAATGAAGAAACTAGAAAATTAAGATTAAAACATTTCAAGCATTTATAATTATTGTTTATTTTCTTAAAACATACCTTTATTACATCCTTTGAAGGGCATTTCTTTAGAAGAAGTAATTTCGCCTCTTTTTCATCCATTTGCTATAATTTCAAAGATCTTAGTCGGCTTATTGCCATTTTTAGCCGTCGAAGTGGCGTAGACAATATTTATTGGCGATTTCATAATATAATAATAAATTTGAAATTATGAAAAAAAAACCATTAATAAAGTTTACCTTCTTTATGCCATTCTTTATGCCTTCTAAATGCCATTACAAAAAATATATATAAAGGCCGTATTTTTAATAAAACATAAAATTTCTCGGCGGCGGCTAATATCTAAAACATTTTTTACACGAAAACTAAAAAGTAATTATTTGTTTAAATGACGCTTTATGGTAAGGACGTTAAGTCGTTATCGTATTTTAATTTTATGAAGCTCTGGTATATGACGCTTTATAGTAAAGACGTTAAGTTGTTATCGTATTTTTTTTTAGTATTTTTATTTTATTAGGCTTTAATGTATGACGCTTCATAGTAAAGACGTTAAGTAGTTATCATATTTTTTTAGTGTTTTTATTTTATTAATTAGGCTCTACTATATGACGCTTTATGGTAAGGACGTTAAGTCAATATCGTAAATTCTTTTTAGTATTTTGATTTTATTTAGCTCTGATATATGACGCTTTATAAAAAGGACGTTAAGTCGTTATCGTATTTTAATTTTATTAAGCTCTGATATATGACGCTTTATAATAAGGACGTTAAGTCATTATCGCATTTTTTTAATATTTTTATTTTTATTAAGCTCTGATATATGACGCTTTATAGCAAGGACGTTACGTCGTTATCGTATTTTTTTGTATTTTTATTTTATTAGGCTTTGGTATATGACGCTTTATATAAGACCAGTTATTCGTGCTTTTCTTTTTATTTAAAACAGGTTTGTGATTGGTCGAATGGCATAAAGTAGTGCCACGCTCGGAAGAATTTTACGGGCATCGTCGTACGATGAACCTTCATTCAGCATTAGCAGTAGCGGCGGAGGCGGCGGTTTTAACTGGTTTCTTTTCGATTGTTGCTCAGTCCGCGCTCTTCGTGTGTCATTCTGATTCAGTGTTACAGTTGTGATTTGTTCGGTTTGCTTGTTGTTGTTGTTCGTTCTCGGAGTTCTTTGTTTCGGCTCGGTTGTGCCCCCCCCCCCCATTTGTTTTATGTACGAAAAAAGGATTATGCGCGATGGTTTATTTTGTGATTGCGCCGTCCGCTTTGTTGTAGTTGGATCTCATTTTCTGCCGTCGCCTTAAAGGTGTTAACGTTAATTTCATATATAAATCTATCCAACATCTGTTTGGATTTTCGGTTTTTCTTTTTTGTTCGTTATTCACGAATCACAATTATGACGGAAAGAAGATGAAATTAAATGGAATTATCGGCGATTACAGGGACAAAATGAAAGGTTCGTAAAAATTTTTTTGACAGTTAAGAAGTTGTTGAGATTTTCACGAGAAAAGTTAACGAATTTTTTTCTTTTTTCATTTTTTCTTGTTCACTTTTTAACGTTCGTTTCTATTGAAGCGTTTCTTTTTCTCTTTTGGGACCTTTTTTTTGCGGGAAAATTTCATTTCTGTCGCGTTTATAGTTTTCTTCATCGAGATCTTCAATCAAAATCTCAAGATTTTTATTCGTAGCCTCAATGCAGGAGGTTGTACAGCTTTTTCAGCGTCTTCGATCCAACCTATATGACAACGTCATGAACATATCTTAGAGGCTAGCGACTGCTAGCCTCAACATCCTTGTATTAATGTATTTTACACTAATTGGAAAAGACGGACGTAAGCACGAAATGTCGATTATGACTATATTTTTTTCGATTAAGGACCGACCGCTAATCTCCTCCAAGCTGAAGCTCTCTTGAGAGTTATATGAGTTACGTCGAACGCGCGGAATAATAAATCCAAATATAGCTGTAGGGAGCTGGTAGTACATAGAGGCTAATCGATTGTTCGTAATGTCCAAAATTTGTCTAGAAAAGAAAAGTTCGTTCTGATTGGTTATTTAGGTTTGTTTCGGGTTTCTTATTGGTCTGATGCTCATAAAAGGGCGTGGCTAACAGAATTTTTTTTCTGACTGCTCCCAACTGCCTGTATTTATATCGACTATAAACGCGGCATTACGCTTCACTTATACAAATATGGAGAGAAAGACTAGCGTTAGCCCAATTAGTATTAGCAGAGCGCATGCGTATTACCATCTTATCGTTTTATATAGGAAAGTGATTGCAGATTTGCGTTAGCAGCGCCATCTATTGATCACCAATGGAAACTGCCGATGAGACGTTCACTATAGGAAACCTATATAAAACGATAAGATGGCAATACGCATGCGCTCTGCTAATACTAATTGGGCTAACGCTAGAAGAGAAAGAATGATGATAAGAGAGTAGGAGAGAAAGAAAAAAAGGGAGCCCGGATTAGATTTCAGATCGTGTGTGTGTGTCGTTGATGAGGTCACGACGCGTGCCGTCTGAATTTAGATTATGTGATGCTGGAGATTTGTTTGAAATGAGGTTTTTCTGATGCGATCTTAATGATAATTAGATTTTATTGAGAAATGTTTTTGTTTAATTTATCAATAAGAAAGAAAGTTGACGTCGCAAACTCCCTTCAGCCTCATTTTTTTTTACTTTCTTTTCAGCTCCACGTCAGCAACTTTTTTTGTTTTATTTCATCTATTTTTTTTTTTCTTCTTCTACAAATCATAAACTTAAAAACTTTCTAAAAGAAACACGGGAGTTTTTTTCAATTAGGAGAAACTAGCTTCCAAGCTAAGGTTACAAAATTGTTAGGCCGTTTACATTCTCGTCTTGTGAATTCCGACACATTCATATCACGTGTAACGTTGTGGGGTCAGACTAAAAGACGGAAACTTATGGAAACGGACGGAAAACACATAGAAATACACGTAAAAGCGCGGAAAACACATAGAAACATACGTAAAAGCGCGGAAAACACATAGAAATACACGGAAAAGCGTAGAAAACACAAACACACGGAAAACGCTTACAAATACACGGAAAACGCTTACAAATACACGGAAAACGCTTACAAACACGGAAAACGCTTACAAACATGCGGAAAATGTGTTTGTTTTCCGTGTTTGTAAACCTTTTCCTCCATTTTCTATGTGTTCGTAGTCGTATTCTGTGTGTGTGTGTTTTCTGCACTTTTCCGTGTGTTTGTAAGTGTTTTCCGCGCGTTTCCTTAAGTTTCCGTGTTTTATTCTGACCCATGTTGTGCAATGATGAGAAAAATGTGACATTTTATTAAAATATATATAAACTAAAAAAATGGCGATTCTCATAATAAAACTTTTAATTGAAAACCAAAGGTTGGATAAGTTAAAATTGATCGTGTGTACCCGACGTTAAGTAGGTTGCGCCATGTAGGCGCGTAATAAATAAGCCGAGTTCAAACATAGAGGCTATAATAAAGGGGCTCCTAATTGAAGGAATTTCTAAGAAAAAATACTGAATTCATGCTGTTTGAGGAGAGAGGACTGCTGTAATTTCAAAGGTCTTTTTTGATACATTGAAATTTGAACACATTGGTTCTCGTATCGAAAAAAAAATTGATACGAAAACCGTTTTCATATGTGGCAACGTTGATGGAGAATAATAGGGGAAAACAGGAATGCGGTAAGGTGGCCCCATGTTGATAATTTATGTTTTTAAATACTGGTAGAATTTCTGACAGCTATTTTTTTTACGGAGATTTAAACTTAGCATCTGCTTAAAGTTAGCAGCTGTTTTAAAGTTAGTAGCTGCTTAAAGTTAACTACATGTAAAAATAGCTGTGAGAAATTCTACGAAACTTTAAAAAAACAGAAATTATCAACATGGGGCCACCGTACATATGCAAGGATTGTAGTGAAACACTCAACAATGTATAGTTGACGTGTGCGAGCTACGGTACGTCAAAGTTTGAAACATAAGAAGAATTTTGCAAAGTTTGTAGTTATGGAAGAACATTTAGAACAAAATTATACAGTGTATACTGATCTGTCGAAGTATTCTTTCGATTAGCTAAGTTGCGAGCCTCCAAGGTAAGGCGGTTTTGTTGTTGTATAGGTTGTAACCAAAGGCGCGAAATAAGAGCAAAAAAAAAGCTCTACAATCTCGTGTATAGAGGCTAAGCGGTTGCTAATTGAAAGAATTTCCAACATTGCTAACTTCTTCTATATGGTTTGCACAAGATAAATTTATAAACAGGCAGTTCTACCCAGCTCTAAAATTTCGTTTGCCCCGCCCTTTTATGACATCAGACCCAGTAACAAACCAATTAGAAATTGATGTCGCTCATAAAAGGGCGGGGCAAACGAAATTTTAGTGCTGAACAGAACTGCCTGTATTTATAAAGGTAAAGCATCTTCATGTTAACAGAAAGAAAAAAACCGCTAAAAATGAGCGAAGAATCGTCTGCTTTTCGAAGCTAGAAGGAAGCCATCTTGCTAAGGAGGAGGACGACACAGGGGGTGAATCTCATACGGCACGGCAAGTTGTTTTAAAGAGGGGCCACATTGGAAGTGAATCTAGTACGCTCTGTAATCGTATAGCAACTAGAAGCTCTAATTACAGTTTGCGCCCTCTATTGGCCACACTCAGATTTGGCACTAAACGCTCCATACGAAGAGCTCGTAGTTTATAAACCGCTGTGTATTTTATCTTGGTTTTGCACAGAAATTTCAGAAAAAAAAAATACATTCGATAATATGTAATACTGTATATTGATATAAACAATTGAAATGCAAATTATACACACATATAGGGCCAAATATACAGTTTATTCCTTGTAGAAAAGGAATGCAAACATTGGAGCACGCATTGAAAACAAACACAAACCGCTACGCATAACATAACACATGTGATAGGGGTACGTGCTTTTGTTACATTTATTATTTGTTTTGTTGAAATAAAAACGAGAGATGACCATTGTTTTAATAAAAGGAGAAAGTGGGTTAAAAATAAAAAATAGGCGTATTTAAGAATGGGTGAGAAAAAAAAAGGGGAAGGAAGGATTTCGTTCTGGGGGTGAAATTAGGACGGTTTTCTTTCAAAATTCCAATGTTGGCCTACATTTAGTTTTTAAAAAAAGGGATGAAATTTGTTTTTATTTTATTATAAAAAAAAACATTTCTTTCACATTAAATTATTTATATAATTTGTAAGTGAAAAAGTGGGTGATGATAGTTTTAAAAACTTTATAGGAATTGAAAAACAGGTTTTATCAAGAAATAATTTAAAATTATTTCCTTAATATAGTGTTCGTTTGCCACCTCTTCAGGGGCTCCCCAGGCCCTTTCTTGGGTTGGCCTTCTTCTTCTTCTGCACTCTGGAAAGTAAACATTCTGGCATGTAGCCAAATAAGAGATCACCTAAGGCCAGGGATTTTCCCTTGGAAGAACGCTTTTTTAACGCTTCACCTATTGTAACATTTTCTAATGCTGTTTTAGACCTTTAAAGGATGGATCACACATGCAGAAAATTGGGATAGAAATAAAAAATATCAAAATAAAGTTATTTTTTACGTCATTATCGTGTGAAACGAAAACGAGTAATTTAGAATATTTGTTTTTTCTCTCTTTTGAAGATGTGTAAACATGTTGAGCATGTGGGGAGAAGAGCGAAAGCGAACGCCGTCGTCCACTCGACGAACGGACTCGCAGGTGACGCTTCAGTCTCAGGTGCAGTCGTTTATGGACAAGATGTTCTTCTGGAAAAACGTGCCCCGTCCACCGGAGACCCATCACAGGGTCGTTGTGCCCAACCAACTTTGTCCTCAGGAGATTCCTCCGACGTCCGAACAACATCCGAACTACAGTTACGCGAGCAACTACATCCGAACGACCAAGTACACGTTTCTCTCCTTCCTTCCGAAGAACCTTTTCGAACAGTTTCACCGTTTTGCCAATCTCTACTTTCTGTTCATTGTTCTTCTCAACTGGGTGCCTCAAATCAATGCCTTTGGCAAGGAGATTGCCATGATACCAGTCGTTTTCGTACTTGCAGTGACGGCCATCAAGGATCTTTTCGAAGACAGGAGACGACACAAATCAGATAAAAGAATTAACAATTCAACTTGTCGACTCTTCTCCAGGTCAGTCAGTCAGTTTCTTCAACTTTTATTATAATTATTATGCTGCATTTTTAACGTTTTTTTACCTATTCAATTGAAAGCTAAGCTGAAAAGTTGTTTTAGCTCAGCTTTTTCATTGTGGGCGGTGCTAATACGCTTGAACCACGCCCATCGTGCTTTCATTTTTTGTTTTTGTTTAAAAGGTTTGTAATTTAGGTACACATTTAAGAAAGACCTTAGTTCTTGGGCTTTGAACCGTCTGAACACATCAGGCAGTTAGAAATCGGGGAAAACTTCAGTTGGCTCCGCCCTCGTTATGACGACCAGCAACTTCTAATTGGTTTGTTGTGTGTGGTTCCACGTTGAAAAGGGCGGAGCATGTGACGTCAGACTACATAACCAACCAATTAGAAGTTGCCGGTCGTCATAAAAAGGGCGGAGCCAACTGAAGTTCTCCCCGATTTCTAAATGCCTGTGTCTGAACAGGGTCCCAACTTCCGAATCCAACAGGACCTAGGTTAGAATGGTCTTGTCAATATCTGCCAACCCCTTTTATGACGTCATTTTTTTTTTGTAATTGTTTCCTTAGCGCACTTATTTTCAGGTTATAGTTAGCCAGAGCTGTTGGTGATGTTGATGGGGGGGGGGGGTGGTTTCACTCTACATCCGGGTTTCTTTCTTGCGTGTCATTTATGAATGCCTTATTTTTATTTTGGTTTGGGTGTTGGGAGTTGTTTTTTAATCTTATTGTTACAGATCATATCATTGAATTGAATTAAGGGCAAAACATGATCATAAAATGAAATTTCGAATTTGTTTTTACAAATTCAGAGTCTGTGTCACATTTACATGGTTTGATGGTTCCTATTATTATATGGGTAAAAACGAAATTTGACATTTCGCAGATTCTTGCTCACACATCGCGCACCTCAGCCAAAAGAGTAGCACAACTAAAAAAAACACACTTTTTTTTTTAGGGGAAAATGAGTTTTTAAAGGTAAGAGAAGATTCGTCTCTTACTCAGCCTAAGCTTTTCAAGTGCAAAAACCGTTCTGACTATTCACATAGAACACTAAACACATTTTTTCAAAAAAGAGGGTTTTTTTTTGGTTGTGCCACTCTGCTAACGAGGTGCGACATATGGGTTACGTGATTTCATTTTAACCTCATTCTGTTATTGATTCATACTTAAGGTGTTTTTCATGAAAAAGCTGATTTTAAAACTTGATTATTCTGCGTATCAGGAACAACAAACACTAAGCAGAAATTGGAAAGTGTGTAGAGAGAGTAGTGGTTCTCAAACGTTTTTTTTTTTTGGTCAGTGCACAGTATTTGTTATCAGGGGCCGTCCGGGCCCTGTTTTTCAAAAAAATATACAAGTCTTGTAATAGTAGAATTCACTTGTATTTTTGAGAAATAGCGCACTGGAGAAATCGCGGCACACCTAGAAAAACTACCGGCACACTAGTGTACCATAACACATTCTTTAAAAACCCCACTGGTTTAGTGCGTATATTTAATATAGTCTAATGGGAAAATTTCGTTTATTTTGCTTTTTTTTTGCAATAAAATTAAAAATTTATTTGAAAATATGAAATTATATAAAAACAACTGAAATATGACATCCAAAATTTCGCGGCACACCTGACAAAACTCACCGTACTCCCTTTGGTAATCACTCTGATGTATATTATCTAAAGTTGAGGTCGTTTTCAAACTCCACTCAAAAAGCTTGTTTTGAAAGATGAAAAATATCCTTAATTTGATTGTGTGTGCTGCTACCCTTCTAGTTTTCTATTTCTATTTTGCCCTCTGAAAGACAAGAATAGTCAAGAGTTTGAGAGGCGTTTCAAATTCTTTAGCTTGTATCACACTACATCGGTACGGCCGGAACGGAACGAATCTGAAATGTTTTGATAACAAGTATTTGAACGGAGCCCCGTTGCGGACGTGTCGTTTCCGATCCAAGCTAGTGTGCTGGACTTCATTGAAATGTCATGTTAATCAAAATATTCGAGATTCGTTCCACTCCGATCCGCTACAAGCTTTTAAGATTACAGGTCTCCCGTGACGTCATTATTTTTTAAATATCTTTTGGGAATTCCCTATTCTCCCTCCTCCTCCGGCCGCCGCCGCCCTCAAGGCTAAATTTGAATTGACACCGCGTGTCAATTATTACTTTTATCTTTACTGAGTACTTGATCTTAATCTGACGTCATTGGAAAATTAGATAATAAGAGCTTAATTAAATTTATTAGATGTTATAATCATTATATTAATATATCGTATCTTAACTGTTTAATTCTTATTGTTTCTATGGTTATTGATTTATTGAGGAAGTTCTATTTCATCTAAAATTCCATTGTTTAAGCCCAATTTCGTTTTTGATGAAAAATATGGATCCGTTTTGGTTAAATTGGTGTCAACCTAATTATCAGAGATGCAATTTTTAGTAGCAGAAATTTATAAATATTGCATTAATTAATAATTATTGCGATAGTAGTATAGGCCTATCAAAGTGATAATATTTTGAAGTCGAACCCGGACCATTCGAAGGTGGTGGTCCGTGTGCAAAGACCCATATTCTTGATTTTCAGCTAGTCCCAATAGGGCAATTGAGCTCAAAGTGCAATAGAATTCACGCACAAGTGAAGCGTGCTTTTGCATAACGTTGTAAATGCCACATAAGGGTGAATTGAAAATGCGTTGTAAACGCCAGGCTTTTTTGCAGGAGAATTTTGCTTGTCGCAAAAGTCAAGTTCCTAGTTGTAAAAAAACTGAAGTAGAATTGTTGTGAAAGTCATAACGTTGTAACAGCCAATAGCTATTCGAGTAGCAACCTCGCCAGTCACTTAGTGACTAATTGTCACGTTGTAAATGCCAACAATGTCACTATAGTGACAATATGTCAGCATATGTTGCTTGTTGGCATTTACAATGTTTTTTTGGAAGTGAAGTTTAAAATTGTTTAAAAAAATATTCTAATACTGAATAATATGTTTTAATACAACACGCATTTAGAAATCGGGAAGAACATAGTTGGCTCCTCCCTTTTTATGACGACCGGCAACTTCTAATTGGTTTGTTGTGTGGTTCGACGTTGAAAAGGGCGGAGCATGGGACGTCAGACTACATAACCAACCAATTAGAAGTTGCCGGTCGTCATAAAAAGGGAGGATGTCTGTTTTAATACATTCTCTTCATAATTTAGTAGAAAAAATTTTTTTTTCTATCCTGAAAAATTTAAATTTTGTCATCTACAACGTTTTTTTTTTTTAAATGCACGCTTCAAATATAAATGAGCGTTAATTGTTATTCATTTGCATTTATCCTGATGAATGTTGTGAGAATTGGAAATGAGCCTTTTTGTTTTGTTTATTTTGCTACTCTCTCTCCCCTTTTTTCTTCTAGTCCTACTTTTATCATAGAGTACTTAATAAAAAGTGAGTGTAGGCCAATAAACGTTGCTGGGCCATTGACCTCCTTAAAGACGAGAGAGAGAGAGAATTCGGGCCCAGATTGTTGCCCTCTTCTTCATCTCCTTCTCTCTTCATTCCTAGGCTCAATTCCTCCTCCTCCTCTTCTCTCGTCTTGTGTTTTTGGTAAACTGCCAAATGATGTTACCATAAATGAGTAAAAGATTCAACGACGGATTAAATTCTAATCTACTACTACTACTACTTGTACAGTAGTAGTTACTGAATAGTGATGAACACTTATCAAAAGTTGAAATTTTTGTTGAATCGAAGCAGATCCGCCACGCCCCTGAAATTCATGTTATTTTTCAGCCTTTCTTTCTCTTTATCATCGGTGAAAACGTGGAGTTCATTTTTAAAGGGATATATCATCATCATCATTAGGGCTCAGATTTTGATGTAATAACAACCGGAATGTTTCTCAATTTGTGGCCCAAGTGCCAATTGTGAAGTAATCATCATCATTAACATCATTAGAACAACCGCAATTATGCTTTTTCGAATCAGAAAATGCTGGTTAGAGAGGCTAGATGTCTGATTACTATCGGTTGTTAACTAGAGTTCTAGCCTCTTAACTTTTTTTTTTCAGTTAAAAAGAACAATTTTCTTTTTATCTAAACAAGATTGTTACTTCACAATTGGCAATTGGGCCACAAATTGAGAAACATTCCAGTTGATATTACATCAAAATCCGAGCCCTAATCATCATAAAGGGATTGCAAGTTGTGCGCTGCGTCACCGTAATTACGTCCTAAGATACTAGAAGTAATATGGGGCAATGCACACATTCCTCCGTGCACGCAGCTTAGCCGCATGTCCAATTTGATTACATTTTGTGCCCGCAGTTCACCACAACCGCCAGGCAAATCCGTTCTCGTAGTAGGCCTACATTGTTGTCTATTGATTAATACACACATGCGGTTATTTGCCACGAAACAAAATGGTGGAATCAAAGTCTGAACAGTTGGATCTAGAACAAAATGCACGCAAATTGGATGTGCGGCTAAGCTGCGTGCACGGAGGAATGTGTGCATTGCCCCCATATTACTTCTAGTATCTTAGGACGTAATTGTGGTGACGCAGCTTAGCCGCACGTTCGAAAAACGCATCTGTGCGTCGGACCGAAAGAGTAAGTCTACTTAGCCTTCATACGATACAATTTGTGTCGCCGCAAAAAGTGGTCGTTGTTTTTAGCAGACCATTGAATGTTAATTGGTGGTGTTCAAACGAGACACTTGCCACCCTTTTTTTTTTGTCCACCGTGACGATGTTTGGTTATGTACGGCCACGACTGTCGAACACCCCACCCCCTCCCTTTTTCCCTTATTTTATCAGTGATCAGATGATCAAGGTCATTCCATTGTTTTCACCGTTGTGTGAATTTTACCGTGTCTACCACAGAGTGTCCTGTATGAAGGCAGCCTAAACGTAGTTGCATGTGTTGGTGTCTTTAAAAGCCTTGGCACACAGGCGACATTTAAAATACTTGTTGACGACAAAATGAAGTCGAAGGTCGCAGGGCTATCGTTGCAATGTATTTTCCATGGAAAGACGCTAACTTTGACACACAGGCGACTTTTTAAAGTCGCCTATGTGCCAAGGTAGGCGTTCATACTTTTTTCAACGAAAGAAACTTAAGAGGCTCACATCTAGGATAACTGTAACTTAATTAACCTTAAATTGAATGAATGAGTTCGAAAACCAACTCAGCAAAATCTATTTTGTATATTGTTGCATATTGTTGCATGATAAAAAGTTGCTTGTGTGCAAACAGCCTTACTACGGCGGCGACCCCCTGACGCGATAGATGCACTTTCCATTTCCCCCACCCCTTGCCCGCCTTTCCATTTGCCCCCACCCCTTGCCCGCCTTTCCATTTGCCAATCTGCTATCTCAAAAGTTTACAACAACAAAAAACCCGCCCTTCAACACTGTTTGCTTGATAATGGTTAGATAATAATGTGCCGTGAAATAAGATTAAGAGAAATTAGATAAGGCAAAGTGGCTTCGCCCCTAAATGTGAGAGTAGTCACCTTATGTGGCACCTTATGTGCCCTTCATCCGTGCTAAGGGGTGGGTGGGTGGGTACTTTCCTTTTCGGTTGTTTTGCGGATCAATCGTTTCCACACTGATTTTTGAGGAAGCCGTTTTTTTTTTTTCTTATCATTGAAATTCTAACCTTCGTTTTTTTTTTTTTTTCTTTTACCGGTTTTGATCAGTTTTCGTGTATTCTTTTTTAATGTGCGTAACCTCTTTTGAGAGATTTCCGCGTATGTGACGTCATTGTCTTAGAAAAGAGTACTAAAGGAAGGTGGTGGTTGTGCAGTTTCTTTGATGTTTTATAAATTCAATTGCTCAAAATTGATTGCTGATTAGTCATGCATTTTTGCATTCGTTTTTCAGTCACCTTCCGTGTTTGTTCTGGATCTCTTCTTTTATTTGTAGTTAGCAACTCGTTTATTTTTCAGCTGTTCCTTTCCTTCAATGCAAAAATCTCTTATCTTCTTCAATCTTATTTGTCAAAAAAAATTGTTCATTTGGCTCGAAAAGGCGTGGCTTTACTTTAAACTTAAGGTTTTGGCAACTTCTTTCATTTTAACAAGCTAAACGTTGAAGGAGGGCTAAAAGTAAGAGTCTTAAACGAAAACGAATTGGGTAACTACTAACCTGAAACAGCTAAAATTAATTGAACATATAATGTAAACGAGCTAAACAGCTGGAGCTGAATAGAAACTTAATTTCTTAATTTTTGCACCGACTTATTGGCCTTTTTGTGTATTGAATTCCTGCTTTATCTTTCCTATGGCTGCTACACGTTATTTCAGTTACAAAAGTACACGTGAAAAGCACCAAAGCTAAACAGTCAGGAATGCTAAAACTAAAAGGCATAAAAAAAGGTAGAGAAAACGAGTATAGTTCATTTTATTTTAGCTCGTTTTCATCTGTTAAGTATTTGTTGAAAATAGTTAACAGATAAAAAAGAGCTAAACTGAAGTGAAACTTCGTTTTCTCATAACTTTCCCGGGAAACAGCAAGATTCCTCCTCTTTTATTATCTGTCATCTATCGAGTTCTACTCTATCATCACTCAACGAGTGCGCATCATTCATTACATAGGGAATTCTTGTCATAAAATATCCATCTGAAATTAATTTGCAATTCACGTTTCGTGTGGCTGAGAAAGTATTTCGTCTTTCCATGCACGAAATTATGCAAACACATTGCAATACATATTTAATTGTATTTTAGAAAAATGAAGAAGAGATAGAGAGAAAGAAAGAAAAAAAAATGGGAAATGAAATGAGGGCAAGGAAAACAAAAAGTGAACCTCTTTTTTAATTGGTCACTTTATGCCGGATGTGCGATTAGAGGAAGAGAGAGAGAGAGAGAGAGGTATTGAATAAATTCCGCATTAGACTACAAGGTGACCAATGCTTATGATAATCCCAACCAATCAAGTAATCTGAAAATAAGTTTCATATTACTTGTTAGTAATTACTGATAAGATAATGGTCATGGTGAAGTAACCGGTACTGGTTAATGGTGATAACCTTGCCGTTGCAAAAGAGTGCAAACTTGTAGTTTTCCCCACAGATCTTTTTAGTAATCGTCTCATTTGAGATGGGATTGCAACGAAAGTAAAGTTATCCGATCACGATTGGATCTACACTGCGGAATTTATGAAAAAGAATAATTTCCATATAAGATAAGCTAGCTAACCTTGTAGTTTCTATAAAACACTTTCAAATTTCTCCTAATTGTGCTCCTAAAAGACAGAATAACAAGTGTTCGAGGCATGGTGTGGGTTTAAAACCATCTTAACAGTTAATGAATGCATTTTAATTACAGTGGAGGTTGGGCTTTACTTTTAAATTTTCAGTAAATATGCTCAGACACGAAGACAAGACAGACAGACAGACAAATGGTGGATTTATGGAAAGTGCATTCTCATGTGAAATAATAGTTCGGTTAACACCTTTTTTTAGGCGATGTTTGGGTGGGAGGTTGGTTTGGGTTTGTCAATCAATTTCATTGAATTCAAGTTAATCAGCAGCTCAGCTGGTTATTAATTATTGTTCTTAAGGTGACAGAACTAGAAATGATTTTTTCTGGTATTGATTTCTTTAATCGAATTTTTTCTGAGAAAGAAAAATTAAATTTCTTGGTTTCACGGTTTTTTTTTTCTACAGCATGTGTCTGAAAAATACGACATAGAAATTGAAGGTAGAAATTTTCAGAGGGCTTTCAATAGAAAAATACTTGTATAAATGCAAGGTAGATGGCGCCTGCAACCCCTCCATAGGTGGCAAACTACACTCGTCGCCAATTAGTTGAAATAGAGTGCAGCCTTTTAGCCTCTAAAAGCGTCCAAAACAACCTTAATTACCAGCACGTGACAGACAAACTTATACCCAGAACAATAATATAAGTGAAGAGAGAGAGAGCACGTGTAGAGAAATAGCGATGACGCAATTAAAAGTTTGCCACGTAGGAAAAAGGTGAGTCAAGAGTTCATTGAAGAAGTGTCGGTACATTTCTATGGGAGGATGGCTAGTGGCGCCATCTAACACTACACGGACAAAATGAATGGTCTACTTGCATTCTTAACTGCTTTTTGAAGACTTTAATTTTTTATGAAAATATCAAATGCTTTATATTTGTTTTTCACTTTTAAATTAATCGAAAAGTCGAACAAATCAACCGATTCGATTAAAATGAAGTACTTGAAAAAGAGAGTAGTTGAGGGAGGGTTCCGCACTGTATTTTAAGTGGTTCTTAATTAACTTCCAAGTTAAAAGTTGACTGAATCGGACGACTGTTAATATTTGTTGACCTTTTTTAGATAAGCCATAAAAGTTTATTTATTAAGATATCAACGTTGAACATTCATTTCCTACTGAAAACAATTTTCAGAGTTCAGTTTAGTCTTTTTTATTATTATACAATTTTAATAATGCAGAGTTGCCACTCAACCTAGAAACCTGGAAATGTCGGTGTAAAATTACGAGTATAAAATTTTCAAAAGTCAGGGCGATTTAGCAAAAAATATATATAAAACCTGGAGACGCGTCAGAGAATTTTATTTTCTGAACTTTCTAATTCCAGTAATTGAAAAACGGCCATAATTAGCCCATATCTGAACGTTTTTTCTTCTTCTTCCTTTTCTGAAGCTTATTTTCGTCTTTTTTTTTTTGGTTGGGGGCAATAAATGCGAAATTCGAGTAATGAATCAAACATTTTAGGGTGTGGTGTGGTTTTTAATGTAAATTATTATTTACATATTACACACGTAAAAAAAAGTAATTAAATTACAGTATTTCATTAGACTCCATGATAAATCTATAGAAACCACCTCCACTCTAAATTGGCCTACCTATTTTTGAATCATGAAATGTGTAATTATTGAATAAAATGATATCTATAATGCAAAGCACATCTCTCAGGGCTCCATTTTAAGTTTATTATCCGAATTAGTTGAGGTGCCGCCACATCCCTACTATATTCCATAAATCGAAGAAAGAAAAAAAAATCTAAATGCTCCAAAAAACACTAAAAAGGATCAGGATGACTCAACGGGGCTCAGAAGTCTCAAAAAAACAGGATTGACACTCAATCGGGTAACTGTTCCTCGTGTCTCGTGAGTCGTAAAGTGGCGTATACTTGACCAGAGCAATACGTCTTAAGTTTGTATCTTATGAGTAGGGCTCGGATTTTTATGCAAAAATATCGAGCAAATGTTTCTCAATCTGTGGCCCAAGAGCCAATTGTGAAGTGACAATCTTCCGATCAACCAACATTTTTATAATTTTTTTTTAAATCAAAAACACTGGTTAGAGGCTAGAACTCTAGTTGACATCTGTATTAGTAACCAAACATCTAGCCTTTGACCTGTCATTTTGATTTTTAAAAAAAATATAAAATTGCTCGAATGGATAATGCTTACTTTCACAATTGGCACTTGGGCCACAAATTTGAGAAACGTTTGCTTGATATTGCATAAAAATCCGAGCCCTACGGAAATTTGTCTTTTGTGTGTTTTCAGATTCACGAATTCACACTGTAATATATAAGCTCCTTTATTTATTATAACTTATATAAAACGGTCAAGGGGTTTCTTGTATTTATTGATCAATGATTATTGATCAACCACAATCTTTTATCCTGTTTGTCTCCCCCCCCCCCCCCCTTTTCTCATATTATGGAGTATGAACATTATCGGTTTTTTTTTGGTTCAAAAGACCGTTTTCTACTACACAACAAAAGTCACATTGGTTGATTTTTCAAGGTACTTAAAATTGCACAAAAAGGAACTTAAATCCAACAAATCTGTCGTTCAGATTTGCCAATATTAGTCATACCTCGCTTCACGATAGGGATGCGTTCTTTAACATTGTATCGTTAACCGGAGGAGCATCATTTGTGTAAAGTAACTCATAAATGGGCTTCTAGAGTTTGGTCAGAGCTACGTTATAGTGAGGTATCGTTCTCAAAGGTAATGATTATCGAGAAAAATAACCTACTTTCTCTTTTATCGGCTATCCAGCCAAGGATAGACAATCCAGAATTGATCATCTGTACCAATCTTAAGTTTTTTTTAAGACCAAGATTAGTGGATATATGGATGCCACACAAACGATCAATCTATGATTGACAATCTTGGCTTGTCAATCGAAAAATGAAACGTGTCTTATATTTTACTAAGTGGGTTCAAGTTGAAGTTTCTTGAATTTGGGCCTAAGTAACGTGGATAATGGTGTGTCCTCTTTTAGTCAATAAACTTTGATAGCAATCCATTGCTAACTGAAATCCATTTCATTATAAATGATGCATCAGTTTTTTTAATCAAGTTTTAATCTCGTTTGTGTTTGTGTCAGTCCAATGTTCATATAAATTTATATTTAACTAGACAGTACCGGATATATTTGTTACGAAATTATTGAACACTCAATTGACTTGATAAGTTCCGTGTATTGGGGCCCAGCCCACCGCCCCCTCTATGCTCATCTCACCCCCAATACTTTGAGTGATTGTTAATAATTTGGAATAATATTACAATGTACTCTGGATGATATTACCGGAAGTATTTTTTTTTGTTTTTTTAGTGACTGACTCACTCTGGCCACTGGTCAGTGACAGTGACTGGCCGCCATTGTACCGCAACTTCCATCCATCCACTCCTTTTCTAATTTGAAAATCAAATTGTATTTTGGACGACGTGATCCCATTTTCATAATTTGGATCGCATTAATTTTTGATTTCGATGGGTTTTTTTTCTTCTTTCTTGTTCTGAAAGTTTTTCTTGGTCATTGTGTCAATCAATACTATGATTTGGTTGCTATGATATATGATATTGTTTCATTCTTTTCAAGCTGTCATATTTCAAAATAATAAATATATAATGTTAATGGTAAATTTTAATTCTTTTCTGATGAATGAGAATGAAGGGTAGGTTTATATTCCAAACTTTGCTAAGATTTTGCAAGCTTTTTGAAGCTCCTAAAAAATTAGCTTCTCAAAAGCTTAGTTTGTTCATAGAAACATATGTGGTCTTGCAAACTTCACGATATTTTCTAACCTTTTTATACCCTAGAAAACAAATACATAAAACAATAGAACCCTTTCCTTTCTGAAAGAAGGTGTAACTTGTTCACCCCATTTGTGTATCCATTTTCTGATTGGTGCTTTGAATTGCTAAGCTTTGAAAAGTTGAACAATTTCAAAGCTAGCTTCATGTTCTAGCGAAGGCAAAAACGTGGAGCTCTGATGTCATTTTTGTAGCTTCTTCGCACAGGCTGCTTTGCTGCTTAGCAAGGGAGTATAAACCAACCCGAAGAGATTGGGTTCGTTCCCAAACATTTGTTGTTCATACTTTGCTGTGGAAAGGTGGAGAAAGGTGGTTTTCCATGTCAAAGCAATAGGTTCATATTTAAAACTTTGCTTTGATTAAATGCAAGTTTTTTGAAGTTCCTAAAAATTAGCAACTATGTGATTCCCACCAGAAGGAACGGAATGGGAACTGAATAGACTGAACTGAAAAGAACCAAGTATTGAATGAGGAAAATGTTTTTAGTTTTTGTTTTGTTGGTTCAGTAGGTTGATTTAAATTTAAAACAAAGCAAAAATGGTGTCTTTTTTTTTGTTGTTTGTTGAGACGATTCACACTAGTTATTTTTCGTTTTTCGTTTTTTGCTCTTCTCTTTTTCTCATGTTGTTGTCTGGGTGATGAAACTAATAAAAGGGGGACACGCCTCCTCTCTTTTCCTGCAATAATAGGTTTTCATTCATTTTTGTTTGTCTATTTTTTTTTTCTTCTTCTATTTTATATATAGAAATATAGACCTCTCTATACATAGTAGTCCTTTTGTTGACGTCAATAGGAGGAATCTGACAGATTCGTTGTATAATCGAAATATAAGTTCTGTAATAATAATGACGACAAGCATATAGATGTTGGTTATAAATATACACACTAATATGCGCCTCTATAGGTTTTAATATGTTCCGTTCCGTTCAGGCACTTTTTGTTTATGTTGTTGTGTGTATTATAGAACTTTCTAAATGGCGTTGAACAGCTGATGATGGCGAATTTATATTTAGCTGCAATTTTGGAATATTTATTGTATTAGAGTCCGATATGCCGATAACAATTGTTTTGGTGATTATTCAGTAAAAAAAACAGTCGACGAATCCCAATCGGAATCCGAAAAACATCCATTAAAATGCTCGTAAAAATACCTAAAAAATAATTTTAATAAACCACAGTGAAGTCAACACCAAATTGGCGCATGTGCTGATGTTTTTTCTGGTTTTTTAAAATTATTTTTACGTATTTTTACGAGCAATTTTAATGTATTTTTTCTTTTCTTATTTGGGCGTACTCAATGGAGTTTTAACATAAGAGTTACAAACTTTGCGATTTTGAAATATTTTTTTTTAAAAATAGAAGCACACCAATTTTTTGTCATTCCGTCACTAGATGAACATATATTTAAGCAATCAAAATTAACATTTTTTCTTTAACATTATGGTCTATGGGCTCAATAGAACAACGATGCTAGCGCTCTTTGCGGAGATTTTTTGAAGTCATTTAGTGATGTAGCCTCTTAAATTGTCCTAGAAATACGTTATTAATTTTAAAAGTTAAATGTAAAATGGGGGGGGGGCTATAGAAATACCTAGATAATTTATTGTTAGAAATTGAAGATGAATTATTGTTGAAATGTTTCAATAAATTATTGCATAAAATCATTTATTTAAATCTCATTTATTAAAGAAAAAAACTTGAAAATCAGATTTTTTTTATATAAAAGAGAAAACGTTGAAGAAAAATTGTTAAGTTTTGAGTTAGCGGTAAGTTGTATGTTATGAGCTAAAAGATCATAATAAATTATAACATGTGTCCTAAATCCAAAATTACAAACGGTATATTTAAGTTAGAATGTAATATGATGGGATTTTTTTTTCTTTCTATCTTTAAATTCGTAATTTTTATAACATTAACAAGATGTTATTTTCAAGACAAGGAAATTTAAAACTGAAGAAGAATACCAGACAAAAGATTATGGCAAAAAATATACAAAATATACTAATTTGCAAGCTTACTTAATTCTAGAAGATTTATGGTAGATTTAATTGAAAAATAAAGTATAAATTTTTCATTTTAGAGATTATTAATGGATGTCTAGGTTCTTTTTGAGTGTTTTTCTCTCATTTTTTTTTGCTTTGGTTGAACTTGTTGGCATAATCGGCGTTATAAATGCTGATACCGATATTTAAAAAAAAATCCTAACTATCGACGCTGATACAATTAATGTAATTAGCCGATATATCGGTCGACTCGATCGATTTGGTGGACCGAAATTGGTGTGTTCCTCTTTTGTGTTTTTTTTTTTATAAATTACAGTAGAGCGTCGATTATCGGAACTATTGTTTAGTACTTCTTCTGATGAAAATACTACTACTTGTGGAAATTTAAAAAAAAATGTCTTTGGAATCTGTTTTTTTTCTTACTTTTCTCCACTTTTTTTAATGGGAGTTCGATTATATGAACTTTTGATTATCGGAACTACTGTAGTAGTCATGTCCCGACATTAGTTCCGATAATTGACGTTCTACTGTATTTAAATTACCATATGTACTAAAGGGTTGTTTTGCCAAACGGAATTCTTTCGGGTCTTTAAATATGCTTTTTTAAGAACTTGGCCACATCTCAGATTTTTTAATTCACTCATTCTTCTTTATCTTTTTTATTTAAGCTTTCTAATGAGAGCTAATTTAAACACAAATCTTAATAGCTAATTACTTAAAGAAGAGCCTACAAACAAGAACTAAAGATGAAAGTTAAACAAGATAAATACAGTATAATATTAGAGAAGGTTGCTTAAGAATGCAGTTATACGTCATTTATTTTGTCCCTGTGGAATTAGATGGCGCCACTAGCCCTCCTCCCCCATAGAAATGTACTGACACCTCTTCAACTCTGACTCACCTTACTTTCTTCACGTGGCAAACTTTTAACATGTTCTGAGTATGTTTGTCACACTGGTGATAAATGATACTTTAGGTTGTTTTGGACGCGTTTATAGCACAGCTAAAAGGCATTCTATTTCAACTAATTGGCGATTGTAGTTGGCCACCTATGGAGGTTGGCGACATCTAACCTTGCATTTAAACAAGTATTTTTTTTTCTCTATAAAGTCGTCGTAACTAAGAACTCTCTGCCTATGGAGCATTCCGTGCCAGGGCTGAGTGTTACCAAATAGATGGCGCCACCTTCGTTTAAGTATGAGCTAAATGGAATGCACATGCTATGTAGGCTGTCATGAACACCTTTAGCGATTCAAGCGATTGGTTAGCTAGTAGCTAGCTTGTTTTCTCATTCGTATCGCAGAAGCGAGGGTCGCTATAACAATTCTTCTGCTTGCAAGTTCTTTCATTTCTACTTTGTGAAGGTTATTACACTTTTGTTTATCGTATAGTTGAATCAAATGTAGGCAGGCACCTATAAATATGGTCACGGTCGAGTATATACTTGAAGGCTGTTTTCGTTTGTTAAACATTCAGAATTACGAGCTCGTATTTTGCTGGATCTCGTATTTTTCATTGGAGCAAGTCCAAATTTCACTTTGACGGTACAATACAGAGCCAGTTAAAGGAGGAACTTATTCACATACATTTATTGTGCAGAAAATCGGTGTTTCTGTTGAAATATAATTTAGAAATAGACTCGATATAATTTGTTATTGGAAACTAGGTGCATAGGAAATTTCATTGTTTTCTTAAATTTTCTTAAACCTTTTTTTCTAATTTATCTGATTTGTTAAAAAAAAATGGCGATAGTATAGAAACCGACAATATGTTAAGACAAAGAATAAGGAGAATAGGAGAAAATTCTTCTTATTTTGTGGTTATACGTAGTATCCCGTTGTGATTCAGACTGCAGATGGAACTGTCAGCAATCTCCCTACAGCAATCCTAACCGAACCCTGGAACTTTATCTAACCTTATAATTAAGGCAAAAAGAATTATACTTTTTGCTATCAAAGAGGGCTGATTTGAGATTTAAGTTCTTAAATACAGCCTTTTTGACTGAAAAAAGCATAATTCTTTTTTGCCTTACAACTAATCCGAAACTAACCAGACCCAACCAAACCTAACAGAACTCCTTAATATTAATAACCTATTCATACAATTGACGGCTAGGATGTTTATGCAAGTGCATGTTTTCTTATACAACCTCAAAATTCGTGACAAATGAGACAGAAATATAGTTTTTTTTTGCATGTTTTTGAGAGCATGCGCGGCACTGCAGCACGCTTTTTGATACTTGCGAACGTGTTTGTAAATAATTTGAGTCGGAATGCGAACCAAACACTATTATTGCCAGAGCCGAGGTTGGAGCCGAACAATTAAAAAATGTGGTTGCTTGAATCCAAAAGCCCTGTTTACTGGCGAATTGATTGATATGCATAAATATATGATATCATGATATTTATCCGTGATATTAATGCATGACCATATATTTAATGAAACTGGTTGGAAATTCACGTTTTTCTTCTGTTAATTGTAATATTGCATCATGAATTTCTCATAAATTACATTTACTAGTAGTACTACTACAGTATACTACTTTATAGAAAATACCAATGTGTTTTCTAAATTGGTTCTATATGTGGATGCTAAATTTTTCTGTTTTCTGTGTGGCTGGCTGGCTGGCTTTAAATGCACTTCAGTTATTTGGCAATGGAATTCTTAGAAATCTCTTCTTTTTTTCTCTCAAATTGTGTGTTTGGCATATGGTTCACAAGTTTTTATAACAAAATTCACCGACCATGACAAAGTATGGCTCATTTAGAACTAAGGAGAGAGTGTTTTCTTTCTCATATATTTACTATAAGGTCTTTGGTGGATTTTTTTGTTTGGTTTCCATTTATTGGTTCACGTATGATCCAGACAAATGATGGACATAAACTTTTCTTAGAAACTAGAATAGGTGGGTGAATGTGCTGAAAGGTGTTTTCTTTCTTCTTCATTACGTTATCATTTAAAAGATAAGATTTTTTTTATACGAATATGAAAATATTTTAATTTTCAATTAAACGTTGATAAAAAAAATATCGTAAAAATTGATAAAAAAAATTTAAAATGTCGCAAAAAGTTGGCTTTTTAAAGGGGGCGACTGAATAAGCGCCAAATTGAACAAACGCCAAACTGAATAAGCGCCAAATGGAAGAAACGCCAAACTGAATAAAAGCCAAAAATTTGGCGGTTATTCAGTTTGGCGTTTGTTCCATTTGGCGCTTATTCAGTTTGGCGCTTGATCAGCGCCACCTTTTAAAGATATATAGCAATAATGAAAAAGTAGATAAACCTGTGAACTATTCTAGTTTCTTAACTTCTAAGTTACTAAGAAACTTTTGAAATTATTTTTCTCAATGTGTTTATTTGGGAAATTTGGTCATTTAGTTTAGCGGATGTTGTTAAGCTGTTGTTCTGTTTAGCTCGTATTTATTGGTTCCTTTTCTTTCTTGTCTTTATATTTTCTTAAAAAGTTAATCGATTTCGTTGACAGTTTTGTTTTGTCAAGATGGCTGAATAAATTGGCGCCACATTAAATAATTTATATTAGGATGTTATTTATGACGATGATGATGACGACATTTTATGTGTCCAATTGAGCGTCGTGTTTATTCGAAAATTGAGCAATTTGTACTTTCACTTTTTGAATGTTTATGGAATTATGGGTCAAATATATCACTGGTTAACTAGGACACACACATTCAATAACAGTAGATGCTAATTGGACTCTCCAATTATCTTTTGTCATTTTCAATACAAGTAGTAAATAGTAAAACTTTCAGCACGAATGAAAAACCACATGCTGAGAAATAAGAAAAATAGAGACTGCTCTCTTGCTGCATGGGTTGGGGTGAAGTTTACCTTGCAAATAATTACAATCATCATTTTTGATTGGGGGGAGGGATGGGAGGACACTTTACATTGTTATTTGGGCCAGACGTAACCATGGGTTAGAAACTTGTGGAAGAACTCTTGCTAGATTTTCTCTTGTGGTACGTTTAATTAGATTTTTATGAAACAGGCAACATTATTCAAGTTATTAATTATGACTATGAGGTACAAATTCAAGAATGACAACATTTGGTTTGGTTTGTGGTAATATTTCGCATCCATTTAGTGTAATGGGTCCATTACACGAAATGTATGTCCATTTTCACGAAATCAAACATATACATTGGCCTGAGATGCACAAAACGCGAAATGGACATACATTTCGTGTAATGGACAATTACATCAAATGGATGCGACATATATACACAGGCAGTTGTGCCCAGCACTAACTTTTCGTTTGCCCCGCCCTTTTATGAGCGTCCGTCCAAATATCAACCAATTAGAAATTGATAAGGGCGGAGCATGTGACATCAGACCAAGTAACTAACCAATTAGAAATTGATGACGCTCATAAAAGGGCGGGGGCAAACGAAATTTTCGTGCTGGGCAGAACTGTCTGTCATATATAACCACGAATTTTAAGTTGGATCCAGTTCAGAAGGTTAAGGTTGCTTCGCGAAGTTGAGCCTATAAGTTGCTGTTGACATACTTCAGACTAGTTTTGTGCAATTACATTTCCAAAATGATGATGAGAATGAGCATTTTCATTTCATTCATAGTTTTGTTTGAATGTGAAAGGTCATTATGGCACGTATAACCACCACACCCACGTCCTCCCCCATCCCCCCCCCCCCGGTATGTTAATAAAACAAATTATGAATAGAGATAAAACAGCAACAAATCTTGAGTTTGTTGGTAATAATTATTTCAGTCATTTATGCATTCTTTGTCTTCATAAATGTCAATTAGTGTTAAATAACAAATTAGAAAACAAAATTAGACTGAAAGCTTGAAATGTAGACCAAGTAATATCTTATACTTGCTTGGGGAAAGTATATTCAGCTTAATAGAGGTGGTAGCGGGTAGAACCGAACCGTTTCTACTCGTTTCGGAACCGGTTTAATCGGTTCGCGATTTTTTTGAGAACTGTTTCTGATCACTTCGTCGATAATATGACGAACCAGTTCCCAATATACATTAGCACAGATTTGCGCAGCGCATTAGTTAGAGGTGGCTAAGGGTAGAACCGAACCGATTCTACTCGGTTTTGAATCAGTTCGACCTGTACTGGCGAACCGGTTCTATCAGTTCCAGTAATTGGCGAACCGGTTTTAATGGTTCCGAACCGTTGACATCCCTATCAGCTAAAAAGCGTTCAAAAATGTTTTCTGTTAACATGGCATTGTTTTTTTTTGTCTTTGAGATTTGACTTATTTCTTGTTCAGTCGCGTTTTGTTCCACCATATTGAATTGCTATGTGTTTGAAATGTACCATGCTGCATTTACCACACATCCACAATGTAATTTCATGAGATCTACAATAAATAGCTTGTGACCGTTGATGGCAGGAATCCACAGGATGTGAAGGACAAACGTGACCATTTTACAATCCGTAATCTTCAAACGGAATCTGGCCTTTCGAAAATGCGTCCCATTGTATTCTACATTTGCAGACACTAAAAGAAATTCTCTCAAACATTCTCCGTGTTGATGTCTTTGTAATGAGTGCGGCTGAAAAGAAATGTGCCCATTTTATAACATTAATTTAGGTTTTTATGATTTTTAGGCGACCAGAAACTATAAATTTTCGTCATTGATTAAACACTTTTTTTTTCTTCTTTACGCAATTTCATGGAATTTGATGTGCAAATTATGGGGTGTAATAGAAATTATTGATCCGTATGGATTAAGAGAGAAAGTGTTTTTGTGCTGTTTTTTAATATTTAACTTTTGTGTATTTTCTTTTTTCAGAGAGGCTGGCCGTTACGTAAAGATACTTTGGAAAGATGTTATGGTTGGAGACATTGTCCATTTGTCTTGCAATGAAATAATTCCAGCTGATATTCTCCTGTTGCACACGAGTGATGAGCAAGGATTGTGTTTCATCGAGACTGCCAACATTGACGGCGAAAGTAACCTGAAACAGCGACAGGTCGTTCGAGGATTTGCTGGACAGGTAAGGGATATCAAATGTGTGTAATTAGGTGTTTCGAAATGAATTACAAGCGTGTTTCCACAGAAGAAAGAAAATCGAATTGCAACTACTTACATGTACTACAGTTAGAATTTGAATAATTACTCAGCAGGCAGCTCAGATGACCTGTCACAAGGGGAGGTTTTATACAAGCGGTATAAAAATATATTGTCAAAGTTTTCTGCCATTTTTTTCGTGTGTATAAATTCAGCAATTGCTAGTTTTGTGTGAAGCGTAATGCATTTTAGGAAGGTTTACTCTACAATATATGCTTGTGGAAGTGTAAACCTCAAGCATAATTCTCATATAAGGCAGTTCTTGAGTCTGGTGGTGTGATATGCTGACAATAACACAGTAGGAGCCATGTGTGAACCATGTGTATGGTAACACATTAAACAGCATATTGGTTTTCAGCAGCTTTAAAAGCTCTGCTGTTTGATTTTGCTTTATAGCCTTTTACTTAATTCATTTTACCACATCTCCCCATACATACAGCATACCGTATCGTAGAAATTTGTCACAAGACTAAATGGTTGTTGGTAGGCTAGCATGCCAAAAATCACTCAAGTGGGCCTGGGAATGCCGCCTTGAGTAAAGGGACTGCACATGCTAGGCTACCAGTAATGAATTCGGCATATATAATGTATTGTCATATTTTGCTACACTTCGACTTGAATAGAATTTGGACAGCTGTTCTATTTGACAGTAGTTTATAATAATATAGAGTATAGTTGAATTGTATGGATTTAATGGAAACTGTCATATTACATGAGTGGAGTTAGCATTTCTGCTCATGGAGTCGTTATCTGAAAAAAAAAATATTAGAATTGAGCAAAATTGAAATTGAAAAAGGCTGCATTATTGGAATTTAAATCGGAAAATGAAGGTGTTGAATTTTTTTCGTGTTAAAAGGTATTTTACATAGAATTTTTTTTTTAAATTTTCGTGTTAACCGATATTTTCGATTTTCACTGTATTTATATTTATTTAGTATTTAGCTATTGTAATTTTGTATAGTTAGGCAATAATATAGATAGAAAATGTGACCCCTTTTAACCAATGTGTTCACTACAAGAATGATACAAGAATGGTGAATAACCATGGTACGGTAAATGGGGTTAATTTGCTTTTTTCTCTCGACTCATTGTTGAGTCGAACAAACGGGGGTTTTGAAGTTCCTCTCCTACTCCCCCGACTACTACTACTCTCAACCCTCTCCCCCTCAAATAGAAGCTTTGCGTGGTGTTTGTTTCGTTGTTACATCATCCATCCATGCTGTTTTTCTACTTGGGAATTTTTTTTTCATTTCCACAAATTTGGGATATTGCTTTCGATTATCTAAAACTGTTGGCAGTCTATCTCATTTTTAAACAACAACAACAAAAAGAATTGTGGGATCGACTTTACCCTACTTTTTTGTTGTCTGAATTGCTTGGATTTTTTTTTTTGCTGTTTTTTGTTGTTGTTACAACTCAGTGATACTTGTTTTTTTTTTCATACACTGACACATTTTCAACAATTCCATAATGAAAATGGATTTTAGATTACTACATATTTGATAACAATATTATTGATCATTATAATCCATTATTTAACTGTATGCATGGATAATGCTGGCATGATTGTATCAGTTAATTTCACTTTTTTGGAAAAGCAATTCAAGAGACTTATGTGAAATCGACACAAAAACATTTGCTTATCGTTAAGTCTCGTTTTCATGGCGAATAGTTCTTTCATGTGAGTAGCTGTCATGAAAGTTGCGATAGTTGACTCTCATGATAGCAACTGTCTACATGTCTTTGAAGTAACGTGACAGTTCTGTCATGATGGTGATCTTTGACAGCACAATACACACCAGCAGTTCCGAGATGTGTTTGTGCCAACAACAGTGTTGCCTCTCTCTCCCTCTATCATAAGCCAAATTTCCCTACAAAGTGAATTTTTCCCTATAAGCGGTCACACAACAACTATTATGGCGCAGTCACACTAGGCTGATTTCCCAGCCGCTGGTTGCTGCTGGCTGGTTGTAGCGCTCTAGCAGCATAGTCTGAACTGCTACTAGCAGCTGCTTTCTCCAGCGGGCTAGTGATTTTAACAGCGGCTGGTGAAGTTGGACATGTCCAACTTTAGCAGCTACTAGCTGGTCATGTGACTCCCTTCCTGATGCTGCTATCTAGAGTGAACTTTTTGTTGCTAGTAGTGTCTAGTAGTAGTTGAAACTCCACTGCTTGGGTTGGTTGTTATTAGAGTTTGTATTTTTGTGATTGGATGTCTTGCACTGCTAATACCAGCAGTGACTGGACAAGTGTGAATCCAAAGCAGCTGCTGCTTGCTGTTGCTGTTAATAGCCAGCAGCAACCAGCGGCTTGTAAACCAGCCTAGTGTGACTGCGCCTTTACTATTGCGACAGTATACTATCAACTATCTAGTCAAACGAGATAGTTGTGATATTGCTATCGCGACAGTGCGATAGTGACTATCAGGTGGTTTTCACGATGATAGTTCTCGCAATAGTTGCTGCTCTCATGACAGCAACTATCGTGAAGACTATCATCGTGTAAACGAGACTGTAGTTCAGTAATGTTGCAATAATGAAGTAGTAGTAGTAGCAAATGCCTTAAACCAAGCTTTTATATAGAAAAAGAATATTGGGTCATAACTTTTAGTAAATAGTTGTTGCTAGGTTGACCGGGGCCACCAAGAGACTTTCATTTATTGCGAACACGTCAAACTATTTTCAATTTTCTTTACATATTATTTTCCATAAATTTTATCTCTGTGAGGATTGACGTGTCTTCTCTTTTTTTAGGGCTTGGTTTGACATGTTTTAGAAAAACAGATCTTTTATTGAATAAGTTCTCTAGTGATATAAGGGGGAAAAAATGCTTAAAACGTTTCTTTTTTTCTTTCCATTGAGATAAGGAGCTATGTGGTTTTTTTTGTAATGGAAGGTGTGTTTTGAAGTTATGACGGATGGCTTATCAATAAGAAATCGATAAATTGTCCTCAATCGAAACTTTTTAAAGATAATATTAATATGAGAGGTGGTGGTGGTGGTGGGGGGAAAGGGTGTCTTCAATTTTTGTTATATTCTTGACATTGACAGAAGGAATTATTATAATATTTATTAGTATTACACCTATAGCTTCATTTGAAAACAGCTGGAGAGAGAGAGAGACTTCTACTACTTTATCTAATACAGTTGAACGTCGATTATCGGAACTAATGTTGGACATGCATTGTTCCGATAATCAAAAGTTCATATGATCGAAGTGGAGAAAAGTAAGAAAAAACCGATTGCAAAGAAATTATTTCATTTTCCATAAGAATAAGTAAAAAAAAAATTGGTTCCTATAATGGAACAGGCAGTTAGAAATCGGGGAGAACTTCAGTTGGCTCCGCTCTTGTTATGACGACCGGCAACTTCTAATTGGTTTGTTGTGTGTGGTTCGACGTTGAAAAGGGCGGAGTATGTGACGTCAGACTACATAACCAGCCAATTAGAAGTTGCCGGTCGTCATAACAAGGGCGGTGCCAACTGAAGTTCTTCCCGATTTCTAACTGCCTGTATAATCGACGGTTCCCATTACGGGAAAATGTTTAAAAATACTTCTGTGATGTGTTTGGAAATTAAGATGTATTTTCTTCTCCTCCAGCTGCATTGAGAACAAATTTTAGGGTTTGCAACTTTTCAAACCTTTTTTTTTCAGGTGAAACATTTTAGAAAAATTCAGTGTTTTAATTAGAATAAATTCATGTTGTTTTTAAAAATAAACTTTTTACAACAGTTTGACAAAAAGCGAAAATATTTTTTTGTGAAATGTTGACTAATAAACTTAAAAACGGGCCATTTTTAAACTAAGTTAAAATAAAAAAAATTATAAAATGTAAAACATTTTTTTTGGCTATAAATATAAACATACTAGATTTCTTAATTGGAAAGCCAATAAAAGTCAAAATAAAACTTCAATTATGAAGCAAAAGCACAAAAATTGACTAAAAGTAATCTTACTCAAAGAGAGGCTATATGGGATAGTAAAATCAACAACCGGTTTCACCTCAATTCACCGGTTTTGCTCAATGTTTGTGGTTTTTCTTCAGAATTGAAGTTTTATTTTGACTGTTGTTTTCCCTTTTTTTTGGGGGGGGGGGGGGGGACTCAGCATTTTATTGGCTTTACAATCAAGAACTCTTTTATAAATAATGCTTAGTTAAAATGTTTACACAATGAGAAATACTTGTTTTGTATAATTGTTGTACGTGGGTGAACTGTGGAATGAAACATACTCACAAATCATTGAGTAATTTAGTCATTTTTGTGGTATTTATTACAATTTTAACTTTTAACAAGTGTTGAAAAAGACGATAGGTGAAAATCTTTTTATTTTATTTACTACATGTAAATGCAAAAATAAATGAAGGTTTTTAAAACTTCAACTTCGAAAATTCATTGGAAATGCGAATCAGAAGAGCTGGAAAAAGTTAAGTCTGCAAAACAAGAATGTCTTCAAAGGATGAAATTCACGATTCAAAAGTTAGACCATGCAATTCAGGGTGGTGGACATGGTTGACGTACTGTTATTTTTAATACTTTCCTGTAAATGCTCAATTATTGTAATTAAATTTTTCGTATGTAATATGTAAAGTAAATCAAAATGAAATTCAAGTGATTTATATCACCCACACCATGAAATGTTTTTCATTGCATTATCTGAATTTCTCATTTATTGTCTACTAAAAAAACAGCGAATATAAACGTCAAAATAAGAAGAAAAAGTTTCGAAAAATATCCAGTTAGGATATAGTACCTTGTTATCCGATTGGATGGGATATGAAATCCCTAAAAAATTTCACATAAACCTATTTAGAGGCTTTTCGAAGTGATAACTTAGCATAAATAATGATTTTGTTATAACTTTTCTACATTTTATTTTGAAAAATACACGAGGTTGTAATGAAAACACTACTTTTACACAATAGAAGAATATATTATTAATTATAGTATGGTCTATTTAACATTATTGCACCAGGCTTTATAGTAGTCTCAATAGTACTGAATTAAAATATTTAGATTTAATGTAAGTATAAAAACGTGAGTCAAATAGTTCTCGGTCGATATTTTCAATTATTTTTTCATAATAAGAGACGATGGTTTGGCGGTGAAAGGAAATAGGTGAACTTGGGTAGTAGACAATTTCGAAAAGTAAAAATAATGACTTTTTTTAGGGAAGGGGGGGGGGGGGCTGTACATTATTATATTTTTAACCTTTATGACATTCACACCATATTTTTCTATCATTCTGCGATTGTTGATCAATATTTTTTTTTTCTTTTCTATATGTTTAATTACAATGAATACACGTTAATGATAAAGTAGTTTGATTTTCAGGATACTAGGCCTAATATACTAATTTCACGGTGCAAAAACATTTTAGGCCTACTCATTTGGCAGTTATTTTTTTGTTGAGATCCTTTTTGTCTGCAGGCAGTTAGGACTATATTTAATTTATATTACAGTATGTCTTACGACCAATTTCAAACATAAGGTGAGATTGTTAACCACATACAAAATTTACTTACATAAAAATTGGTGTAAATTGGTAATTCATTAAAAAGTTATTGCATTTTTTTTTATAAAAAAAAACCCCTACGTTTAGTTAGGGATGGGCCAAAGTGACTGATGAATTGATTGTTATGAATCGGATCGGATTATTCAAATCCGATTTTGATTAAAATAAGAACAAATATTAAAAAACTACGTTTTTCGGTACAAGCTTTTGTTTCTTGGGATGTTTTTTTGGGACTATCATCATCATCATCATCATCATAATCATTTCCTGTACCTTATCCCGCAAGCAGCAGGGTCGGCCTTGCTGGTTCTAACTCTCCACTTGTTCCGATTTTGCACCAAACCCCCAGTGACCCCCCACATGCCACCATCATCAAACTGTTCCCAGAATGCTCGTTTCCTGGCTGTATCTAATCCAACCTAGGGGCCATATGCACTAACTACAGGAGTGTAATTTGTTTTATTTTGTTGAAAATTTAGTTATTTAAGGTACCTGGCCTCCTATAACGGTGGATCCTGGACAGGTCATTCGAGGATCCGTCAAAATTGGATAAGATTAACAGGTCGCACTTACAGTAGTAGAGGCTGCTGTGTACAAAATTTCAGTTCAAGGTTTATGGGGACGTTGGTTAAAATAGGAGAAATAGAAAGTTCATGCAAACACAGACAACCCTCATGCCAACTGAACTAAAAAATAGCTTGTGAAAATTACCTAATTTGATAAATTTCAATTCGATTTTTTAATTTATTCATGTTTATTTCAACTTAATTTTACATTTGCTTGGGGTGCAAATAGCAATTGGTATAGCAAGTGTTAATTGATTATTTTGACAATGCATTTCTGATGCAGTTTCCGAAATGAATTGTTCTTTCGCCATAGTTCCCTTTGAGTTTGCGTGCAGAGTAATTATTCAAATTCAACAAACTACATTTTGATATGTTCATAACTGTAATTAACTGAAGTTTAAAAAGTATTATCGTTTAGAATCTCTTAAACAAATTTAAATATTTAATTTTATACAAGTTTGATAAAAATCCTGGCTGTTTATTTCTGCGCTCATGCTGTACAATAGTGTATTTTACCAGCCCCTTTCTTATACTTAAAATCTCTATTTTGTTAACGACAATCAATTAACAAAGTAAATGGTTTCAAGTGTATGTTCTTCTTAATATACATTTAATATTCAAACAAAGCTTTTGAGGTTTTTTGAAACCCGATATTATAATGCAATTTGTAAAAACAAACAATAATATTGAAATGTGTTTTATTAAATTCTGAAGTAGTATATCCTGTATTGTATTTTTCAATGAAGAAAATTTCTTTTATTCTTACTCAATTCACCCATAATTAACAATTTTTGTTTTAATTGTCTTTTTTTTCAGAGAATTGCCTTTCATCCTACCCAATTTTGTAGCAGCATTGAATGTGATGAACCAAACAATAAGATTTATAGATTCCATGGCTCAATGTAAGTATAAAATAACGGACCCGTCTAAGGTTCTTCACAACTAAAAGGCTTTTTTTTATGTTTACAACTTTAAAATTGGCAAAATGCGCAACGAAAAGGGAAGCGAAATGAAGAAAATAACTTTTACAGCGAAAACGCTTACACTTGGTTAACTTTTGTTGCAATAAGATATACAGTATATATCAGTTGGATTTTTGTCTATGTTATAAACGAAATAGGACCTTACAGTTAATGGCAGTTTATCATTCTGTTTATGTTTTTGCAAGACAACTTTTGCGTTTTTAGCTGGTACTAGTCGCCTAATTTGTTGCATTTCGTATGTGTTTATGCGATCAGCTGCGGTTGTTCTTCGGCTTGCTTGAAGTTGATTGCTTCTTTCTTGTTAATGAGTAAAAAAAAATCTGAATAGAACTCTAGTTGTTGATACACTTTACATTTTAGAAAGAACTTGAAGCAAAAAAAAACCGTGAAGCAAAATCTTTCAAAATAAGCTTTTTAAAAGAAAAAAAAAGTCCAAATTTGTTGATTTTTGGCGATGTTTGGTCAATTATTAAAGATATTGAATGTGAAAATTCACTTTCTGGGACCTGTTTCTCAAAAGTACAAACAAGTTTTGTAAAACAAGTGAATTCTATGGAATCCTGTAAAGGACCATGCATCGCAAATTCATAGTTTGTTATTAGAACTTATTACGAATTGTTCATTTTTGTTAATAACAAATTGTGAATTTGCGACGCATGTCCTTTACAGGGCTCCATAGAAGTCACTTGTTTTACAAGACTTGTACTTTTGAGAAGCAGGCCTCTGGACTTCATAAAAGTTTTATTTTTAAAATTGCTCCTAAAATGTTTTTTATTATTAATTTTACTGTGGAGTAAGTGGCTGTTTATAATTTATTAGTAAGAGTGCTAGCTCGTACACATTATGTCCCCCCCCCCCAATTCGGAACCAGAATTGTTGTATAGATCCTGTTGAGAATAAGGAAAAATATCAGAAATATATTTTTTTTCCGTTAACTGTGTTTGTGATTGTGTAACATTTATGAGACACATACAAAATTGCTAACTAACTACTTTTGAAATTGCACTGTTAATCGAATTGAAACTGGTCTAACCCGAGATCATTAACTGGTTTCGATTCTGTTATTGCTTTTTCTTTCTGCTTCCTTCATCTAGCTGTTTTATCCTTGACCAAAGAAAAGGGGCGTTGTACTCGCCACTAGCCCCCCCCTTATTTCGTTTGTGAAATTTTTACTTAATTTGCTATTGGATAATTTCATAAATTGTGGGTGCATTTGAGAACCGCCTAGATTTGTAACGTTTGTTGCATTGATAAGTCTGTTGTAAACAGTTGTCTCATCATAAGATTGAAGCTTGTGACGTCAGAGGGGTTGTGTGTGAGTTGTTTTCGAATGTAGACTTTTAAGGGACATTAGGCATTCAATGATAGTACTGCGGCTGCTCAACGAAACTTTGCAAGAGGTACAAATGACGTGCAGGACTTTTGTAGGAGAGCTACTGAAGCTGCTGAAATTTTGTTTATGCGATTGGTTGTAGTAATTTGAATTGATTGCTGGGGATTCTTGCTTGATGCATGATAAATTCATAATTGAATTATGATAGGGTCGTAATGGCAACACTTATCTTTTGGAAGCTGTAAGTACTGCTATTGTGACAACCTCCTACAAGCTTCCTAACATAGCAACAAGGATGGTATTCTTAATATTATTAGAGGTGGGGGACGAATCCTAAAATTTCTCGAATCCGAATCCGAAAAGGGTCTCGAATCTATCGAATTCTTCATATAAGAATCCTACATTATTCATTAAGAAGATACAAATAAATGAAATAATATTAAATTTTAAATTATTAATAATAAAAAACAAGTGTGGCTTCACTCAGGGTCAGGCCACATGGTGATATTGGTAATCCGAAATTGCAACAATCTCCATTTTTTGTTAGTGAACGCTTCTATTGGACGTCAATGGAGTTAAAGCTAATTTTACCATAGTTTTTAAGTTTTTTTAAAGGTTAGGATTCAAAAGACGAAAAAGCGCAAAGATTCGAGTTTACGAATCTCGAATAATATTTTCAAGATTCGAGGATTTGAATGTTGCTAAACCCAACTTTTAACTATCTGACAGTTAGCCATCATTAAGATTACTACTTTAAGGGTAGGAGTTTTCAAATGCAGCATTAATATTTGTGAGTGTGTGTGTCACTATGTTTTTCGTGCGTGTGTGCAGTTTAAAGACTTCGAAGGTCATTGTTATTACTCATTGCATGTTTTTTCTTCTCTCTTTTCTCTTTATGTTGCATGCTTAAATTTTCTCTTTGGGAATTTTAGATTGTTTGAATATTGTCCATTTGACCATGCAAACATTTATTATGCACATTATGTATTTGGTGGGATGGACCACTTTTGCAAATTGTCTCTCCTGTTTGTGAAAACAGAAATAGAAAATGAAAAGAACTGTTTGTCAGTCAGGAGAGAGCCAGTCTCGAGCTACATTTTTTTTTCTTTCCTAACGGTATTATTAAATTTTCACTTTTAATATGTAATTTTTCTTTTTCAGATACTTTTTGAATGTTAGCATAAGTCGTTTAGAGAATCACGTGATGATTTTCATCGACTTAATTAAATAACTTGCATAAAATATATTATTATGCAAGTCTGTTGTTTAAAGGTTGCCATTTCACCAGAAAATGCAAATGAGTCGCTAGAGAGAAATTATAAATTTTTTTCTGTAAATCTCCATTTGTGGTAAAAATGTTAATTAATTTTTCGCCTTCTAGAAGAAGATTTCTTGTGCGGAGTGCGGACAGTAGGTTCGAATTCAGTGAATTTCACTCTTAGCCTCTTTAGGAAGATAAGAATACGTTCTGGTTATTATGCTTTACTCGAAGTAAATGTTGATCAGTTAAGTTTTTTCTTTCGACTAAGTCAATCATTAACTTATGATTATGATATTCCTAAAGTTTTATGTAAAAATTTATAATTTTAGCGCTGCCTTTGACTAAGCGTTTTATAAAAATACGATCCTAACTATCTCCCAATTAGCAATCTTTTAAGAAAATTATTAGTCTTATTTACTAATGATTAGTTAGCCATTCAACACGTTACTTCAGTGTGTTTGAGTAAATATATGTTACTTGTGAGAGTGTAAATTGGGTTGATGATAGAATTAATGGTGTAGTTGACAATGACAGTATGTATGTCTTGAACGTCTTGAGTGACATCTACTCTCGAAGTCCCTCGGAACTTTCACATTTTTCTCTTATTTCAGAAGAAGTTTGCCGTGTCATTTTTTTTTTTTTTCACGTTTTTTTTTTGTCGTTATTCAAAGTGGCTAAAGAAAATTGTTGAATAACTACGATAGCAACACGAAAAAACTGATGAAATAAATCAATATTTGGCAAAGGAGATGATTGCGTGTCACCAAATGAAGTTGTGTTGTTGTCTCCTCCTCCTCCTCCTTCTCCTCCTCCTCCTCCTCCTCCCAATAACTGGACAGGTGCCTTCTCGTCATGTTCTACTATACACAACAACACAGAACTTTTATTTCTTCGAGAGATGGAGTTTAAGGTCGCATTGATCTACTTTTAGACGTTTTTTCTTCGTGTTGACAGATAATCTATGACTACATTTGGAAATACCTCTTGAACTTGTTGGAATTGCACAGTATTTTGCAGGAGGTTGGTTGTTCATAGCACTAGCATGGTAATTCCTCTTATTGAAAGCAACGCTGTCTTGTGAATTGTGGGTGACAAAAATGCTTCCATTGAAAAAGTCATAATAAACTTTGCCATGAATTCGTCATGTTGATTGTAGCTTTTCTTTAGAAATTGCCTTATTTACGTGCACTTTGTATAGTGGTGACAATTTAAAGTAGGCCCTACATCATCAAGCCAAAATATTTTTAAGTGATTTTCCATTTTGACTCAAACTTTTCTGTTCTGCAAGACTTTCGCTTCAATCCTGGTATTAAAATGAAGCGTGGCAGTCATAATGTGTTCAATGATAATAAATTGGACCATTAGTTAAAAAGAGAAGAAAAAAGGCAATGCCCCACATTACGTATAGCCTAAAAAGAAGTACTGTTTAAATAATTTTGAAAATATCCTGACATCTTGAAAAGTTGCTTATTTACACTTACGAGTAGGAATAATCCTATTTAGCCAATTATAAATTAGTCTTTTTGGAATTCAGTGGCAACCCATTCCTGTTTGCATCGTCTCTCGCTCCAAACTATTAGATCGTGGATAGTTGGTTCGAAAATAGGCTCGGAATTGGGATACGACTCAAACACCAGCAGTCAGCCATTTATGAATTTAAAAAACTGCCGTCAATAAATTCCTGCATTATTATTGCATTCATAATTCTTTCATTCAAAGACATTGGACGTCATTTTGACGTTTACTAATATTCTGTAACGTTTCGCAGCAATTACACAAATCGACATAATAATCAAAGCACACATTTCGACATGCTTATTACTTAGTAAACTGTAAAGAAAGTCAAGTGGTTTGTGGAGTTAACTATCTGCTTAAGTATTTGTTATTCTCGAACTTTCGAATCAACTTCATAATCTTCATGCATTAATATAATTGTTGTTGTTTTCCTTCTTCGTAATTGTATGTGGCCTAAAAAGAAGTCTTATTTAATTGATTTAATATTAATTCTAAATTATTAATAATATTGACGTCTTCGAAATATTTTTGTTTTTTTAAGTTGACATGAGGGTTGTCCGTTTGCGTGGACTTTCTATTTCTACTATTTTAACCAACTTCCCCATAAACCTAGAGAGCTTAAATTTTGTACACAGTGTAGCCTCTATTAGTGCGACCTGTTAATCTTAATCAAATTTTGACGGATTCTTGAATGACCTGTCCAGGATCCGCCGTTATAGGAGGAAGGGTACTTTAAATAATTTACGTGTTTTGTTTCTCTTTACAGAGTTCATCCAACTGGTGAAAAAGTGCCTCTCAATAAAGAAAATCTTTTGCTTAGAGATTGTGTTTTAAAAAACACGGACTATGTCGAAGGTATCGTCGTTTATGCAGGTGAGATTATTTTTTTAATTTGAAGAAGAAGAAGAAATTGACAAAGTGGATGCATGAGGATGGCATGTTATTATTTGAATGACGTCACATCATTCTCTTCTAAAATCATAATATGTCACTATGATTGTGTGAATTATTTAGATAGTGACGTAATTTACTAATATTTTGTCATATTTTCTCGTTAATTTAGTATGCAAATTAATTGATTTAAGAGAGAGAGAGAAAAAAAAAGTTTCAACTTATTTTCAATATGAATTTGAAAGAAACGAAAAGGAGTAATTTTGATTTTTCATTGTGCCCCCTAACACAAAACACAGCAAAACCAAAAAAAAAAAAAAAATTGCTCAATTATACTCGCGATAATTTTCTTCCTCCTTGTAGATAGATAAATAATTATATTAAAATTCATGTTTATTTTTACAAATGAAGTAAAAGAAAACAAATGCAAGATGAAATAATTTGGGTAATCATTTTTGGTTGCATGTATGTAATTTAGGTTTTTTGTGTGTTGCAACAAATGAACGTGACCTTTTTTGTTTTGTTTTTGTGTTCGCTTGGTTAATCGTTGTTTTTTTGTTTTTTTACAATCTTTTGTTTGTTTTTGTTCAGGCCACGAAACGAAGGCAATGCTCAATAATGGTGGTCCTCGCTACAAGCGCAGCAAACTGGAGAAACGGATGAACTGGGACGTACTTTGTTGTGTCATCATTTTGATTGTATTGTGCTTCGTGGGGGCCACAGGTTGGTTCTCATTTCTACTATTTATTGAAGCCATTTTTTTTAAATAAGTAGGAGTGTCGGGTGTAAATTACGCCTTGTTCTAGCCATTCGGTGTGTCGTAATTACCCGAGAGTATTATGCAGTACACTAAGGTGCTTGCAAGAAAATGAAACATTATAAGAAGTGACGTCAAAATTTAAATTCACCAATTAATGTATAGAGAGGGATTGAACTACCCATCTAGTTTCTAAAATGCTCTCATTTTGCTCTTGAAAGACAAGAGTAAACGGAGTTCGGATGGGCGTTTGCACTTTAAAGACCACCTTTATGAATTGGTGTTTGTGGTTTTTTTGTAATAATTATAGTAGACGTCTTTTCGTCTAGAAATGCATTTAATTAATGGTCAAGTTATAGTTTTATCATAATGATTAATGACTAAACATGGGTATACTAGTAAATTGCGACAGGATTTAATGTGTCAACCAACAGCAGCTTAATTTAAATGCACCATAGCATGTTGATAAATAGGTATTAATGTACACAGTGAGCCATCGAGAAGCTCAACTTGTTTACACATTTCGTAAACGTTTTGCATTTTATGTTCCGGTCTAGAAACGGTGCTGAGCTAAATAACATCTTAATTTGTATCATCAGAAATATAAAATACAAAAACAAAAACCATGTGTTGCCATTACAAAGTATGAAATACAGAAATGATCCTCTAATGAACTTATCATGTTATCCTTGTATTTTGTATTAGAAGTACATGGTTTACATTTATGTTGCTTTTGACTATTTCTAATTCTAGAAAGTTCAAAGACATTCTGTAAAAGTCGAAAGTCGAAGTTAGACGGGTGTACATTTCAATATAAAACGTTTTTGTTATTACAAAATGTCAAACTTCGTACATTTAGTGTTAGTGCCGCTTCACATGGAAACACGTTGTGTCGCCACAATGTAGCACTGCATAGCAGTTTACACGCCTGTCAGTGGCTGGCGCTTGAATGACCCTCGCCATCATTGACAGACAGACCGGCGGTGTTCGCCACTCAGTGGTTGAATTTGAACACTCATTACGAACACTTTCTGTGGTGACACAAAGTATACTGTGTGTAGCGCGCCTTAGTGGTTCGCACGATACGTTTAGAGCCTTCACACAGGAACATAACCGTTTCTAGTGTATTAAGTTTCAAAGATTAATTTACATGTGGTTCAAATTTCCTTGATATCATCTAATGGAGCATCTTTTTTATGCCTCCTTGTAAATATATATTTAATATGTTGATATTCCAGTAACATTTGTTGAAGAATATTATTTGCATTGCATTGCATAAAAACCATTTTAGTAAAACTAAATTTGAAAAAAAAGTTTATATTTTCTTTTGGCTTTTTTCATTTTGAAAATATGAAATGAAAAATACAAAGTAAAAACATAATAAAAAATATGGAGGTTTTTATATTCTGTAAAATAAAAACATTTTTATTCTCGTTTTTTTTTGTTGCTAAAACATAACGAATCAATATAACATAACGACTATGTGTGTCACAACTAGGAGTCCACCGACTTGTTTCATGTTTTGTCGTTTAGTTCTTTTGTCGTTTCGCTGTTGCGGCTTTTATTATTATTGCAGGTTTTTTTTGTGTGTGAATCCGATATATTCTGTCTGATCATTGTTAACATCCTCTTCTCTTTGAATATTGTTGACAGAGAAGCAATTACTTTTATTGTTACTAAATTATTTATGAAACTTAAAATATTTAATGTTTTCATTGAACTAGATTTCAACTTTAGATCCAATAATTTAGTTGATATTTGCAGGTGTGTTGCATGGTATTGCAGGATAGATCTACATAGATCTACATCAGTGTTTCTCAAACGGTGGCCCGTGAAAGCAAAGTAATGGTTCCTACAGAAAATCAAAAAAAAAAATATTAATTTTCACACTAAAAAATGTATAATTATTATAGCTCCTTAAAATAATTGAAATTTTAATTAGTAACAACAAGTCCGTCTTCAGACATTCCAATACAACTCAAAAATTATATGTGACATAAAATGTGTTGTAATTGTTATGCGTTTTTACTATTATTAATTAAACGTGAATCATTTTATTAAGATTGCGTGCCTATTTTTTTATCCATATCTATTTTTTCTGTAATATTTTAAAGATTATAAAAGGGTTCCGTAGTCAAATAAAATTGGAGAAACACTGATCTACATTCAGAATTTAAAAAATTAATCAAACACTAAGTTCGGCCACAGTACAGTTTTTTGAGAAGCCATCAAATTTTGCTTATTCGTATATTTCAATCTTTGTTTTGTGTTACATTTTATCGTCGTTTTTGCGTTTATGCCAAAGTAGAACGTTTAAGAGCCGAGAGACACTCCAGAGTTGCGCAAGTGCCATGAGAACCAAACTACTTTAATAACTAACTGGCTACAACATTTAAAAAATGATTGCAAAATTAAAATATCCCAGTGTAAATTCACTGCTAGGCAGCTAGTATCGAGACCGTGTTTTTGGACACATTTGAGCACGTGCTGCACATGTGGATCGAGTGTCTGTATGCTCTTGACATAAACACGTCACCTGTTAAGTTTACATGTCAATGGAAATGTTACTACATGTATTTTTTTTTTTAGATTTCACTAAAAATTTAGAAACGTTATGAGGCCTTACTGTTGTTGGGTAAAGTTTTATGATGTTTGTCTTTGAATGACAAGTGAAATTCAAACAAAATGTTATTGACGTGTCGCCAAGTGTGCTCTTTTGGTGTACAAACGTACTTTTTGAGAATACTCAATGGAAAGCATCGTTTCCACTTTTACTCGTGAGTCTGTAAACATTTACAAGAAAATATACAGACGTCCAGAAGCAAATGCGAAAGCAACAAACCTAGGCGTTCCATGAAACCATAGTGTTTCATCTAGTTTTCATTATCTGTGATTGTTCTTGAGGTTTTGTGCTGTTTCAGTGTGCAATACTGTATTCTACCTTTGCAGTTTTAAGTGTAATGACTCTAATGATAAGTTGTCTTTGTCGATTGATTTGCAGGGAGTGGATTATGGACGTCTTCCTTCAATACAAGTCAGCAAGTGCCTTTTCTGCCTTTCCATGATGCAACACAGTATAATCCAGCCTATGAAGGTTTTCTTGCCTTTTGGACTCACGTCATTATTCTTCAGGTGTGTTTCATGACAACCTTTTTTTAAACTTTTAATTTTAGCTTAAAATATTATACATGGGGACCATGGCTTTGAAATTAAAATAACCTTGAATTGTCTCTAAATAAAATTTATTAAAACTTTTAAGATTCTTGGTAACTGTCCAGGGGAGAGACGAATAGCGGGTTAAACATTTATGTTATTTATGTTTCTCGTAACTGTAACTTTTGTGAGCAAGTTACTTTACAGCCAGAGAGAAGGAGAAAAAGAAAGGGGGGGAGAGAGAGAGAGAGAGAGAGAGAGAGAGAAGTTTCCTAATGTTTTCTGTTTCAGTACAACAAAAGTATTCTATCAATCATTGTTTATTTATTTCCAATATTTAGGTGAGGAAGTTATTATCTGTGTCAAAATTTGTTTTGTTGTTGCTGAGCATACTGCTACTACGACTACTACTCATTGTGTTGTAGGGTAGTAGGTGACCAACAAACATTATTTGACACATAATATTGATCAGTTTTGCTGGTCTGAATTTATAGTATTGATTCTCGTAGAGTTCTGTGGAGATGTACAGTGTGTTTAACTGGGTTTCGCTATACAAGCTCGTAAGGGGAGCTCCTCGTAAGTGAACATCTGCTGCTACGTTTGGCATAATGCGTGTTCTTTTTTTAAGTGTTAAGAATTTTTTTTCTTACAAAAAGTTTCGTTTTTTGTCTTGACAGCTGCTGTGTGATCATGTGAAATGCCCTAGAAAAATACGTTTCTGTTCTGTCACTTATTATTTTGATGTGAGAATATGCAGATGTTTTCAATATAGTATATAATATATGTATCCAAAATCATAAGAGAAATATATAAAATATGGCACATCAATTTTAAGGTGTGGTGGTTGGTTTGTTTTCACCTTTTTTTCTTCTCGAGGAAGAAATAAAAAAAAACCTGTTGTACGATTATATATTTTTAGTAGTTATTTACTAGTTATTTGGATGTTTCATTGGTTCGGAAATTATTTGATATCCCAATTATTGAATCATAAATTAATAATTAGGGAAAACATTTTTGATATGTTTGAGATGTTTTCCAATGTATATTCTATCAAAATATATTGGAAATATTTCTATTACATTACTTGAAAAGTAATTTTTATTAAAAGTAACACTTCCGAACATTTTATTTTAAAAGCACTTTTTATACTATTTATATTGTATATTTTCAAGAATTCTTATCGAGAGTCCTTTTCAGTACTTTTTTCAAACTCACACATACAAATTTAATTATATATATATCAAAAAGCACTTTTTTGAAATCCATAAAGCATTTTTAGTTTTAGTCAAGTAGTTTTTGGATTATTTTTATGCCTCATAGGTTGTTGGTAAAAATGTTTCACATTATATTATGAGCGGGGCATATGTTGGTCTGTTTAAAGGTTTGTTTATATGAAAATTGGTGGTTTAATTTGGTTGTGTGTTCGATGCATTTATACCAAGGTCCAAATTCAAGAAGGAATCTTGGTACGGTGTAGTACGGAGAGAGGGAACACTCCCAATCGCCACATGTGGCGAATTTGATTTGACCATATTTCGGCTTCAAAATATACAGTTTACTTTCATTTTTTTTTAGCTTTAGTAACTACCCTTCTAGTTTCAAATAAATTCGAACTTTTATTTTTCTAAGTGCTTCTAAAAGACTACCTCAATCTCTGCAGCACCTACATGTATGCTCGTATGTCAAAACTAAAAACTTAACTCGGGTTACATATTAATATTTCGAGTCACCAATTTTCGATTTCTTTACCAATTTTTTACAGTCGATCTATTTGGCCAGACATAACCAAAAAAAAAAACTACATGGGCTGTCAGCCAGAAAATGTTTAATATATAGATCACACTTTAGTAGCAATCACGATAAATGCTTATCCGTGAGTCATGACGATAAGCCTTTTGCCATTATGTAATATTTCAAGTGCTTGAAAAGAAATTACTTTTTCCTTTTAACAAAAAAAAAATCAATATTTAATTTTATTTAAAAATGACAATTCCACTGATGGGTGGGTGGGTGAGTGGTACACAAGGACAGGTGTTTTTCTCTACTGTTGTCTTTTTTTACTTTTGTACCATCCAATAATTTCGTTTCTATTGGGTCAGTATATCACTAAATTCAACTCATTTATTTATTATAATCATCAATCATTCAGTAGAAAGCGACACTGTTTATGAAATGGAATATTTTTTATGTAAAGGTATAATGTAGTTCTGTCAAACTATTGTTCTGTTTGTCAAAGGATTTGGAAACCGTACAAAATAAATATTAAGGTGCGTTTACATGGAAGGGAAACATATTTGAGTAACGTTTCATGTTGAATAGATGTTTCAGTAACACGGTTTGAGGAAAACATGTCAAAACTTGTCAATATGATGTGTTGCTTTATTGTAAACACACAGGATTTTAGAAATTTTTTTAAATTAAATTTGAGTATTTAGGGGCCTATGGCAAAAGGACAACTTAGTTGAAGAGCAGCATAAATGGAATGCATTGTCAAAATAGCCTGTTTATGCAGACCATCAAAAATTCCCATGGAAATGTTAAATTTACTTTAAAAGCAGCATGGCTACGTGGATACCTCGAAAAAGATACAGCCATATGAATCCCATAAAATTTAACTCCCCCCCCCCCCCAATTTATAACATACCGTGGAAGTAAATTCCATAGTCTTGTGAGCCAGGGTATTTGGGGGAAATGACCAAAAATATTAATTAGTTCTTGCAAATATTTCCCTTGTATTTTAAGGGTGGTCACCCCAACTCATATAAACAGTTTCGCACGGTGTGTTAGTTAACCCAGTGGTCTTCATACTTTTTTGATCGCGCATCTCCACTTACTGAAGAAAACGTAACACGCACCCCAGAATAATTGTCAACAACCATTTTCCTCTTCAGCGTGCACGCTCTGGGACAGTCGAGATTTTAACATAGAAGTCTATGCAAAACGCATTGCATTGGTAAGTTCTTTGCTGTTTTCTCGTAAATTACTCTCACAATCAGCAATACAAATTGAATAAATATCAATTGATTACGGATCTCGTGCACCCTAGTGGTTCATCTTGTGCAACCCACTTTGGAGACCACTGAGTTAGGCTGCTTGCTGTAACTTGAATAACATACACAAGGTGGACATTACGATGTGTCTATTGATATAAGGAAAGAAAAAGTTGAAGTGATGAAATCGGATATTTATATTGATTTTTTTTGGATTTTTTTTTTTTCAGTTTCAAACCTGTAGTGTATAATTTTGTAATATAATAGATATTTATTTACAAGGGTTTTGATTTAGAAACCTTTTCCATATTTGGTTACGACGATACGTGTTGCAGAAGTTGTTAAATGCCTAGTTTTTTTTTATTTATTTGCATTCAGGTATTGATTCCATTGTCACTTTACGTGTCGATCGAAATAATCAAGTTGGGACAAGTGTTCCTCATCCACAATGATATTCAACTGTACGATGCGGCCAGCAACAAGAGACTGGAGTGTCGCGCCCTTAACATTCCAGAAGAACTTGGGCAAGTACAGTATATTTTCTCCGACAAAACGGGTACTCTTACGGAGAACAACATGATATTTCGACGGTGTACCATTGGTGGAGTCGACTATAATCATCGTCATCCGAGTGTTTCAGAATGTAAGACACTTTTTTTGTTTTGTTTTTTTAAGAAAAAAATCGATCGATTTGCAATGACTTGAGGAAAAATATATTCTAAAATGTTTGTTTTTCTGATTAACCACTTTTCAACAACTTGAAATGTATTTTTCATGCATTCAGGGTCTGAAATGAATGGTTTACCTACTAGCGAAAATGAAGTAGAAACTCCTGTAAAGGTGAGAGCCTAGAGCTAAGTTTATACTTTATGAAAACAGTGTTAAAATTTGATGGCGAACTATAATACAAGCACTTCGTGCCCAGGTGATTTTGTTTTACTATGCCTTGAAGACAATTTTAGTACATATGAAAGAAAATCCACGATTCGAAGCAACGAAATGGAAAATTGTTACTGACAAGTGTTTTAAGCTTATAAAACCATATTTGCAGAGAAAACTAAATGGAACAAGATTCACGAAAATTGCTTTCGCCTTTTCATAACTGCCGTAAACAACTATTTCAGTTTCTTAAACATTTTGAATTATTTTTGTTTTCTTCTGAAAAGAAAAAGTTTGACGATTCTAAATAATTATCTGAGAGTTGCAGGGGAGGCGACTTCAACTATCCAGTCAACTTAAGTTGATTAAAGTTGTAATGTGATAAATGTTCATGTGCCCTAGGGCATTCTTGGTGTGTGTTTTAATGCACATTGGTGTTTGTGCAATTAGAAATAGCACTGGTAGTTATTTTAAATGAAGTGTAGCTTTATGTCCGTATTTCGATGCATGTATTTTTGCTGATTTTGGCCACTTAGGCTACATCATTTTCTTAGAAAATAAACTTTAATTGCACTCATGGCTGCACACCAGCCATATACCATTCATAGACTTCTAGGAGTGCGTGGCCAGGCAACGCTGAATTTGAGGTTGATTAAATTTAAGTAGTTACTATTCAGAATCGTGGTAATTGTGCTAATTAGTCTCGAAACGTCGATCTATTGTTCACTTGCAATTGTAGATTTTTTTTTTTTTTAAGATTTTCATCTGTTTGCTTAAAGAATTTTTATTTTTATAAAACTTTTGTTATTCGAATTATTTTTTATTTTAATGGATTTTTAATTAATACGTTTTATGAGTAGTCATTTCCAAATAAATAAGAACAGTGAACGAAAAATTAGGTTATTCAAGTTATTCTTCGTTTTAGAAGCAATTGGAAGTGTTTTAGAAAATAGAATGGTTGTGTTAAATAAAAAGGAAAACATTCGTTAAATAGGCATAAAAGAACCAAAGAAAATTGGTTAGTTTCAAGGGTTGTGTTCTTAATGATTAAGTCAAAGCTAGTGCTAAACTCATCAGCTTCTACGTGAAACTTCCTATAAAAAAATTAATGAGTTTAGCACTACCTTTCACTTAGCAATCATTAAAAATCCAACTCTAAAAATACGAAAATGAAAATCATTTCACTGAATTTAGTTATTCTTCCAGTTTCTATACAATTAAATGTTTTATTTAAAGTTGTTTTCAAGAAGCAAGTGTATCCAAAGTTGTAATGACGTTTTCGCTTGCAAATCGGTTTAAGTATCAAACTGAAATCTTACCATATCAAAGGATAAAAAAAAGCATTATCATGCTGTTCATTGGGTGGAGAAATGTCAAAAGTACATTCTTCAAAGTATAGATATATATGAAGTTATTAATTAAAATTAAGCTTATTACCAAACCAAAATTTAAACATAAATCTCACCTGTAAACCAAAGTACAAACAACATATTTTCTTATGTTTTTGTTTTTGTTGTTCGTACTTTGGTTTACAGGTGAGATTTATATTCAAGGATTTAAAATTATCCAAAATAATTAGTGGATCTGAAATAACCTAATCTTTTCTAAGGGCGTTTTACAAACAAGCGACTTTTTAGTGATCGATATATATTACAAAAAGTAGTTAGCTTGTCGCTGAAACCGACCACTTGCGGCGACTAGCTGCAAGTGGTTGGAAATACCTTTGTTATTGTTGCTACGTGGTAGAGACGCGACAGGTGGTTGTCAAGTGGGCCTTGTGAAAACAAGAAACGCTGTTTTCGGTGGCGGGGATCTATCATCCTGTGGTTGACCTATCGTTGTTTTCCAATACATTTTGCCGTCCAACTCAACAACTAAAAAGTCGTGCGTCTGTAAAGGCAATTAGATTTGACATTGCAATGAATGGTGAACATGACCACGGACATGTCTTTTGTAATTTATAAAATTACTTTTTCTACCATTGCTGGATTTTTTCTGAGTTTTTATTATTATAAATATTTAGGCTGACACTGCGTTCATATTGAATGCTCGCCTCGAAAAGGAATTGGTTCAAATGGACACTCAACTGATAGTGGACAGTAAACCCGGTTATGCCCAACTTTCTGTTCAAAGCCAACGAATTCAAGATTTCTTCTTGTTGATGGCGGTTTGCAACACAGTCGTTGTCTCAAAATATCCTCATCAAGACAAGGTCAGCGTCACCTTTTTTGTGGAACACTGATGATGGACGTTTACTGAAAGATGGTGTCAAATTTTCAGATGAATTCCAGTGGCCTTTACTTGGATACAAGCAACAACTCATCCTTCAATAGTGATAACAACCATATCGACGGTCATCGTTACTATCCTTTGGGAAGCAAGAATGGTCGTAGTCTACTTAGTCCTCTTGCTTCCGGCGTTGTTCACAAGTCGCGGCATCTTCAGTTACCAAACCATGCAGGAAGGGCGACTTCTCCAGCCTTGTCACCATCCGGAGAGTTGAAGCCTATCTACGAAGCAGAAAGTCCGGATGAACTGGCTTTAGTCCACGCAGCGTATCAGTATAACTGCCGTTTGTTGAAACGCATGCCAGAAAACGTTACGTTAGATGTTCCAGGTATTTTTGTAGAATGCCCTCGGAGATTAACGAAGGAGATTAAATTCTTCATGTTTTTGTATTTATAGGTGAAGGGTTGATAGAATTTCAAGTGTTGCACGTTCTGCCTTTTGATTCCATACGTAAGCGCATGTCGGTCATTTTGCAACATCCAATCACAAAGGAGAAAGTACTGTACAGTAAAGGCGCGGACTCCACTATGTTTACTCAGTTGGCTCCTCCGCGTAACGAAGGTACGCATTTAATACTCCAACAAACACTTTTGTTGTATTACATTACGTAAAGGAAGGATTTTTTTATGCAGAAACTAAAGAAATGATTATTAAGACACAACAGCATCTAAATAGTTATGCAAGAAAAGGACTTCGAATACTAGTGATGGCCAAAAAGGTAAAATTGTTGTTTGGTTTCAGGCAATTAAAACTTTCTATAGGAGTTTGTGTTTTTTTTTTTTTTGGTTCTTCTTTTATAATTTTAATTAAAGTGTTCACATTCTGAGAGTAAAAGAACGACAACTACAAATTCATTGTTGCATTATTAAATAACAGTATGAACAAGTGAAGAAGCAAATCAGTTAATTAGCATTTTTTGTTCTTCAGTGGTACATAATTTATGTTGTCGTTTACAGGTACATTAGTGTGACAACAAAAACTATGTTTAAATACTCAAAAGTGTTACAAAAGTAATTAAAAATATTGCTGGGATTATGTCACCTTGTTCAAGAGCAAAAACGTGTATGTTGCTTCATAAACAATTGTGCATAAATTATGGTTGCCATAATGTTGTAGTGGAAACGCATGTGTATCTCGATTAGATGTTAAATATTTGCAGACTCATGAGTAAAGCCAAAATTTCGCATAAAATGTATAAGACGCACCCAACGCCTTTTGGTTACACTGCAGTACCATTTGAGTACCATATGTGTAAAAATAACAGTTGGCTAACTAGCCATGATAAAAATGTCATATTGAGGTTAATTTTTCATGTTTTTTTCTGTCACAAAATAAAAACATCGTCAATTGTGATTCTCAGTTTCGAATATGTCTTTTCCGCTCAAACAGATCATACATCCAGATGAGTACAATATTTGGGTTGAGAGGCATAAAGAAGCAGAACTGTCTTTAGACGATCGAGAGCAGATGTTGCTCGAATCGTCTTGTCACATAGAAACCAATTTGGAATTATTAGGGGCGACAGGAATTGAAGATCGTCTTCAAGAAGGCGTTCCCGAGTGTATTTCTGCTTTGAGGCAAGCGGGGATCGTAATCTGGGTCCTTACTGGTGATAAACAAGAGACTGCTGTCAACATTGCTTATTCTTGTCGGTTATTTACTAATGAAATGGAAATTATTACACTTAACGCACGATCAAAGGTGAAATCATTTATATTTTTGAGAAATGATTTCGATTTGGATGTTCATCGTTTCTTTTATTTATGATTTTCAGGAAGCTGCTGAGGTCACAATCAAATTTCACCTCGATGACATTGAGAAAGAATTGACTGTTGAGCATTCGACGCCATCCAGCACAGCCAGTAATGTTGTCGGGACTCCCGATCTTCTCGAGAGGAAAAAACGTGGACTGGTTATCGATGGCCGGACGCTTGCTTTTATTTTGGAAAAGAGTATCGACAGGTCTTTTCTTGACTTGGCTGAGCACTGTTCTGCCGTTTTGTGCTGCAGAGCAACTCCTTTACAAAAGGTTTTTCTAACTAATATAAATATTATTCAAACGTTAGAAAGTTAGCTAAATTTCATGTGAAATATATGTTTGTTTATTTATGAAATTTTGTATTTTGACGTCATTTCCGCTTCATTTCTTTACAAAACAGAAGTTTTGTGTATACAAAAGTATCACTTTTCATAACAAAATTATCAAATTAATTCATAGAATAATTTTGTAAGAAACGAAATAATTACGCAGGTGCAAAACAGCCGTAATTGCCTACATCTTGTAATATTGCATTTATGTGATGATATTTTTAATCGATTAAGCAGCTAATTTTGCTGATTATGAAGGAATTGCAAAGCCCATACCACGTTTTTTTAAGAATACATAGCTAAATAAATGTTACAAATAGTAAGTAAGGGGAATCGTCTACATTGTAAGAAACTAATGCAAATGACTACCGTTACCGCCTTATAAGGCGCCTAATTTCGTTTAACTCTTATTTTCTATTTGAACATTTTCTTAGAAACTAATTTTGAAATTTTATTTTTTTGTAATAAGGCTTCCATTGTTAAACTTGTGAAAGACCAACTTCGTGTTCTTACTCTGGCAATCGGTCAGTTTAGTTTTTTTTTTTTCTTTGTATCTTGACGATTTGCTTCTTTTGATTTTTGTGCTTATGTTATTTTTATCTTATTTTGTAAAAATTCTAAACAGGCGATGGTGCTAATGACGTATCAATGATACAGACGGCCGATGTTGGCATTGGGATTTCGGGGCAAGAAGGAATGCAGGCGGTGATGGCAAGCGATTTTGCCATGGCTCGATTTAAGTATCTGGAGCGTCTCTTGTTGGTTCACGGTCACTGGTGTTACGACAGATTAGCCAGAACAATTTTGTACTTCTTCTACAAAAATGCTGTTAGTATAAGTTTGTGCTTCATGTTTGTTGTAGCAACAGTGTGTTTATCTATTATTAGCTGTTATCTATTCTGTTGTACCAGGGGTTGTAAATATTATCCTGGTTGTGGAGAGCAATAACTAAAATATATAAATTAGTAAAGGGGAACTCAAAATTGTATGCAAATTCCAGAAATCGAAAAAGTGTGAAAAATGCTGATAGATCAAAGACGAAAGAACATTTTTTTAAAAAAAAAAAAAAGAAGGCCAAAAGTGTTTAAATGCTCGGAAAAGTGCTGAAAAGGTTTTAGGTGGGCTCAGCTGGTTTCAGAATTTTCAAAAAGTCCATAATCTGAAAAAATAGTTGAAAACTTCAAAAAAATGAAAAAAGCCAAGTCACTTTTTTTCCAAAAAACGGCCAATTATTTAAAAGTTCTCGGAAGTGTTTAACAGTCAAAACCAATATTGTCTTTGCATTTAAAAAAAAGATACAAGTGTTGACGTTTCTTGAAATGTTTTGAAAGAGCAATGAAACTGTTCTTCAGTCTCCAGGATTGTCTAAAAAGAGCAAATGGTCAATAAATGCAGAATGTATTTGCTATTCATACAATACCTGATTCCCCATTTCTTTATAATGAGCCCTCGACTGACTTCGGCTCAGATAATATATAAAAGAACCTTCTGGTAGCAGAAAGAGAATAAATAACGCCGTCACTACCACACATGCGATAAAACGAGTCTCAAAAATACATCTGCTTTGCATTATAATTATTAGCATATTGTTATCGAAAGATAGAAATCCACAAATTCGCAACACCATCATTTTCAATTGAAAGTGTGAAAAAGATGTTACATATAATAAATATATTGGAACTGCGTTCCGTGCTATTATTTTTTAAGCAGATGTGTTGTTTGTTGTTGACGAGATGCGTTGTCTCACATTTGATTTATGTTTGCAGGGCATTATTTTCATCATATTCTGGTATGAGTTGTACTGCGGGTTTTCTGGAATGGTAGTGATCGAACAGCTGAACGTAATGCTGTATAATTTAGTCTTCACGTCGTTGCCTCCTCTCGTGATTGGAGCATTTGATCAGGATGCTCCAGCAGATCTCTTACAGTCGCAACCCGAACTGTATAGACAAGGAAGGCACTCGGAGGTACGAGAAAAAACATTGATTAGATCGGGAACTCTTAATAATATGTGGGTTTCTCGTCACTAAAATTTATTTTTTCTATATAAGGTGTACAAACCACATTCATTTTGGGTGAATATAACTGATGCTCTGTACCAGAGCCTTGTAATTTTCTTTATTGCTGTGTTTGTGAGTATTTTGTGAATTTTTTAATAAGAAAATGAATGTCAGGAAAATTAAATTTTGACTTTTAATTGGAAAATTAGGCATACCATGATAGCATTGTTGGTATCTGGGAATTTGGAATGACAATCACAATGGCTTGTTTGATTGTGCAGTCTTTTAACTTGTGTATAGAAACAAAATGCTGGGTGAGTGGTTACGGTGAAGTTTTTCAGCTGAAAATCTCCAAAAATAAAAATATTAAAAAAATGAATACTGATACTCGAGAAAATAATCGACACCCAGTCTCTTTAATCTGAACATTTCAATAATTCTAACACCCCTTGATTTAATTAGTTCGGATTACCTCGAGTGTACTATATTTGAGTGTTTTTAAGCTCTATTAAGGCCTTAAATACGTTTAGTTGTACTATATATCGATTACTAATTATTGAAAATGATTTTTTTCTTCACGTTAACAGACCATTCTTCACGTTGCGTCTTTTATTGGCAGTATATTTGTGTTTTTTGCCTTCAACTTAATATACAGCTCTTTATGCCTAACATGTGTGGGGTTACCAAACCCCTATTGGGTCATACAGCACTGCCTTGGAACGCCTTCTTTTTGGATAATTGTCCTAATTATCAGCGTTCTCGCACCCATGCCAAGGTCACAATCTTTTTTTGTTTTGTTTTTTCGTATTACTGTGTTACATTTTTGAGTTTAAACCTGTTTGATTTGTTCTTTTTTAGGCTACTAGCCCGTGTTATTCAAACGACCGTAATGCCTTCGGACGTTACTCGTGCCGTCTTAGCACGCAAAAGGAATATGAAGGTAGCCGCAAAAGTGGAATACGGAGTGGCATGGTCTCGTGATACGAGTGCCTCGTCTTCGATCTTCAGGATCGCTGACCAGCACCAAGTTAACCGGAACACTCACGTAAATGCATTGACAGAGATCGCTTGACACGTTTTTTTGGGTTGGAGGATGGGGTTGGGCTTCAATCAAGATATCAAAAACATTTCTAAAAAAAGAAAGAATTTAATGAAAAATATATTACTCGATTCTTAAATCTACTCTTACTTAAATTTTAATTTGTGCAAACATTATGGTTAGCATATCATGTATTTAAAAACCATGTTATAGTTTTTGAAAATGAATTTAGAAATCTCAAAAACCACAGGAGGTTATTAAACCTATAATGATGTGCCTGGAAAAATATTCTTAAATACTAGCTACGTTATAAATTATTTGTAAGTTAATACTCAAATCAAATTTGTATCAAAACTTAGATATTAGTAGAATAATTAACAATATTCAAACTACGACTATGTGGTACGATTTTCTTTTCGGTACAAACTGGAAATGTTCTCATGACTTGTTACATATTCAGCGTTACGTTACTAATTTATGGATATAGTAATTAATTAGCGGATACTCACATATAATGTTTGTCAATAAAAATGCAGTTACACATGAGTTGCAAAGTGCAGAAATAACCATTGATAAAAAGAATCGGAGTTACTTTTATACAGTATGTTCAAAAGCTAACGTACTGGCTGGGCTGAGATAAAAAAAAAATTAAAGTGGACAACATTTTATTTCTTGCAGTTCGGTTAATAAACATTTGAGCTACAACTAAGTTGTTGCTCATCTTGTTAAATCTCCCAAAATAGACATACCTCAGAGCTATGCGTAGCTATGATACTCTGATTAAATTTGTTTGTTTTTTTCCGAAACACAAAAAGTGATGTTTGCACAAATCGAATTCAAGTTCAGATTTATAAAATACGAAAAAGCTACGTACGTCTTGTAATAATTCTATTTAGTCGAAAGTAGTATTACGAATTAAGACCACTTTTTAACTTCCTCGGCACAATATTTTTCAGCACACTGTGTTCTTTTTCTAACATGGCGTGACTTAATGATTATTTTTCTTTTTGTTTTTTTGGTTTCTTGCTCTTCTTTCTTGTTTCATCTGCATCTTCTGCTACTCTATCTCTCTATCTATTTCTTTAACTGTGCCTTCTGATGAGATTGGTTGTGATTTTCAGAGAGAACAAAAGCACAATTCGTAGCGAGTTTTTTTTCCAGTAGGTGTGTGATTTTTTTACATTTACATGCTTGTAGTTTTACGACTAGTTTAATGATTTGGGCAAGTTGTAAAGTTACCGTTTAGTTTTGATGAACATTGTCAGTGAACAAGCTGATTTTCTGTTTTTTGCATGTGCGTGTGTGGCACCTTTTAACTTGAGTTGTTGAATTTGAAACACTTAGATCGAGATCGACGTTAAGTTGAAACGTTTTTAAAAAGATTTTAATGTTTGTCGTTGCAGCGTACGGATCCTTCATCTACCGAAGGAGGCGATGCAAACACGGCTTTGCCCGTAGACAATTCGGTTGTCGTAAGTTGAGTTTCGAGCAACAAGATAAGTTAATTATATCGTCATAGGAAACAGGTAATGGACGGTCGCGTTTACAGGAGCTTAACGAAAGCGTCCGTAATATACTATTAACGTATTTTAAACAATAAATTTTGATAAGAAATTTATCAAATTTTTATTACGGTTTTTAAGACAGAAAAATTCTCTGAAATTTTTATTTAACAATTTTGTTTATATTTGGAAGTATTTAATTCCAATTTAGTTTATTTGTGAGTTGTTTCAATGATATGCATCTCATTGAAATGCAAAACTTGAGGCGAGGTTAAAATGAAGTTAACTGCTAGAATTCTGGTATTTTTATGACTGTGGAGTCCGCCAATCTTTTTCTAGACCTTTTGATGTCGAGGTTTTAAAAGGTTTTTGCTAGCGTGATATTTTCATTTTGAGTTTTTAATAGTTTTATTATGACTTTAAATAAGCAAAACATATTTTTTTATATAAAAAAACGAGCACTGTAATTTATAGCTTTTTTCGTATCCGGTTTTCATTTATTTTGAAATCGCAAACGAAGTTGATTTAAAATTCTACTTAATTTCTTTCTACACTGCTAAATTATCACTGGCTCAGTTTTATAAAAAAAAAATCCCAAAACCTCTTTTTTACAATAATAAATTTAATATAAGTTTTAAAATGAGATGAATATTTTAAGGATGAGGTAAGGAGAACATTGAATGTGTGTTCGTGTGATGGCAAATGTTGTGTATAATAGTTCTTACAAGAAAAGAAACTATTACGAAATGAAACCAAAATTCGAATTCACCAATTACATTTTTTTACTACGTTGTTTTTTTATGCTGTCAACATCTTAGCAGTTGATAGAAGAGGTAAACAAGAGTGTAGAGGTAAATAAGCGATACACAAATTACATTCGTCATAATTTTTTTTCTTCTAGCAAGACCTATAGGTAGACATATGAGCTCACTCATATGTTGACAGTATATTGGTAGCTATAATTCTTGCATGAAAAGAAATATGACATATGAAGATTCTTTATCACTTATTGTGCACTCTCATTTCTTTCTTCTATCGATTGCGAAGGCGTTCGATAGCATTAAAGAAGAACATGGTTTGATAAAAAAAAGATGCTCTTTGTGTGATTGGAGAATTTTTTAGTATTTTCTTAATTTTTTTTTTGCAAGACCTATAGTACGAGCTCGTAGCACAGCTTTTTATTTTTAAGAATAATTGCTTTTAACAAAAGTTAAAACTAACGTAGTACGAATTTCATATCATTTTGAAAACATTATGTTAAATTCTGTCGAGAAATTCAATAGAAATTTAAAAATTTATTGGTGAAAATGAACAAAAAAAGCTGAAGGAAATCAAAACAAAAATCATGTGATTTAAAGCCAACTTGGTCACAACTAAATAATCACGCTGTATATGCTATTCTTTGGAGAGTGTGAATAGTTTAGAAGAGAATTAACTGATCTAATTAATTTATTTTTTATCAGAATTGATGAAAAATTGTCTAAATGTTAAAAGTTTATTGCAGTGAAGCACACAACGATATGTATAAAATATATCGCACAACTAAATTCTTCGGAATTGTTTTATTGCATGCTGAGTGTCATTGCAAACATTAATACACATTTCAATACAACTTCTGTCCTCGTAACTACATTATATAAAATGCCAGAGTTGTTTGTTAAGCAATCTTAGACTTAAACAGTTTTATATAATGCAGTTCGTTAATTGCAGTAATGGGATTGGTGCTCGACCCCATAAGTGCCTATTTTTTAAAATTTCAAAGAAAAAAGTGCCCCAGTGTGAAACTTAAATAAGAACATCAGCAAAGTATTTTCTCTCTCTTCTTTTCTTTAAGCGTTCTTTTTTATGGAGTTGTAAAAGGTCTTGGTTTTGGTTGTAATTTTATGAGAATAATTTATAATGTACAAATTTAGTACAAGTTAGTTATAAATATTGTTGTTTCTTTCTTATAACTAGATTTGAACGAATTAGAATTTCAGTGTATAAAGATTTTGCTTAGTTAAAAAAAAAAAAGCAAAAACACGGTTTTTCTTGTAGACGTTTGGTGGTGATTTGTGAGCATATACACATTTTTTTTGATGCCATGATTTTTTTATAGATTTTGTTATAGTTTATTACAACTTTTTAATGAGAGGGGGTTTTAAGTGTACATTAAATATGTGATCTATTGGTTGGGCTTATTATAGAATATTCATTTTATCCAGTTGTATCCTGTTCACGTTGGAAATTTTGTGGGGATCCTTTGATTCATGCAAAAAAACCAGAAGGTCTCCTTGAGACAGTCTTAACATTTAAGCCTGACATGTATGTATCATAAAGTAATGTAATATGAAATCGTTCTCTACTGTACATTAGTGCCCAATAATGCACTCCTTGGAAATGTCTCCACAATGCACATGTGCAGTAGAGTACAACTTTGCATTACTTCATGATGTGGACCAGGCCTTAGATTCTAGTACAAAGCTTTTTAAAGATTACTTTTAAAATAATATTGCAATTTTACTTGAAGTTAGAAAAATAAAGAGAAAAAAATTAAAGAGTATTTTCAGTATCATCTTTGAAAATAAACTTTTTGTTACTTTCAATGTCTTATTTTCTATTGTTTTGAAAAACAAAATTCTGTAAAGTTTATATTTATAAAACACTAAAAGTTTATTTTAAAAGTTATGAAAGAAATACTTTATACAGTAGAGTCCCGATTATTCAAGCTAATGTGGACCAAGAACAGCTCGGATGCGGTCAAACTTGGTTAACACGTAAAAGTAACTTATTTACTACCTCCCCCTTGCTTTGCACTCATATATAACCATCACTTAGCTTATGTAAAAATACATTACAACTTTGTGCAAGCAACCATAATCCGAGTGGTTGAATTGCGGCGCACAAAAAAAGACAAGCTCGGATAACACGGAGGTTTGGATAATCGAGACTTTACTGTACTTTTAATTTCTGGTATAAAATAAATTTTTAAGCTTCTTTTAAAAGTAATGAACTAAGTATTACAAATGTTTATCTGCTATTTCATGTTTATCATGGTCTTGGAACAATTATAAAAAATACCGCATATATGAATCATTGCATCCGATACCTCATTGGAGACTTTTTGAAAATATTTGCCAATTATGTTTGTTTCATTGGCTCCTAACCAAGAAAATCAGCCAAAACTATCACAAAATTCAAATGGGAACAGGTGTAACTATTTTTTTGAGTATTTGTTTCTACAAGTGGGTCGTTTGGTCGTGGCCGTTTATTGGTTTGTTTAATCACGTTAGTTAGAATACTTGTGTTTAGAGTTTATTATAACTTCAAAATAGACAATTTATTGAGTGTTTTGAGATGCAAAAAAAAAGCAACACTTAGCCTCCCTTTTCCTTCCTTGAGATGTATGGTTATTTTTACAATGTAAAGATAATTTTAATTTATTTTCAATAAATACAAAAATGTTTTGAATTTGAATGAAATAATTTAATTATCTTTTCCGTTTTTCTTAACAAAACTTATTTTTTTTTAAAATTCTCATTCAAAATAGGGTGTGCTACTTCGAAGCAAAACTGCGAATTAATTCGCAATCATCCATCATTGAGACTGAAATGGTGTAAAAACTTTCAGGATGTTTCGCTACTTTGTATCGTGACTTTTTTCTTCTGTCTTTGAGAACGGATTTAGACGATCAATCCAACTCCTACAATAATTATAATGGAAAAGAACAAAGAAAAGCGTTTATGAGATCAATGTTTTTCAATTTAAAATCTTGCAAATGTCAGAAAATAGATAACTTAATTAGTTTATTACTTATAAAATTAAACAAGTGCTAAACTAATAAGTTAGTTTTCCTTAATTTCGAGGTAATAAAACGTTTCATTTGGTTCACTTTGACAAATTCGAATCTACTACATCCTCTAACTTACTTTTGTTGCTCCAATTTGGCGCTGTTTTCTTCCGTCTCTTTCAGTTTCATTTCTTTAAAAAGAGAAACTTATTGTAAGTCAAACTCGATCTGTGCAATTGCTCTCAAGTCGTCTCAAAAAAACAAACCTTTGAGTTGCTGGATTAGTTCAGCTCGATACTTTGCCTTCAGTGGTCCGTGTTCCTTCTGTTGTTTATCGATAGCTCGTTGCTTTGCCAACGCTTCCCTCAGAGTCAATCCGAGCCACTCGGCTTCTTCCTCCTAATAAAACAATAACAACATGTCAAATACTTCAGAGTAACATGGTTATTGGACTTAAATCACTGATTTGAACCCAAAACACGTCAAGTAAACTTTTTTCGAAAATTATATTACAATAAAATTTAAATTGTTTTCAAAACTAGAATGATAGAAGATTATGCTAAAAGTTTTTTCATGGCGATATCCAAAAATTGAACATTTTAGGGTTTGAACGTTTGAGGGTTTCACGAAAATTATTTTCACCTTTTTCAAACAGCCATAAAAAGTTTATTTTGAAAGATAACACTATGAAAACAATCTGATTTTTTTTGTATGTTTCCCCTGAAAATCGTTTGCTTCAATCCCCCCCCCCCATAAACCACCATTTAAATATAATTATTTTTGTAAAAAAAAATTAAAATATCAAATTTTTTATATAAATAAATTTTAAACTTGTTTTAAAATTTCAATATTTACATACTAGAGAATCTTAAACATTAGTTTTATATAATAGTTAATTAAAAATATATATATTCTAGGAAAACTAAAACATAAAAATCCGTTTTTAGTCTTTAATTTTCCAAATCAGTGATTTTTCTTTCCAACCCTTCAATAACTTTTTATTCTCGAATTTAAAGAAACAAACAGGAATTATAAATTGCTTGTATTTCTCGTAGACTTCTTCTCTTTTGGTCGGATCGTTCGGATAAAGTTCTTTCCTAGCCAAAGCTAACAACATTTTTGATCTCAGTTTGAGAGCTAAGGCAGATCTCAAATCAATGACGTCAGTCTGAAACGAAAACAGGGTTTTGCGCGTCAACACAAAAGAAAGGTAACTCATTAAAAAAAGTGACAAAAGTTACCTTGAGGAGGTAATTATCGAGTCCGAAATTCTGATCTATGAGATCGAGTGCTCTTTCGGTCACAATGACACTCATGTGTTTATCGAGTATTTCACTGTAGACAACGGTTCTTTTGAGAACGGGAACCCACCAATGAGGAACTTTCGAACTATACGGTTCCTCTTTATAGTCGTCCCTTTTGTAACCTTTAATGATCCCTTCACCTCCCCAAAGACCTTCGTGAAACTCTTTGGGATATTTCAGCGGAATAGGAACATTTAAATTGTCCGTTGGAATCCTGAAACAATTACGACACTTTTTTATTTATAAATAGTCATAAAATCGTTCTTGTTGTTTTTATTAAACAAGAACGATTTTATGACACAAAAAAGAATTTCAAAATTCACTTTTTATATCAGGAGCTAAAGAGGGTTCATTCATTTTATGATAAAATGTTTTAAAAATGGAATTTTTATTGCAGTCGGAAAATGTTTTCAGTTATTTTCGTTGATTTTCAATGAAAACTCTCATAAAAAGTTTATTTTTTAAGATATTGTAAATTAGCTTTATCCACACAACATCCAATAATACAAATTGAAATTCTTTTAAAAATTAGAAATAAGAAAACACATAACTGATGTCAAAGCCAAGAAAAACTGAGTATTCAATAAAGAATACAACAATTATATTTGAACTTCGAATAAAAGTTGTTGTGAAAAATTGTTTTAAAAATCGTTCTCGCTGATCTTCTAAACTGTTTAATTAGGACATTATCGTTCTGATGAGTGCGGAGATGTGTAGAATGAAGAGAATAAAATACCATCCAGTGCGAATATGATTATTCGATTTAATCCATTTTCTTGTTTCTGGTACGAAATGGACAGGAGTCGGATCCTCTTCGATAAACCTCACCAGAAGCCTCTTGTAATGATCTGGCACCCGATGAATAGGACTGTGACGGTGAAAATTACTGAAGAACTTGTAAGCCTTCTCGTATTTGTGAGCGCACATTCTTGTTTATTTCTGAAACATCATATAAACATTACATTATTATGTACCGCAAATATACACTGAAACGATAAGACATTTCTACTCACAAATCGATAGTAAAATCACTTTTATGAGCTTTTCTTATTGATCATTTGTCTTGAAAATGTCCTAAAATATTTATTTCAAAGAAAAATCACATTTAAAAAAAAAACCTAACCGTCCTTACCGATACGGAAACAAAAACCCATGCGGGTTACGCTAGTTGTGTGCTTAGGTCCCCATTACTTAACCGGTTATTACAACTAACCGATTCAGACACCGCTAGAAGCAAGATAGATTTGTAAAGGTAAAGCAACTCCAAGTTAGAAAAAAAAACCAAAAATGAGTGAAGAATCGTCTGCTTTTTGAAGCTAGAAAAATGACTTCTTGCTTAAAATGTCTTCATTTTTTGTGCGTCCAGAAAATATTTTATTAACTAGAACAGTAAATCAATCATATTTGATGTTGGTATCTTTTAAAATGAACTTTTTATAGAAAAAAAATTAGAAAAATATCGTCAGCTTAAAGTTGAGTCATTTTACAATTCGTATAAAAAGCTTATTTTGAAAGATATCAACAAGATAACACCCTTAAATGATTCATCTACAATTCTAGTTTATAAAACACATTATTGACATTAAATTTTTCGCTCATTTTAAACCTGAAGGACAGCATAATCAGAGTTCAAGAGTCACTTACACTTCAAAACCACATTAATATTAGAGAATGGTATTTTTTATCGCAAAATAAGTATACAGGTTATAATGTAGTAGGTAGGTTAATAGAAGAAAATATCCGATTAAGTTTTTTAATATAGTTTTATTCATTTTCAGAAGACAAAATACAGTTATTTTCAAGGGGTTTCGTTTAATTTGACATCTTTCGAGTGAATATATTTCGTTGTTTCGAAGATTTTTGGCGATTCATAGGCGACGGGTCCTTTCGTCGGTTTCGGCGAGTCTTTTTTCTGAAAAGATCGAACGTTTTAATAAACTACCTTAAAAATTCTACGATAATGATTATGATAACTAACAGAAAACAAAGGTTTGAAGAGTTTCGAAAGTGAATTCTCGGGAAGTAAAACTTTTTCGGCTTCGACCACTTTCGAGTCCAAGATCTCGACATTTTCTCTCACCATATCCACAAAAGCCTTGATAAAAAATATATATACATGATTTTTTGACTGAAATAATTTCCATTTTGGTTTTTATTCTTAAGACGGTTTAAGAATAGCTGATTTAATTTGGAACTCTGCGCATCATTCTATCTTTCAAGAGCAAAATGAAGAGAAACTTGAAAAGTGTTTTAGAAACTACAAGGTTCTAAAAGACTTTCAGGTTTCTCTTCATTTTGTACCTGAATATTCTAACCTCCAGACGATCGATATTCTGAAACACTTTCTCGAGTTCTTCACATTTCGATTTGACTTTTGGAAGATTTGTCGATAAACTGTTGGAATTGTCACTTCGTACCTTTAAAAAACATAAACGAAATAAATAATGACAGTTGTTATTGAAATGGAGCTAATACCAACCAAATCGACCAAATTCATGAGTTCTTCCAGTTTTGTCAAAAGTTCATCAGTTGCTTCTTCGACAAGACGTTTCTCATCAGTTATGTCCACTTTCATGTAGTCGCCATAACATTTAGACAGTTCTTTAATGTTTTCATTCTCTACCATAATCACTCCTCCTTCCATCATCAGCTGATCAGCAACAACAGTGGATTTCAATGTAGTTCTGCTATTTTTAACTATGTCTTGCAATTTTCACTATTGTAAGTCAATGTTAATCACGATAATAGAGGTAGTTTAACCTCGAGAGTCGTAGCATTTCGTGGCAGGGGCTGAGTGTGAATTGAGCAAGGATAGAGGCATACAGTCCCTGTGTGACAGGTATCTGTAGACAGCTTCAGAATTTCTTTGGCTCCGCCCTTTTATGAGCGTGAGACCAAATATCAACCAATTAGAAATAAAAAGGGCGGGTAGGGCACGTAACATCAGACCAAGTAACAAACCAATTAGAAATTGATGACGCTCATAAAAGGGTGGAGCCAAAGAAATTCTGAAGCTGTCTACAGATGCCTGTACCGGTATATGGCGCTGTATTCGACTTGTATAAAAAAAAAACCTGGTGCGAATGCTGAAGCTTATGCTGCCATCTATTGGTTATTATAGAAACTTAGGAAGTGACACAGACTCGTCGCAGAGGTTAACTTTTCAATAAATGATTTTAATGTAAATTTCACCTTATATACTTACATAAAATGTTTTGAAATGTTTGTTTAGATGATGGAAATCGATGAATGAATTCTTCTTTCATTGTCAGTAATGAGGGTGAAGACAAAGTGCAAATTGGATGAGTTGCGATCGATTGATCAACAAAAGTTCAATGTCCATTGACCTCAATTAAGGGTATTTATATGCAAAGTAGAAACAGGTTTGGTAACGAGTTGTTATATATACGTCTGACATTGGAAAAGACGCGCGGTTTTTTTTTAATCTTGTATAATTAATTATATTTTGGTGTTGTCGTTTTATTGCAGTTACGATGAGTGATCCGAAAAGCGATGAAATCGTTCAGTTTCGTAACTGTTTCATTTTAAGAGATCACAAACTAATCAAAGAAGATCTTTGGGTTCGAGGTGGAAAAATCGTCAATCCAGAACCTCTATTTTTTGTAGAAAACGAATACGCCGATGTCCAAGTAGACTGTGATGGATCCATTATCGCTCCGGGTTTCATCGATGTCCAGATTAACGGTTTTTATCACTCCTTCGTTAGTTTTTTTTTTTTCTTTCTGATACGTCGAAAGAATTATTCGTTTTTTTTTTCAGGTGGTTTTGGAGTTGATTTTTCGTGTGAAACGGAAACCGTAGAAGAAGGTGTTCGAAAGGTCGCGAAAGGGATCCTTTCGCACGGAGTCACTTCATTTTGTCCTACGATTGTCACATCACCGTCTCACGTTTATAGAGACGTAATAAAATTGGTTTAATTTTATTAAATAAGATTGTCATTTTTTATATTAAGTTGCACTAAAAACTAAACAGCGAATATTTATATTTTTTAATTTTTGCTAAAGTTGGGCTAACTAAACAACAATTTAACTTACAGCAGAATCACTTATTTTTATTTGTTAGATTTTGCCCAGAATTCGAAGGACAAGAGGAGGCTTGAATGGAGCCGAAGTTCTCGGTCTGTTGAAACTGAAACGTTGAATAAAAATTCCTTTGAACAGGTCTGTTTATTTCATATAGGAGTTCACCTTGAAGGTCCTTTCATTAGCAATGAGAAGAAGGGAGCACATCCTACTGAGCATATCCGCTCGTTTCAGACCGGATTTCAGGATGTTTTTGATGTTTATGGTTCCATCGACAATGTTTCCATGTTGACTCTTGCTCCAGAATTGCCATTAGCGTCTGATGTTATAGAGAATCTTGTTCGTTACGGCATCACTGTCTCATTAGGTTTTTTAATTCTCTAGTTGGATTTAAGCAATAAGGTAATTGATCTCTTTGCTTTTAGGTCATTCAATGGGGAATCTCGTGGATGGCGAGAAAGCCGTGCAGAGTGGTGCGAATTTTATCACGCATCTTTTTAACGCGATGCTTCCGGTTTTTACGTTGTTCTTGCCTTTTTTTTTCTGAATATCTTGTTTCTCATCTGTTTAGTTTTATTTCTAGTTTCATCATCGGGATCCTGGTCTCGTCGGACTGTTGACTAGTAATGCTTTGCCATCGGATAGGCCCATTTACTACGGTATTATATCCGATGGAATTCATACACATCCAGCTGCTTTACGGATTGCTCATAGGACGCATCCGAATGGTAACAGTTCAATAGGTTCAATCGTTTTATTTAACGCATTATATTTCTTTAGGTGGATCAATTTATAAATGATACATAATGTAAGCGATTGGTTATTTTAACTTGAGTTATTAGCTGAGACTGTGATTGGTATTTTTCATTGTTATCATATTTTTAGAAATTTTGTTATTTCTCATTTCGGAAGAAAACTATAACTGTTAAGGAATATAAGTTATTTTTGTACTGATATTGTTCAAAATAAACATTTCATGGATATTTGGACAAATGTGACATGGACAAATTTGAAAATGAGGTTCAAACTTTAATAAAAAGTTGATTTTCAAAAATATGGTTATAAAAATGATTTTCATCACATTTAAATATTATTTAATTTTCAATCTTTTCAATTGGTACATCTTGTTTCTAAATGCCTGATTGTAAATCACGATGGTGACTGGTGAAATTGAATTGTTTCATTCTATTAGGTTTGGTATTGGTTACCGATGCTGTGTCTCCCTTGGGACTCGAAGAGGGTCGTCATAGACTTGGCCAACAGACAGTGGACATAATTGGACCGAGAGCTCTGATTGCGGGGACAAACACACTTTGTGGAAGGTTCAGTCTAGTCTCATTAATACCCAATATGTTGAGTAAATTTGTTTTAGCAGTTTTGTATCTTATACAATAAAACAGCATCACTTCGATGGATCGATGCATTCAGCATTTCATAAAGGCCACCAGTAAGCGACCGTAACATTCTTTCGACTCTTTCTGTTCATAACACGAATTTTGTTTTAGACTGTTCTGCTGTTACGGCTTTGGAGTGTGCTTCTCTCCACCCAGCCGAGGCTCTGGGCATCACTGACAAAAAGGGAACTCTGGATTTCGACACCGATGCGGACTTCCTACTACTCGATCGTAACATGAACGTTCTATCGACATTTATTTCAGGTGAATGCGTTTACGATAAACTGAATGATACTCATTTTACAGCTAAGAAAATTATTAAGTGACTCATTTAAACTAATTGACAAATTATTGAAATTAGGCTCTTCTTTTAGGGAGAAATTTGAGATTATTTTTAAATAACTTCTTTTCATTTTTGTTTTTAATCATTTTTCTAACATTTTTTAAGTTTGTTTGTGTTTAATTTTTTGTTTATATTTACAATTTATGTAAATTCCAAACTTTCTGACTGTTTCCAGCTTTTATTTTTGAAGTACAAATGGTAATTTGTTGTTTTAATGTTATTGTTTTTTCTTTGGACAATTTCATGAATATGAAGTATTAAAATTAATTTATGTATTAGTTAATTGCATTTAATTAGCTATTTAATTGCTATTAGCATAGCAAGGGTTTGAAGCATAATGTGCGGCAGCTATTTGGCCTACTGCTAACCCCTACGTACACCTTTTGACAATTGTAAATTTTATGTACATTCCAATGACGTCACAAGCTTCATCTTACGATCAGGCAGGTATAGTTAAAGAGTAAAGAAACCATTGCAATGGGAATGAGCCTTACTATTTTGATTACTGACGCGGATAAGTGTAGGGTTAACCAATATGGCGTCTTTATGACGTAGACACTGGAAGACACCATTACAGTACAACCCTAGGAATACGATATCATTTCGCCGAAGATAGTACGGAAAACGACGAAGTTTGCGTCATAGAAGGACGACGACTTCCTATTGGTTGTTTGGTCGTGGTAGAGGGTTGGGTTTTGTAGCGGGAAGAAGCCGAAAGCGGCTCGCTCCTAATTATTGCGGGGGTGGAAGCTTATTAATGCCGAAGGACGACCGCCATTCTTTATGATCGTCGGTTTTTGTTTGTATTTTTGCGGTTTTCACTCAATTTGTTCCTGTTATTGCACATTTTCTATTTCGATATGGCAGCGTTGGATGTTCAACGTCGAAATGTAAGTGTTTATGTTGTAAAAAAGATCTAAAATTACATCCTTAAAGTGTTTTAGAAGGAAAATATGGACACATTAGCATCCTTAATAGGGCTGTTATTGGCAGGAAGTGATTCATTTTGAACGTTTTTCTTAGGTTTCTTGTTTTGTTTTTCAGGTCGAAAGTGTAAGTGGTGGATTGAAGTCGATGAAGTTGAACGGTCACGTCGGTTTCGACGGTCTTCCCGATCAATTGGTCAGCAAACATGTCCAGCAGGGATTCGCTTTCAACATACTTTGCATCGGTTTAAACATCTTTTTCATTCATCCATTAGCAGCTTATTCGTCTTCTTCTAAGAATATTACAGGAAAGAATTTCACTTTCTGTTTTGTTTTGTTTTTTTATTAAAGGTGAAACCGGTCTTGGAAAATCTACTATTATGGACTCGCTCTTTAATACGAGTTTCGAATCGACTCCCAGCATCCACAGTCTTCCTTCCGTCAAATTGAAAGCACACACTTACGGTTTGTACATATTTTTTAATCTTGCTTTTATCTGACTTCCTGGCGCCACTCAGTTAAATTCGAATTTACAATTTGCAACGTTAAATTTTTGAGAAATTGCCTGAGTTGACCTGTGAGAAAGAACTTTAATCACTTAACATTGTTTCAGACTTAATCAAAAATTGTTTTGACGTTTTTAAGTATCACTCAAGAGTGCTTTTCATTGTATTATATAGCATGCTGAAATTAAAGGCAGATAAACAAACGCAATATTTAAAGATGTTTTATGTGCCATTTATTTAAAAAAAAACGGCAAAAGTCTAAAAATATTTAAATGTTGGACGTTCTTCGCCTTTTAAAAAGCGGCCAAAAATTGAAATGCTTTGAAAAGGATTCAGGTTTGTTTAGATTTTTTTCTAGTGTTCTTAAAACTTTAAAAACCTGTTAAAAATGCTGAGAAAAGTTGCAAAAATACTTTAAAAAAAAGATTGGGAATTCTAACTACGTGTCGGTTATTTTTTTTTTACTACGTTCAGAAATTCAAGAAAGTAATGTTAGACTAAAGTTGACGATTGTTGATACAGTCGGTTACGGTGACCAGATTAATAAAGAGGATAGGTGAATACAATCTCTTCTCTTCTTGTCCTTCGATGCCATGATTCTTAATTTGGTTTTATTTTGGTAGTTTCAAAGCCATCGTAGATTACATTGATTCTCAATTCGATGCGTATCTTCAAGAGGAACTGAAAATCAAGAGGGTTTTGTCGACGTATCACGACACACGTATCCATGCGTGCCTCTACTTCATCTGTCCCACCGGACACGGGTACAAAATACTCCCGTTTCATTTACTATTCGAAAATTAACGAGATATATTTATTTTTAATTTTTGGTTTTTTTTCTTTTAAAGATTGAAATCTATTGATCTTGTGTGCATGAAGAAATTAGACAGCAAAGTGAACATAATTCCAATAATAGCCAAGGCAGATACCGTTTCAAAACCTGAATTGCAGAAATTTAAGATTAAGGTATTTTATTTCATTGTTGGTTTTTAGACAATGATTCATTTTGACATGCAAAATTAAAGAGTTTCGGTTTCTTGCAGATAATGAGTGAATTAGTCAGTAACGGAGTTCAAATATATCAGTTTCCAACTGACGACGAGACCGTGTCCGAAATCAATTCTTCGATGAATAGCCATTTACCGTTTGCTGTTGTTGGAAGTACGGAATTTGTACGGATCGGTAATAAAATGGCACGGGCTCGGCAGTATCCATGGGGAACGGTGCAAGGTATTTATTGTTTTTTTAAGCCGATTTTGATGTTGTTGTTCACACAAATTGATCACTGTTAAATCTACAATAAATAGTAGCACCTTCATTTTTAGTTTCTTTTATACAAGTGTTATAGTTTTCTTCGTTAATTGGGTTCATTTTTTAAATCTGAAATGTAGAATCATTTCGGAATTACGGTTATTTTGAGAAAAAAAATACTCCTTTCCCCTCTTCCTTGTAATAATATCCTCTTCCTCTTTCTCTTCTCCTGTACAATTGTATGTAAAACATTGATTAGACGGCAATCATTTCTTTTCAACTAATAAACTTAACTTTTTCGTTTTGTTTTAAAAAGTTGAGAATGAGAGTCATTGCGATTTTGTAAAGCTGCGAGAAATGTTGATCAGAACAAATATGGAGGATCTAAGGGAACAGACGCACACTCGTCACTATGAGCTTTATCGTCGTGTGCAACTCGAACAGATGGGATTTTCTGATGTCAATTCTGACAACAAACCCGTCAGTTTTCCCGAAACATTTGAACAAAAACGACAGGAACATCTTCAGGTTTCTTGTGTTTTCGAATAAATTTTGTATTCAAGGGGCTTTAGGTTATAATCTGGTTTTTAAAACACAAAAACAAAGGAATTGCAAAGGAAGGATGATGAAATGCGTCAGATGTTTGTCGTACGAGTGAAAGAGAAGGAAGCCGAGTTAAAAGAGGCCGAAAAAGAAGTAAATAAAGGAACAGAATACTTTTCTGGTCGAATTTTAAAAAAATGCTGATATATTTCTTGTTTTTCATTTTAAGTTGCACAATAAATTCGACCACCTTAAGAAACAGCACGCAGAAGAAAAAAGGCGATACGAAGAGGCAAAGAAACAACTGGAGGATGAGATAAGTTCTTTCGAGATGCGCAAGACGATGTTTGCTGCAAAACAGGCTCAGTCTCATACGCTAACTCTCGGAAAAAGCAAAAAGAAATGAGGTATTAAGTTTGTTGTTTTTAATTAGACAAATTTGCTATAGTTAGCAAACAAACAAAAAAAAAATTGCCAAATCTTAAACCTTAATTCTTCCAACTTTAAAACAGAAAACAGTGTACTCTAGTGGCTTATAAAAAATCGACATAATGTGGTCTTTCATAAAAGTCACAACCCCTCTTTAGAAATTAAAAGCAACAACAACAAAACCCTAGAAACTTTCCTAATGAATAGAATTTTTAGTGGGGAAAATGACATGTTAATTTGTCATCGTCCTCTTCATTGCAGCCAAAAATGACCTCTTGAGGGGAAGAAGGGGGGGGTATTACGAGAATTATTTAGGGGGTTGTTCGGTTTGGCTGTTTGCTCAAGTTAGTATTACGATTATGACAGGTAGTGGTTAGGTTATGAGCCAAACGACGAATGCTCCTGAATGATCTTTTAGTACATTAAAGTATGAAACAACCTTAGTTGTGTACGACAGAGGACGCCTTCTAGCGGATGAAATGAAGAGATGTTTCTTCTTACGATGAGGCAGGTATACACATGTTGTATTCTCCTTCAGTAGAAAGTTATCGTTATTAACGGAGCTTCTACTGAAATCTGTAATTTTAGGAACATTTTTGACCCACTTTGAATAGACGTATTTAATTTGCAACATTGTTAACTGTGCATTAACTAGAGGTCGCTTGATCTCATACAAAACTAAGGTTGATCAGAAAATATAAAAAATTCAAGAAATAAACTTTTCACTTGAACTTCAACCTGAAAATTTTCTTAACAGAGTTGCAAATAGAAAAATCCTTTTCAAGGTTAACTACATAAACGCTGCATAGGGCCTAGTTATAATGATACGACTAAGTGTGGCACAAATTGTAATACGGAATAGTGACTTAAAAAGAGGACGTCACTACAAGCAATGCATACACGACATTGGCTTTGACGTTAATTTGACATCACTCTGCCGTTTGTGCCGCACTTAGTCGTACATTCGTAACCAGGCCTTATACGGGGTTAACGCTGTTCACGGTGGTGAAGTTTTAAGTGCTACGTTTTCTTCATGAATTTGAGCAATACACCATATACTCTTACGTATACTCTTAGCCAGTTTTTTTTGGTGATTGATTTTTGAGTTTAGTGCTCTATTTTATACTTGGCTGCTGATTAATGAATTTAATATTATTGCTGGTTAAATTGGCGCTTGAGTCTCTGTTTCGTTTTGGCTATAGTTCATTAATACACTTAAGTGTTCATATTGTGATTTTCTATTCTGCTTATTTGAAACTCGAGTTTAAAACAAAATTCACCCCAAAAATAAGCTGTTTTAATAAAATTCGATTCATCTTTGGCTGAATTGTACTTAATATCTGTTTAAAATAAAAATTCTCTAGAACTTTTTAGTATTTCTGGCTTTCAAATGCAACCTGAAGAAAAACTTGAATGTGTTTTAAAAACTAGAATAGTAACTTATCACATAATTTCTTGTTGATATTTTTTTAAAAATAAGCTTTTTATGGAAGATTGAAAATGGCGAAATTTTAAATTTTTATGGACCATAAAAAATTATTTTTATATCATCTCCTTAGTGCCCTGTTTCCATTAGGTCAAATTAGAAAGTGAAAATGAATTTTGGTTTGGTCGAATTTTAAAAATTAACCCGATTAAAATTCATTTTCATCTACGATTTTCACCTAATGGACACAGTGCCATAATTGCTCTTTTAGTTTATCAAAAACACTTTTCAAATTCTTGTTTGGATTTGTATCTAAAACAAAGAATAAACGGCTAGAATAGAGTATTAGCTGTTTGAAAACCTTCTCAAAGAGAGTTTAAATTGTTTTTCAGATCAATTTTCAGTTTTGCATTTTATATATTGATTATAATCTTTAAATAATTGCTCTTTTTTACTCCAAACATTTGATTTATTAAATCATGAGCACTTTTAAGGGGTTTTGATGTTACTATTGTTCTCTCTCTATCGAGCAATTTTGCTCTTTTTAAAAAGTATTATCAATTTTTGCTGAATATTTATTGTAATTTACTAGCCATTTTATTTTGATAAATTACTTGCACTTTCATTTTTATTTTGCTTTTACGTTTTGCGCATCTGGTGATTGGCCACATTTTTTAAATTGAATATACTGATTCTTTTAAAAGTTTTTTAAAAGTAGAAATTGATTTTATATATAATTTTTTTAAGTCTTTCTACTTAATATAATAATCAGGACAATTTTTTTTTTATTTAATAAGCACAAGAAGAATTAGCGTTTTATGCTTATATTGAGTAATTTTATTGCAAATGAATTTTAATTTAAATTGTGGCTATGTTGGTTTATTTTCATTTTTATGTAAACAAAGAATAAACAGATGTTTTTAGTTCATATTTTTTATACTTTGTTGACTAGCCTTAATTACGTTCACTTTTAAGGTGGTTTAAAGTATAAACGCCTCTCGAATTAATATTTTTCAAAATAAAAAAGTTGGGTCATTTTCAAACTCACATAAAAAGTTTATTTTTTAAAGATATCAACAGGCAATGAATGCCCTTAAGTGATTGAACTACCCTTCTAGTTTCTAAGATACTTTCTAATTTTTCTGTAAAAAGACAGAATAACCAGTTCAAAAGGTGTTTAAATAAAACCACCTTAAGAATTTTATTATTTTATTTATTTATATATATTTTTAATTTATTTTTATATTATTATTTATTTTGTTTTATAATATTTAAATTTTTACATCACTTTTATTTTGCTAGATGTTATTATGTATTTTTAAAATTTTGTTTTAATCGATAATACCGCCTATCACTATTGAATTTCCTATGTTAGCAATGCTTTTGTAGCCACCATCTATGAAATGTTTGTCCACATAGTTCAAACATTAACCGCTTTGGCGCCACCTGTACTGCACCACCATCTAGAACAAAAATTTTGAGCAGCTGCAAGACAGGCAATTAGAAATCGGGACATAGAGAAGTTGGTTCCGCCCTTTTTATGACGACCGGCAACTTATAATTGGTTGGTTATGTAGTCTGACGTCACATGCTCCGCCCTTTTCAACGTTGAACCACACAACAAACCAATTAGAAGTTGCCGGTCATCATAAAAAGGGCGGAGCCAACTTCTGTATGTCCCGATTTCTAATTGGCTGTGTGGCGTCCCTCTACATGTATATTCGTCCAAAGCACAGAATGAGGACAACTTCGTCTTACACAGGTAGTTAGAAATACTTGAAAACTTCAGTTGGCTCCGCCTTTGTTATGATGTTATGTAGTCTGTCGTTGAATAAGGCGGAGCATGTGACGTCAGCCTTTATAACCAGCCAATTAGAAGTTGCCAGTCGTCATAACAAGGGCGGAACCAAATGAAGTTTTCACCTATTTCTAACTGCCTGGTTCATTACAGGCAAGTGGGGGCCGCACGGTTAAATATTATCATTGTGTCTACTTCCTCCTACATTTCCATTATGGACGGACAGTGTTTAATGAAAAAAACAGCCTAGGGTTGAAACAAAAAGGTGGTGCTTACGTTAAGAGACTATATTGCAAACTTCGAAAAAACTCGACACTTAGCGTTAGCATCGTTGTTCTATTGAGCCCATAGAACCGATGTTAAAGAAAAAATGTTAATTTTTAAAATACACAGTTTACTTTTCATATTTAAAGTTGTCCAATTTTAATTTTTCAAAGTCCAATGTGCACCTTAAATTTATGCTGATCGAGTGATAGAATGACAGCAAATTCGTAAATACAGTTATATTTTTAAAAACTTTCAAAATCGCAAATTTTTAACTCTTTATGTTAAACTAAATTGAGTACGCCCAAATAATAAGAAAACATCCATTAAAATGCTTTTAAAAATACGTCAAAATAATTAAAAAAAACAAACCACAAGCCAACAAGTGATTTTTTTTAATTATTTGTTACGTATTTTTATGAGCTAAACTGCTCAACGTACTCCAGCAAGTTTAACATCGAGTTAAAAATTCACGATTTTGAAATATTATTTAAAAACATAACCGCACTTACCAATTTTTTGTCATTCTATCCCTAGATCAACATATATTTAAGGTGCACATTGGACTTTGAAAAATTAAAATTGGACAACTTTAAATATGAAAAATAAACTGTGTATTTTAAAAATTAACATTTTTTCTTTAACATCGGTTCTATAGGCTCAATATATGTAGGCGTTTCGAAGTAAGTTTGCGATATAGTCTCTTAACGTATGCACCACCTTTTCGTTTCAACTCTAGGCTGTTCTTTTCATTAAACACCGTCCCTCCATCAACTTCAGTCGATAACGGAAATAATGGAGGAAGTAGACCCAATGATAACTTTTAACCGTGCGGCCCCCACTTGTCTGTATTATCAATATCATCCATTGCATTGAATGCATGGACAGAAGAGTGAGAAAAGCACCGTTTTTTTTTTGCTTCTGTGTATGTCTCTATGAAATTCCTCATGTTTCGTTTGATTTTCTAGCAGTTTCGGTAGTGTTTTTTCTTGTTTAAATCGTTTGGAATACTGCAGCTTTTACATTGAGGTAAGAATCTTCTCTAAAAATTTAAATTCTATTTGAAACGACGGGTTGAAGTTGGCTAAAGGTAATATTTTGGCGGCTTTCAGACGATGAATTTTGGGGGCCCCGCCTTTTATTATTTTGACGTTGAAATGAACGACATTCAAAATGGCGGCTAACATAGTGGGTTCCGATCAAACCATTTATTTATAATTTTTTCTATTGTTATCTTTTTTATTTGTGTCTATATTGAAATATATTGAGATAACAAATAATCTTTTTAATAAATCTGTTTGAATTTGTTTGTGTTTATGATAGAAAACGCTAATAAAGGGTTTTTTTTGTGTAAAAGGGTGGGGAGGAGGAGGGTTGGGGAGATATTCTTATGAATGTCTATGAGAGACAGGGAGAGAGAGGCTATAAGGAAGTCAACACCTTTAGAGGTGCTTTCGAATATTACCTTGGTTTTTGTTTATATTTTTGAAGGTTTCTTTCTATTCGAAGAAAAATAATGTTTATTTTGTGTCTGAGAGACTCTTAAAATACATAAAAAGCTTATTTATTGATTGATTTCGATTCCAAACGTGTTGAACAATCGGTTCAATTTGATTGAAAAACCCGTTCATGTATTGGTTTTTTTTTTGTGTGTTGTGTGGTCGCGTCCATTTTGTCTTCATTTTTGAGGGGAGGGGAGCTGGTAGGAGGCTTTTTTTTACACCTGCGTTTAAATATGAAGAAGTCAATAGAATGGAATGTAAATCATTCTTATTTATCCCCTTCGTTCTATATAAATAACGGATGTAATGAAGAAGAAAACACGTGGTGGAGCTTTTTTTCTTTCTTTCTTTCTCAGCAGGCTTCGGGTAATAAGTGATTGCGGAGATACGTAAGCTAACGTAAGATAAGGCTTGCGTTTTCTGTAAGAAAAAACGGAAGATTATTAGCAATTGTGTGAAACAATGGAGAGAAAAAAAGAACTTTGAATTTGATAGGTTTTTTTTATTTGTTTGATTAAAATTAATTCCAGTTTGTAAAAAAAAACTTTAAAAAGACACGAAACTTGAAAAACTAGTTACATTATTATTTTTATTTTAGATGAAAATGGAATTGAAAAAAGTCTAAAAGTGGTGAATCATAACTTTAAAAAAAAATGAAGGGAAGTTTTTTTTTAAATTATGATTAATTTTTTTGTGTCACAAGTTGAAATCTTGTGTTTGTGGTCAAGGTGACAAGATGTTACGAGTTTAAAAGGGTCAAAGGTTACATTCCTATGACGTAACCGCCTTTGAATTTTTTTTTCAAATATAGTAAAACCTGGATAAAACGGAATCTTCTGGTTTCAGATACATTTTTTCCATTATAGCAGTTTTCCGTTTTATCGAGGTACAGTAATAAACCAACTGATTAGGATTACGTTCCCTTATTTGTTTTTTTTTTCCGTTTTATAAAAGGGGGAGGGTCCGTTTTATCCAGATTTTACTGTGGGGAAAGAAGGGGGGGTTACGGTTTGTTTTCTTTAAAAAAAACCTCTTGTTACATAAACAATCGTAAATCTAATTGAAAATTGAAAAGAGCTGATTGGTTAACATGTAATTGGGTGGGCGGTTCAATTCGATGTGATTAACAGGTTGACATACACGCGAGGCGGTTCCTAATTAGAAAATTCGACACTTTGAACTGTCAACTTTGAACCCTTTCTGACGCAGATAGAAAAGTTTGTTCTGATTGGTTATTTAGATTTGTTACGTGTTTGATTATGTTTATTGGTCGGATGCTCATACAAAAGGGCGGGACTAACATAATTTTTCTGGCTGCGCTGAACTGTCTGTAGTTCCAACACAGTCAAGTTGTGCTCAGCACAATACAGTCGTTTGGCCCCGCCTTTTTATTAATAACGGAAAGTCTAATTGGTTTATTTGGTCTGACGTCACATGCCACGCCCGTTTCAATTTCTAATTGGTTGAATATTTGGTCTGACGCTCATAAAAGGGGCGGGGCAAACGATTGTATTGTACTGAGCACAACTTGACTGTGGAATATTGTTTTATTGAAGTAGAATTGGAACAAGGTTTGTGTCTATGTTGGAACCCTGCTTTGAGAGTTCATGTTTAAATTCTAAGTTTCAGTTTTCTTTGTTTATTTTTTGTCTGTTGTTATGACGTATGAGATGGATGGTTTGTTTGTGTGTCCATGTGGCCCCACCCCCTAACTACTCCTCCATTGTTTACGTAAAATAATGTAAACTTAAATTGAACACACAGAATTAAGTTTGAAGTTCAGTTAAAATGCTGCTTTGTGAAAATAAAAAAGCTTTTATCTCTGTTGAGTATTTGACAGTTAGGGTTGACTAAAGGACTAGGAATTTTGTTTATGTTATTAACATAACTTAAAATTGTCAGGGGTTTCTTCAAGTTTCATTGGAAGTTGTTTTTAGTAAAAAGTACTTTCTCGTAAAAAGTCCACGTGACTCACGGTTTAAGGTAAGGTTTAGTGACGTCAAATGGCTTCAAATGGATGGTTTTAGAACAGGCAATTAGAAATCGGGACAAACAGAAGTGGGCTCCGCCCTTTTTATGACGAACGCAACTTCTAATTGGTGAATTATGTAGTCTGACGTCACATGCTCCGCCCTTTTCAACGTCGAACCACACAACAAACCAATTAGAAGTTGCCGGTTGTCATAAAAAGGGCGGAGCCAACTTCTGTTCGTTCCGATTTCTAATCGCTAGTTTCAGAACCATGGTTGTTAGATTTTACAGAGACAGAGCAAGTGTACTCAGCACAAATCCATCGTATGCCCCGCCCTTTTATGACGAACGGCAACTTCTCATTGGTTTATTTGGTCTGACGTCACATGCCACACCCTTTTCAATTTCTAATTGGTTGAATATTTGGTGTGACGCGCGTAAAAGGGGTCAAGCAAACGATTACGTTTACTTGCCTCTTAAAAGGGAGCGGGGCAAACAATTGTATGACGTCACTAATCAGCTAAAGGTATTATCCGCGTATACTTGACCAGAGCATTATTAGCATGCTCAAATAAGTTGTTCAGGGGTTGGAGCACGTTTTTTAAAAATATTTTCAAGTAATTTACTGGACAATTTTTAGTAGAAGACTGTCGTCGTCACTTCTGACTTGAGTTCAATTAGCAAGGTGAGAAAGTAGCATTTGAAAAGTACGTCTTGTTTCGTCATCAATCATGATGATGATGATGATGATTAGGGCTCGGATTTGTATGCAATATCAAGCAAACGTTTCTCAATTTGTGGCCCAAGTGCCAATTGTGGAAGTATTCGAGCAAATCAAAATGACTGGTCAAAGGCTAGATGTTTGGTTACTAATACAGATGTCAACTAGAGTTCTAGCTGGCTCGTGGGCCACAGATTGAGAAACATTTGCTTGATATTGCGTAAAAATCCTAGACCTAATGATGATGATTGACCCCCCCCCCCCCCTTTTAATATTAAGAACAGTATTGGTTTCCTCCTGTTTTTACATACAGGTGTGTGTAGACTGACTGACTGTGTGGAGTCCATCAAAAGCAATTAGAACTGATTATTATAGAAGCGAACTGAACGGACACGTTTACTTCCGGTTTCATTTCCTTCTTTGCTATTTTAGAAAGACAGAAAGGAGAGAGAAATGATGGATGAGAGAGAAAAATAAAAAGCGTTTAAAGTTGAACTCTCGCAATTGATGTGTAGGATGGGGAAAAAGCCTACTATTATTATTATTGTTATGGTTGAATATAGAGTTTATAAATGTGTACAATGTGTGTTGACCCTTTCGTTTTAACTGAGCGAGTTAGTTAAGCCTAACCATAGATAGCCTCGTTTTTCTAGTAAAAATGGAGGTTGGTGTGCTTAATTATATTGTGGGTACGTAGAGAAAGCAGGACACAATTTAATTAGTTCTCTGAGAGAGAGAGAGAGAGAGAGAGAGAGAGAATTTAAATTACACATAAGTTTGGTGTTTAACTGTGTCTACAGTCTACACAAGCAAGTGTAATGATCAATTCGATTAAATTTCTCTCTCAAGATCATGTTAATAATTAAAAAATAAAGGGTGGCCTCTTTTTTTGGTTATGTTGTTTCTAAATTGGTTTCATACAAAGATATGGTGATTAAAGTTGAAATTTTGAAAGGGGTCACGATATATATGGGACCCATAAATAAATATCATTAGTTTGAAATTTACGAATTCAAAGATCCTTGAACGCTTTCGGGTCCTCAAGGCTGGGTCCACAAACTCCACATCAAGGTGACAAAAGTGTCAACATGTGTCCGAGACACGAAAAAACAACAAAAATACCAGGAAAAAAAGCCGATTTTGAAAACAAATCTGAAACAACTGTCAGGAGGTACACTTCAAGACAAAACCATCACAAATTTGTATAACACAAGACAAATGTGTTTCCTATAGCTGTCCTTAAGACATAAACTACACAACTGTTTGTTGTTGTTGTTTTGAATATTAACTGTCCACAACCCCTTTTGATGTTTACCGACTTTAGCCGGGACATGGAATAATTGTTTATGAAATTGTAGATAAAAAACAAAACAAACAAGTCACAGAAATGTTTTAGAATTGTCGCCAATTTGTCTTGAAACACTTTAGTTTCTGTTTTTTGTTTTGTCAGCTTGTTTTGTGGATCCGGTCTTTATAAGGAAGGTGCGAATTTAAGACGAAAACTTTAGCCTTCAACTGTAGTACTCTCTAAGAACAGGGTTCCAACTTAGAAAAACATTGTTTTAAATTACTTTTAATGAGAGCAGCAGCCTTGAAAATGGGGGTTTCTTTGTTTCTTTCTGTTGGAGGAGAGAGAGAGAACCCTGTTCAGAAAGAGCTCAACTTGAAGTACAAGTGTCAAATTTTCTTCCTGAATTTTGAGAAAAGTTCAGGAAGAAAATTTGAAGATTGTCGTCCTGAACATGTACGAGGCGCCGTTTAGGTCTAAATTTTTATTGTTCAAATGTCGCATTCGTATGAAAGTTTTAACTTTTGTCGTGATTGGCGCCTCATGAATACCAAGCTCTAATACCTAGTGCACACTTGATAATTTAAATGCATTTTAAATAATAAACGTGTTCTACAGAGCCCTGTGAAGGACAAACAAACAATATGTCGTCGAATTCAATTTATTCAGTTAATAATCTGAAAATATTGAGTTAATTAACTTAAATAAAATATATAAACTATTGACAAAATATTAGTATTTCAATTTAAAATATTAATAATAAAAGTCAATTTTTATTCGGTGCTCATGTCCTTAACTGGATTCCGTATAATTCACCTAAACACATTTAATTTGAATTCATTTAACTCAAGGTATAAGGGAGAGTCCGTAGTCTTATTGATTGCTAAGTCAAAGCTAATGCTGAAATTAACCTTTGTATGAGTTTAGCATTAGTTTTGACTTAGCTTTGACCTTGTAATAATAGTCCAAAACAAGATCACAGCTCGTTCATTAACATTGAGCTGCTGCACGTTTTCGAACTGGTCGGCTGTGTGACGTCATTTACCATCATCATCATCATCATTTCCTGTACCTTATCCCGCGAGCAGCAGGGTCGGCCTTGCTGGTTCTAACTCTCCACTCGTTTCGATTTTGCACCAAGCCCCCAGTGACCCCACATGCCACCATATCCCGTTTTACTACCACATCCCAGGTTTGCTTGGGTCTTCCTCTACCCCGTTTTATTCCCAGGTCTAAGTTCATTGCCTGTCTCAGCAGCCCATCTTCTCTACTCCTGAGGACATGCCCAAACCACCGCAGCCTATTTTCCTGCATCTTTTCTACTATATTTGTTACCCCTACACTACCCCTAATAAAATCATTTCTGATCCTATCCCTTCTGGTCACCCCACTCATAAACCTTAGCATTCTCATCTCAGCTACCTGCATTCTATCCTCATGCACCTTCTTGATTGCCCAACATTCTGACCCATACAACATAGCTGGTCTGACTACTGTTCTATAAAACTTTCCCTTCAATTTTATAGGTAACTTCCTGTCACATAAAACCCCACTAGCCTGCCTCCACCTATGCCAACCTGCTTTTATCCGGTTTGTGATGTCTAAGTCTAAGCTCCCATCATCTTGCAGCACAGATCCTAAATATTTGAAGTCATGCACCTGCTGCATTAAACTGTCCCCAAGTCTAATCCCCTCATTCAACTGTTCTTTCCCATCCCACTGAAATTTCATGTACTCCGTTTTTGCCCTACTTATTTTCAACCCCTTTGATTCCAAGGCATTCCTAGTCTCCTCTAACCTTATCTCGAGTTCCAATTTGGATTCCCCAACTAAGACTATGTCATCTGCAAACAGCATACACCAGGGGACCTCCTGCCTCACCCCTGCCAGTAACTCATCCAGGACCAAAATAAATAGATATGGACTAAGTGCTGAGCCCTGGTGCACACCAATCCTAACACGAAAACTGTCAGAGAACCCCCAGGCAGTCTTAACGCTTGTCCGTGCATTCCTATACATGTCCCTCACCATATCTATATAACTCTCAGCCACCCCCTTCTTCTGTAAGACCTCCCACAATAACGTCCGTGGTACTCTGTCATAGGCTTTCTCTAGATCTATAAATACCATGTGTAACTCTTTCTTGGCAGCCCGAAACTTCTCAATAACTTGCCTTACGGCAAAAATAGGGTGCATTGTGGATTTTCCTGGCATAAACCCAAACTGACTTCCCCCAATTGCAGTTTTACCCCGTAGTCGAGCTTCAATTACTCTCTCCCAAAGCTTCATCGTATGACTCATCAATTTAATACCTCTATAGTTCCCACATTCCTGAACATCACCCTTCCCTTTGAAAATAGGCACTAACCAGCTGTCCCGCCATGCACCTGGCATTCTATCCCCCATAGCCAATCTATTGAATAACTTTGTGAGCCAGGAAATGGCAACATTCCCCAAGACCTTCCACACCTCTACTGGTATCCCATCTGGCCCTAAAGCCTTCCCTAGCTTCATTTTTCGCAATGCCTGAACAATTTCCTCAGCCCTAACCTGCTCCACTTCTTCTCTATGATTATTTCTTCCAGTGAAAGGCTCCTGCTCTACCCCCTCATTCATAAGCTTACTAAAATATTCTCCCCACCTGTTCCGTACTGGCTCCCTACCCCACAGTACTTTGCCCCCATTATCCTTAACACTCACCACCTTTTCAATATCTCTGCCTTTATTCTCCCGAGCCCTAGCTATTCTATATACTGCCATTTCTCCTGCTCTGGTACCTAACTTGGCGTACATGTCCGCATATTTCTTATGCTTTGCTAAGGCTACCTGCTGTTTGGCCTCTATCTTGGCACGCTTGTATTCTATCTGGGCCTCCCTGCTTCCATCGTGCCACCAAGTCTTGAAAGCATCTTTCTTCCTTTTAACTGCCCTCTGTACCTCCTCATCCCACCACCAAGTTTCTCTGTCTAATCGAGACCCCCCTACTCGTACTGTCCCTAGTACCTCGTTTCCACAATCACGGATCTGTTGTGCTACCCTTGTCCACAGCTCTCCTGCAGTGCCATCCAAATCCCATGCTATCTTACCTGCCATTTTCTTAAACTCTTCCGCCTTGTCTGGTAATGCCCACCACCTAATTGCTGTCTCTCCTCTATGTCTGACCACCTGTTTTCCACCCCTAGGTTTTAGGTCTAACACTACTAGCCTATGTTGTCCCGCTAAGTTTTCACTCGGTATCACTTTACAATCCTTGCACTCGTTTCTATCCTCACTCCGAATCATGAAGAGATCAATCTGGGATTCTCCTGCCCTGCTCTTAAAAGTAATCAAATGTTCCTCTCGCTTCTGGAATAGTGTGTTTGCTAAAATTAACTTATGTGCCACTGCTGCCTCCAGGATACTCTCCCCTGCTTTATTTCGCTCTCCATAGCCCCACCCACCATGTACCTCTTCATACCCTTCCCTACCTCTACCTACATGTCCGTTAAAGTCCCCACCAATTATGACCCGTTCCTTCCTACTCAGGCCCAACATTAGGTCATCAAACTGTTCCCAGAATGCTAGCTTCCTGGCTGTATCTAATCCAACCTGGGGGCCATATGCACTAACTACATTTATAACAATGCCACCCCAAACTACCTTTACTACTAACAGCCTACTATTTATCCGCCTAACCTCAACCACACTATGTCTGAGTTCCTGATCTAGGACAATTCCCACTCCATTTCTACCCTCCTCACTACTTGCATAAATTAATTTATACCCATCCCCAATGTCCCTGGATTTATCCCCTTTCCATCTTGTCTCCTGCAGACATGCAACATTTACCCTCCTAGCCTTTAGAACACTAGATAACTCCCTAGTCTTCCCTGTCAAACTCCCTATATTCCAGGTGCCAAACCTAAGTTTAGTACCTCCCCTTCTACCACTACTTCCAAGACCTCCTTGTTGTTGATGCTGGACTCGCTTCTTTAGCCCCACCCGTCCACTGTGGGGTAGCCCTTGCCAATTTGTCACAGCCACCGGGCGTTGCAGCTGCGCGTCGCTTATGGCGGGGGACGCCCTAGCCATATTCGGAATACTATTTCGAACCAACATCATATGTTTTGGCAAATCTTTACAACCGGCTGCCAACCTGACGTCGACCCTCCACTTTTGCACCCGGGCTGGGGGACCGGCAATGGCGTGGTTTGGTTTTGGTCTGCCCTGAGTATTTTATGCCCTCAGTACCCTCCATATCTGGCGGGCATTCCCCTATCCGCCACCTGGGGAGGCACCCGATAGGGGACCAACTACCCCCACGGGCGTGACGTCATTTACCAAATATGAATTTAATTTAAGACGATGACATCACACTGGTGATGCATCGATTGAAGAGAGAGAGAGAGTAGGGTCAGAGTAGAACTCGGTTTAAGTTTCGAAACCGATCTGTCGTTTGTAGTTAAAAACACTCCTCGTGTCCTCGTTAATTAATTATTTAACGGCTGTCATCCAATTAATTAAATTGGGCGACGATGGACTTAGTCCTCCCCCCCCCCTTCTTTATACTCTGTATTTACCAAATTGGACTTATTTTTTTATTCTGTACATATTTGGAGCAAATAACCAATTTGATGTGTTTTTTTCTTTTTGCTTCTGTTTTAAAATATGTTGTTTTGGGCCGTGTGACGTCATTGATGATGTAATCTGAAACTTATTTTTTTCAGTCAGTGACATAATAAATGAAACTGGGAAGAAAAAAAACAGTGTTTATTTGAATTTCGGATGAGTTTTTTCTTTAAAAATTGTTTGGTAAAATAGAGAGAGCTGATGATGATTTGATGTAGATTTCTGGTTGTGTAATATTGTGGGGGTGTATTTGTGTTTAAATGTGGTTTCCATGGTAACTGAGAAGACGAAGAAGGACTTGTTGCTGAGCAACAAACTCGAGAGAGAGAGAGAAAGATAGATAAGAGAGAGTGAGAGAGAGAGTACTACTTTTTGTTGGGAAAAAGTGAAATTTTAAGGAATTCGATCAGTTTTTTTTGTGACGTCGCCGCTGTTTTTCTCTTGGTTTTATTTGTTGTGGGGGTGGAGTATCAGTGATTTTTTGGTGGTCCAGATCATCATCATCATCATCCAGGAAATCTGAATGTTTATGTAGGAGAAAGAGGAGGATTCCTTACGGTATTGACTGTGTGGGTGTGTTGGTAGAATGTAAACGTGGTGTGTTGGGTAGAAGTCTCTTTGTAGTCCTCCCCCCCATCATCAATACCGATTTAGATATTGAACAGCTTTTATAATTTTTCTATTGTTTTGCGGTTTTGATTCTTGGTATAATCACTGATGTGATAACAAATTACATTTTGACATCATTGTCAAATCCCGAATAAAACTTGTGGAGGTTAGAACTTGAGCAAGTTTCAGAGAGAGAACACTTGAGAAATTGAGGGAGCCGCTTAAAATTGGGATTGTGAGTTGGCCAACAAGTCAACGAACACACCGACCGACAGACAGACCGATCGACACACGTGAGTTTGATTGTCTTATTTACACGTACAATAAAAGTAGTAGTAGTTTCTAAAAGGTGTGTTCACGTGTCTAGGTTGCTTGCCACCACCTGTGGAGGCGACAGTCCTCTCCATTCGGAAGAACTGTCCTCCGGCCAGGACCCCATCCTCAAAGAACGATACAATTTCTTGTATTCCTCCTGATCGAAGGACAGTTCTTCCGAATGGAGAGGACTGTCGCCTCCACAGAGGAGGAAAGGTGGCAAGCCTAGCTGTGACACAACTGAATGTCACGTGTGTTTTACTAGGTTGTCCGTCATTCAACGTGAAAAATTTGGAAATGTCGGAGAATTCTAAAAAAAAAAAGTTTAGAAATTTAGCAAAAAATAGTAAAACTTTAAAAAAAAGTCAGAGAATCTATTTTCTGAAATTTCAATTCCAGTTGATTTTAAAAAAAGTGACTATATAGGGTGCAATGCAATGTTAAGTGAAATTTCACGTTTCCAAAAAAACATGGTCCCGATTTTCTAGCTCTCTATCTACATTTCTCTGTTTAAAACTGTCTTTTGAACGATATAATTATAGATTGAAGTTGCAATCGCTTCTTCAAGTATGTGAAAGTCGTTTGGTTGCATTATTCAAACGAGGGTTTTCGTTTTTACATCCTTTTCAATTATTCTAATTTGCTTAGACCAACGTTAAAGACCAATTGACCTTAATGGCGCATTCACACTAGGCTGGTTTATCAGCTGCTGGTTGTTGCTGCTAATAGCCAGCAGCAACCAGCCTAGTGTGAATGCGCTTTAAAAGTGGTCAATTTTGCTGGCTTAAGAAGAAGAAAAATTGTTTATATTCGTCGATATGTTTTTCCGGTATTGAGGTTTATTTCATAACGTTTCGAATTGCCTGTTTGGTTGCTCTAGAATCATTTGAGCAACTTTGGAAGAGGTAAATGAACCACGTCCTCTCCATTCGGAAGAAATGTCCTTCCGATCAGGACTGCGTCCTCCACGAAAGCAAACATGTCCTCCACACACAATAAATTGTATCGTTCTTGGAGGATGGTCCTGGCCGGAGGACTGTCCTTCACAGGTGGGAAGCAACCTAGACACAAAGCTCTGGTAAACTAGGTGTCCTTTAATAGCTAGCCTCCAACCGACATTACCCGTTCTGAAATGGCGAGAGATGGATACAACAAGCTTTTTCTCTCCGTTCTCCATGTTGGGTTAATATGTTAAGTGATGCAATCATCCTAATATTTGGTAATTTGTTCCAGATGAACATTCTCGATTTGGGGTTTTTTGAGAAAGAAAAACCACAAATTGCACCAGTAAATTACAACAAGAAGTCGCTTCAAAGGAAATAATAAGAAGCTTATAAAGAAAGTGATTTATGTTTTCTTGTCAGTTTTTTACGTTGGATATTATTGAACCCTGCAGTTCCAACATACTGTACACCCCCTATTCCTAAATAGGTTCGAACCATATTATGTGTGTGTGTGTTCTGTCTAAATTGTTAGTATGTTTATGATGTGAAGTCATCTGTGTTGTGTTCGGTCGACCACCTTTTATTCTTTTATTTATGTATGAGAAGTCTCCCTCTCTCCCTCCCCCCTAAAACCTCCAACAAACACGATGACCACAGCATTTGTAATCATCATCTCACTGCCCATTGTTTAAATTGTAACGGTCTGATGAGACGGCGGTTAACAACTAACTCCACTGCGCGCACCCACCACAACTCCAAAGTCCAAACAAGAGAGAGGAACCTTCTAGTTTTGTGTGTTTGTTTGGAACTATTTTTTGTTGAGGTGGGGTTTGCCCACGGATTATTAGCTTTCCTATTATTTATCATCAACAAAATGAAAATATGTTGTGTTTGGTTGGCTCTTGAAATATAGAACGTGTTTGTTGTATATTTTGTGCGTGTTGTTGATGGGGTTTCTCTGTTCACATATTATATGCCTTCTGAGTTTTGAGGGTTTGTGTCATCGTGAGTAGAGAGAGAGTTGTCGGAATCGGCGGATATCATTAGGAAAATGAAAACAAAACTGAATTACTAGGCCCTACTGTGAAACACACTCACTTCCTAAATAGATGATTAAACATTTGCTTTTAGTCACTTGTCGGTGGCTGGCGCCAGGATTAGGAATCAGGGGATATTTTTTTTTGTATGAATTTTTCTTTTTTGTTTTGTTTTCTGGAATGAGAGAAGGATTTTTTTTACATGGTTTTAAGAGAGCCTTTTTACGGTTGGAATCAAGGTAAATTTCTAAAGGTAAAGAAATTCCTATGTTAGGAAAAAAAATAAAACACGCCAAAAGTAGTTGTCTGTTTTTTTGAAGGTAGGAGGAAGACATCTTGAATTAAAATGTCAGCCATTGTTTTGTACTATTATGTTCATTGAATCGTATTGTAACTAAGGCACTACAAGTACAGTCTCTGCGCCCTCGAAATGCTCCATGTAGGAAAAGCTCATTGTTGAGGTACCTTGGTTGCAATACTACACAGACTACTTTTCGACTGTAGAATGAAGTTGAAGGTGGTGGTTGGGCAATGGTTGCATTATACATGTATGTAGTTGGGATTCTATGGAAGGATTCAATATAGTCCGGTTTTGGAGACATTCCGACTTCATTTTGCAGTCGAAAAGTGGTCTCTTGTGTGTGTATGTGGCACGGATCTTAGTGTATTTACACACGGGCGACTTTTTGTCGCTTTGTAGATGTAACTTTAAAAAAAAACGCTCAAAATGAAACACATCGTTTTAAAATTTAGTTTTATTATATAAACTAGGATTTATCAGTGGAAATTAAACATTTTTATTGCACTTTTTTACTCTTCTAGTATAAAATGAATGTTTGGATGTTTTTTTTTAGTAAAATAAAAACTAGAAGAGTAACTGAATAGAAAAAAAAACCCTTCATTTTTTATGTCTTTGAAAATGAATGTTTTGTTAATTTTAAAACTTCAGTTTTTATTTCAAATTAATATAAATAAGCCTATAATAAGCCTACAAAATCTTGTGTTCTAGTGTTACCACCAATCATTTCTGGCACATTAGTCCTTGTTCAACATGCTGTAACAATACACTAATTTGAATGTCTTCTCGTCATCAAACATGTTTTGAATTTTCGTATTATCAAACGAGAAATTTGAGAAAATCTTCTCAAGTCCAACAGAATTTGCCGGAAATGACATTATTTCGGATACAAACTGTAGAAAGTTTGGATCTATTGGAGCCTTTTTTAAACTCTTCCACCATGTTGATGGGTTTGTCTTCTCAGTTACTGCCGGAAGAAACATAGTCTTTGGAAATGGATCTTCTTGAGATTTGAATGCAAGAAGATACGGAATAAAATCTGGATTCCATCTTGTTGCCAACCAATCAGTTGCCTTGTTTTCACTGTTGAAATTCACTTTTGCTCCTTGATATTTCGGATGTAGCATGTTTGCCAAGTAGTGAAGAGGACTTAATGCCTGGTTAAGTCTGTCTTCAACCTTTTCAGTGTGTTGCCGTAATTCCGGATTGTTGAGCAGATCTATCCAAACTTCGCAGGCATCTGCAATTGTACCGGAATCGGTTTGTTGCAATTTGTCGATGCTTTCGACGATACGCTTAAACTGAACTTGCAAAGACATTACTTCTTTAAGTTCTTTGTTGTGATCATTATAGATATTGATGATGGCAAGAATTCTTTTGTCGAATTTTGCTCTGTGAGATGCGGCGATCTCCAAATAGTTTTGCCTGTTTCTAAGGAATGTCTCCAAGCAGTTGCTATACCACCTAGTATCTTCGGAGATTTCATGCTTGACAACTTCGGCAACGTCTTTCAGAAGTAGTATTTCGGTCTCGTGATGGTTTTTGAAATATTTCTGAACCTCTGTCACGTGATTCATGATGTCGCTCTTGCTGCGCTCGATGTCCTTTCCCAAAAGATCGAGGTAGTGTGCCGAACAGACGTACGTCAAAATGTCTTCGTTTTCGAGATTCTCTCGCATCTTCTCCATTTCGTGTTCGTTGTCGGTAACAAAAGACTTGACGCTGCAACCATACTGGTTTTCGGCTAGCATAATCGCCATTTTTGCTAAGTTGGTAAAATACTCTTCGGTAGTCTTATCGTTAATTTGGGTATTAACGGTATTCAAATAAACCACTTCCTTTCCCGAATGAAGGCAGTGAGTAATGATGTCTGTGCCATTTTCACTGTTCCTGTTGCATCCATTTTGCATGAGAGTAGTTTTGCGTCCTTGCAACATGTTTTTTGCAGTCTCCTGTTGTTGCTCGTAGACTTTATTCAAAAGTGTATTTCCCATGTCGAATCTAGTCGGGCAAGTGTAGCCCGGTCTTAAAGCACAAATGGCTTCTTTGAAGTGTTTGTGGTCGGCAATTTCGAAAGACATGCCGGTGGCATAGAACATCTTTGCCATCTTCAAATCCAACTCCATTTTGCAGGCAGATGATGTTTTCATGATGAATTTGTTAGTAATTTCTTCGACATGTTCTTGTATTTTACATTTTTTAACCTATATAAAAAAAATAAAAGGTAATCAATGAATAATTGTTACTTATTAACTATGCCACCTCAAGATCACTGGTTAGTCACAGTTAGTTGTGGTGAATTTTAATTGAAATGACTGAAATCAGTGAATTTGAGAGATGGCATCGATAATATCCGCTACCATTTCGCTAGATCCTGCATACACTTCGATGGCATTGCCGTAAACGCCATCAGGGATTTCAGTTCCAGTAATAATGGGCCTCTTTTTGGTTTGAGTAACTTGACCATCCTGTTGCGTGTTTGTCTCGTGGGCAAAAGAAGCAGCGTTACACTTAACCAAGTGGGTGCGCAGTCGTGCTGACTTATTGCTCACCACACTTTGACACAACGTACAACGCATTTTTGCCACTTTTCCATTTTCTTCAATTGGAGTAAATAACAATCTTGCCGCGTCTTTAGGTCTTCCTCCTTTCTTACTCATTTTTGGGGGTGAAATTTATGAATTTTAGACGTGACTCCTGAGAGAGAGAGAAGGGGGGAAGGTCTTACAAAAAGTAAAAATGGTTGATGTGTGGTTCTTTCTGATACAAAGAAAAGAACACAAAATGGCATTTCCTGCTGCTGCTGTTGCTGTATAAAATGCAGATGTGGGTTTTATTAGTTGGAAATGGAAGAAACCACGATGCCATTATAGGTGGAGCACTAGGATTGAGGTTTTTTCCCCAACTACGAAGAGAGAGAGAGAGGAGGGTTTTATCGAGTTTTTACCGCCGCCCTGTCTAAAACCGGTTTCTCACCACACCCACATTTCTAATTTCACGCACACACTGCTTGGTAGCTAGATGGGCTGCAAATGGAAAATACATACAAATAACACTTTTTTTAAAAAAAAAATCAATGCTAGTCTGGTTGATAGGATCAATTCCGGTTTATCCGTTTTGGACGTTGGAACAAATTTGGTCAAATCATAACATTGCTTTTTGGTGGGGGAAATTAGCTATTAGTTTAAAATCCAAAACTGAATAAGATTTCAAAAGAAAATCAAAGGATGGACAAGTCAGAATTGATTGTGTGTACTCAACATTTGGAATTATATATATTGACAATTCATCTAGCAGCTCTTGGATCTTAGGATCCCTCTGCCATAGGCCAACCGTCTGCTTGCAGAGTATTTTTTCTAATTGTAATTAGTTGAAGTTAAACGTTTTTTAAATAGAAATGGGCTCTCGTTACGATGTACGGTTTACACCATTACGGAAAAATGATGTCATTTTGAGTTTTTTGACGTCAACGAGAGCATAAAAGTTTAAAAAACTAGAAAGGGTAGTTTTCCTATTCATGTACAGAGTACCAATAGCGGTTAATCCGAACATAATTATGGAAAGAAAGAAAAATCGTTAAAAAAGCGAAAATAAAATTAGTGATTTTTTTTAAAGTAATGATTAGGGTTCGGATTTTTATGCAAATTTCGTCAATTTGTGGCCCAAGTGTCAATTGTGTGAAGTAATCATCATTAGAGCAACTGCAATTATGACTTTTTACTAATCAAAAAAGCTGGTTAGAGGCTAGATGATCTATCAGTTGTCAGCTAGAAAGGTCTAACCTCTAACAAATCATAATAATACAAAAAAATCATAATAGTTGGTTGATCTTAGGTGGAATTTTTACTTAACAATTGGGCCAATTTCTTTGGGCCACAAATTGAGAAACATTTGCTTGTTATTTCATAAAAATCCGATTCCTAGTAATAATCTTAATGAGAGGGGAGAAACCCCCCCCTTCTATCAATATTACACGTATGAATTAGTATTAAATTAGTGGTGTTTCCAAAGGGTGTGCCGCGATTTCTTCAGGAAAAGAAAATTCTGTGCCGTGAGCAAACATCATCACTTTGAGAACCCATCACTACTGTGTCTGTCTGTCTACACGTAATAAATGACTCATGAGTCAATGACAGGTTATTCGGTACTCTACCAGTTTTCGCATTTTTACTTCTTCTCTGTTTTAACTGCCCTTTACTGTGGTTAAAATACGAGGAGTTTTATCATTTTTTTAAACCGCACCCATTTCATTTCGTGCGGCACTCATGATTTCTACTTTGTTTTTTGTTTTTCCTACATAGTTCCTCAGCTGCGGAGCTGTTTCGATTGTGTTCGTAATCAGCAAATCCTCCTCCTTCCCCGTTCCCTTTCGAACCATGGGACTCTTAAGGAGGTTCCCAGCTATTCATTGTTTTCGAACGTCGCTCTGTCGCTTCCTGTTTTGTCTTTTGACGTTCGGAGCTCTTTCAACGTTATGCCGTGCAGAAAGTGAGTTTCAGTTTTTTTTTTTATTTCGAATCTAAAGTCGATAACTTATGCTGATACATGTATATTTTAGTCGATTCGCCGCCTTCGATGATCAGGCAACCGCCAGCAGAAGGTCTCATGTTTCAGGTGGCTACGGGACAAGATGAGAAAGATAAACCATTCATACTAGAGTGCGAGGCTACGGGAAATCCGGCACCTACGTTCGTATTGAGCCACGGAACGAAGAAGAATTGGCAACCTGCCTTTACTAAAACGCAAACGTGGCTTCTTTTTTTTTTCTCTTGTTAGATACAAATGGTTTAAAAGTGGCCGTCGATACGACTTCCAGGCTTACGATAACAGGATATCGCAACAGCCCGGACGAGGAACGTTGGTCGTGACGCAACCGAGACCAGAAGACGAGGGTTACTATCACTGTGAGGCCACCAACGAATACGGAACGTCGATATCGAACGCCGTTTTTGTCAGGAGATCTGGTGAATACATTTTACTCTCGACACACATTACTTTAAATATGTTATCTAATATCTTTTATCGTTAGATCTCGGTTCTTTCCCCGACGAACCACCGAAAGAGACCGTTGTGAAGGAAGGTGAACCTCTCACTTTACCTTGCAGTCCTCCGACCGGATTTCCGAAGCCACAGATCTTCTGGATCATTCAAACGTTCGGTGGTGTCCTCAAGAGTATCAACAACTCTCGTATAACGGTCGATCCTGAAGGAGCGCTCCATTTCTCGAACGTGACTGTGACGGACAGTTATTTGGACGCGCATTACGCCTGCAGTGCCTCCATCTTCTTCAGAAACGAATACAAATTGGGAAATAAGATTAAGCTGACCGTACTTTCGTCGGGAAGTAAGTTTCTCAATGGCCATTCGCCGTTTTAGTCATTTTGTTTTGTGCAGTTGGCGCGACGTGTTTTACTAGATTGTTTTTTGATTTTTGTTATAAAACGTTATGGTGTGACCGGTAGGTTTTTATTAGTTAATTACAAATGATGCCGCTAGACGGAGTTAAGTGAATTCACGTGTCCACACCCTTAGTTCAAGGGTTAAGTTCAAGGTGCGAATTTACTGGTATAAGTATGTGGGTTTTTAAAAGCATTTTTGAAACAAAACTCATTGTCTTCTTGAAACGTAATGAATAAATTAAGCAATGGAACCGTTTTTTTCTGAGGATCTGATCGGAAATAATGTTTAATAACAGTTTTGAAATGCCGATAACAGCAAAAACCAAAAATCGGCGATTTAAAACTTATTATTAAATAATTATTTCCAAACAGATAGTCACAAAAAAGGGTTCATTTGCATAATTTATTCATCAAGTTTCAAAAAAGACATTGGGTTTTGTTTAAAAAGCTGCATAATTCTACAGGTAAAAATTCGCTCCCGTTTCTTTTTTTCACCCTACAATTCAATGGGTGAAGACACGTAGCGATGGTAACGCCGCCCTAACAGCACGATTTATAAATAAGTCTATTGGTCACACGTTTTAACAAATGTTTATCTTTTCAAGGTAGTGCTGTTCAATCAAGGCATGCTCCAATCAAACAGTACTGTTCGCCACCAAATATCGTAGCACGAAGAGGAGAGCAACAAGATATTCATTGTATTTTTGGTGGAACGTAAGATGCTGTTTTCTTTTTGTAACTTGTTTACTCGGCTTTTATTTTTAACATGCGATGTATTGTTTTGTTTTTTTCGACAGACCATTACCCGAAATAAGATGGGGAAAGAAGAACGAACGGCTAGACTCTAGTCGTTACAGCGTTTTAAATTATGGAAAAACTTTAAGGCTTACTAAAGTGGACTTTCAAGACGCTGGAATGTACGAGTGTACGGCTAGTAACGGAGTTGGTTCTGCTCAGTCGTGGGCCAGTTCCATTACTGTCCAATGTACGAGAGAAGCGAAACAAAATATATAGAGGAGCCTCGATCTTATAACTATCGTTATAAATTTCGCTTTTTTTCTCTGTAGCCGTTCCATATTGGATAACTGCTCCGAATAACACGAATGCCGCCGAAGAGGAAAGTGTTCGTTTCGAATGTGTTGCATCTGGAGAACCAACTCCTTCGGTTAAGTGGTTGGTCAACGGCAGAGATTTGAGTCGTAAGTACACACTCGGGTCTACTTTAGAATGTTTTTTTTTTTTTACTTCTAACTAATGTCTTGAAAACATGTCTTCAGGCGAACCTTCTAATCCTCGAAGGAAACTCATAAGTCCAACCGTGATGACCATCGAGAATCTCATTAAGGACGACACTGATGTCTATCAGTGTAACGCCTCCAATGCTCTCGGTTATGCCTTTAGAGACTTTTACCTCAACGTTCTTTGTAAGTTTGATAATTTCGCGTCAGTCACTTTGTTTACACGAGTCGTAGTTAAAAACCGGGGCGGACTGGGCTTTTGGGCGTTTTCTCACATGAAGAGCTTAGTTCGAGGGATTCGAGAGGAGATTCGATTAAACTTCAAAAATAACAATTTGGTTTTGAGAAAATCACGTTTTCATTGTACTGGTTTTTGTCCAGTTCTGGAATTGGGCCTATTTTTCCATATGGAGATTACAAAAAAGGTTTCAATTGATTTTGTTTTTCAGCTCTTGCTCCTGATATAACCGAACCTCCCGAGGCCCTGTACGAAACGGTCGACGGTGCACCGGTCACACTTCGTTGTCGTGTCTTCGGCGCTCCTTATCCAGAAGTCAAATGGATAAGAAGCGGAAAGGAACTGACCGGTGGTCGTTATGTTGTACAACCGACTGGAGACTTGCACATAGCACGGACGTTGTTTACGGATGCGGGACGTTATAAATGCATAGCGAAAAACAAACTGGGACAAGTGGCATCTGACGATGCGCTCGGTCATCTCGAAGTGAGAGAAAAAACAAAAATTACTGCAGAGCCGGAAGACTATGAAGTGGCTGCCGGAAAATCTGTCACTTTCCGCTGTAGCGCCGTTTCGGATGGCAACTTGGCTTTAGTCGTTGAGTGGCAGGCTAACGGTCAGACTATAGATTTCGAGGGTGATCCTCGTATGTTCTTGGGTGCGGATACGGCCTTAACCATCTCGAAGACGACGGAATTGGATTCGGGTGTTTACACTTGTGTCGCTAAGACTAAATTGGACAATGTGACAGCTCAAGCCACTCTCATTGTACAAGGTATTTGTTAATCAATCTTTATTGCGTCGTTATTTTAAGTTGTAATATTTTTTTTTTCTGTAAGACCGTCCGAATCCTCCACGATTGGTGGGTGTGGAATGCAAACAGAAGACGGCTCTCGTAGAATGGCAACCAATGGGAGACAACCGTGCTCCTATTCTGAGTTACATCATTCAGTACAACACTACGTTTACACGCGATACTTGGGATTACGCTTTCGAGAACATTCCTGCTTCCGAATTGAAGTTCGAGGTTTCTCTCAGTCCGTGGGCCAACTATTCGTTCCGTGTCATTGCGAAGAATAAGATCGGCACTAGTCTTCCAAGTGTTCATTCGTCTGTTTGTGAAACACCACCCGATGTTCCTTACAATAATCCAGACAAGGTTCAAGGTCAAGGGACAACTCCGAGCAACTTGGTCATCTCTTGGACGGTACGTGGTGATATTATCTGAAATGAGTTTTACTGTTGTTTACAGCAAAAAGGGGGTGGTTGCGATGTTTTATTTTAAAAGTTACGTGATCAATGATTGTAATAACGATTTTTGACCTTTTTTCCGATTCTTCAAATTTTTAGTACGAACTTTTTTAAATAGTGCAGGTTTATTTGAAGTTTTTAATATTTCGTCTTTGCAGCTGATGACTCGTATCAAACACAATGGTCCAGGATTTTTCTATCGCGTGTTCTGGAAACGTGCTAATACCGGAATGGATTGGATGATCGAGGACATCGGTGACTGGCAACGAAATAACTTGGTCATAGAAAACCAACCTACTTATCAGCCTTACAATATCAAGGTGGAAGCTCACAACATGCGAGGACAGGCGAATGTTGCAGCTGTCGAAATCATAGGACATTCCGGAGAAGACAGTACGTTCTTTCTCGTTAACTCCTTAAAACATAATAATTTCATTTGTAAAATTGACATCATACGGTGGACGACTTTTTAGTAGTTGAAATTGGATTGCAAAGAGTGGTTTATGATTATTAACTGTGCGCTTCTCAGTATTGTTGGCAGACGACTTTTGAGTTATCGGTTTTGGCCACGTGCCGAGCCCATTTTGCAGTCCATCTCGATCACTAAAAGTAGCTCTTCTGTGAACGCTCTTAAATGGTTTTTTTAGAGCAATGGCAGTTCAAAATTGTTTGAAACTATTATTAAAAATAGGTTTTCAGCGTTTACTGTGTCATTGTTCAAAAACAAAAATGTTTTCTCAATCTTGTTTATCAGGGCCACAGTTGCAGCCACGAAATGTTAGACTGGTTCGGTTGATTGATGCTAATACTGCGATAATTGCTTGGGATCCAGTTCCGCCAGATTCTGTCCGTGGTCACTTTAAAGGTTACAAGGTGATAAATAATTATTATTAAGTTGGTTTTAATGTGGTAATGTGAATTCTGGTTATTTTGTCTTTCAGAAGTAAAATTGAAGACAAACTTGAAAGTGTTTTAAAATCTAGAAGGGGGGAGAGCTCAACCACTTAAGGATGTTTTCATGTTGATATCTTTTAAAATAAGCTTTTTAATCAAATTTGAAAGATATCAACATGAAAATACCTTTAAGTGATTGAGCTAGCTTTTCAGTTTCGAAAACTCTTCAGAGTTCGAAAGTCAACTGTTCAGAAAACATCTCTTTAATTTGAATATGTTCTTGATTTATATTTTTTGCGAATTGTAGATTCAAACATGGACTAAAGAAGAAGGTCCGGATCGTCTTCGCGAAATGATCGTAACCGCAAACATAACTAGTTCGGAGGTCGCCATCTTTGTACCGTTTTCTGAAAACTTTGTTAGAGTTTTGGTATTTAACGGGCGACACGACGGACCTCCGAGCGATATTCTTTTACTTCGAACTCCGGAAGGAAGTAAGTTCTAACTTCGAAATGGAGTCCGTTTTTGTTTTGGGGTGTTCTTATTTTGAATTATGTATGAACAAAATAGAACCTGGACCGGTGTCTTCACTCGAGGCTGTTCCAATGGGATCAAGTGCTTTGAGGCTAACTTGGACGCGGCCAAAACAAGCCAATGGCAACCTCAAAGGCTACCATATATTCTATGAGAAAGGTTTGTAATATTTTTTGGAGTGTTCTAGGAATTCTATTACGTAAAACATATTTACACAAATATAAAATTGTGATCAGTCGAAGGCGTGAAATTGCATCCGATGATAGAGCGCGATCCACCGGTCGAAAATCCTCACGCAACGACCGCTAGACTAGTCGGTCTCGATCCTAGCACGAGATACAGGGTTACTATTAGAGCCTCGACGGCAGCTGGACTCGGAACCGATTACTATATCGAAGCTTCGACGGGAGATGTGATTGCAAGGCGTACGTGTCTTATTTTTCGCGTTGTGTCGTTGTTCTCTTTGCGCCTCGTCGTATATTGTTGTTCCTTTTTTTAGCGCCCGATAAGCCGTCGTTTTCGTGGACTCGATTGGAGTCTATGGATGGCCGTGCTGGTGTCATGGTTACTTGGAATCCGAATCTGAAGGGACACGCTGGAAGCCACTTCTTTGTCGAGTACAGAAGGAAAGACGAGTCACAATGGCAGAAGACAAAAGACGTTCTGTATGACGAGAGTGTTGCAGTCACGGGACTCTTACCGGGAACCATTTACGAGATGAAGGTTATTGCCGTCGACGGACTCTACCGAGAGTCGAGTGACGTCGAAGAGATAGAAACTATTGGCGCAGGTACGGAAACGTGTTGAAAGTGCCTTTACGATTAGTTTGTATCTGGATTAAGCTTGGAGGAATTTTTTGTTTTTTTCAGTTTCGGCTCCCAGAGGACCCGATGGCCTATCCAATGCCGGATGGTTTATTGGAATGTTGGTTGCGATTCTTTTGCTTACGGTCGTTTTAATCATCGTTTGTTTGGTGAAACGTAACCGTGGTGGCAAATATTCAGGTGGGATTTTTTTGCTGGTATTTTCGGATTGCAAATTATAAGTAAACTTATCGTTTGGTTTGCACCGTAGTTCACGACAAGGAAGCGGCTCAAGGCAAAGATCTCGATTACCCGGATGAGAGCGGCTTCCCCGAATATTCAAAACCGTACGTTGGTTGCCTCTTTTATCCGTTGTACCCGTTTCGTTTTTTCCTTTTATCAAACGATAAACCAGTGTTTAACAAGTAGACATTGCAAAAGATGTAAATGAAAGAATTTGAAGCACATTTATAAAAACTAGAAAGAGCAAAACGAATCATGTTTTTTTGATGTCTTTAGACCAAAATTAACCAGTCTCTTCATATTTTGCAATATCTACTTACATACATGGGTTTGCTTTATTTTCATATTGTTTTCATTTATCTAGCCCCGGTGGAGATGGGAATAACGTGAAGGGAAGTCGAATGTCGCTAAATAGCAGCGTAAAGCCTGGAGAAAGTGATACGGATAGTATGGCCGAATATGGCGATGGAGAAACAGGTTTGTGATTTTTTTAAATTAAATTCGGCTTTTGATGGCAATTGATAAAATAATTTTTAAATGTTGACGAGAAATGAAGGGGAAACAATCCAGTCTTTGAATAACTTTTTAAAATAGTCTAAAATCGAAAAAGAGGGCTCAACTTGTTTTAGAAGTTTTGAAAAGCTTAAAATAGTACAAAGAAAGATTCAAGTATTTTTAAAATTCTAAAAAATGGGAGGAAAAAAGCTCTGAAAAGGCTTCAGTTATGTTCAGTTACTCCTAAAAGTTTCAAAAATGCTTTATAACAATACGAACATCCAAAAAGTTTTCAAATTTGAAAAAAAAAAACGGAACAGATTCTGGTCTTGGCTTATAAAAGGCAGAAAATTTAAAAACATTTATATTCCTGAAAAGGTTTCAGTCGTGTGCAGTTGGTTTCAGAAGTACTAATAAACACGAGACAAAATTGCCTCGGAGCCCCCGTTGCTGAGCAGATTCTGTCGGGGCCTAGTGCAGCTTTACCTATTTGTATTTTTAGTTTTTATTCCATCCGGAATTTTTTTCCCAATTCGAGCCGATTCGGACTGGTTATTAAGGGATGGTTGTGAATTTTGATATGTAGCGATGTTTCCATTTATGACGTTAATTTAAACTGTGTTTGGTTTTCAAAAATCAATGCCATTGTTGATGTCGATGATCTATTTTTACTGTTTTTTAATCTTATTGTTGTTAATTTTTAGGGAAATTTACCGAAGATGGTTCGTTTATCGGTCTTTACGGCAACAAGAAAAGGTCCGAACACGACGAGACGTCTCCTTCGGCATTAGCGACGTTTGTTTAGTGACGTGTTTGTGCGCGTGCGTGCGTGAATCTGTGTCTCTCGGTCAGAAGGAAAGAACTTACTTTCTAACCCTAACGACTCAGAAATTTTTTTCTAGAACTGCTTAAAGTGATGAAACAGTTTAGGGGTTGGGGGGATCGGCCTTATATATAGAATATATATATATATGTAAACAAGATGGAGAAAATATAAGTATATATTATTGAGGAAAACAAATGGTCTTTTGAAAAAATGACCACGAATTTCACTTCAAGGCACAAAAGATAATTCCCGCCCCCCTTCCCCCCCTGTTTTTAAACAATTTTTTTTAGTTTCGGCTTAATCGTTTATTGTTTCTACTTTAATACTTTGTGAGATTTTTTTATTGTCTTATTTCGGTTGATTTCGACAAGTGCCGTTATTACGTCACCAGGTTGAAGTCGTCATTTCGGTGGATTTTTAACCTGGGTAAATATAGTTTTAACGCTAGTAAAAAAAAAAGTTTGAATCTCTTCGATTTAAATAAAACCATAGGGAAAGGGGTTCGAGAATCACGAGAAGATAGTTTCTCTGGTTCCGAACATGTTTGCAGACGTGTGATTTCTCTGCATTTATTTTTTTACTCATCGCAGTTTAGTTAGCAAAAAAAAACTAATCGTAAAAGTACTTTTTTCGCGTTGCATTTTTTTTTAATTTTGACAAAGAAAACATTTTTGTACGAAAAACGTTGTCTGTAACTTGAGAAAGTTACTTTTGATGGTGTTGATTTCGAAACTTGCTTGGGATTTCTTGGCGGTGTTTTTGAACATTGGCGCTTAGAGAGAGAGAAGAAAAACGTAATCGGAGTAATTTATACTCTGAATCTAGATGCAGAAATTCACGTACTATATTTATATATAAAAGCAACTTTTAAAAGAAGTTCAAGTTTTATCTGAAACTAGAAGAGAGTAAATGAATTGAATAAGGATATTTTTTCATGACGATATAAGTTCGTAAGTGGACTTATTTTAAATGATGCTAAGCTTAAAGCGTAAAACAAAACTATACTGAGTCAAACGAAGTTGTTAAGATGTTAACGTTTTTAAAGCTTAGCTTTGACTTTTTCTTTGCTTTGCAAGGTTTTTAGAAAATGTGACTTTTTTAGAAAAAATTATACTTCGTTCATTTACGGGCTTTTGGGCTGTTCAATAAGTTCGGGCAATCGTGTTTTATTTGAGAATCTTTTATGCTGACGAGATTATCTATGGTGTGCTATTTACGTGCTGCTTTGTGGTACTTTTAGCTCTTATTCAAAACCTTCTGAGAATTTTTTTGGTTCGTACTTGCTCTTCGTTGGAGATGGCTGAAGTTATTGAACAACCCATTCATTTTTTTTTTTAATTTTTTATACGTTTTTTGGGGTACAGATTTTCTGCTTCGTTGTATTCAGAATAAAATCCTTCTGTTTGCATTCTATAAAATTGCTTTTCAAGCAATCAAAACATCTAAGCCAATGGATGGACTAAAATTTGGCAGCTGGGCTCGCTTTGCTGAGATTCAGTTTTGTAATTTTTGATATTTTCGATGCACGGTTCGTAGCCCAAATGTTGGCTGTAACAGGATATAACTAGGGCTCTGCTTTTTGTGCCAACTGTCAAGTAATCCTTACCGTTAGATCTACTTCAATTATGCTTTTTCTACTTAAAAAGGCTAGTTAGAGGCTAGAAATCTGGTTACTATCAGTTGTCAACTAAGAGTTGTAGCCTCTGAACAGTCCTTTTGTTTATTAGAAAAAGCATAAATACAGTTAACTCCGCTGATGATTATTACTTCACAATTGGCTCTTGGCTCACAGATTGAAAACATTTGCCTTGATAGTGCATAAAAATCCGAGCCCTAGTAAATAACACAAAACTGGCTACGGCTAAACGAGTTTCGGTTAAGCGAGAGTTTTTCGCAGCAAAAGCGCAATGTTTAAAAACGCGGCCAACCGCTAAGTTTTTTTAACGAAGTTCGATTAACGAAGTTATGCAAATGTTAGCTTCATTACTTATACTTATTTTAATATTTTATTTTCTTAACCTCCTGTTTCACCGTAACGATTTTTTATATAGTTATAGCAACAAGAAAAACGTTTAGAGTTCATCCCCTGGTTTTTTTTAAATATTATTTTTCATTTTTATACATTTAGAAACATTTCACGTGATGTTAGTACCACAACGAGTCTTAAGTATTATCACAGGATTAGGTTAAATATATTATATATATATATATATATAAAGAAAATGCATTAGATCTGAGAATAATATACAAGCAAAGAAACAAAACATTTTTAACAAGAAATTTTTTTTATATAATTAATTCAAAATGCAAATCGAATTCTTGTTTAATTTTGATATTTTAACTGAAAATTGCGCGAAAGAGGGATTGAGAGTGCCTCGGCAATACATTATTAGTTGAAAGCGTTAAAAATGCTTTTAGTTTTTAGAATTTTAGTCTTTAAAAATTGGTGGGGATATTTTTTTTGTTTATTTTTTCATTCACCGATCGGTTTTATATATTTTTTTTTTGCGTCATCATCACCATTAGGGCTAGGATTTTTATGCAGTATCAAGTAAATGTTTCTCAATCTATTGCTCAAGAGCCAATTGTGAAGTAACAATCTCCTTTAGGTCAACCAACCATTGTTTATTTTAATAAAAACAACATTGGTTAGAGACTAGAACTACAGTAGACAGTGGATAGTAATCTAGCCTCTAACCAGCCTTTTTTATTATAGAAAAAAATAATTGCAGTTGCTCTAATGATGATGATTATTTAATAATTGGAAATTGGGCCATTAATTGAAGCAACATTTACTTGATATTTTGCATAACAATTCGAAGCCCTGGTCATCATCGCAAATCGTACATTTTGAGTTTTTTCATCATTCCATTTCCCATTTCTAATTGATTCTTACTACTAAAAATGAAAATATCTTAACCTGTCCTCTCTCTCCTCTCCTTTAACTTCGAAACAAAAGAAGAATATTATTATTGTTCATTCCAGTTTTTACTTTTGAACTAAAAAAAACAAATTATTGCTGGTGTTATTTGTATATGATGTTTTGTTACTCTAGTGGCAATTGATAGCTATTTTTTTTTTGTAATTTCTTTTGATTTTTTTTCTTAATTTGGATGATGAAGCACATATTATACTTTTTTTTTGTACATATATACAGTATATATATTATATAACTTATAACCTGCTGCGCTTCTTCTTTTCTTGGCAAATTCTGTGACGTTCTGTTTTTTCTCCCCTTTTTCTTAATTTTTGGCAGAACTTTGCTCTTATATTGTGATAACATTTGACGTGACCGGCTTCTTTTTTTTAGTCATTTGCATCTTTAATGAAAGTCTTGATTTGCAAGTTTTTATGTATGGAAGGTAACTTAAAAAGTTAGCAGTGGAACAAACTTATAAATTTTGATCATACATATGTCCGCGTCCATTTGGTGTAATTGTTCATTACATGAAATGTATGTCCATTTCGCGTTTTGCTTCAGACCAATTTATGTTTCATTTCGTTTAATGAACATATATTTCGTGTAATGGACAATTACACTAATTACAAAAAATAAGCTTTTTTTTATCACATTTTTTCATTATATATACGATAGAAAAAAATTGTTTTATGCAATGAAAAAAATGTTTGTTGTGTTTTTGCTTTGTAGCCCAAAAAATACATTGATGACTATTAGGAACGGTATTTTTGACAACAGAAAATTGCCAATTTGCTTGTGTGTGAGGTTATGACAGTTGTGTTTCTATGTAACATTCAAGCAAAAGTTAATGTAATTCAGTAAAATTATAAGTTTCTTCCACTTGTTAGATTCATATTTTGTGATGAATATTCAGGAAATTTCATCTGAATTACATAAAAATGTAAATTTTCAATTTCGTTAAATGCTATAATTATAATAAATGCCTTTTCTCACTTAATTACTGTTGGTAATAACAGTAAAAAAAATGCTCGCTTCCCTCTCCACCTCCTTTTTCGAAACAAATTCTTACTAATTCTGAAATTTTTGCTTTTCAACTAATTGAAATCGGTTTTTTTTTATATACATTATAAAAATTTCAACTTTTGTTTTGTACTTGAAAGTGTTTACGTAAAATTGCATATTATATCAAATGTCAGGGCTGCTTTGAAAAAGGATTTTTTATTTTGAAAGTTTAAGGTTCCTTTATTATTATGATATGATGATCTTGACTTCTGTTGTTAGCTATTTTGAAGCTCATAAAAGGGGGGTGAACTGCCAAATCTTTGTATTTGGCCCTGTAAATGATATCGTGGCATAATTTTCATATTCCATATTTTTTGGTAATTTGTTAGTAATGAAAGCATTTTTTTATTTTCTGCTCGTTTAAACTTTTTCTCTCTTTCTGTCACTTTGGTGTTCATATTTTTTTTATAATTTTGAAGGGATTTTTCTCTTTTTTATGTTTATATATTCTCATATAACAGATTTGTTTTATTACTTTTTTATAATTATTCTTGCGAAATGAAAATCAGAGGTGAAATGGAAAAAATGTTATGTTTAAAATTGGGTATTTGAAAATAGGTTCCTTTTTTCTCAGTTAAGGTGTTTTTAAAGATTTTTAAGGTGATTAATTCTGTCTTTCAGGTACAAAATGAGGAGAAACTTGAAAAGTGTTTTATAAACTAGAACAACTCAATCACTTATGGGTATTTTTTATGTTGCTATTTTTCAAAATAAGTTTTATATAGCAGTTTGAAAATAAATGTTTTAAAAAGGTTTGTCTTTGTCAAAAGTTTATTTTGAAATATAAAAAAGCATGAAAATATCCATTAAGTGATTGAGTTACCCTTCTAGTTTCTGAAACACTTTCTAGTTTGTCATAAAATTTGCTTGTGAAAGTCGGATTAATCAGGTTTCGAATAATCGGATGTTCATAAACCATCTTACTGAGAAGAGTTAGGCTTGGTTTACACCATGAGGTTGATGTAGGTTAAGGTTAGAGTTTGCTCTCTGCTGCGCATGTGCACAATGTAGTTACTTAAATACATGTTCATGTTTTCACTTTTATGATTAATTGTTTTCACTGTATGATGTATTATTGTATTGACATGTATTCTGAGTCGCTTGTCGGCTAGTCACGTTAGTGACCAGAGAGCAATAAATGCTATTCTTCTTCTTTGTGCATTTTAAACAATACACATGTTCAGCAGACAGCAATTCTTACTTTAACTTACATTAAATTCTGTGGTTTGAATCAGGCCTTTAGAGTAGCTTGTATTTTTGTTTTGGTTGTGCATAAAAAAATTGAAAAGAAAATTCTATGAGAGAAAAATGAAAAGAAAAAAAAAACTTAGGCCGGCCACATACGTAACGTTTAACTGCACAAGTCTTCCGTTCTATACCGCGCTGTACATGTCAAAAATACTCCGAATAAGTGGTAAATTATCACTAATTCAATTTATGATTTGTCACTTAATTCGTATAAGGATATCTTTATTTCTGGAGTCTTTTGACACGAACGGCGCGGCATAGAACGGAACACTTGTGCATTTAAATGTTATGTGCAGGGCCGGCCTTATTTCACAATTAAAGTTGACTTATTTTTTTTAATTAATTTTTTACTTTTATTTCGACTGACTGATGCAAAACTTTGTTTAACACTGGCAGCTTTTTTTAGTTTTATATTTTGCCAGTTTTTTGAATTGTGAATTGTTGGCTTCATAAATGTTTTTGTAAGTCGAGACACTTTCTGTAAGAACTTGTTTGTTTTTTTGTTGGTGAAAATCATGATTTGTTTCCAACTAATTTGGAAGCTGAGAAGAAGAAAAAAAAAACAATACGAATTTGTGTGGCTTTCTATATTATGAAACGAATTTGTGCATTTCTTTTTGTCGATTTGGTGACAAAAGTTGAATGTAATTTTTTGAAGGGGTATTTGTGGAGTGGAGTTAAAAATGGAGAAGTATTTACAAAACAAACAAAAAAAAAAGTTATTCTGCTTTGTATTGATAGACAAATTCTTGATACCTAATTGCAAGTTAAATATTACTCCTAAGAATGTCAATAGTTTAGCTCTGAACAAAAAAAAATGTCACATAAGAAGAAAAAACCCAGCTTCAAATAAAAGGAATTACACAGTTCATAATAAAAATGAAACTTGCTAGTTGTTGTTTTATTTAATTTTCTTTTTTAGGAACCACAAAGATGCTTTCAGTTGTGGTAACTTTACACTTCGGATATCAAAATCGAATTAATTGCTACCATGGAAATGATGCCTGTTTTTAGTTGTTAGTTGATTTTCAATTTGACATTGATGTTTAAACTTTACGGAGCCCTGTTGAGGACATTGAAATAAATAAATTTGACTCGGACTCTTTCAAAATCTCGACTTACTATCTCGAGATCTCGACTTATATACTAGACTTACGCTTCAAATCACTTTATACATCTGCAGAAGTTAAGTACTGTTAGGTTAGGTACTTAACTTCTGCAGATGTATACAGTGATTTGAAGCGTAAGTCTAGAATATAAGTCGAGATCTCGAGACAGTAAGTCGAGATCTCGAGACAGTAAGTCGAGATCTCGAGACAGTAAGTCGAGATCTCGAGACAGTAAGTCGAGATCTCGAGACAGTAAGTCGAGATCTCGAGACAGTAAGTCGAGATCTCGAGATTTTGAAAGAGTCCGAGTCAAATTTATTTATTTCAATGTCCTCAACAGGGCTCCGTATCATCCAAATGCTAAAATGCAAATATATATGCAACTTAGACCTTTGCGTAGGGCCTTTTTTATCAATGGGTATAATAAATTAATGCAATCTTTGTTGTAATTATGTCTACTGTATTTTACGTTACTTTTATATATGTTAAAGGTAGTGCCGGCCTTAGGGAGTGGCGCGGTCTTGCACCGCACGAAGGCGCTGAGCAGGGTTGGGGTGCGGTGCGAGTTTTGGGGCGCCCCTCTTAAATTTTTTTATATTATGTTTATTGGGTCGAAACATCTTTTCACATTGTAAACAGAACAACTCGAGAACGAGATAATATCATGAAACAGCATTTTTTCATTTTGAATGGGGCGCGCCCTGAAAAAATCTGCCTCAGGGCGCCAAGGAGGCTAAGGCCGGCACTGGTTAAAGGCGCCGCTTGGATGTGGCCACTTGTGTCCCGTCGCAAAAGCCATAAACAAAGGCCTAGGTGAAGAGTACAACTTTAAATTAATTATATATCTGTGTGGTTCCAAAACAAATTAAAGGAGTTTTGATTAAAATTTATATAATATTCGATTTCATGGCGATAAAGTGTACGAAGCATAATATTATCGTCATAAATATAATTTTTAGGCCTAGGATCTCCAATTTGTAGGGGTCCTAATGCATACCTAAAAAAATTTCAAACACCAGGACCGTTCTTTGATTAATTGGCCTTGAGTTGCGCTGCAGTTCAAATTGCATAAACAGATGTGTGTTCAATGGAGTTTGAATTGCAGTTCAACTGGTTGATGTATTTTAATCCATACATGTTGTGTCTAATGAATCCTGTCTTAAAAACAAAAAAATCAGGTCTAGGACCTATAGGTGCAAAGTACAACTTATATTCGGATCAAAGACAAATTAAGAGTGTTTTTGAATAATGTTTATGTAAAATTCAAGTTTATGGTGATAAAATTCATTAATTTGTAAGGACACTTCAAAAATTGATGGTTTCAACCTTCATTTGTGCTTTTTAATTTTTCTTCATATTGGTTGACAACAAATCTTTTTAAGTCATAGCAATCATAAAACATGAGAACTGAACCGTTCTTTTCAGCATTTTAATTAATGAAACTCTGGCAAAATTATGTTGTGCTTGAATCACTACCTAGTTTACACTGTGATTAAGTGCATCAACTAGTGTGCAACACTCTTAAGTGACATATCTCGCTAAGAGTTGTGTTCACTAGTTGACGCACAACGAGTTGCATTGCAATTTAAATGTCCACTTGTGTCCTGTCTTAAATACAAAAAAAACAAATGCCAATGTGTAAAGTACAAAAACTTATGTCTGGGTCAAACTCAAATTAAAGTGTTTTTGAATAATATTTGTTATACTGTATTCAATTTCATAGAGATAAAGTGCAGACGATATGCTATGTTTGAAAGTATAATAATATAATTTGTATGGAGACATCACAAATTAATGGTTTTATAATCTACATTTATACTTTAAATTTTCTTCATGTAGGTTTACGACAGATCTCGTTAACTCACAGAGACCGTAAAACATGGGATTTGAAACATGGTTAAGTCTTGGGAGGTGCCATACTTTCCGAATCGTTCTTTTTGGCATTTTAATCTATGGAACTTTGGCAGAGTTAAGTCGTGACGAAAGTGAGTTTCACATTATATTATAACAGTAACAGCTCTAAATTAAAGACCTTGATTTATTTTATCTTTAAGTTCAATCACCACCTTCGTTTTTCAAAGAACCACCATCTGAAGGCATTCGATTTCAGGTGGCCACCAAAGAAGGCAAGGAGGAGGGTACTGAAACATTAGTATTAGAATGTGAGGCCACTGGAAATCCACACCCGACGTAAGTACATTGACTCAATTGTTTAGAGTTTGACTTTGTCAGTAATTTGCATGTACAGTTATAAGTGGTTCAAGAACGGCCAGCAATTCGACTATGAGTCAAAACCTCGATGGACATTGCGGAATCGGTATAAGGGTACTCTGGTTGTGTCTCATCCTACACCTCGAGATGAGGGAGTTTACCACTGTGAGGCCACCAATAAGTATGGTACTTCGGTGTCCAATTCTGCTTCTGTTAAGAAATTTGGTTAGTTTTCGTTTTCTTTGTCTCAAATGTAGACAACCTGCGTTTCACATTAGATTTTGTTAGGTGCTCCTCGTTGGATCACTGTTCCGAACGACACAAACGTCGACCGATATGAAGATGTCCGCTTCGAGTGTGTTGCTTCGGGTGATCCGCAACCATCCGTCGAATGGCTCGTCAACGGTGTCAAGTTGAGCCGTAAGCATCATTTTATTAATTTCAAACTTAGTGGATGTCTTGAAAATTATAATATATTTTACAGTTGCTGCTGCCAATCCTCGAAGGAAGCTTGTCAGTCCGACCGTGCTGACCATCAAGGATCTGGACTTTACCGATACAGCTGTTTATCAGTGCCGTGCCTCCAGTAGTGCTGGCCTTATACTCAGGAATTTTTATCTCAATGTTCTTTGTAGGTTTCGTTATATTTATTGTTATGATGCTTTTTATGATATTCACTTAATTCATTTTCAGATATCATTCCAATCATAACCGAACCTCCCAAAGAATTGTACGAGGTCATGCAAGGAACTGCCGTCACGCTTCGCTGCCGTTTCGTTGCGTTTCCGAGTGCATACGTAAAGTGGACTCGTGATGGTTCCAAATTGGAAGGAAAACGCTTCACAGTTGAGCCGAATGGAGATTTGCACATTTCGAATGTTTTGGACACTGATGAGGGGCAATATACTTGTATCGTGGCAAATCTAATTGGGGAATATGTTTCTGGAAATTCAGATGGTCATCTCGTGGTTCGAGAAAAGACGAGGATTACAACGCCTCCAGAAGACATCGAAGTGACTGCCGGGGACAATGCTGTTTTTCTCTGTGAAGTTGCTTCGGATGATAACTTAACTACGGTTGTCGAGTGGTATTTCAATGGAGCGAAGATTGATACCAGGAGTGACAGTGGGAAAACATTTATGAAGGTGGATAGATCGTTAGCCGTCTTTTGGACGACAGACGCGGACTCTGGAGTGTACAAATGTATTGCAAAGACTAGAATGGACAATGTGACGGCTCAAGCCACTCTCACCGTTCATGGTTCGCTTTAACGTTCAATAAACTTAAATTGTGGCTTGACAGAAATTTCTAGGATGTATAAAATTTTATGTAAACTTTTTTAGAAGCAGATTTTAAGCAAAACTTTCGAGATTTACTAGAAACTAGAATACCAGGCGCATATGCTAAAATTATTTTCACGGTATTATCTTCAAAAATATACTTTTTATTGCAATTTGAAAATGATGAAATTCTACTCGATTTTTGCATCAAGAATTAATGAAAAGTAATTTTGAAAAGATTGTTTTAAAACACATCATAAAAATATTCACCTAATATTCTACTTTCTAAGAAATTTTGAATTAATCTAAACAAAAGTTTGCTTTCAACCATTTTGAGAAAAATCGAAGTTTGTTATAAACTAGAATAGTAGGTTAATATTTATAAAAATGTTTTCCTGGGGATATCTTTTAAAACATGCTTCTTGTGACATACTTAAAAATGATAATTATATCATTTTAAATTTATTATAATTAGTTATTAAATTTAAATTAATTAATTATTTATTTGTGTATAGTTTACAAAAAAGTTTACAGTCATTTTATATCAGGGCTTAAGTTTACAAATTTTAAAAGAAAACATAATACTTCAGCTTGAACATTTGAACCCTCAAGAGCAGGGTTTCAACCTAGAAAAACAGCGTTCAATTATTCATTAAACATTTTTTTTTGTGTTAGAATATTGATCAGACGGTTCACTTGGTACTTAGTTTGTTTGGTTGCGTTTTTAGGATCTAGAAATTAATTATGCCAGCTTTTTTTTATAATTTTAAAAATAAATTTAAATTACAATAAAAAATAAAAAAGTAAAGGGAAAATCTTTCTTTTTATTGAAAGAAAAGCCAAGATATTCGGCCACATTCAAAAGGTCATAAAAGCTTCTCGTTAAAGATATTAATCTGAAAATCTAGTCAGTTTGTTTCTTGACTCTTCTAGTTTCTAAAACATTTTCAAACACTGCCACCAAGCTTTTTATTTTGAAACCTCATATTTTAAAAATCGGATTTGTGTAAAAAAAAATCATGTTATTTATTATTATTTACTGTAGATGTTCCAAAGCCACCAATTTTTACAAGTGTGACTTGCAACATTGATAAGCGGTCAGCAGTACTAAAGTGGCAGCCAAACGGAACCATCCTGGCTGGCAATCCAATCCGATCGTACCGCATCGAGTACAATATTAGCTTGGGTTACTACGACTGGAGAACTGTTGAAGCTGAAGTTATTCCGACACCAGACCTGACATACGAGGTTTCTCTCAAACCTGCAATCGGCTACACTTTTGGCATCACGGCATACAATAAAGTTGGAACTAGTGAACGAAGTGTTAACTTCACCCTTTGCCGAACACCACCCGATGTGCCGTACAGTAATCCGACTCAAGTTCGAAGTCGAGAAACGTATGCGGACAAATTGCACATATCGTGGCAGCGAATGCTTGAAGAAGAAGACAACGGACCTGGTCTGTTCTATCGAGTGCATTGGAAGAGGGCTGGCAATGAAACGGAGTGGCAAGTCAAAGATGTTCTCGATAATCGTGAGACCGAATTAATCGTAGAGGACCAACCGACTTATGTGCAGTATGATATAAAAGTGGAGGCTCACAATAAGCTAGGACAAGCGAACGTTGCAGCTGAAGTTGTCACCGGTCACTCAGGAGAGGACAGTATGTTGACGGTTCTCTTTTATTGTATGAAACTCCTTTACAATTGATGTAAAAAAAAAATCGATGATTTAAAAAAAAATTCAGGTTTATTTGATTTAAATTATATATATATACAAGCTTAATATGATCTTAATTAACTTTAAGCCAAAGATCAACTGAGGCCCATTGATACTGTCATAAATTGTGACTTTCAATTAATCTTCAACGTAACTTTTGACAGAATCGGCTGTAATTTTATAAAAATGTTATTCTTTTATAAAAATATGTTTACAAAATGAAAAATTAATTGATTATTTTTAAATTATTTATTATAATAATAATTGTCTCAATTATAATAAAATATTCAATTAAAAAAATTTCGCTTACCAATGAAAATGAAATTGAATATTTTAAAATTGTTTGTAGTATTTAAACATAAACAGACAAAAATCTGTTTACATGAATCAATATTTTCATAAAATACAGCCGATTTTATAATATTTTTATATATTTATAAAAAAAACCTTGTTTAAATTACACAACCTTTAAGATATGAATCGTATTGATTAATATTGTCATTTTTATTTACAGAACCACTTTTAAGTCCACAGAATCTTAGATTGGTTAGCGTGGTGGATCATAACACGGCTATAATTACGTGGGATCCAGTTCCACCAGAGTCTGTTCGTGGTTACTTCAAGGGTTACAAAGTGAAATTCTTATTTACATTGACTTACTCACTCACTTACTTACATTTATACATTGACTTTTATTTCTGTAATTTTTTTAAGATGGAAACATATAGTAAAAAAGAAGGTCTGAAAAATATTAAAGAAAGTGTCGTTAAAGGAACCGTATCGGAGTATTCGCTAGGAATTTTGACACCTTACACCGACAACTTTGTTCGAGTTCGAGTAGTTAACAGTAATTACGAGGGACCTCCGAGCAACATCATCATTATCACGACACCTGAAGGAAGAAAGTTAATTTTTGAACTTGAATAAAAATAACTTCATTTGATTAATTGAACTTGATTACTACAAACAGTACCTGGAACAGTTGCTTCGTTCCAAGCTTATCAGATGGGATCTAAGGCACTGTGGCTCACTTGGTCGAAACCGAATGAAATCAATGGCAACCTCATGGGTTATCGCATATTCTATCAAAAAGGTTTGAACATCAGTTTTGATGCATTTCATAAATGAGTAATGAGTGTCTGGTAATATATTTTGAACAGTCGAAAATACCAGATTAAATGAGATGGTTGAGCGAAAGTCGCCGATAAATAATCCAGAATCAACTTCGGCAAAACTGGATGGCCTACAACCTAACACCAGATATAGGATCGCAATTCGAGCCGTAACGGGAGCAGGACTTGGAACTCCGTACTTCGTCGAAGACAGAACAGCGAGTGACACTCCGAAACGTACGATGGTCGACATATTGTGCGGCATATCGGTACAAGAGTTTCAATTTCGGTTATTTATTTTATTAATCACTGTATAGCTCCGAGAAAGCCATCATTTTCGTGGAAGCGGATGGAAAATTCTGGAACTACCATAGTGGTCACTTGGATTCCGAACTTAGACACGAATCCTGGAAGCCACTTCTATGTTCAGTACCGGCTAAAGGGAAAAACACAGTGGCAAAAGGCAGACGACGTGTTGAACGATGATAACGACGTAATCGAGGGGCTCGTATCTGGGATTTACGAGATGAAGGTGGTCGCAGTTGACGGAGAATACGAGGAGTCGAGTGACGTAGTGGAAATAAACACGATCGAAACAGGTAGCAGAGGCGAGCTGGTATTTAACAGTACTCATTTTTATTATTATGATCGTATATCTTACGAAAGGCCGTAAAAACCATTATGTAAGGAACTTTTAGTTGTTGTTACAATTGTACTTTTGTGATCTATTTAGACAAACTCGAACCGACTTCTCCTTGGACTCGTGTAGAATCCAACAATGGAAACGTTGATCTAAGGATCAGTTGGAACTCGCATACAAAGCATGATGTGGAAGGCTCTTATAATGTCAAGTACAGTGAGAAGAAGAGGTTATGGAAGACTATTAATGACGTGCCATTCAACAAAAGTGTTACGATCAAGGGTCTCTCAAGAGAAACCGAATACTTGTTAGACGTTACTCAAATAAACTGGAATCCGAATGACTGGCACTGATACGGATATTTATCGGTGTCGAAATAAATGTTATAAGAAAAGCTATTTTAAAGCTGTTTGAATTGTTTTTTGTTTTATTTTTTGCTTCAATTTGATGTATCTTTCTAATAAATTTCAACTTCATTTAAATAATACTTTCTTGTTGTTTTGTTTTGTACGATGAAAATTTCGGACACTGTTTTTTCATGTTTTCATGCAATTTCAAACTGCTATAAAAATTTAGTTATATCACCATTAAAATACAATCTTTTTTTTACTATTCTAGTTTCTAACAAACTTTGAATATTTTTTTAAGTTGCTTCTATAAAAAAGTTTATGTTTCTTGTGTGTTATATAGACATATTCACAGTTGTATTTCAAAAAAGAAAAAAAAAGTACAGCCTCGAAGGAAATTTAATTTTGTATAATGTAGTTAATTTCATTCCTAATAGGCAAAATAACAATGATAAACAGCAATTCTACGCACAAGGACACTTTCAGCTGTTTGGAAAATACAGTATGTCTCTTAAGTATATTACCAAAGCATAAAGTGTGATATTGCTAACTTGTTCAAAATTAAAGATCTACGAAATTCTAAATGCTACATGTTTAAAACTTCGTAGATTGTTAGCAACTTATCAAAATTTAGTTGTATAAAAAGTGAAACAATTTTGTAACCACTTTAAAAAGTGGAGGTTTAAATTCGAATTTATATTTCTGGGGTTATTTCTTTTACATTCAACCACTTTTTTCATTTTTTTCAAGACTTTATTGCATTTTTTGTATAACAACATTTTTATATGTTTTTAAAATATTTTATGAACAGCTGATTTTCAAACTCTGGTTATTTGGCATTTTAGAAGCAACATTAAAGAGAAATTGTGTTGCAAACTAGAACGGTACAAAAATTAAAAAGATTTCACCTGATTTAAGCTCTTCTTAGGAAAGTTTGCCCCATAAATACAAAAAAACCTTGGTTTTTTTAAATTCGTTAATTATCTAACAATTGGTGTTTCAAACGTGTAGCTCTTATAGTTTTTGTGGTATTAAATTTTAAACAATATAAATCAATAATAATCTGGGATGTTAGGTTAGATCTGCAGACATACTGTATATTGGATGACCAATCTTCCAAGTATAAAGTGTATTTTATATCATCTACATAAATTAGACACTTTGAAAATGTGAGTGTCAAATTTCATTTCTGCTTTATTTTGATTTATGAATATTATTTCGACTCTTGTTTTATTTATTTCTCTTTGATTATTTTCAGTTTCTCCGCTAAGAGGCCATTTCGGTTGTCTTTTTTAAGGTAGCTTTAAAGTATAAACTGGGCCTCTTGAATTTGATTATTCTGTTTTTCAGATGCAAAATGAAAAACTTAAATGTGTTTTAGAAACTAGAAGGGCAGCTCTGTCACTTAAGAGGTATTTTCATGTTGATCTCTTTTAAAATAAGCTTTTTATATATGTTTGAAAATAAACTCTTTTATAAAAAGTTTACATTGAAAGATATTAACAGTTATTTCAGGCGCTGTGGCGCCCAATGCAAAATGGTTAGTGACGTCTCTTAGCATTTTTGTACCAAAATTCAATGATGATTTTACAAAAAATATCAGGTACGTTTTTATTTTACTCAATTTTTTTAACTCTACCTAATTGACAAAATTTTAATTTTATGTTTTATTTTTTAAACCATTATTGTGTGTTTTCTTTGTACACCTCGCACGCCCCTAAAACGTCCCTGGATATCAGCATAAAAATGCCCTGAAGTGATTACGCTACCCAGCTTACCCTTCTAGTTTCTAAAACATTTTCTAGTTTTTCTCTTAATTTTCCTCTTCTAAAATATATACATGTAATAATCAATGAGTTACAAAATCAGCTGTTTACTAACCATCTTAAGTAGCAACATTTTCTTTTTATCTTTGTACAAAGCATGGGAATCTTATTGAGATTTTCATCTGTTCTTCGAACATTTTCTTTTCACCTCCTGTTTTATTTTCTGACTTTCGAAACCTTTTATACATTATGCGGTGCACAATGTTAGTATTTTTTTAAATAAATAACTTTGGGGACGTCCGCAATTTTTTGACATATGTCTCTTTTTAACAGTTGAATCGCCGCCTACGATATTCAGGCAACTGCCACCGGAAGACCTCTGGTTTCAAGTGGCCACAGATCACACCGACACAATAAAACCGTTCGTTCTAGAGTGTGAAGCATCCGGATCTCCGGCACCTACGTTCGTATTAACGTCGGAATCGCAACCGACACCGCACCATGCTTTAATTATTCTCTCATTATAGTTACAAGTGGTTCAAAAATGGGAAACAATACGACTTCCATGAGCAAGGTAACAGGATAGTACAGCAACCTAGCCGAGGATCGTTGGTCGTGACACAACCGAGATCTGAAGACGAAGGTTACTATCACTGCGAGGCTACTAACAAATTCGGAACGTCCGTGTCGAACGCATGTTTTGTCAGGAGATCTGGTAAAATGATTCGCTTTCGTTTTAGGCGCGCTTATATATATGTCGATGTGTCTTGTCGTTTTAGAACTCGGATCCTTTCCTGAAGTTAAACCGCAAGAGATCGTGGTCGAGGAAGGGGAATCAGTGACTCTTTCTTGCAATATTCCGATCGGTTTTCCGAAGCCAGATATCTTCTGGATGATTCAAACGTCAAGTGGTGTCCTCAAGAGCATCAACAATTCTCGTACAACTGTCGATCCCGAAGGCGCACTCCGGATCTCGAGCGTGTCGATGAGAGACAGTTCCGTTGACGCTTACTATACCTGTTGTGCCTCCATCGTATTTATAAATGAATACAAAACTGGAAATAAGATTAAACTGACGGTTATTCCGTCTGAACGTAATTATGGGTTTTAATAGTGTACTGGGATGGTGTTGACATTTGTTTCTTTTTTTTTTGGTAAAGGTTGGGGCATTGCTCCTCTAAAACAGTATTGTTCGCCACAGAATATTGTGGCACGAAGAGGAGCACATCAAGATATTCATTGTATTTTTGGTGGAAAGTAAGAATAATATTATTTTATGGGATGACAAAAAGGATTGAGTTTAATTAAAATGAAATTCTTTTTAAATGTGTCTATTTTTCTAGGCCTTTGCCTGAAATACGATGGAAGAAAAAGAATGAACGGTTGTATTCCAGTCGTTATAGTCTTGAAAATTACGGAAAGACGTTGAGGCTTCGTAACATTGACTTCGGAGACGCCGGAATGTATGAATGTACTGCCAGTAACGGAATTGGAAATGCTCTGTCGTGCGCCACTTCCATTACTGTTCAATGTACGATACCAGTAAATATGTAATCCAAGTGCTTCTCAGTGTACTGTTAAAAAAAGCACTCCTTATTCTTATAATCACTTTCTGTATATAGCCGTTCCTTATTGGATAACTTCTCCAGATCCTACGTACGCAGCCGAAGGTGAAAGTGCTCGCTTCGAGTGTGTTGCATTCGGAGTACCTGAACCAACTGTCAAGTGGTTCGTCAACGGTGTCGATTTGAGCCGTAAGTGTTTTTAGTGTTAATTCTTCACATTCTTCGTAATAACAACGTATTTTACAGTTGCAGCTGCAAATCCTCGAAGAAAACTTATCAATGCAACCGTGATGATCATCGAGGCTTTGACGACAACGGACACCGCCGTCTATCAGTGTAACGCCTCCAATGCTCTCGGTTATGCCTTCAAAGATTTTTACCTCCACATTCTCTGTAATTTTTTGGCAATTTCAAATTTTGAGAGCAACATAGTTAAATAAATAAGTAAATAAAATTTGAAATTATTGGATTTTCAGTACTCTTTCCAGAAATAATGGAACCTCCGGAGGCATTTTACGAGGTTGTCGAAGGTTCTCCGATCACATTACGGTGTCATGTCATAAGCGCGCCTCAGTCTGAAATCAAGTGGCTTAGAAACGGAAAAGAACTGACCGATGTTCGCTACATCATAAAATATAGTGGCGATTTGCACATAGCACAGACATTGTTCACAAATGCAGGACGGTATAAATGCACAGCTGAAAACAAACTGGGAAGAGTGGAATCCGAAGATTCTCTCGGTCATCTCGTGGTTAGAGAAAGCACGATCATCATTGACGTACCAGAAGATTATGAAGTTGTTGCTGGAAAGTCGGCCAGTTTTCGCTGTAGCGCGTTTTCGGATGCCAACCTAAATTTGATGATCGAATGGCAGATCAATGGTGAGACTATAGATTTCGAGGGTGATCGACGACTGTCATTAGGTGCGGACAACACTTTAACCATTTTCAATACGACAAAATCGGATTCGGGTGTTTACACTTGTGTCGCTAAGACTAGATTGGACAATGTGACAGCTCGAGCCACTCTTATCGTACAAGGTTTGCAGTTGTCGATGCAATTCACTTTAACAGCATGGCAAATTACTTTGATTTTTTCTTTTTAGACATTCCGGATGCTCCACAGATTGTGAGTGTCGTATGCAAAAATAAATCAGCCGTCATAGAGTGGCAACCACGAGCAGACAACCATGCTTCGATTCAATTTTATAGAATTCAGTATAATACCAGTTACAATCCCGATGTGTGGCAAACTGTCGATGACCGTATTATGGCCACGAAACTTATATATGAGATTTCTCTTCTTAAATCGTGGACCAACTATACATTTGGTGTCACTGCTTACAATAAGGTTGGAAGCAGTGTACGAAGCAATTTCTCGTCAATTTGCCAAACGTCACCTGATGTGCCCTACAGTAATCCAGTCAACGTATTAAGTACGGCAAAAATTTTTAGTAATTTTGCCATATTCTGGAAGCCTATGAGTCTTGAAGAACAAAATGGTCCTGGATTTTTTTATCGTGTGTTCTGGAAGCAAGCCGACGCCGGAGTTGATAATTGGCAGATTCAAGATGTTGTTCAGAGGAACAGTTTGACTCTAAGTGATCAGCCGCTTAATGTGCCGTATGTTGTAAAAGTCGAGTCTCATAATGAACTAGGAAAAGCGGCAGATGAAGCCGAAGAGGTCATCTTATATGCCGGAGAGCACAGTAGGTCCTCGGCCGCATGTTTTAGATGAAACTGTATCCGTGAAAAAAAATATTATTTTCAGAACCACAAGTGATCGTAAGGAATCTCAGACTGCTTCGTGTATTTGACTCTAAAACGGCTGTCATTGCCTGGGATTCAGTTCCACTGGACTCCATTAGGGGTCATTTTCAGGGTTTTAAGGTGATTATCATTTACGTCAATTTTTCGAATCCGTAGCTTGAATAAATTGCTCTTTTTTTAAACTCGAGATTCAAATCTATAACTCCGAAGAAGATAATGAAATTGCTAAAGAAAAAGTCGTTAAAGGAAATGTTTCCAGTGCAGTGATTGACATTCTGACACCGTTTTTTCATAACTATGTTCGAGTTCGAGTGTTTACAAATCCTTACGACGGGCCACGGAGCGACGCCATCGCAATCATAACTCCCGAAGGAAGAAAGTTAATCTATTGATTTTATAATCGATTTTAAGTTTTAATTCCAGTTGACATTACAAATAGAGCCAGGACCGGTTTCTTCGCTTGATACTGTTTCGATTGGATCTACCATGGTGTGTCTCACTTGGTTGAGACCAGAGCAAACGAACGGTCACCTATTATTTTATCAGTTATTTTATCAGAAAAGTTGGTATTAGTTGTCGTACATCGTTGCTTTCAAGCTTTTTTATGCAAGAAGTGTTTCAACACTTGAAATTTAAACTGAAACGAATGCATTACTTTTAGTCGCAGGCCCATATTTGAGTCCATCGAAACCACTGATATGTAATCTTGACGTAATAACAACAAATCTCGGTGGCCTTGCTCCTAACACCAAGTACAGGATCACAATTCAAGCTTCAACTGGAGCCGGACTCGGATCGCCATCGTTTATCGATGTGTTGACTAGAAATGAGACTTTGAGCTGTATGCATGATCATGTTGATGATGGATTTTTGGCACCTTAGAATTGATATTTTTTATACAATTATTTATTTTATTCTAGATAAGCCGTCATTTTCATGGTTTTTAGTGGACCCTAGCGATGATCATACTTCAGCTAAGGTCACATGGATTCCTCACTTTTACGGTTATTTTGGCAGGAAATTTTATGTTAAGTACAGACAAGATGAGGTGACAGAATGGCAAAAGACAGAAGTAGCCTTCATTAATGAAGATAACTTCATATTTACCGGATTTTTGCCTGGAATTTACAAGATGATGGTGGTAATAGTAAACGGACTCAACGAAGAAACCGGCGATGTCTTGGAAATACAAGGTGAACTGCGAATGAGTTTTTTAAGTAAATATTTATACATTTTTTTTATGAAAATTTAATTAGCTTCAGCCGAACCGATTTCTTCGACTCACGTGGAAACCAAAGATGGAAAACTAGATTTAAAGATCACTTGGAAGTTAGCTACGATACCCTATTTCAGTGAATCATTTATTGTAAAGTATAGGGAGAAAAGTAAGGGTGAATGGCAGAAGATGGACTTCGTGCCGTACAACGAGCGCTTCACGATCGAGGGTCTTTCGAAAGGAATCGATTACGAGATCAATGTTTTTTTAGAGGCGGATGAGGATAAGATTGATTGAGTGACACTGATACGTGTCGTGTAAATGTTATAAAAATAAGAGAAAGAAATTTGTATGTCTTTACCTGGTTATTTTATTTAGAATTTATGCCACATTTGAATTGTGGTCTTATTAATTCTAATTACCTGTAAAAAAAGTGTCTTTGTTCATAAATGGGTGTTTCTTGGCATTGTTGTATTTACTTTCTAAATCAATTTATGTAAATATGTATCTTGAATAAAAAAATTATCTATCACTTCCATATTAACTATTTTCAAAACTGGCATTTATTTCTAGAACTACAGTGTTTTACTGAATAAATTTGATTTACTTACAAGGACACTTGATAAACTTTTAATATTAACTAAGTATGTTAATATAATATTAGATGAATTTAAAGTACATCAAGTATTAAAATCAACTTTCATTTATTTTTGTCTTTTTTTAAAAATAATTGCTGGCTTTGGTTCTGAACGGACAAATGAAATAGTCAACTGTTTGACTGAAACCATTTAGTGGCGCCATTGAAGCACTATATATTTTATTAATTATAAAATATATAGTGCTTCAATGTTGCCACTCTTAAGAAAAGAGTTCGATTATTGTTTATATGCTATAATTGTTAGTGTTTTGCATGGTACTCTAATTATTGCTACATACTAGCTACTTGTGTGGTAACCCAAATGTAAAACTTAAAACTGAACATGTGCAATATATTTATTTTAAGTATGCACAAAATTGTGGCGGCCACGAAACGGTTGCATGCAACATGTTCTATTTTCTTAACTATGCTATAAAAATTTGAGTGAAAAGATGTGATTGGATGTAATTATGATGATTTATTTTATGAGATGAAAAGGGAAATGTTGGAGGTTGCTATGTGAAAAGCTGGTGCAAGTGGTCACGATGCGCCTCAACCACATTAAACGATAATAAAGTGGACGCTACAAAAATGGCTCATGTACGCCTGAGTTTAAAGCTGCGATTACATTGGCGTTATTTACAGCAAGATTGATTGCTATGTGTCATTGAATAAATTGCAATAATTAATGTGATAATACTGTTGCAACCAAGATAAATTTCAACACTTGGCAGTGTTTTTCTTTTGCACACTGGTATACAGAAAATGCTCATCTTCGCTTTTTTTTTTGTAAAAAATTGCATTAAAAATCAACTCATTTTTTGCAACAAATCTTGCGGCTAGTTACGCGCACTTTGTTTTATTGAAATATATGAAATTAAAACATTGCGACGAAATAGTTGTTTTGTACTTTGTATGTAGTTGATGTAAGATTGATGATAAAACACTATACGCAGTTTCAACATCATTACACTTTGAGCTATTTTAATCTTTCTGTCTGTGTCTTTAGTTTTCAGCTGCGTGTCTACATTTCTTTGAGATCATTTTGAGTCTGTTTGTAATCTACAAATCCTTCTCCTTGTTCTTCCCTTTTCGAAACATGGGACTCTTGAGGAAGTTCCCATCTGTTTGTTGCTTTCAAACGACTTTCTGTCGTTTCTTGTTTTGCGTTTTGACATTTGGAACCTTTTTGACGTTATGCCGTGCACAGAGTGAGTTGTTTTTATTATTTATTTGTATAGATCGTTGAATCATAATATTTGTAATTTGTAATTTTCAGTACAATCACCACCTACGATGGTCAAGCAAATGCCGTCAGAAGGGCGCATGTTTCAAGTGCCGATTGGGCAAGATGAAATAGAGAAACCGTTCGTGCTTGATTGCGAGGCAACAGGACATCCGGAACCTAAGTTCGTAATAACTTTGCAATGGTACTCGGCACTCAAACATGCTTTTGTTTTCTTCATAGATACAAATGGTTTAAAAATGGTCGTCCATACGATTTCCAAGCTTACGATAACAGGATATCGCAACAGCCCGGACGAGGAACGTTGGTCGTGACGCAGCCGAGACCAGAAGACGAGGGTTACTATCACTGTGAGGCTACCAACGAATACGGAACGTCGATGTCGAACGCCGTTTTTGTCAGGAGATCTGGTGAATACATTTTACTCTCGACTCACGTTACTTTAAATATGTTATCTAAGATCTTTTATCGTTAGATCTCGGTTCTTTCCCCAACGAACCACCGCAGGAGATCGTTGTGAAGGAAGGTGAACCTCTCACTTTACCTTGCAGTCCTCCGACCGGATTTCCGAAGCCACAGATCTTCTGGGTCATTCAAACGTTCGGCGGTGTCCTCAAGAGTATCAACAACTCTCGTATAACGGTCGATCCTGAAGGAGCGCTCCATTTCTCGAACGTGACTGTGACGGACAGTTATTTGGACGCGCATTACGCTTGCAGTGCCTCGAATTATTTCATAAAAAAATACATATTGGGAAATAAGATTAAGATGACTGTTCTTCAAGCAGGATGTGCATTAAATTATTTGTTTTGTGTTATGAAACATTAACAATTGTTGTTTTCTTTTCAAGTGTCTGTTGTTCAGAACAGGGTTGCTCCTAAAAAACAGTATTGTTCGCGTCCAAATGTCGTAGTACGAAGAGGAGAACCATTGGATATTTATTGTATTTTTGGTGGAACGTAAGTAAGAAACTGTTTATTTTTGGTTTATATTGTAATCATAACTTCAACTGTGTTTATGTCTTTTTTTTTTGGTAGGCCTTTGCCCAAAATACAATGGATGAAGATAAACGCTGTCGTGGACTCTAGTCGTTTTATTGTTAGAAACTACGGAAAGACTTTTAGGCTCAATAATGTAGACTTTGAAGACGCCGGAATATACAATTGTACTGCCAGTAATGGAGTTGGATATACTCAGTCATGCTCCACTTCTGTCACTGTCCTATGTAAGGACATAACACATTTATTATTATATTAATCTTCTGTAAAAACGGCTTCAATGCAGTTTGCATACATTTGACAAGTCGTGTTGATGGAATACTGGCCTTTGCTTATTTCCCACAGAAAGTTTTTAAATAGACCATGAATAATAGGAATATACGAATGCCACAAAAGCAGATTTGAAACATTCAGTGTTTCAAGCTCCACACGACTATTTATGTATTCGGTAATCATTGCTTTATGAACGCACAATGTCTTCACATCTCTTTGTATAAATTACACGAGTCGTGTGTATGGCAATGCTGCTGCGATTCTCTTGTGCACTTATCGTTTACGTGGTGTGTCCATTTGCTGAGTGTTGATTCATGTGTACTGTATGTAGATCTATGTGACAGTGGTTTCCAAAGGAAATCACAAGGGAATCTCTTGAATTTTACTAGGGATACTGCATTTATCCAGGCAAAAAGTATTGTGTCATGCGCAAAAATAGTTTGGGAACCACTGGCACTGTATGGTTACAATGATTCCAGTATTCGTCAATGAGAAGATTAATTTCAGAGTACACAAGTCGATTATAACCACCATAAAGACTGCTTTTATACTATAGCCGTTCCTTATTGGATCACTGCTCCTAACAACACGCATGCCGCCGAAGAGGAAAGTGTTCGCTTCGAGTGTGGTGCGGCCGGATTACCGGAACCATCTGTGAAATGGTTCATCAACGGTGTCGATTTAAGCCGTAAGCATTTTAGCATTAATTAAAAGTGCATGCACTGTAATGAAGAGTTACTTTATAGTTGCAGCTTCGAATCCTCGAAGGAAACTCATTACTTCAACCGTAATGACCATCGAGAATCTCAAGAAGTCGGACACTTCTGTCTATCAATGTAACGCCTCCAACCCTCTCGGTTATGCCTTTAAAGACTTTTACCTCAATGTCCTTTGTAAGTTCGCCAGTTGTTTTAATTGGTTTTATTATCTTTCAAATTTTCTGTTCAGCTGAATGTTTATAGCGGTCATAATTCTTAAAAAATTTAAAAATTGCACAACAATAACAAAAGTTAAGAGTCAAAATGATTGGTTTTCAGCTCTTGCTCCTGAAATAACGGAACCTCCAGAACCTTGGTACGAGACTGTCTATGGTGCTTCGATCACACTTCGTTGCCGTGTCGTCGGCGCTCCTTATCCCGAAGTCAAGTGGTTTAGAAGTGGAAGGAAACTGACGGGTGGTCGCTATGTCGTGGAATCGAGTGGCGATTTGCGCATAACGCAGACATCGTACACCGATACAGGGCGATATCAATGCATAGCTCAAAACAAATTCGGACTAATGGAATCTGATGATGAGCTTGGTCATCTCCGAGTTAGAAACAAAACTACGATTTCGATGCTAGAATACCATGAAGTTGTTGCCGGATTATCTGTCAGTTTCGATTGTCATGCTGTATCGGATATAAACTTAACTTTGGATATCGAGTGGCAGTTCAATGGCCAGGCTATAGATTTTGATAATGATCAGTTAAAATCTTCATGGAGCGAAGGTACTTTAACCATCCACGAAACTACCGAATCAGACTCTGGAGCATACACCTGTATCGCAAGAACTAGATTGGACACTGTGACAGCTGAAACCATTCTTATCGTACAAGGTTAAACTGATTATTCATTTGAATTTAACGAAATATAATTGGGTTTTGTTTCGGATAATTGTTTTAATTACTCTTCTTAGGTGTTCCAAATGCTCCACGGCTTCGTAGTGTGGAATGCAAAGAGAAATCAGCTATCGTAACATGGGAACCAGCTGGAGACAACCGTGCTCCGATTGTATTTTACAGCATACAGTATAATACCAGCTACAATCCCGATGTATGGGAAACTGCCTACGAACACATTCCTGTCACAACAAATAAATTCGAGGTGTCTCTCAAACCATATTCTAACTGTTCCTTAAGTGTCTTTGCACATAATAAGATTGGAAAAAGTGCACGAAGTAATCCCTCGTCTGTTTGTGAAACGACACCCGATGTGCCCTATAGTAATCCCACTGTAGTAAAAAGTATGGGAACGACTTCGAGCAATTTTGTCATAACGTGGCAGAAAATGAGTCTCGAAGAACACAACGGACCTCAATTTTTTTATCGTGTGTTCTGGAAGCGAGCCGATGTCGAAATGGATTGGCAAACTCGGGATGTTTTAGATTGGAAGAAGAATGAATTAGTTTTAGAAGATCAATTGATAAATGTGCCATATAATATCAAAGTGGAGGCTCATAACGAGAAAGGACCAGCAAACGTTGCAGTTGTCGAGGTTATCGGATATGCCGGAGAGTACAGTACGTCTGCGGGCATTTCTACTCATATAATGACATATAAGCTCGTAAGATGGTTATTTCTTTATTTGCAGTACCACTGTTAGGTCCACTAAACCTGACATTAATTCGTGTAATCGATTCGAACACGGCTGAAATTGCCTGGGATCCAGTTCCACCAGACTCCGTTCGTGGTCACTTGAAGGGTTACAAAGTGATTGTTTACATTTTATCACTAGTATTTTTATTCTATTTATGCTTTTAAATTGTTTCGTTAAAAAAAGATTCAAGCTTATAACACAAGGGAAGGTCAGGAACATCTTAGAGAAAAAGTCGTTACAGGCAATGTTTCTAGAGCCATTGTCGACATTCTGACACCGTTCTCTTGTAACTGTGTTCGAGTTCGAGTGTTTAACGATGCTCATGATGGGCCACTTAGCGACGCCATCAGAATCACAACTCCTGAAGGAAGAAAGTTAATTTTTAAGTTAATATGACATTCATTTTTTTTTTAATTCTGGTTTATTCCAAGTAGAGATCGGACCGGTTTCTTCATTAAAAGCTGTTCCGATGGGCTCCTCATGTTTGTGGCTCTATTGGTCGAAACCGTCTGAAATCAACGGCAGCATCAATGGCTATCGTATATTTTACAAGAAAAGTTTGTATCAGTTGTGATATATTAGTAAATGTTATAACAATAACTCGTCTTACGAAACTTTTTCATCAGTCGAAGGTACGAACAACGATGATAATGCGATGACTGAACTACAGCCTCCGATAAGCAATCCCAATGTAAATTCAGCAAAACTCGTTGCCCTCGATTCTAATACCAAATACAGGATCACAATTAAAGCTGCAACGGCAGCCGGACTAGGAGCTCCGTACAACATCAACGTTTCGACAAGACACTCCATTAAGCGTATTATTTGTCTAGATGAATCTTGACAACTAGAATCGAGACTTTTTTTAATTGCTTATTTTGTTAATGTTAGCACCAGGGAAGCCGAGGTTTTCATGGAATCAGTTAAAACTTTCTAATGGACGTACTGCCCTTAGTGTTACTTGGATTCCAAACTTAACCGGCAATCCTGGAAGCTACTTTTACGCTCAGTACAGGCAAAAAGGAACGACAGAATGGCAAAGGACACGTGATGTGGTCGACGATGTTAAGGTGGTTGTCACTGGACTTTTGCCTGTAACTTACGAGATGAAGGTGGTCGCAGTAAACGGAAAAGATGAAGTACCGAGTAACATCGAGGAAATACAATTACGTGAAACGGGTATTACACAATATACATTTTATTTATACATTACAATATTTCCCAAAAACCAACACCTCTGTCTATTGTCAACATATACTTGTGTGGCACAGTGTAATATTTATAATTGAATAACTCAGAAACTATATAAAAAAAGCCAAATAATTGAAACTTTTAGACCTGTTTCACATGAGCCACTTTTTAGTGTTCGAGTTAGACTGCAAGATCTAAATGAAAGCGACGACCGGTAGTTGGGCTAACGTTGACAAAGTATTGCCATGGAAATTGTCTAAACGTTTTTACACGAGCGACATGCTGAATACATTTTGCAGTCGAAATTGACCACCAAAAATCATTTGCATGAAAAAGGCTCAAATTGGTAGTGAACGAAAACAAATGAAATAAATTCGTAAAGATTGAAGGAAAACATTTTTTGTAAAAAAAAAATACGATTTAAAGCCTCAGTTTTTAAGATTCCATAACTTTTTAATTCTTTACTAATTTGTTTAATACATTGTACAACTTCATTTTGATGAGTAGCATATATTTAATTCTGAAATATTTAATTTTAAACAATTTAGCTACGCCACTTTTATACTTTCATAATAGATTCTGGGACATGTTTGTTTTAGATTCTACGAAGCACAAATTGCTTGTAGTTACTAATAGTTAGTTCGTCTCTAATTCTTTGTTGTAGTTAAAATTCTACTTTGTATCTCATTAGATGAACAAGAACCGATTTCTTGGAATGTTACTGAATCCAAAGATGGAAATGTTGATTTAAGAATCACTTGGAATTCAAATACAGAACACGACAACGTTGGCACCTTTGTCGTGAGGTATAGAGAAAAAGAAACGGATGCATGGAAGGAGACGGGTAACGTGCCGAACGACCACAGCTTCACACTCAAGGGTCTCTCGAAAAAAAAAGTTTACGAGATAAGTGTTTTTGATTCTGACGATTATTCTTGTGAGTGTTTAAATTGATGTGAATTGATTCAAGTAAAATATGTAGATTAAATATTTTAGGTTAAATTTCAGCATTCAGCTTTTTAAGTGGTTTATTTTCTGCTTTAAAATGTTATACTTATCTCGAGTGAAACAATTTTGTTTCAGTCTGAAACTTTATTTTCTAATGACATTTTTTTCCTACAACGTTGTTGAGATTTAACACTATTATCAGACACATTTTACAATTAAATTTACTTTCACTTCTATGTTTTAGTGTTTGTACATGTAGTATTGTTACTAATTAATAATCAATGTTTCTAGCATGTTCTTTGTAGTTTTTGCAGCTTTTGAAAAGTTTTGAAATTAGGAATTAATTAATGACATAGTTATAATTTTACTCTTACTTTTAGAATTTAAAATGTTTAAAATTATATAGGCATATATGACAATTACATTATATGGAACTTAATGCAAGACATAAAAACTACACATTTGAAACCTTATATAGTTGTTGACATTATATGAAAATGTTTTTGTACAAAAACATTTAATACATTGGTAGAGAATTAATTAAAAAGTCCTGTCGACTTTAATGTGACATAATTATTTGAGATTTACAAAAAAAAAAGAAATAAAATTATCTCAGAATAGTGTGACTTGAAGAAAGACTACGGATCCGATAGTCTTTGAGTGTCACGATTGTGACACCGTAGACACTTACCTAATGTATTCTACGTAGATAGCATAACGGTCTAAAGTGACACTTTCAATTAATTTCCAATGCTAAAATTAGAAACTCATCTTTTAACATTTTATTTAATACACAAACATTGCAAACTAGGAGTCAAACCTACTGTGTGTCTCCTTAATTTTAAATATGTATTTAATTTTTAAAAAAACCACATCGTTTTATGGTGTTGTCTGTATTCATTTATATTTTTACGTAATAATACGTTTATAAGTATAAAGTTCATCAAGGAAACATAATATTATGTTATCAGTTTTTGAAATGCGCGATAATTACATCATTAATTTTATATAATTTATACTTTATGTGTGTGTTCTGGTTTCTTTATCCATAAATTCTTTACTGTGTTCCCTTTCAAAACATGAGCTTTTTAAACAGGTTTTCGTATGTTTTTTGCCTTCGAACATTTTTCTGTCGTCTGTTTTTTTGTGTTTTCACTTTTGGGGCCTTTTCTTCCTTATGCAGTGCACAAGGTGAGGTTTGTTTTAAACGTAAATTAGCACTTTTTTAAATTGTTATCTTTGTTCCTTGCATTATATGCAGGTTAATATTTAAATCTAAATCTAATAATAATCTGTAATTAACACTAACATCAATAACATTAGTACACTTTGTGCAACAATGTTATGTAAATTTGATCTGGAAACATGCTGTGGCTAAAGTTTCAACGATTCATTTTCAGGTCTTGCTCCAAACATAACAGAACCTCCCGAGGAATTTTACGAGACCGTCGAAGATGGATCTGTGACACTTCGTTGCCGTGTCTTCGGTACACCTCCACCTCATGTCCAGTGGCTTCGAAGTGGAAAGGAACTGACCGGTGGTCACTATGTCTTACAACCGAATGGAGATTTGCAAATAGTACGAACATTGTTCACGGACGCAGGCCGATATAAATGTATTGCAAAAAATAGTCTGGGTCAAGTGGAATCTGATGGTGCTATGGGTCAGCTAGAAGTTAGAGAAAAGACAAGAATCACTGCCGAAGAAAACTACCACCAAGTGACTGTTGGGAAGTCTGTCACGCTCCGTTGTAGCGTTGAGTGGAACGACAACTTATCTTTGGTTGTCGCGTGGCAGGTGAACGGCCAAGATATTTATGTTGAAGGGGATCCTCGAATGTTCATATGGGCGGAAACTGTTTTGACTATCTCGAATATAAAAGAATCGGACTCGGGAGTGTATGCTTGCGTTGCAAGGACTAGATTGGACAATGCGACTGCGGAAACCACTCTCGTCGTACAAAGTATCAGTATAAAGTTGTCGACGCATTTCACGTAGCTTAACAAAGTGGCTAATTTCTTTAAATGTTTTGTTTATTAGACATTCCAAATGCTCCACTGATTGTGAGTGTAGAATGCAACAAGAAAACGGCTGTCGTAAAGTGGCAGGCAAATAAAGACTGCAATGCTCCGATCCTATTCTACAGCATTCAGTACAATACTAGCTACAATCCCGACGAATGGAAAATTGTCAATGATTGTATTCCAGCCACGAAACACGTTTACGAGGTTCCTCTCAAACCATGGACTGATTTTACGTTTGGTGTCACCGCACATAACAAGATCGGAAGTAGTGCACGAAGCAATCACTCGTCCGTTTGCCAAACGCCACCCGATATTTCTTCAATCAATGGTGAGAATGTAACTGTTCACGGAACATCTCCAAACAATGTAGTCATAACGTGGCGTCGAATGAGTCCCGACGAACACAACGGACCGGGATTTTTTTACCGCGTGTTCTGGAAACGTGTCGATATAGAAATGGAATGGCAGATTGAGGATGTGGTTGATTGGCAGCAGAACGAATTGATCATTTGCGACCAACCGACATTTGTGCCGTACATCGTCAAAGTTGAGACTCACAATGATTTGGGACCAGCAGCCGTAGAAGCCAAGGAGGTGTTTGGATACTCCGGAGAGAGCAGTGCGTCAAAGGACCACTTCTGATTATAATAAAGATTAAATTATATTCATTTTCAGAACCACTTTTCAGTCCACAAAATCTTAGATTGCTTCGTGTAGTTGATTCTAACACGGCTGAAATTGCCTGGGATCCAGTTCCACCAGAGTCTGTTGGTGGTCACTTGAAGGGCTACAAGGTGATTTTTATTTAAGTTTAATTTTTTTTGTTCCAGTTTTTGATTTATTAATATTTTTTTTAAAAAATTCAAGGTCCGAATCTATAACAACAAAAATAATTCTGAAAGTTACAAAGAAAGTGTCATAAATGGAAACGTTTCGAATGAAACACTTGACGTCTTAACACCTTTTTCTGAAAACTTTGTTCGTGTTTTGGTATTTAACTGTCATTACGATGGGCCACCAAGCGATGTCATTAAGATCACAACTCCTGAAGGAAGAAAGTTGATTTTTCAATTTATACCAGTGTTTTTATATTAATTTATGTGATTAAAAATAGAACCAGAATCGGTTTTTTCATTTAATGCTTATCCAATGGGATCTACGTCACTGTGGCTCACTTGGTCGAAACCGAACCATATCAACGGCATCCTCAAGGCCTATCATATAATCTACGAGAAAGGTCAGCATCGATTTTCGTGATATCGGTACCTCTTATACTTACGACTTATCTTATGACATTTTAAAATAGTTGATGAAGAAAAATCCCAACCTATGATCAAACCACAACCACTGATAAGTGATTCAAATTCAACGTCAGCTAAACTGGTTGGCCTCGATCCCAATACTTTGTATATGATCGCAATCAGCGCCTCAACCGGAGCCGGATTCGGAGCTTCGCATTCGATCGAAGTATGGACGGAAAGTGCAAACGGTCTTACGTTACGTACGACACCCAGTATATGTTTAGCACCTTCAAACATAAATTCATTTTGTCATTTTTATAGCTCCAGATAAACCGGCATTTACATGGACTCGATTAGAGTCTACGGATGGCCTTACTTCAATTAGGGTCACTTGGATTCCGAACGTAACTGGCAATCCTGGAACCCATTTTTATGTTCAGTACAGGCATAAGGGAAAGACAGATTGGCAAATGACAAAAGTCGTCTGGAACGATGTCAAGGTGGAAGTCACCGAACTCTTACCTGGATCTTACGAGATAATGTTGGTGGCAGTCAACGGTCGCTACAAAGATTCGAGCGATGTCTTGGAAATACAAACGGGAAAAACAGGTATGTGACACTCACCACTGCAGCACCGATTTTTTTTTTGTGTTTCAGGCTCGTGATAAATCTAAAAAATGTATATTTTAAATTTAAGTGTTGTCTAAAATACCTAAACGAAAGACGGTGTGGATGGCTCTTTACCCGTTAAATTTAATAGGAAGGAGAAGAAAAATAAATATTCGAAAATCGACAATTTTTCGTACAGTGGGAGCCTTCTAATCCGAGAAAACCGTTTACGAGAGATGAATGCTTTTGAGACCACATGTGGACAGGAGTGGCCGCGACACAAATAGTAATCGGTGCAGCTCAAGGTAGAGACACTGTGGGTTATGTTTCAATTTTGGCCAAACGCGTTTTATGTATATTATTCTGCTTCAATCCCACTTTACACAAATGTTCATTGTTCAGTAATAAATTATCATTTCATTTTAATAAATTTACTCGTGAATTTCTTTTTCTTTCTCTACAATTTAATTTACATCAACACATTATTTTTAACATACTTTTTGTAATATTTATAATGAAAGTTGGGAGTTATTTTCTGTTTATTCTGTCAACTGATGTCTTTCAAAATAAGCTTTTTATGTTGAGTTGGAAAATATAACCCAACTTTAAACAAACAATATTTTAATTTTTATTTATAAAAAAATTATTTTGTAAAATATCAACATAAAATACACTTTCTAGCTGGCCGTATTAAATGTATTTACATAGGTATTTTTTAAAAATTAACTTTTTAGTGCAGTTTTTTTAAGAAGAAGAAAAAAAATTATTTCATAATTCCAAAATAAAAGCAAAAATTTAGAAGTTGTTTTCAAAATTCAGAGTAATTTTAACCTTGAAAGTTAACTGTTACTAACTGTTAACAATTTCCCATTTATTTTACCACTTTATAAAATAATTGGTAAAATTCGTGGTAAACAGGGAATAAGTACAAGGACATAATATGGTTTGTCAGGGGTGAAGTTCTTTATGTAATATTATATTACACAAATATAAATTGCTTCAAGTAATTGATTTTGACATTTGGAATCACAAATTAATTAATTGTTTCAACCTTCATTTGTACTTTTCTTTATTATTTTTTCATCTTTTGAATTGAGCTTTTAAACCATCATTTTTCAGAAGTTTATTATTCGTAAAACATGGGATCCAAATGGTGTCTTCGTCGTTGCTCTTCGGCAACTGCACAATTTCTGTTCGGCGTTTTGGTCTGTTCAGCGCTCTGTAGTGCTTTGACTATTATAAGATCATCTGACGATAAGTCTCCCATCATAACAGGTTAATATCGTAAAAAATACGCTTACCTTTTATCATTGTTTAAATTGAAATTGTAAAAATATTCAAGCAAAACTTAAGTCTAAGGTCCGCTTCGCATGACCACTTTATGGCGCCACATAAAGTGGTAATTTTTAACAAACCATTGATTATATTATAGGGCTGTTCACAAGAGTCACCGTATTTTTTTTTGAAACACAGTGGCGTTGAGTGGTTGAGTCCTGCCACAAGTGGCAACCACCGCCAGTTTGTCTAATGTCTATGATGATCAAGATCATACCAGTGGCCCGTGTTTACAGCAGGCTATTATTTTCAATATGGTGGTTCGTGTAATTAAAGCAAGTCGCGTCAAACAATTTGTGGCACTACAAAGTAGCGTCACAAAGTGGTCCATCTGAAGCCGGTCTAAGATTAGTTAAAAGCCACGTTGCATAGTTTAATGAAAATTAACTAGTTGATAATAAATCAATATGTGTTAGAAACTAGAATAGCAGGTGATTATGTTATGATAAGAGCATTTTCGTATGACTTTTTTTTTGCGATAATTATATATATAATATCCCAGGTCTGTGTATCTGTGTATCTATCTATCTATCTGTCTGTCTGAAGTAACGCTGTACAACCATTGAAGCACATCGGAATTTATATAAATTTAAATAAATGAAGAAATGAACAGCTTTTTTTTTCTCAAGGTCAACTATATGTTACACCCTTCTCATCCAAGAACCCCATGATATTAAATTGGAGAGGGGAAAAGGTTGGATGGAAAGTGTAGAAGGGGGGGGGGGGCGAGAGAGAAACGTGGAGGGAGGAAAAGTGGGAGGGGTGACTGAAATTGAAATGAAATTAGTAGAAAAAAAAAACGACGCGCATGCGCACATCAGAGAAAATGAAAAACACATTTTCTATTTCAAATATAAAAAGGGGAGGGGATAATAGTTGCAAAATTAAACTACAGTTTATCACAGGCAATTGTGCCATAAAAACAATTAACCCTAATGGAACATTTTCCTTAAAACCATTTACCCTAATAGAACATTTGCCCTAAAACCACTTGCCCTAAAACCATTTGCCCTAAAACCATTTGCCCTAAAACCATTTGCCCTAAAACCATTTGCCCTAAAACTATTTGCCCTCAAGGAACACTTGCCCTAAAACCATTTACCCTAAAACTATTTACCCTAATAGAACATTTGCTCTAAAACAACTTGCCCTAAAACCACTTGCCCTTAAAAACATTTGCCCTAAAACTATTTGCCCTCAAAGAACACTTGCTCTAAAACCATTCACCCTAAAACTAATTACCCTAATAGAACATTTGCCCTAAAACCACTTGCCCTAAAACCATTTTCCCTAAAACTATTTGCCCTCAAGGAACATATGCCCTAAAACCAATTACTGTATATTTAGACTACTCATTAGGGGAACATCTCTTTAGGGCAAATGTTTTTTAGGGCAAATGTCCCTTTAGGGCAAATGTCCTTTTAGGGCAAATGTTCCTTTAGGGCAAATGTCTTTTAGGGCAAATGTCTTTTTAGGGCAAATGTCTTTTTAGGGCAATGTCCCTTTAGGGCAATGTCCCTTTAGGGCAATGTCCCTTTAGGGCAATGTCCCTTTAGGGCAAAGGTCCTTTTAGGGCAAATGTCCCTTTAGGGCAAATGTCCCTTTAGGGCAAATGTCTCTTTAGGGCAAATGTCTCTTTAGGGCAAATGTCTTTTTAGGGCAAATGTCTTTTTAGGGCAATGTCCCTTTAGGGCAATGTCCCTTTAGGGCAATGTCCCTTTAGGGCAAAGGTCCTTTTAGGGCAAATGTCCCTTTAGGGCAAATGTCCCTTTAGGGCAAATGTCTCTTTAGGGCAAATGTCCCTTTAGGGCAAATGTCTCTTTAGGGCAATGTCCCTTTAGGGCAAACGGTTCTTTAGGGCAAATGTCCCTTTAGGGCAATATCTTCCTTTAGGGCAATATCTCCCTTTAGGGCAATATCTCCCTTTAGGGCAATATCTCCCTTTAGGGCAAATGTTTCTTTAGGGTAAATTGTTTTAGGACAAAAACTTAATCAGATTGAAATTTAAATGAACTGCTTTTTTCTCATGGTCAACTTTATGTTGCACTCTCCCGATCCAAGAATCCAAACAATAGTAAGGACAGGCAAGTAAAGACAGTAAAATACAGTCGTTTTCTCCGCCTTTTTATGAGGGCCAGCAACTTTTAATTATTTTGTTATGTCGTCTGATGTCACATGCCCCGTTCTTTTCAATTTCCAATTGGTTGATATTTGGTCTGACAGTCATAAAGGGGCGGGGCACACGACTGGATCTCCCTGTCTTCACATACCTGTAACAATATTAAGGTGCTTATAAAAACACAAGTGGTCAAGGCGAATTGCTTCATGACAACCGGACAGTCACACAAAAAGAAACTAGATGCTCCCGTCATTTATGACGGGTTACCCCACTAGTTTGAAAATATTTATTTAACTCTTAAATAAATGTATGTAAATAAAAAAAATTAAATTTAAAATGGTTTCTGAAGAGCTGATTTTCGAACTCTTCTCATTGTGTAGCCAAATTAAGAGAAACTAGAAAGTGTTTTCGAAAATAGAAGGTTAGTTAAATTCAATCACTTAAGGGTATGTACATCGGTAACTACAATTACCTAATTACATGAGTAAAAATAATTAAATACAGTTGCGAGATTTCAAAATGAGCAATTACAATTACTTATAGTACTCTCAAAGTAATTTAATTACTTTTCAAAATAGAACTTTTATCATTTCATATGCAATGAATTTTCGAAGTTGCATTGTCATGAGGAACCATAGAAATACTTCAACAAACCCTACTTTGAATTGGCCTAACTTTTGAATCGTGCATTCCACACTGGACCTGAAGACATTCTTGTCATGTAGTCATCACTGGGAATGTATTTCATCCATCATTTCCATTGTCGCTCATCCTGTTCACATGCAATAAATTTTTTAAAAATTTGCCTCGTCATAACGCCTCAAGGACAGGAAGACATTCATTTAAATAAATGAGGTTTTTGGTGGACATTGGGCTGGCAATGAGCAGGCAATGTTATTTAACTCCAGAAGGATGCAAATCTTATCTCTGAGTGACCAAATAAAATTATCATTCACTCGACATCAGGCATTTTACAAAAACAAAAAACTAATTGAAAAGTAATTAGAAAGTAATTACAAATCACATTTAAAAGGAATGTGCTGAATTACTTATTACAGAAAAAAAGCAATTTAGAGTAATTCATTTCTTTTGGACAGTTATTTCCCAATACTGATTTTCATGTTATTTGTTAAAATAAACTTTTTATAGTCCTGGTAATTGAAAAATACTCTTAAGAGATTGAGCTGCCCGTCTAGTTTCTAAAACACTTCCATATGTTTCTCTTCATTATGCAACTGAAAGACAAAATAATCATACTTTGCGAGGCGTTTACACTTTAAAACCACTTGAATTCTTATGATTTTTTTGCTTTCTTTTTAAAGAACCACCGAGTGCTCCACGGCTTTTGAATGTGGAATGCAAAGAGGAATCGGCCATCGTTCAGTGGGAACCAACTGGAAACAACACTGCTTCAATATTGGAGTACAGTATTCATTACAATACGGGTTTTGCAAATGATATGTTGGAAAACGCTGTTTATAATATCCCAGCCTCTAAACGGAGCCATGAGGTTCCTATCGAATCATCGGGCAGTTATACTTTTCGCGTGGTTGCATACAACGAGATCGGATTGAGTTTGCCGAGCGTTGCCACACAGTCAGTAATTTGCACTGAGGAAGCTCACATTCCTCACTGGAATCCTTTCAACGTGGAAGGTCACGGAACCACTTCAAACAACATGGTCATAACTTGGACTAAAATGCATGTATGGGAACATCAAGGTCCTGGATTTTTGTATCGAGTTTTCTGGAAGCCGGCCAATAGCAAAATGGAATGGCAGGTGAAGGAAGTGACCGATTGGCAGCAAGAGAGGCTGGTTATAAACGATCTACCGGCTTTCACACCATACGATATCAAAGTTGAGGCTTACAATGATTTAGGGCGCTCGAGACATCCAGCCGAATCCGTTATTGGCTACTCCGGAGACGATCGTACGAACTTCCTATCACTACTTTGGAATGTTCTTGTTTTCAATTTTTAATTTTTTAATTAATTTTTCAGGACCACTTTTGGGTCCGACAAATGTGGTTTCTCACAGTCGTACGGTAAATTATCGTGGAAATGTTTCAATCAGTTGGGATCCAGTTCCATTGGACAGCATTCGTGGTCATTTTCAGGGCTACAAGGTTTTCTTTTATTTATAGGGTTGATAATCTTTGAAACCGCCCCGAAAAAGCCTCAGGGAAAGCTCACCACGCCTCTGAAGTTTTAAGAAGATTTATAAAAAGTTGATAAAATTATCAAATTTGAAAAGCTACAAAAAAAGTCAAGTCTAGGATGTGTTTTTTTTTCTTCAAAAAACGGCCAAAATTCTAAAAACGTTTAAATGCCTTGAAAATTGCCTCAGGAAGCCTCAACTGGCCACAGAAGTCCCAAAAAGCTTAAACAATAAAAATAACTCAATAAATTTGAAAATTAGAAACAACATGCAATAAAGTCGTTTTCGACTTAAAAAAAAACGAATTCCCTTTTTCAAAAATTGGCCAAAATTGTAAAAATCTTTAAATGCATTGATAAATGTCTCAGGAGGTCTCAGAAACCTGAAGAGGCCACAGAAGCCCCAAAAAGTTTAAAAGTCTATTAACTCAACAAAGTTGAAAATATTTTTAAAAAAGCAAAAAAAAAAAGTAAAGTTCGTTTAACTTTTTTTAAAAAACGGCCAAAAATCTAAAAAGGTTTATATGCATTGAAGAATGCTTCGTGAGGCCACAGTGGCACGTACATTAACAGCTCACTAATGTCAAAAGTAGGCCCTATATCTTTATACGTGTATATATTTTTGAACACGTGTGACCAGGAGGCTTTGAGGGTGTCAAGAGTTACGATCACCCTTTGCTAAATGACAAAACTGCTGTATTAAAAATTTCAGATCCGAGTGGTATCGTTGATTAGTGAGAAGACTTCTCGCAGTGCAGTACACACGGTCGGTCCGAACGTCAATTCGTTACACGTCCCTCTCAATGAAAGCAGCATCAGAAGTAGGGTTTGTGTAATGGCCTACAACAAACTTCACGATGGTCCACCGGGCGACTGCATCACATTTATACATTCGAAAGGAGGAATGTTGAATTTCGTGTATATTTTATATGTAGGGTATATATTTTTATTTTAATATATATAATTATATTATTATAGTGGGTTATCCAGCTTATGCGTTTATTGTCAACTCCAAGACGTTTCGTGTATTTAACGGAAAAGGTGTGTTAGTCTTGTTTTGTGCGAAAGTGTTCGTGTGGTTGGTCGTTAACGTGGTCTTTAAGTTATTTCGTTTTGCTTTTTTTACAGGACCAGAGAAGAATCCGAAGAACCTCGTAATGTCAAAGTTAATCAATAATAAGACTGCGATCGTCGCATGGGATCCTATTAATGATGCCAGTGTTTATGGTGTCTTCGACGGTTATAAGGTACTTTGAAGTTATCGGTTTTGTAGGTCCTTAAGGTGGTTTTAAAGTGTAAACGCCTCTCGAAGTCTGATCATTCTGTTTTTCAAATGCAACAAATGAAGAAAAAACTTGAATGTGTTTTGGAAACTAGAAGGGTAGTTCAATTACTTAAGGGTATTTATGTGTTGCTATCTTTCAAAATACATTAAGCTTTTTAATGCAAGTTATTTGAGCGACCCTTCTAGTTTTTAAAACACTTTCTCGCTTTTCTTAACTTTGCGCTTGAAAAAAAAAATAAACAAGAGTTTGATGTACATTTAAGTAATTTCATTTAAAATACAATGAAAGCGTTTTTAGACACTAGAAGAGTAACTGAAGAACCAGTTTCGAAATCGCTTTTAATTCCTATTTAAGCGTGTTTTAAATTGCACACCAGCTTAAATAGGAATTAAACGTGTTTTCTAAACTAGTTCTTCAGTTACTCTTCTAGTTTCTAAAAGCGCTTTAATTTTATTTTAAAGTGTACTACTATATAACCAGTGTGTTTATTCTAGATCTGTTATTTTTTCAGTTGTATAATTTTGCAATAGCTGACTTATAAAACTTTTCTTGTTAAATTCTAGATTCAAACGTGGAGCAAAAATGATGAATGGGAAAATCGTCTAGAAATTGTCGTCCCTTTGAACGTGACAAGTGTCGAGCTCAACAATTTAGTACCTTCCGTTGAAAACTATGTTCGAGTTTTAGTAGTTGACAGTCGTTTCAATGGACCTCCGAGTAAAATCCTCACAATCACTCCAGAAGGAAGCAAGTTTTACTTATTAGAATATAAATATTTATGTTTGACAACATCTTGTAATATTTCTGTTATTTTTAGTTCCCGGACCTTTCCCTTTGTTTAACGTTGTAGCGATGGGATCCAGTACTCTGAAACTCAATTGGACTCAGCCGAAGGAAATCAACGGAAAATTCGCTGGATATCACATATCTTATGAGCACCAACGCCATCCAGGAAGTTAGTATCTTAATCATAGTTTAGGGAATTCTACAATCAACTAATAGAATTGAAATTATTTAACTTTAAAAACATCAAAAAAGAAATACAAGATTTTTTTTGCCTCTAAGTACATTTAAATATAACATTCTGAATTCTTTTCGTTATAAAGTTTCCTCGGAATCAAATCTACCGAAGGGCGAACAAAAACTAGTAATAAGCGATCTCAAAGTGACGACCGTGAAACTCGTTGGCCTCGAACCGAGCGCCCGTTATAAAATCGTAATGAGAGCCTCAACAGCCGCAGGACTAGGAGGTCCAGCAACCGTGGAAGCAGTGACGAAGCCTGTTCAAAGTATGATTGTAACAACATTTCTTGTCTGTGTAAAGTAAAAGTAATCTTTTTCTTTCAGATTCAACTTTATACTTTTATGATGATAACTTTAAAAATAAACTTTTTATATCAATTTGAAATTGAAATTTATAAGGTTTTTGCAACAAATGCATTAAAAAGTTTATTTTTTAAGATATAGCCATGAAAATATTTGTTAACATTATTCACCTATTATTCTAGTTTTTAATAAACTTTGAATATTTTCTCAAAGTTGCTTCTAGAATAGTTTATTCCTATTATGTAAATGTTTATCTTAATTGTGTTTGTTTTCAAATTTACTTGTAAACCACCTAATAATCGTTTATTTTTAATCTAGCTCCAGATAAACCAGTGTTTTCAATGTATACTTTGGAAGCGACACCAGAAGGACGAGAAACCGGTGTCAGGGTTAATTGGAATCCGAACCTAAGCGGTCATCCGGGAAACCATTTCTACGTAGAGTACAGAAAAAAAGGCGAAACGGAGTGGCAAAGAACAAAAAATGAGACAAAAAGAGATTTTATCGAAATCGAGGACATCCGACGGGGAACTTTCGAGGTGAGAGTGGTCGCAGTCGACGGACCACACTCAGTATCAAGCGACATCCAGGAAATATTTAGTTTCATAGCAGGTATTAATTGTAAATGGCCGAATCGTTTAAAATCTGTATGTTCTAAATTTTTGGTTGTTTCTGTGTTTAGTGCAACCGGCACCGCAGCCACCGCCACGATTCCTTCGTAAGTTTGGGTTTAAAGATATATGCCGTGTCTAATTTATACTGGTGCACGGCACAGTGTCACTCTTAAGTAACTTATTATGTCAGTGCAAGTGACACACAAGGTGTTGTTCGCACTTGAATAAAATGCATCCGAAGCTGTATCTGAAATATAGAGTTTAACCACAAAATCTACAAAATTTAAAACTGATGGTTTTTAAGTTTTTTTTTTAAAAAAACGGCCAGAATCAGAAAAAAATATTTACAGGGCATATTCCCTGAAAAGGCCTCTAGAGGACTCAACTGATCCCAGAAGTCCTCAAAAGTTTTAAAATGTCTTCAAATTCAATCAGGTAGAAACTCTCCCCCCCCCCCCCCAAAAAAACGTCCAAAAATCGAAGTGTTTTTATGTCCGGGAAAGGCTTGAATCTCAAAAAGTGTTTTAGAAAATATAATGGTGTAACTCAATCACTTAAGGGTATTTTCACGTTGATATCTTTCCAAATAAACTTTTTATAAACAAAAATTCAAAAAAAATTTTGTCTGATTAAAGCTGGGTCATTTCTAAACTCACATAAAACGTTTATTTTGAAAGATATCAACATGAAAATAACCTTAAGTAATTGAGCTACCCTTCTTGTTTCTAAAACATATTCAAGTTTGTTTTTATTTTGCACCTGAAAGACAGAATAATCGACAGTTCAAGAGGCATTTACACTTTAAAACCACATTATAGAAAATCAAAATACTTCATTTATATTTTTTTAAAATCACTTGTTATTCAAAAAACAAAGATACATTAAGTGAACATCAGGTATTTTGTTTGAAAAATGTTTTCGTTTAGAATATTTAAATTTTACATTTTCGATACAATTTTGGATGTATTTTTGTCTCAGTTTTTATCCCAAGTTCCCAACATTCTTGCTAGGAATGAGACCTTCAGTTGTTACTTTACATCTAAAGGTCATATTTTCTACAAATTAATTTTTAAATATGTAAATCAACTCTAAACGTCACCACATTTTTTCACTGCAAGAAAAAGTGACGAAGAATGTTTTTTTAAGCTGTAAAATTTAAACAATATTTCATTTTCTTTTTTATTTGGCCATAAAATCAGTAATTTATGATTTTCTTCCAATGAACTTTTTTCATCAAAGGGCCAGGTGTTGAGTTAAATGTCGGCTGGAATTCGCGAGGGTCAGCTGGCTCATTTTCTGTTTCGTACAAGGACCAAAAGAATGACGATGACTGGACCACAATAGAAAATGTACCGTACACTAAAAGCCACAAAATCAGTGAACTTCGCGAGGATACCGTTTACGAGATCAAGGTGGTCGCCGTCGATCAGTAGGACCACAAGTATCAGATAAAGTAAAGGTGACAAACAACTTGTAAACATTGTTTTAGTATACCACTTTATAGCTTCTTTCTACTACCTCTTCTTGTGTTGAGATTTCTATATTATATCTTTAGTAATAAATTCTTATTTCAATTTTAGGTGTTTTTATTAAAAAGCTATTGCAAAATATGCATATAAAAAAATCGTTATTATTTCTATTAGAGGAGCTGCTAACCTCCAAGCTAAGGCTACGAAGTTATTTTTGTTGCGCCAAAGGCGTGTAATAATTCCATAGTGCTGTACTTGCTCGTACATGGAGGCTAATAAGTGGCGATCGTAATCGAAAAAATTTCAGAAAGAAACAATTGAATAAAACTCAGGTTGTTCTGTATTTCAGAAAAAAACATGGAAAGTGTAATAGAAACTAGAAGCGTGAACGGAATCATTTAATTGACATTTATATTTTATAATATTATTATTTTATAATATTCGTCATAATTATATTTATGACGAATTCATATTCTCTTTATTTTCGATCTTTTTAATTATTTCATGTTACACCATAAAGCAAAATGAATCATTTTGGTAACCATCCAAAAAACCTAAAAATTTGTAATTTTCAACTGTAAGCAAACATGATTTTTTTAAAAAAAAATGTCCTCACGTGAATAAGTTACTCTTCTACTTTCTAAAACACTTTAAATTGACATTTTCACACATATGATTAAAATTAAAAAAAGAAACATCACTTAAATTTTAAATTAAACTCTCTGAAAAGGGTTCCAAAATAGAAATACCAAGTGTCAAGTTTTCTTCACGAATTTGGGCTTCAGTTTAACATTAATTATATTATAAGAAGAAAAGAGAAAAAATGCCACGCTTTTTTTATATTCTAATCAATTGTTCTTTTAAAAATAGAATATTTATTATTTGTTAAATTTCAATTTGGTTACAGTATGTTATAAAGATGTTTTACTCTTTGCTCGAATAATCTAATTACTAATTGTATATCAAATGAAATCGTCTACATACGAAGCTGTAATCATAAAATATCATGTCTATAAAAAAAAATCTGGGGTATTCTTTCAAATATATGCAGCTAGCCTCCCCACATTACAGCGAAAGAGCTGTGGGAGTTCGTTTTTAAAGCTAAGTTTAAATATCGAAGGGGTTATCGATATTTCGAGATCAGCAAAGACAAAAAACTGAAATTTCAACTACATTTTCAGTAGAAAACAAAATAAAAGCAACTGTGCATTTGAGCTAAGTTAATTCTTTAATTTTGCAATAGTTTTCATACAAAAAAATTATCAGAAAAAGACTATTACAATTTAATTTAAGAGGGGATAACCTTTCTGTCTCTTTTCTCTCGCTGTGGAAGACAAGTTTTATTGCAATTGTGTACACATCTTGATGGCACAAAATAATAATTAATAATAATAATAAATAGGAACAGAGACTAATTAGCAATTTAGCAATTTTCTACATTTGCGCAAATTGCATGATCTTAAAGATATTGAAGCTTAAAAATTGCACTAGAACCTTAATTAAGTACCGACTTTTTTAAAATTATAATCAAGTAAACGAAGAAAAAAAAAATCAAATGATAATCTTTGGTCAGCACCGATCGAAGAAAGTAAGAAAAGAAAATAGAAGACAAAATAAAACAAATGCTATTAATTAAGTTTAGCAGTATAAATGCATTAATTAAGGCACACAGGATTTCTTTTTTCATTGAATGATGACAATAACAAAAAAAAATATTAATATAATGTATTATAATGTAAAAAAGATGACATTTATATATAAGTTTTTAGCCTGAATCATTTAAGAACATTAATGAACACAACGGGGTTAATTAACGATGTCTTTATAGACGTTGGCACACTTGATTGGGGGGTATTTTTCGGTGAGAAAGAAAGGTTTACTTTCATGAGAGTGCACCCTCCCGAACTTCCCCGTAGTTTCTATTCTATTTGGCCCATTAAGGGGTGCAGTCTCGATAGTAATTGGCACGTTGTTCGATTGTTCCCATGTATTCTCGCATACGACGTTCCAGTTCTTCCAGTTCGTCACTCAAACTTTTTAGACTGGTTTCGTGTAAATTAAACTCGTTTTCCATATCTTTGAAATACAACAAGAACAAAAAATCAGAAGTTTGAAAAGCTAAAAATGACAAAGTTTGTTTCAAGCTCTTTTTTTTTCTAAGTTGCTCGTAAGTTACCCTTGAGTTCGTTAAGTTTATCAGTCGCATTCTGAGCCAAAGCATCTGCTCGTTCTCTCAATTTCTCGGCTCTGTCTTTAGCATCTCCACTACTCTTCGCCTTTTCGTCTAATTTTCTCGTCACTTCATCATATTTTCTACCTAAATCATTAGCTCCCTTTTTTAATATAAAAGTCTGATTAGTAAATCGATGATATCATATTCATTGTAGAATTATTGTATGGAAAGAAAAAAAATAGTCCAACCGATTTTGCTTTATTTGCCAAATCGTCCGCATTACGAGAAGCCTTTCCTGCCTGATCGACGGCTAATTCATTTTCGACAAACTTTTCTCGAAGGCCTGCCAAACGTTCCTTCAGCTCTTCGATGTCATCTACAGATTTGTTTGCTACACCCTGAGCAGCCGCAGTTTCGCTTGCGATCTTCAAAAAACAGGTTTAGTAAATTTTTTTTTCAATATTCGTTTAATTTTTTAGAAGCAACAGTAAAACGTAACAAATGTGGTTATCTTACTTGAGTCAAATCGGTTTCAGTTGCATCAATATCTCCATTCGCTTTATCGATAGCTTCCTGAGCTCTGTCCTGAGCTTCTTTTGCATCATCTAAGGCTCCGGTCACTTTTTTGGCCGTACCCAAAACATCCACTGCGTCTTGCCTATAATAAGATTATCATAAAACAATTTGGGCAAAATAGGCGTTTTAGATTAACGTTTAGCCACTGGCGACGGTTTGAAACATTACTTGGCCTTATCTGCCCTCTTCTTCAAGTTTTCCGTTCTGGCCAAGTCACCGGCAGTTTCTGCCAAAATGCCATCGATGTTTGTTAGTTTTGAGATTGTGTCGTTGATTTGATTAGCAAGATCGGTGATCTCTTCAGGTCTCAGTTTGATATTCAATGCCAATGTCTTAAAAATGATAACAAATAAGTTACAAGCAAAAATTACAAGCATTAAAAATCATACTTCTTCCGCTCTTAATCGTATGTCTGAAGGTTTAGCCTTTTCCCCTTCCAAGAAATCATTAATGCGTCCAATGACGTCCTCCACAGACTCTTTGACATTCGCAGAACGGTTTCTCGCAAGTCCCGCTTTTTCAAACGCTTTCTGCGCTTCGTCCTTTGCCTCGTCTGCATCTCTTTTTGCTTTCGATATATCTTGTAGTAACTGTGAGGCCTGTCCATCTTTATCTTTCAGAATCTGATCTGCGTCTTCAGCTAGTTTCAATGCGTTTTCTGCTTTAGTTGCCGCACCTTCGTTACAACTTAGACCTCCACATTTGTCACAAAGCGCACCTCCGCAAAGAGGGCTGCAAGGATCTCCCCTTCCATCGCAAACCTGTCTCATAACAAATCATAACAGTTACGACATGGTTGTCACTTAAATCTCATCTAAAGAGTACATCTTGATTGATTCCCGGGATCTCATCTTGTAATCTATTGATGTCGGCTTCGATATCGTCCAGAGATTTTTTATTTTCAGTATAAGTCCGATTGTATTCTCCTTCGGCTTGAGTTATGAGAACTTCCGTTCTTTTCCGTTCTCGTTCCGATTCTCGGATCGTTTCCTCTGCACCGTTAACTTTGACCTGAGCAGCTCTCGAACGTTCCCATGCTTCTTTCGTTATATTTAACGCCCCTGTTTGAAATTCACGTAATAGTAATTTATTTATTAATTGGTCACGAAAACTGATTGTGGCATATCTCTCTAACCTTCTATGTCCTTTACTTGCAGCTCTGTCGCATTCTTTTCGAGTTCCTTTGCGTCTCGTTGCAGTTTGTCGGCATTTGCCTGTAAACTGGCCAACTGTTGGTTGGCATCGTAAATACGCTGAGTCGTGTTGTCGATCTCGGTGCCGAGTTCGTCCAATCTAAGTCCACTGCTGGTCAGGTTCTGTCTCAATTCGTCCACGAGGTTCTGAAGAACTTCAATATCGGCGGTGGTAACGTTCGCTTGATCGAGAATCCTGCGAACTTGGCTCAGTTTCTCCTCCATTTCCTCGAATTCTTTGTTGTAGACACTAGTTACTCCTTTGTTTTTTATATTCCCAGCGAGTTCTATGAGCACCAACGTCTCTCCTGAAAATGGCAAATGGCGTGTTAATTAAAACTAATTGTGGATTTTAAAAAACATGAGCACCTTTAAGCTGAGTAATGATATAGTCCCAGTTGTCGAAACATTCGCCGCAAGGAGTACAATACGGTGCTTGTCCGATGTAACCTCTTGCACAACGATTGCATTTTTCTCCTCCGATTCCCTGCCGGCAGATACAAGTGCCATTGTTTCGATGGCACTGTAGACTTTCGGATCCAGAGCGATCACAGTCACAAGCTGCATTAAAACACAAGACAACACATTAGAAGTTAATTCTGTGCGTATTTCTTTAGGATATTTTTACGTTGGCATTTAACTCTTGGATCTCCCCAGAATGTTGCCTGACATTGATCACATTTGCGTCCACCAAAACCAGGTTTGCAATTACACTGACCATCAAACTTTAAAAAAAAACGAAGCCGAAATGCATCAAATAAGCAAACGTTTGATTTCGCCTTTTAACATACTTCGTTGCATTGCTCGGCGTATGATCCGAGAGGATCGCAGGCGCACGACTCACAACCTTCTCCACTGGCTAATTTCCAGTGATTTGGTTTGCAACGGTCGCAACTCATTCCTTCTACGTTTTTCAGACACGGGCACTGTCCAGTTTGGGAGTCGCAATAACCGCCATTTTGAGTGATGTCCGTTCCAAGAATATCACAGTTGCATTCTTATAAGAAAAAATATATTACATCAATAAAAAAAATACATTGGTACATAAGCTGTATTTCATTTGGCAAATTATCACCTATGCAATTCTGATTGATCGCATCACCCCAATGTCCAGGTTTACACCTCTCACAAAAGAACCCTTCGGTGTTAAACAGACACTGTTGACACTGTCCTGTGTTCGGATCGCAGTTTCCAAGTCGAGTGAGGTCGATGTTATTATTGCATTGACACTGTTGACAAATTCCTCCGGGAACTTGCGGATTTCCGTAGAAATTGTTAGCACATCGATCACATCTTTCACCTGAGGAAAAATAACAGTTAATTACTATTAAACATACACCTGAACTAAACGAAGCCATTACCTGAATATCCCTCTTCGCAGTTGCAAATGACATTCTGAGTTCTTTGGTCTAACAGGCAAGTGGCTCCGAAATTGTGTCCACCACCAGGAACTCCCGGACAAGGGCAAGGTCTACAGTTGATATTGTAGCCACTACGAGGGTCTCCATAGAAACCACTCTCGCAAACGTCACAATGTGCTCCAGCAGAATAATCACGACAGTCAATACAGTAACCAGTTCGTGGGTCACAACGGTCGGCATGTCCGTTACACTCGCAAGGACGACAGTTAGGGTAATTCCAATAACCAGGTCGACACTCGTCACATTGCCTTCCGTATGTGTTGGGTCTGCAGTTGCAACTACCGGTTGTAACGTTGCAGAAATTGTCAAGTGCTCCTACACTGTTGCAGTCGCAAGCTATGAGAATTTAAAGTCACTCATTAGTAAATTTATTAAAATGATTTAGACAAAGAATTACGAAGACGTCGTAAACTTTTTCAGAGGCAACTTTTAAGAAAAAATGGAAAATCATTTAAAAAAAAATAGTGAGTGTTCATTTCAAATGTGAAAATCTTAAAAAAAATAATCTATACATGTCAATTTGAAAATATTTTAACTTTTTTATAGAAAAAGTGCAAAGAATGTGATTATTTCAAATTGCCATAAAAAGGTTTATTTAAAGAAATAATCATAAAACTGCAATTCTTCTTGAAAAAAGTTCTGTTTATCTTCAAACAAAAAAACTGAAACCACTTTTGTGCTACATCCTGTCAACAAACGTTTTTGTTTACAGGAAATACTTACGTGTGCAACCGGATGGCGAGAAACTGTAAGTTCCTGGAGCACAACGATCGCAACGGCGGCCGACAACATTCGGCTTACATTGACATTGGCCACCGAGCGAATCACAAATGGAACTAACCGATCCAGTTGGATCGCAAGAACATTCTAAGTAATAATTAACGAAAAAAATACCACATTTATCTAGGTTTTTTTTTTTAAAAAAAATTTATTTTGGAATCCAACTTGCCGAAAGCCTCGCCATAAGTAATTAAGCTGATACTGAAAATATGCTGTTTACAGACATCGGCAATTGGCGATTTTACGACGGAAGTGTATGCTTGGCCACACCGAAATCTTTCAAACTCTTGACGTCGGTAAGTGTTGACGGGACTTCCTTGATAAAATGATATCCCATCGACACGCGGTAAGAGTACAATCTAAACAATTTTTACTACAGTTAGAATGATAATGCTTTTATAAAATGGTAGAAGAATAGTTAATCCTAATCACTGATCTAAAGCCACAAAAGCTTTTGCACTTTCAAGAGCAAAATTAAGAGAAACTAGAAAATGTTTTAGAAATTATAAAGGTAGCTCAATCACTTAAGGGTGTTTTCATGTGGATATCTTTCAAAATACACTTTATAATGACAACAATTAAAAAATACCACCCGTTTAACGCTAGGTAATTTTCAAACTCGCATAAAAAACTTATTTTGAAAGATTTTAACGTGGAAGTACCCATAAGTGATTGAGCTACCAATTCTAGTTTCTAAAACACATTCAAGCTTCTTTTCATTTTGCACATTAAAGACTCACGTCTCCTCTCAAGTGATCAAGTGATTGGAATTTGCTATAATTTTTTTTATCTGTTACCGAATCGATCAACAAAGTAGCAGATGGTGTCGGAACGGCGGGATCGTAACGACGGAATTCCAATCTTATCTTGTAACGTTTATTTGCTTCCAAACAAACGGGTGGCTGAACAACAACGTTGCGGCTTCCTGTGAAACAGATACCAAACCATTTTACAATTGAAACAGAATTATTTGCCACAGTTTTCTTTTAAAGTACCCGGTGGCAAAGACACCGTTTTGACGTCGTCTTTCGGAGTAGTATTGACGCAAACTCCGCGGTTATCGATCGGTCCCGGACGTTCCACGAACACTTTCACTTCGTCCCAACGCCCGGGAAGCTAAAAAAGAAACACTAATATAGAACATTTTTTTTAAATAAAAGGTTTGTAGTAAAACCTGGGGTTCGTAACGGATGACCAGATCGTACTCCATTCCTGTTTGAATATTTTCAATATCAAACTCGAGATGAGATTCTTCGTAGACTCTCATGAATCCTAATCCAGTCCATGTCGTTTCTCGGTCTCCGTACGGCTCTCGCACGACAACCTGAGAGTTCTAGTAAAGAGAAACATGAAACGTTCATTTCGTACGCGTATAAAGTATTGTCGAACAATTTTAAATGGCCACAGTGCTTACTGCAGTTCCACGAGACAATTCCGCTTCGTACGTCAAGTAATCCAGTAACCCCGAAAAGTAGCCTTGTTCCGGATGATCACAACGACGTCCAGTTACATGTGGCCTACAGCGACACTGTCCAGTTATAACATCACAGTTATTGTCACGTGCTCCACCAGGATCACAATCGCATTGTTGGCAGCCGTCGCGGTCTTCACTCAAACCCCAGAACTCAGACTAAAAAAAAAACGATTATTACAATAGTTTCCCACGATGTAGAGATGTCTTTCCCGCTTAAAAATCACCATGCATTGGTTGCAGTCTCGGCCAATCACGTTGCGTTTACAGATACATTCTCCCGTGTAAGGATTACAGCCTTGGTTCTCAACCGTTCCCTTCAAATCACAGCTACATGCTATAACGAATAACGCAACATCTGGTGAGAAGCTGCTCAATATATTGCGGGATAACGCAGCCACATACGCTGGCATCCAACTGGATTTGATTCGTCAAAATTCCAAAATCCGTTTTTGCAGTTGTCACATCGACGACCGTCAGCATTTTCCTTGCAGTGACAACGTCCAGCTTCTGGACCGGTAGCTTCACAGATGCCTTCGTCCAATGAACCTCTAGGATCACAGTCACAGGCTACACAAAACATCAAAGTATTTAGAGGCATTGCAAACAAAATGGCGAGGTGATGCCAATGCTGTGGTTGCTCTTACGCTGGCACGCGTGTGGATCTTCGATACGTCTGGAAGGATCGTGATAATAAAACGGTCGACACTGTTCGCACTTCTGACCTCTCGTGTTGTGTTCGCAATCGTCGCAGACACCGCCACTGATTCTACCCGTTGCCTCGTATACAGCGGGATCGAAGTGGCATCGTGTCGAGTGTTCGTGACAGTTGCAACCTGTCATTTATTATTTGTGAAGCCAAAAGTCAGATATAATTTGAAAAAAAAAACTTATTTTGTAATTTTTGGCAGTAAAATATTTTTTACAAAGCCAAGAAAAAAACTGGGAATTCAAAAGAACCTACAGCCATAATTAATATAGCCATTTATTGATCTTCCGGGTTTTTGCTTTAGAAAACACTTACTGTATTTTCAGGATACGATATGTTTTTAATTTATTTAATCCAACTGTGTTCTTACGTTTACAGGCATTTGAACTTCTTCCGAAAGCGGGTCTCCAAGGAAGATCGTTATAAAAATCATCGCAGTGTTCGCAATTGAGACCTTTGGTGTTGTGCGTACATTCGCAGCGACCGTGAACCATATCGGGACGCTGAGGAGATCCGGGCAACTCCACACATCGACTAGCGTGGCCGTAACAAGAACAGGATCCTCTAACGACCATATCGTATACAGCGTAATAATACTTTTCTTTGATTTCTTCTCGATTGTCGACGAGATCATCACCCAACGTATGCAATTTTGTAAAGTTAACTCTCAAATTTGTCATCTTCAAAAGGTTCTGTACTTCTTCGCTGTACGGATTTTCAATGCGGAGGTACGGATTGAGCACTCGGAAGATAACTTCGCCTTCCGTCGACGGAGCAACACCTGAGTAACGAGACTCGCACGTGACATCAGTGATGCGTTGAGGTTGTCCGATCGGAATGCCGGGAAACGATTCAGCACAATCGTATGCGAAATAACGATAAACCTTTGGGGGAAAAATGTGGGTTTTAAAAGTCGTTTTGTTTCTCGTTAAATACGATTTTTAACCTTCCAAGTGCGACCAAAATCGAAAGATCTCTCAATCAAAAGAGAAGCAGGACGGAAAGTTTTGAAGGTAATTATTAAATGCGTAAAGTGGAATTCGGCTTCTAAGTCCAACTGAACGCTGACTTCTTCGACACCGTTTTCACTCTGCCACCAAAACTCTTTCCTTTTTAATTAAAAGAGAGAAACAAACATTTAATAATAATTATGAAGTGAATATAACAAAATTTAAGAAATCTTCACCTCTTCCCCGGTTTCGATACTATACTTTCAATGCGGTGACTCTGTTTTTGGCGTCCTCCATGCCTCGAATCACAAATGAAACATTTCTTGCGATCTTGAAGATGGCTCACAATACAGAAACGTTCCGGCTTTCTTTGTCCACATGTCGAAGTGGCAGTTAGTCGGTCTTCGCGACCGACCAATAAATTACCCGTTGCAGGGTAACAACTACCCTGATCACATGTTGTTGATCCTGAGTTAAAATATAATTTTATTTAAAAACAAGTGGTTAAATTTTAATGCAGAGTTCTTTTAATTATTTTTTTAATAACTTAGAAATTAATTTATATTTTATGATTTATGAAAAATAAAATGGTTAGACTGAATAAGTGCTAAATTCAAATTGAGCTAACTAAAATAAAGATAAATGCAAATTAATTTAACTTAGTTATTGTTAGATAGATTTTTCTTGAACATAAAAATGCATAAAATTTAAATAGTTGTTTTTTTTAAAGAAAAATCGTCTAAAAGAATTTCAAAATATATTTGAAAATTGACTATAAAATTTGAGTGATAACATTTTTTTCATGACTATATCACTTTCAAAATAAAACTTTTCATGATATTTTAGATTTGAAAATTCATTAATTTTAATGTGATAAATGGATTTTTCATAAAAAAAAAACACGTTTTGAATTTTTACACGTCCAATATTTTAACTTTTAATATTAATTTTAAAATATGGAGATGCTTTTTAAGGCTCAATTTTATTTTACATTTATTCAACCATTTCCTGAATAATAAACATAGATAAAATGAAATAAAATAATGAATGAAAAAATGAAAACGATATCAGAAACCAAACCATAACAACAAAATAATATAAAATAATCTCAAAACAAACAAGTCATAACAAAATAAGTTAAAAAAAAAAACATGCAACCAAAAATAAACAAGTCATAGTTAATTTTTATATATTTAGTTAAATAATAATTATGCTATTAAATTTAATTCAGCTAATAAATTTACAATTAACGAGTTTCTAAACATTTTAGTTATAAATATCAATTTTGTACATAAATTTATTATTCATAATTTTTCAAACGCGTTGTGTGTGACTTTTAAACCAGTCGGTAATTTATTTTTAAACCAAAAAAAAATTGCTGAGAAGTTGTATTTTTTGGAACTTAGACAAGTTCTTTTTTTCCTTAAGAAAAAAAGGGGTAATCTGAGAATTATCATTTGCAACGGGATGTGGTAATATTTTTGGACCACCTAAATCCATAATGGGAAATAATTTAAAATCTGACAACCAGGTGATAAAAAAAAATAATTCTGCTGCAATATTTTAAATACTTTAATTCATATTTTCTTTAAAACTTGGATTAATAATTCTGAATGAAATTTTGTTGTTATTAAGTCCTAATATAGACTTAATAATATAATTTATCTTAGTTTTTTAAAAAAATTGTTCCTTGATCTTGTCAAACAAATTTATGAAGGACAGTCTCACAATTTTTAATATTTTTTTTTAATAATTTCAAGTACAAGCGACAAGGTCAATGAAAAGGAGGAGTTGGTTGGGTCCTAAAAATAACCCACGCTTAAAAATTTTAATTTACAAATTTTCGATTAATATTTGTTTCTTTTAGAATGGTCCAATTTCTAAATTGTCCATTGCCGTCAAATTTAGGATCATATGACATTTAATACAAGATTGACATGAGTAATTGCTTAATTGGAAGTATTTAAGTATATTTTAATTGAAAATTTAATTTATACATTAAGTAATTATGTTTTTTGTTTTAATTAGGTCCAAAAATGCTAATTGGAAATTCTGAAATTATTTAGAAACACTAAACTTCATTATAATTGAAATTGAAGGTAATTAATTTGTTTTTATATCTTAAGTTGCTACAGAAATTAGAATTGAAACTTTTAGAAAATTTAGTTTTTAAAACTTTGAAAAATAAATTTGGATGTTGTTAGAAACTAGAAGAGTAATGAGGCCTGGAAGTATTTTTAGGATGATATATTTCAAATTAAACGTTACAAAAAGTCAGATTATTTAATTTGGACATTTTTTTGAAGAACTTAAAAAGTGGAAAATAAGGAAAATAAAATCGACAATTTCAAACTTTTCAGTGTATATTTTATAAAAATAATTTTTCAATTGCAAAATGGTAAAAGTTAATTCATTCATTTACCATTTGCAGGCCTAAAAGTCAAGAAGAAAAAAATGGCACTTGAACTTCAAATTAAACCCTCTAAACAAGGCTTCCACATAGAAAAATCGTTTTAAAGCATTCTTTAATAAAACAGGGTTACTCAACGAGCGCATGTTGGAACCCTGCTCAGAGAGTTCAAATTGAAGTTCAAATGCTAAGTTTTCTTATTGAAATTGGTTCTAAGTTTCTAACTCCTAGTTTCTAATAAACTTTAAATTTATTTTTCTATAAAGTCGATTTTTACAACAACCTTTCAGTTTTTTTTTTTGGTTCAACAAGAAAAATTTATTCAATAAAAGTTTTCATTATTTTTCCTTAAAAAAGAAAACGCCTAAGTTTTTAATTAAAAGTGAAGGTTAAACGTGAATTTTTTCAAACAAATTACATAAAAAAAATAACAGATAAAACAAAAATCAACAATAACAAACTTGCATCAAAATAAAAAGAAATATTTAATATGAATTTAAATACATTAAAAAAATATGCAGAAATATTCCAAATTTCTTTTTATTGCATATATAATTACAAATTTAAAATTATACGTTTTTAATACAAAGACAAAACAAAATTTTTCATAAAACAAATTTTCAAAATATATTAGAAATAAAAAGATATATTATCAGAATTATGACAAGCAATACGAAATTACTAACTGAATAAAAAGGCTTATAAACTAGTAAGTCGTACCAACAAAAGCAGAGAAAGGATGTGCCGTATCATCAACGGAAGAATCATCAGACTCTGGCTGTTGTCGTATTCGACCATCCTTTTTAGGATAATAATGAATGCGAACTGTTGGATATGTTTCGGAAACCGGTGCTGAAGTTACGGGATCGGAATCGTGAGCTTTACGTTGCCGAACATTAAATCCGGTTGCCGGTTTACGATGTCCCGTAGATCCTGGGAAGTAACTTCCAGAGACATAAGAAACTTGTTCCGATGTTTTATGTTTGATTGTGGCTGATGGCCGCTCCCTTTGATAGTACGAAATACTTCCCGAAGTAGGTCGAGTGCTGGTCCTCCAAGAACGCCAAGGAGTTGTAGTTGTTGGTTTTGCTGTTGTGGTGCTCGTCGTATAGTACCATGGCGCAGTGGGTCTTTGAGTCGTGGTCGTGGTATAGTACCAGGGAACTGTCGGCCTTTGTGTCGTCGTGGTTGTGGTATAATACCACGGTACAGTCGGCCTCTGCGTTGTTGTCGCATTCGTGGTATAGTACCACCACGGTACAGTCGGCCTCTGCGTTGTTGTCGCATTCGTGGTATAGTACCACCACGGTACAGTCGGCCTCTGCGTTGTTGTCGCATTCGTGGTATAGTACCACCACGGTACAGTCGGCCTCTGCGTTGTTGTTGCATTTGTGGTATAGTACCATGGTACAGTGGGTCTTTGTGTAGTTGTTGTCGTACTTGTGTAGTAATGCCAAGGGTTTGTCGGTCGCCGCGTTGTGGTACTATACCACCATGGTGTTCTAGTAGTCGTTGAGTAAGGATCATAGTTTTCGGATCCAGATTCTAAGGCTGCATAACTGCGATCGTCTCTTCCGAGAGACAGAAGATAATTTCGATCGTATGGATAGTAATACGCAGCAGGAACCGGAGGAGCTGTTGGACGTTGTGTGGTCGACGTTCGATGATGTCGATGTCGATGATGACGAGACCTTGTAGTCGAATCCCAGTCGAATACGGTCGAGTGGTTGTCTTTCGGTGTGTTTTCGTTCGCTTTATCGTAATAGGAACCTTCTTGTATGGTTCTGTATTCTGAGGTGGCTGCAAACTCTTGCGCTTTATTGCCAGAGAACGGATAATGACGTTTCCACGTTCCGTATCTCATCTTCCACTCATCTTCATCATCTTCTTCATCTCCCTTCACTTTCTTAACCTTCTTCTTCTTTTTCTTAGGGGTTTTAGTCGTCGTCGACTGTTCGGCTCGAAGCCAGTTATCATCAAGTGGAGCTTCACTGGGAACTCCGGATAATCCAGACTGAGTTTCTAAGTAACTGACACCGGGAATCGGAGCTACGATCGGTCTCTTTGTGGATCTCGATCTCGAACTTTCATCTGCTCTTCCTCCGGATGATGGAGTTTCTAAGTAGCTGACACCTGGTATCGGAGATCCAACTGGTCTTTCTTGATTCCTTGAGGATCTCTTTGGAGACAATGCAACTCGACTGTTCGAATATCGGACATCGCCACCACCACCACCTCCTCGTCCTAATGATTTTTTTTTATTTGCAAAGAAAAACAACAACACAAGAAAAAGGTAGGAGAACTTCACAATTTCTTACATTCTTTTTTTTTTTACATATTTTGTTGGTTTGGTTTCTAATTAGTAATGACAACTGTTAGTAATGAAATGTGATTTGAAGTTTTCTTGGAAATTACGATTTTTTTTTATTCTTACCACCAAAAACTGGTTCCGAGTCCACTGCTGATGATGATGATGATTGTTGTTGGCGAGATCTTTGTGCCAAACAACCTGAATGAAATATTGTCTCAAATTGTTAGAAACCCGTTTATTTTTGCATATATATATATATATTTTTAACAATATGCCTCAGGACAATTTACTCAAATTTATTAACAAAATTTTAAAAAGTGACGACGTATACCTAAATTGTTTAAAATTAAATATATTAGAAATTATAAAAAGTATACATTTAAAACCTCAGTTGATTGTTAGGAACGTAATCAAATTGTACACAAAATTAAAATTAATTTGTAAAAAATTATTGAAATTTATAATTGCTAGTTTAAATTGTAATTTTCTGAACGACTTTTTAAACCTTGTTTTTTTTTTTAAATTTCAGTAATATTTTTATTTCATTTTGTTTGTTTGTGAAAATACATTTTGCTATGTTGTTAACATTAATCTTTTAACTATTTGTAGTTTTTATAGTTTCTGAAATTCTAAGCTATTCAATTTTAAACAATATTAAACAATATACCGTGTGACATTCAATTATACTTTGATAACAATACTGAGACATACTGGTATATCCGGTATCCCAGCAGGTAAAACGTCTAATATTTAAGTGAAAATTAAGTTTTTTTTTTGTTAATTTCAATTGAGACATGTTTTTAAAGAAAAATTCAAAGTTACCATTTTTTTAAAGTTGAATAGAGTAGAGAAATTTGAGTAATAACATTTTTTTCATCACTATATCTTTCAAAATGAACTTTTTATGACAAGTCTAAAAAAAAAAATGATTTTCATGGATGATTTTGACAAGAAAACATTCTTTTAAATCGAAAAACGTCGTTTTCAATTTCCATAATAAAAAAAGTTCATTTTGAAATATATCGTTATAAAGGTGGTACCCACCCCCACCCACTTAAATTCTTTTACTTTTCAACAAACAAAAAAAATACAAAAAGCCTCAAAAATTACCTTTAAAAATGCTTCAATTTTAAAATGTGATTCAAATCACTTGATTATTTATAGTGCTGCTAATTAAGTTTTAATAAATCGTGATTTAAATCAAATTTTAATTTTTTTTTTTTCAAATTATTAAAAAAGATGTTTTACCTGTGGTTACCACCAACCTTCAAAATAATGAATTATCTTATGAAATATTACCTTGGAAGAAGGCGATTAGTACAAAAGTACTAAAAATATATAGATTCATCTCTCTTAATATCACAACGCAGGAAAAATTAATTTAAAGAAAAACTTCTGCTTTTCTGTTTAAAAAAAAAGCAAAAAAAAAAAAAAAAAAGTTTCCCCTCTCAAACTGTAAATAAAATAAATACAAAAAAAAGGTAAAATTCGTAAATGTATAACGTATTTGGGTGATAAATGAAATTGATATTTTTTCAATGGTTTTTAATCTAATTATGTTAAGTTTTAAAACTTTTTTTTGCGTTTTTGAGTTGTCATTTTTAGTAGTAAACATGGCAATTAAATTTTAATAACTGCCGCCAAATTAGGCAACTATGCTTAATGTCAAGGACACTTACACTTTAATACTTGGACCCATTTTTAAAGTGGGTCCAAGTGTTTGAATTTTTGGGATTAGTTTACATATGCTGAGAAGAAAAATCTTCCTTCAGAGCAAGTCCAACATTCTTTAGTTGTAACAGTGTTTGTTGGAAACAATTACAATTAGTACTCTGCTAGCAGCCAAATAGGCCTATGACAGAGGGACATAAAAGTCCACATGCAGCATTATGCATTGTCAAACAAAATGAATATACAAATGTCAATCCCAGAAAACAAAATTATCCCCATTCACCACTTCTTCCTCAGGAAGAAAAGAGTTCCATTGTCTTATAACTCTAGGGGGGAAAAAAAGACCAATAATATGAATCTTTCTTTAGCAATAATTTTCCTAATTTTTCTTAAGAGTGGTCAGCCCTGCCCATGTATAGTGCTTTATGAATATCACTGGACTGTGGTTTAGGACAATCACCACGTGTAATTTTTCTAAACAATTTCAAACTTAACTCAGCCCTGCGATGTGCCAAACTATGCCATTGTAGCACTGGATAGATTGAATAATAATATCATCATGTAATACCATTTACATATCATTATGCCAATTTTCGAGAAGAACAAAAAAACTAAGACCAAAATTTGTATTTGTAAAAAAACCCCACCAAAAAAGGTAAAAGCAGTAGGTCAAATTTTTCAAAAATGCACAAAAAAAAACCACGTCTCTTTAAATAGACGTTTTTTCTGATGAGTTTCTAACTTTAAATTTTTTTTATTAAAAAAAAAATTGAACCACGAGTTGTGTTTGACCCTCTTTTGAATTTAGAACACGGAAAACCCCAGTAGATAAGACATCTTGCCCCGGACTTACACATCTCTGTTGACCCTAATACTCTCTGACCTAGCCTTATCTTGTTATACGTGGCCATAATGGAAACTTGAAATGGCCCTTAGCAAGAACTAATTACTTTGTAGATCAAATATTTAGGGCCTAATATATATTTTTTTGTAGTTTAAAAATTAGGCTACTTACTATTATAACTCAAAAGCTCACTAGACTGGATTTAACTGTTGTTGGTCCTATTTATAAATAAACACAACTTTCATAAGTTAAAATAAGGGCAGGTGTATTTATAGAACCCTACTTAAGATAAAACTAAGCAATATATATGTTCATATATATGCAAATCAGCAACTCATTTGCATATATTAACTCCTTGTTTTCAACACCATCACATTTTTGTTGCCCACGTTTTTCTTTTTCTGTGTTTTAAATTAAAAATAGGTTGAACTCAATCAATCACAAATAAAACTGGTTTCTATAGATATTTTTTTTATATAATTATAAGAATATAACAAGTTTAATTTAAATCGAATTATAGAAACAATTGAAAAGAAATTTAGATCTTTCACTCTTTAAAAAAACATTTCAAAATATGTCTTGATTCTCAATAAATTATTTATCTTTAAATAAATTCATTGTTGTTATTTAAATTGATTAACATGAAAAATATAGTATTAAGTCTGAATTGCTTACAAAAATAAAAATTAGCTATTGATCACTGCTTTTATTGCAATCGATTTGGACAATTTCTAACAAAAATAGCAAATTTAAATAACAAAAATTGAAAATATAAAAGTTAACAGCTGTTTAATTATTAGTGGTAATTAATTTTGCAAATAAATTCAAAGTTTAGTTTAGGAATTATATAATTGGTATTTTTATGAAAACTTATATTTTAAAATAAAATTTTTTATAGAAGTTTGAAAAATTATTAAAAACCTTATTTTCAAAAATATTCTCATGAAAAAAAAAAATACTTTTTTGCATCCATTTACTATTATTCTATATTCTATTAAATTTGAAATTTCTTCATGCTATTTCCTCTTATTATAAGTTATATATATTTACCTAGCATTATTCTAGTTTCTAACAAAATACATTTTACATTTTAAAAAAAAGTTAACTTTTTTGCACACATACAGTACATCACATTTTTTTTTTTAAAAATGCTTTACATTATTATAAACCAATAAAAATTGACTTTTTTTAAATTCTTAATTAACCAATATAATTTAAAACAATCAATAATTTGTAAAAGATAAATAAATATTGAAAATCCAGAGTTTTACCATACATTTGAGATATTACCTTCTTTTAAAGTCATTAAATTGTGGCCCAAAAAAAAATCCTTTTGATTAAAAAAAAATTATTGATATAATTATTATTACAAAATTGAATTTCTGAAAAGCTTAAAAAGTGGAAATTTTGAGCTTTTAAAATTTAGTAGTTTTCAAAGTCAGATCCTCAGTTCTAAATGTTCTTTGAAAGACTGTGGCATAAGGTATTTATATAATATACACATTATATGTATCTCTCTCTCTCTCCTTCTTGTAAAAGTAAAACTTGCACCCGCCCCATCTTATATCAGAGCTGCCAAACTAATGAAAAATTAAAAATACATAAGACAGGAGGAGGATATCATAGAAAGGAACCACAAAAAAAATGTGTGGGGTTTAGTTTTTAAAGACTGGAACAAAAAAAAATCCTCAAATGTCGCACTGACGCCACCACCAACAACAACAACCACTACCACCCCCCCCCCCCCTTATACCCCAAAAACAAAATCTTCAAAACTGGGACCAGTTTCACTTTTTTTTTTTTAAAGAGTGGCTCCAGGTTGGCGGGAGATTTAAAAAAAAAGGGTTACGGAATGACAAAAACAAATGAGTTATTGCAACATTTTTTAACAGTTTCAAAGCCAGAAAATCATTTGAAAATCTTAATTGTCCAAATTCAAGAAGAAAATTTAACACCTGAACCCTCTGGAACACAACGTTCAACTTACAGAAATGGAAAAAAAAACCTGTCATATGACAGTAAATTGTCACATCCGGCTTATAACCTTGTAAGAGTCACAAAATCAAATTACAAAATTGTCCCAATATGACTGCCATTGGCTAGTGCACAACATAATGTGATAGTCATAATGCACACACAAGCAGTGACATCATAAGATATGACAGCCACAATATTATGACTTATTCTGTAATGAGGCTCTATGGTTCCAACATAGCCCTATTCAGAGGGCTCCAAGTTTACACTTAAGTGTTTTGTTTATCACTTCCTTCACTTTTTTCTCCTCAACAGAAGGTTCAACTTCTAATGCCAGTTTTAGATCAATTATCCCTCTGCCATAGGCTCTTAGAGCTGCTTGCAAAGTAATAATTATTTCCATTTTTTTTTTTTAAAACGGGATTCCAAAATAGAACATTATTTTATTGAGGAGAAAGTCATCAATTTTGAAACCCTGCTCAAGAGGGTTCAAGTTTACAGTTAAGTGCCAAGTTTTCCTCTTCATATTGAGGTTAAGTTTTTTGGGATGTAGTCTTGGGCCGACATGTTTTGGCTTCTCCCATCCATTTTTTTATAAATGTGATGACAGTAGAGCTAAAATCAGGCTTGTGACAATTTAGTTGAATTGGTGAAAGATGAGGAAATGAAATTAGCAGCAAAGTCAAGGGCACTATTATAAGTAATTAAAACATGGTTAAAACAAAAATTGCAACAACTGTAACAAATTAATGGCACATGGACAATTTTTTTTTTAAATTTTAATGTCAAAATTAAAACAAACATGATGACCATGAAACAAGAGCTTGGAAGAGATTTTCATGTTGCTTTATTAAGTTATATTAGTATTCCTTAGTTGACCCTCTTTAGTCCTGGTTCAGACAATGTTGGTTAATGTAAGGTTGCTCTCTATTGCGCATGTGCAGAATGCAGTTATACTGCAAGTAACGTCTATTTCTATTGGTGCATTTGAGAAATGCACATGTGCAGTTGAGAGCGACCGTAACATTACATTGAGAACATGGTGTGAACCACCACTAATATTTTGATGCACTAGTTTGAGTCGTAACTTGTGCCCCCATTGACCCGACCCCCCCCCCCCCCCCTACCAATTGGTGTCTATTTTTTTTTGTTTAGAAGTGGGAATTTTAAATTCAAACATAAAGTTGTTCATTACATTAAAACTGTTTTGAAAACATTTTAAAAAACATTTGAAAGAGTGAATTTCAACCATTGACATCGTTTTAGAAGCAATTTAATGAAAAAAAAAAACTAGTGTTAGAAACTAGAATAACAAATATGAAAATGTACATGTATATGAAAATTTAAAAAGTTTAAAATGTGTCATTTTCTAGCTCAAATTGGAAGATGAAAATGTAATTAAAACTTTGAGTCTTATTTCAAACTTTCACAAAAAGTTTATTTTCAATTTTTCAAATAAACTTTTAATCTGATTATTTATTCTAGTTTCTAACATAACTTTAAATTTCCTTTTTAAAGATGCTTCTAAAATACTTGGAAAAGTTCTTTATATTTGCAAAACATAATTATAAGTAGCTTGTTTATTACATTTGTTTATAAAGGAATTATCAAACACACAAGTTTAATTTAACTTTTCATGTTCCTCCATTTTAATCTCGTTTTCCGGTTGTAAAAAAATATATATTGACACTTCAATATTGTGACTCATTTTATGGAGAAAACATTACTCAAAAAAGATGAAATCACATTTATTTCTGTTTATTATTCTAATTTTTGTTTTAAAGAAAAAAAGCAAATAAATGAGAATTTTTCGAACTGAAAAACTGGAAATAGGTTAAATTTTATAATCCAGTTAGTTTTACATCCATATAAAGTGATGGTTTATCCAAATTTCATCAATGTTAATCATATTTGGGACAAATGAAACTTAAGTTACATTTGGTAGTAGTAATTAGTAAAAAAAAAAGATCGAGAAGAAAAAGTGACAACTTCAACCCTCTAAGCAGGGTTCCAACATAGAAAAAAAAATCCTGTTTGAAGTTTACTCATCAAAACAAGGTATTCTTCTATGTTGGAACCTTGATTAGAGGGTTCAAGTTGTAGTACAAGTGATACACGTTTCCTTGTTGCATTTAGGAATATTAAAAAATGATGCAAAATACAAATGGAATTATTGGTGTTTTGTGCATTTCTATCTCTGATTGGTACTGAAAATCTAATAAATTCAATGGATATTTGATGTCATTTGATATAATTACATTGTTGACACTTAAAAAGTTGTTGTTTATAATTTAAAAACTATAATTATAACTCGTTTTTTTTGAGTAAATGTTGTCTCAATTCTTAGTAGACTGACATAAATTTAATGTCAGATTCTACAAGCAATTTTTTTTTTAAATTTTACATTACTGGTTGGTTGGCTTATTTATTTAAATGAACTGCAGTCACTTTTAGCCCATTTTTATGTAAAAAAAATAAGAATTTGAAATTGCCATAAATTTATAGATATCAACATTAAAATCCCACATTAATTTACTCTTCTAGTTTCCAAAATACTTTAAAGTTCTTTCGCTGGTATTGAAGTGGAAATACCTCATTGAATCCCCACTATTCTGTCTTTCAGGAGCAAAATTAAGAGAAATTTTGAGTGTTTTAGAAACTAGAAGGGCCTTAATCACTTAAGGCTATTTTCATATTGCTATTTTTTTTTAAAAAATAAGCTTTTTTATGGCAGTTTTAAAATGACCCAACTCTTAAGTGGACGATATTTTTTTTTTATAATTTTTATCTATAAAAAGTTTATTTTGAAATATATCTAGTTTATACAACTTTCAATATCTTATTGTTGCTTTTAAAATGCAAAATTAACTACAGTTTTATTGCAATGATCTTTTTTTTAAAAAATTTATTTTACATATATTGTGCAAAATGTAATTGTGGGCTATATTTATGATTGACGTTTTTGGACTTATTTGGTGGCACTTGGCTTTCTCAATTGTAAAGATTACAAATCTCTTGTTGTTTTATTTCGAGTGACTGACAATATTTGGGAATGTTGTATGTGGTTTACTTTATGACAAAAAAACAAAAAAGAGGGTCAACCAACAATATGACACATATTTTTTTACAAAGTTCCATTTTTTCTTGCCTCTCACTTAAAAACCTCCTTTTCCTTTCTCAAGTTTATTACTTGAAAAGAAATCATTTTCATGTTAGAATCCTTAGTTTGGACCAAAAAAAAATGACTCATTTCAGATTTTGTTTTACAAGAAAACAATCCCCCCCACCCCTCAAACGTTACATAGACTTAGGATGTTACAGCAGATTTTTCGAAACTGTTGAGGCCTCATTACAGAAAGAAATATCATATGACACTAAATTGTCATATCTAGCTCATAACTTGTGTAACAGTCACAAATGCAAATTATTAATTATTATTATTATGAAAAATATTGTCCATATGACTGCTATGTAGAATAATATGACAATTATAAAAATACCAGCACACAAGCAGTGACCATCATAATTTTATGACATTTTCTGTAATCATGTTATCAGGAAAAATCCTATTAAGATGGTTTATAAACAGCTGATTTTCGAACTCTGAAAACAACTAGAAGGGTCGTCACTTAAGGGTATTTTCATGTTGATATCTTTCAAAATAAACTTTTTATAAACAAAAATGAAAAAAAATAGTTTGTTAAATGTTGTCTGCTTAAATTTAGTCCATTTTCGAACTAACATAAAAAAGCTTATTTTGAAATATATCAACATGAAAAATGTTCTAAAGTGATTGCGCTACCCTTCTAGTTTCTAAATCCCATTCAACACATTTTAGATACTCGAAAAATTAAAATATAATCATAGAGTTTGAGAGGTGTTTATACTAATTTTACCAACTCAAATGTAAGCTTAGTATGGCTTTTCTAGTAACTAAAATTCTTTCAATTTCTTCTTCTTAAATGCTGAATTATGAAACGCAAACCTAATTATTTCATTTTCATACTTTTAAATAACTACATATAAATTTCTTTCTAAGTGAAAAACTTTTAGAAAAAACGTTTTCCAGAAAGTTTCTTGTCATTTTTTATTTGAAATTTTGTAGTCAAAAGGGTTTTTCTTTATAAAATGAACATCTGGAATTGTATTTAAAAATCAAACACATTGGCCTTCAAACTTTATATGAAAAAATTAAAATCTTTATAAATTATTAAAATTCATCATTTCCTTTCTCTCTCTCTTAACCTTGTCCTCTACATATTATGTTTTTAAATGTGTAATAATTCAGCATCCTGTCATATGAAGATCCTATCAAAAAAATAAAAAAGATGCTGCAAAAAAGATCTTTCTTTATTATGACATGGCTCGTGGCGCCATCTTTTGTTAAAAATTACAAACTAAAAACTTATACTTCAACTAACGCCATCTAACAGTAATATGATAAAATACTAACTTTACCACCGCCCTCTATCGTCATGTTATTAAATTTGGCGGGAGATATGGTTTTAAATATTTTTAATTACTAATATTTACTAGCAATTAGCATTATTATAAATACTCCAATGCCTTATACCTTGTACACACACACACATGAGTTAAATGAATTCAAATTAAATGTGTTTAGGTGAATTATACGGAATCCAGTTAAGGACATGTGAACCAAATAAAAGTTGACTTTATTATTAATATTTTAAATTGAAATACTAAATCAATGTTTTGTCAATAGTTTATATAATTATATTTAAGTATTAATCTCAATATTTTCAGATTATTAACTGAATAAATTGAATTCGACGACATATTGTTCGTTTGCCCTTCACAGAGGGCTCTGTAGAACACATTATTTAAATGCATTTAAATTATCAGGTGTTTTTACTAGGTATTAGATGAAGTATAATTGTTAGAAATTCACTATGTAGCAAGTAGTAAAGACAGCATAATAATTTTTTTTACAAAAATACTTATGCTTTCTTTACTTATAATAAACTGTCCTATTTCATTATGAAAACGTTTTGCAAACAGAAAGAAAAAAAAATACACCCAAAAATGTTTACCCCCCCCCCACCCCACCCCACAAACCATACTTTCTTCTAAACAGTTAACTTTCAAAGAATTCTAAATAAAAACACACTCTTCTCTCTCCTTGAGCCGCAAAATGAATACTTTAAATACATAAGGAAAGTTCAGAATTTACACAAACACAGTACAGTATATACATATATTATTATTATTATTATTATATTCATAAATATTTTAAATTAAAATTTTTAATAAATTTAATTAAACCTTTGGAGAGAGATAAGGAGGAGGTGAGGTTTTAGGAATAAATAACTTCAGTCTCAATTGTGGGCTTTGTCAAGAGCCTGATAATTAAATTTAGAAATTATTATTATCAATTAATTATCCATTTTTTTCAAAAAACAATTTTAATTACTTTTCAATTATAAAAGACAGAGAGATAAAGTGTATAAAAAACCTCAAAAACAACAATCACCAAGCTGAATTTTTTTTTTTAATTATAACTTAACTTAACAACTAAAAAGTAATTAAAGTAATTGCAATTTTCATTAGAAAAAAAATAATAAAAAATACAATTTACAAATACACTAATATCTTGTACACACATGAGTTCAAATTAAATGTGTTTAGGTGAATTATACGGAATCCAGTTAAGGACATGAACCAAATAAAAATTTGACTTTTATCATTAATATTTTAAATTGAAATACTAAATCAATATTTTGTCAATAGTTTCATATTGTTTGTTTGACCTTCACAGGACTCTGTAGAACACGTTTATTATTTAAATGCATTTAAATTATCAGGTGTGTACTAGGTAGAAGACTTGAAAAACTAATTCAAATACAGAGAAGAGAGTCCATTACTTTTTGCGAAATTACTTCTACCATTGACGGTTCATTGAATGAATGAATATATTTGACATAAAACGTAATAATGGAGCCCTTGTTTTTGTAATGGTGATCACCTGGGACCCTGCTGAGACAGTCGTGACCCAGCTTAATTAATTCTCAGCCCACCCAAAGAGTCAATGAAACCATTTTGAAGTAAAAAGGGGACAATTATAGCCTCCTCTTTTTTTTCTTAAGTTTTATTCTCAATTTCTGGTTGTTCTAACCAAGTGAATAAAATGACACAATTTTTATTTAAGAAGAGAACTTCGTCCCAGGACACACTTAACATAAACAACAACTATATATGAAATAAAATCAAGTTAAAAACTACCGAAATTTTTTTCTTTCATTTTCTTTGATCTAAATTAAAAGTGGTCACCATTAGATTTCTTTTATCTTAGTTTTGCGTTTCCGTTCCGGATATAAAACATCCCAACTTATTAAAGATCAAAGGGCTATTTTTTTGTTTTTCTCAAAACTTAAAAAGTCTTTAAAAGTGAATTATTAATTACGTTTCTTTGTCTACGTATTTTTATTATTTATATTATTATTCAATTCTATCAATTTTAGTTTATTTATATTTTAAAAATAATCCCAATTTTTTTAAATGTTGTTTAAGAAATTAAAAACTGATTTTGAGTTTATAAAACTCATAAAACTTTTGTTTATTTGTAAATAAACGTCAGTTTGAAACAGAATATAATAAAACAATGTTTCCATCTGTTAAAAACTTAAAAATAGCTAAATTCATGAATAACATTTTATAAAAATAGCTTTTTTTTTAATAATGAGTAAGGCGAAATAGAATTTACTTTTTGCTATAAAAAAAAGACTGGTTTGAGGCTAGACTTCTCCTAAAGTTATTCTGTGTTCAGTTTAGTTGTAAGTTAAATCTAGCCTCTAACCAGTCTTTTTTTTCTGTCAAAAAGCATATAATTATTTGTTGCCATAATAATGAGTCTTTATTATTTGCGTTTACGGATATTACAACAAGTGCTAAAGATAGCTGCGTTTACGTTTACAAACATAATGCTCTGGATATGTCGATATTATTCTATTAAATTACTAAAGTTACGGAAACGTAGTGACGTCATATGTTAGGGCTACATTGTCGTTGTGGTAGGTAATGGCAAGGTCATTCATTCAAGGTCACGTGATGTCACTAATTTTTCTTAACGTAAGCCACATCAACATAACCAGAGCAATAGACATAACTAATACTTTTAGAAGGTTGCTTTGTAAGGCTTTCTGCAGACGTTTGCGGAAACATAGCCGAGTTGAGGGAGGAAGTGACGCAATAGGTAATTAACAAGCTGAGAACTTGGAAAGAGAATGTCACTTCCGGTTTTGTACCGGCCGAATTTCGAGTTTGCAAAGAGAAACAGAAAAAAAGTGGCGTCGAATTACAACGATAATTGATTAATTAATCATTTTAGGTAATTATTAATGCGATAAAGAACATCAACACTAGTTTATTTAACCGGAACAAAATAAGAATGAAGGGGTAAAAGAAAAAATAATCGGAACACTTTAAAATCGCATTCAAGAAGTGACCTTTTTTTTAGGTGACTTTTGCACTTTTGGTTTCACAGAAATCAGATCTTTATTAAGTTACATGTCCCATTTAAACGTTAAAACTGTATAAACAGATTAAAAATTAATCATTTCTCTTTTAAACAGAATATTTATCTATTTATAGATTTAAAAAAAAGCTTTATTTTCTGCTTTAATTAGCATGAAAACAGAAAAAGAAAACAAATCGCATGGTCCGTTATACGAATGCGATACGGAGATTAACGAAGATGAAATTACAGATACGAAGATTAAGCGAAAGTTTAGCGAAGTTGTAATCGTCTATTATCGTAATGTTACATGATAAGTGACAGTGACTAACGGCGCTTTGCTCATTTCTGTGTTAATACCTTGAGATATTCCTCCGCCTTACCACCCCCATACAAAATAATTCCCGCCTTTTTTAATTATAACATATATAAATTAATAAAAAAAAATTAATTATTCTTACCTTAACAGCAACAGGTGAACGTCATTTGGATTTGTTTTAATGTTGACTAAAACCAATTGTTTGTCATAAATAAACTTGAAACCGATTTTCTTCACACCACCTTCAATGGCTTTCTTGCGTGAATGGGGACTCTTTTTAAGTAGTAAAGCCGTCTTAAGTTACCCACTTGAGCAGCAGCAGTATCTAAGAATGGGCTCATCTTTTTTACTGTTGTCTCTCCCTCTTTTATAATGACCTCTATCCACCTTTTTATGCTTATTAAATTACGACCCAGTTTGTAATTTCAGATTTAAAATAACATTTCTAGTCATATTAAAATATATATCAAATTTATTTTAATTTTAATTTTATTTATAAATGATTTATTCTATAAATTTCTCAGATTAAAAATTGATTTTATGAGGGAGGAGAGTACAATAGACAGAACAGCTTGCGTTACTATGGCAACCATAAGTAGCGTCAATCGTAGGCCAATTTAATGTATTGTCATAAAACAATAACTAAATTTTTTTATATTTATTTGTTTTGTTTAAATATTAGAAAAAAACATCTGCATTTATCCATTTCAAAAATATATTAAAATTCAATTAACAAAAGAAGTAAATACAGAAAGAAAAAAGTACAACTTTTGATCTTATTAAGTTTCAAAAATCTGTCACTAAGTGGCAGCACTGTCTGCAGAGCTGGTCTTCAATCCCTCCCCCCCCCCCAACTTGCTTTCCCCTACCGGTTCCTTGTCGTGTGACGTCACGTCAGCGTATGTTTTATTATAGGCCTAAACATTTCAGTAATTAATTTTTTGTCAAAAAAAATATCTAACTTTGTTTTTATAATTATCATTTCATAATTATAATTATGTATAATGATAATTTCTATTTTAATTTCAGCTTTTTTTTTAATTTAATTCATGGCGGGAAAACTTGATTGAAGTCCGTCACTGGGCGACCTCTTGCGGCAAAGAACATGCTATAGTTTGGCGCGCTACCTAGTGATAAAAAGTGTCATTAAAATTTCATTTTAAATCACTGAAGGTTTTTTTTTCATGTCTGAATGCAGCAGGTAATTATTTTTCAAATAATAATTAATACTTCTATAAGCCTTTTTTTAAAGAATATTTTGCTGGTTTAATTATTACTATTGATTATCGTGTATTCAAAACTGATTTGATTGATTCTTCACTCGTTTATGTGTACTTTCGTATATGTTAGATGTAGGGTCAAAGGTCAATGTTAATTAGCGACTTTCTCCTAGAGTCCTTAGGGCCTGATAGCCTCCTCCTCCTCCTCCATGTAAACCGGTTATAGAATTATTATTTTTTTAAGAAGAAAATCGTCGCGACACAGATGTTTTACTGAACATTATTGAACTTTTAACTTTTTAAATCTAAAGTTCATGATTTTATTTATCAAAATGCCATTCAATTTTCAGATAAATAATTTTAAATAACTGCACTGCAAGTAAAAGTAACTATAATTAAATAGGCAATTATTTATTTTGTGTTGTAATATAAAACGCAAATATTATCAATTTATCAGTAACTAGAATGTTTTAAAATTAAAAAAAGATTGGTTAGAGGCTAGATTTAGTTATCTGGTAATTTTAAGTCTGTCAATTCAAGAACTCTAGCCTCTAACCATTTCTTTTGAATTTATAAAATACCTAATCAATGTGGTTGATCTAATTAAGGCTTATACCTTGTACACACATGAGTTAAATGAATTCAAATTAAATGTGTTTAGGTGAATTATACGGAATCCAGTTAAGGACATGAAACAAATAAAAATTAACTTTAATTATTAATATTTTAAATTGAAATACTAAATCAATATTTTGTCAAAAGTTTGTATATTTTATATTTAAGTATTAACTCAATATTTTCAGACTAGTTTTGCTCCCGTCATAAATGACGGGAGCAAAATTCACAGGCAATTGTGCGCATGCGCGTCGTTTTTTCCTTTTTTTACTCCTTTCATTTCAATTTCAGTCACCCCTTCCCACTTTTCCCCCCTCCACGTTTCTCTCTCGTCACCCCCCTTCTACACTTTCCAACCTTTTCCCCTTTCCAATTTAATATCATGCTGTTCTTGGATGGGAAGGGTGCAACATATATTTGACCTTGAGAAAAGCTGTTCATTTCTTCATTTATTTAAATTTATATAAATTCCGTTTATATAAATTTTGTTACACACACACGCACACAGACAGATCTGGGATATTATATATATAATTATTAACTGAATAAATTGAATTCGACGACATATTGTTTGTTTGTCCTTCGCAGGGCTCTGTATAACACGTTTATTATTTAAATGCATTTAAATTATCAGGTGTGTACTAGGTATTAAGCAGGTTGTCAAGAAAAAAGGTGGTTTTTTAAATTTTGTTCATTCATTGGTCAGTTTGAGGTGTAATGAACTTTTTTTCTTTTGACTCTTCCCCCTTTTTAAAAATAAGATTAAAGCACAAATTATGGAAGGATCCGTATTCTTAATGACTACTTAAAGGTAGAGCTAAACTTGTAAATAGGGCTCGGATTTTTATGCAAAATACGAAGCAAATGTTTCTCAATCTGTGACCCCAAGTGCCATCATCATCATTAGAGCAATTAACAATTATATTTTCAATCAAAACACTGGTTAAAGAGAGGTTATAATTATAGTTGACAACTGATAGTAACCAGACAGCTAGCCTCTTACCAGCCTTTTTTGATTAAAAATAAAGCAGAATTGTTAATTGCTCTAATGACGATGATGATGAATACTTTACAATTGGTATTTGGGCCGCAGATTGAGAAACATTTGCCAGATATTGCATAAAAATCCGAACCCTACTTAGAAACTTTTAACATGAAATTTTATATCTAAAAGTTTATTCTTTTAGCACTACTTTTGACTAAGCTTGCATTAAGCCAATTACGACCCTTAGAACTTGAACTTTCAACCCTCTAAACACATGGTTCCAATATACAAAAACCATACAATTGTAGTTGTTTTATTGTTCACTTTTGAACAACATTTTTCTATTTTAGAACCCTGATAAGAGGGTACAAGTTCCAGGTGCCAAGTTTATTGAACACTATAGCAATCACATTAGCAATTGCAATTAATTCAAGAGAACACATTGCAGTGAATCTTGCTTTAATTATTGCCAATATGAAGCGGCCCTTTAGACCTATATAATTGTAAATTTACACACTTTCACTGGGGTCACTTAGTCAGTCTGTGTACAGGCAATTAGAAATCGGGAAGAACTTCAGTTGGCTCCGCCCTTTTTATGACGACCGGCAACTTCTAATTGGTTTGTTGTGTGTGGTTTCGACGTTGAAAAGGGGCGGAGCATGTGATGTCAGACTACATAACCAACCAATTAGAAATTGCCGGTCGTCATAAAAAGGGGCGGAGCCAACTTCTGTTCTCCCCGATTTCTAATTGCCTGTTTAAAAATGTTATTATATAGTTATGATATTTCCAGGAAGTTTTATGACATTTAAATATCCTTTTTATAAAAAAAAAGGTCACTTCAAAGTGAAGTTTTTTAGTTTTTACCTTTTCAGTTTTATTCTTATTGGTTTTCGTTTTCTGAAAACGCCATATTTTAATTGGTTTCTGTTTGTGACGTCATTCCTTCTCAGCTGTCTAGTGGACCTGCTGTGAAGTGTGGTGACGTCATCACTTAGTTTGTTAGCGGGTCATTTTTCATCATATGTGTGTATCTATATAAGTTCTGTATATTCGAGTTGAGCAAGTGTTATTATAATATTTTACTTCGTTTCTAACTAAACTTTTCTTGTTTTTCTTATTCTGTTTTCTGCGGAAAATCAACTTCTGAACGAGAAGAAGAAGGAGGAGATTAGATTTTTTTTAATCAAGTTTTTATTTTCTTGAAGATTTAATTGTGTTTTATTTTTTGGCTCGGCATTAGAAGTGTCAGTCAAAATAGAAAAAAAAAGTTAGTTTGACTTAATTATTAATTAATTAAAGACAAAAAAATTTCATGTAAGTATTATTCATATTTTATTATTATTTATTTATTGTGTGTTGTTTCAAATAAAAGTTTCAAAAACTTTTACAACTAAAAACTAGAAGGGTAACTGAATCTCTGTAAGGTGTTTCTTCATATTATTTCATTTTTTTTTTTTTTAAAAATCAAACTTTTTGTGGCAGTTTAAAAATCGGCAATTTTATAACTTTTTTTTAATATTGATTAGATATTTATTAAAAAAAAATATTGACCCAACTTTAAGTGAAAAATAAAAACTGAGAATTTACAGAATTGTATTTTTATGTTGATATATTTTAAAAATAAGCTTTTTTTGTGTGTCAAGTTTTGAAAAGGATTCAGCTTTTAATAAGCAAACAATAATTTTAAATTTTTTCCCATAAAAATTCATTTTGAAAAAAATAAATCAATGTGAATAATCTTGAGCTACCATTCTAGTTTCTAACACATTTTCAATTTATTTTTTTGAAAACGTACAATAGAATCAGGTTGATTGTTCTTCATTTTTCATTTGCCTATTTTGCAAATGGCTGCTTATGAAAACGTCCTAATTTCCTTTGTAAGAATTGTTTTGAAGAGCCAAGGATAGCAACTTTTTTTAATATTGCAATTATTTCTAAAATATATTGTTTTTGATGTGAATCTTTGTTTGCATCTGTCTGCTTAAAAGAAAAAGTAGAATTTCGCATTAAAAGAAAAGTATAGCCAGAACCCAGAAGCTTCAACATGGTTCCTGATGAAAAAAAATAGACCAAATTACGCTTGGAAAACCTGGAGCGGAAAAAATGAATCAAAGAAAAAATGAAAATTGATTTGAACCCTAATAAAGCTAGATAAAACAAATAAATATTTGTTTATTACTTTGACTAAATTTGGTCAAATAGGACTGAATTTCATTCATATTTCGATTCTTACCTAATTTAAAAATAAATATATACATGGTAATTAATAATTATCACTTCTTTCTATAATATAAGGGCTTTAAAGCAACACAAATTTTTAATTGCTCTGCTCCAGTTCAAATTAGTTTTGAATTAAACTTATTAAATAAAATTTAACATTAACATAAATTGCACTATCAAGTGGCCACCATGACAACTAACACAAATGACTAACAATGAAATCTTATTAATTAAATTGGCAAATTAAATTTTAATTTGTTTCTGACCTGCATTGTTACATTTCAGTAATTTTTTTTCGTGGCTTGGAATGGAAATTAAAAAAAAAAATACTGGAGCAGTGGAGCACTCAAAAATACTAGTGCTCCAGCTCCGGGCAAACACATATGCTGCTCCACAGCTCCGGGCTCCACTTCAAAGTTCTGATAATGAGATTTTTTTGTCTGCAGTATATATATTTTTTTGCTCTTGTTTATTATGTTAAACTTAAAACATTGATTCATGTGCTGTTATTATTTCATAACAATATATGACTTAAATATATCAATCTGTTCTTATACATAATTTATACTTGTGCTTAATTAGTTTAATTACATTACAAGTGAAGAGAGCATAATAAATATTATCTTCATTGCTTTCAATGTCTAAACATTTGAAAAATACGAAATTAATATTCTTTACATTAATTAACTCATATTTTTTTTTATTGAGATGCAAAGTTAATATAATTAAGATATTTTTTTTATCAACAGCTGATTTTTGAACTCTTTTAATTTCACGAACACTGTTATAATAAAAAATTGAAAGTATTTAAAAAAAACTACATTAATAACTGTAGCTGAATTACTGAATAGTATTTTTATGTTGGTATCTTTTAAAATAAACTACGTAAAAGCATATTTTAAAAGATAACAACATGAAATAACCTCGTAAAAGATTCAGTTACCTTTCTAGTTTTTAAAACACTTATCAAGTTGCTTCTGAAAGGCAGAATAACTCGGAAGTTCGAGAGGAATTTACACTTTAAAACCATCTTAAATATTAATTACTCAATATATTGAGATATTATTAACTGAAATAATTGAATTCAAATATAACAAGGGTTCATAGAACACGTTTAATATTTAAATGTATTTAATTTATTGCAAACTTATTATTCAAAGCTAGAAACATTTTTTTAGTAGAATGAAATTTTAAGATAGGAATTGAAATCGACCTCGATTTTCTTAGTGTTAAGTTAATTTTGAATGTGGGTTACAATTGTACCTGCGGCTGACACCTCTCTCAAAATTGAACAATTGCTATTATTTCGGGGGTTTTTTTGTTCAAATAATAGTTCCTACTTTAATTTAATAGTGAAGTTTCCTATAATTAAAAGGTTTAAATGGCCTTCTTTTAAAAGTTCACTACAAAATATTATATCATATCACTACAATATATTATTTATTGAATTGAAATACAATTGTAGACACTTTGTAAAATTGTAATGATACATTTTATCTTTTTCTATTGTAATTTTTTTCTTTATGATTTTTGTGGTCACATAACCATATGTTGTTCGGTTCGTTTATTACTTTGTTAGCCGATATTGTTCTCAACTTTCCTGGAACAATGATTATGAATTTATGACGATGTCATAAACTTAAATAGAGAAGATTGAACAGCTGAAATAACAAACTTAAATAAATAACTTAAAACAAATAATGCAAAGTCAATTAAATAACAATAAACAAATAGCTCTGTTCATAAATAACTTAAAATAAAATTTTATATAATTTAGCTTGAAATAATTTTTAAGTTTCTCTTAATTTTGCTCCTGAAAGTGTTTTAGAAACTAGAAGGGTAATTGAATCACTTAAGAAGTATTTTCATGCTTAATATCTTTCGAAATAATCAAAACTTTTAGAAAATATTGTCTACTAAGGCCTTGTTTCCACTGGGGTGAAAATTTGAACTTTTTGGAAAATTTCAGCGGGTGAAAAATAGAAGAAACGTGGCCCCGCCTATTTACTATCATAGGCAAAGGTCACGTTTGTTCAATTTTTCACCAGTTCAAATTTTCACCCCAGTGGAAACAAGGCCTTAAAGTTGGTATGTTTTTAAACTTTAAGTAAACAGTTTATTTTGAAAGATATAAACATTAAAAAATACCCTTCTAGTTTCTAAAACACTTGAGGTTCTCTGTTTTACTCTTGAAAGACTAAGAAAAGTTCGAAGGACGTTTACACCGTTAAAACCCGGCTTAAGTTTGATTTTTACTTTTTTAATTTCACAGATTTAAAAGTAATTTTATTAATATTTAATATCGGTTGCGAATTAAATATCGACAATGCCGTGCCCATTTCTTGCTCGCTTGCCATCGACTTTCGTCCGTAATTATGGATCTTTGTTGATGAAGACCTATGCTGACCACTGTCCGTACATGGCACGATTTGTTTCGAGTTTTGTGGGCGACAGAGGATCTGTAGAATCGGACGTTGTCCACTCATCGTCGACTTCTTCCGAACCGTCTTCGACCTTCGATCTTCCTCCGTCTTCCAATCTCTCATCACCGTGTTTTTTTCTCGACGACTCCTCTCCGTCTTTGGTGAAGATCGCAAGTCAGGAAATCCAAGAGGACGTAATCGAATCGACCACTGCCAATCAGGATGGTGTCCAATCAGCAGGTCAGAAATTATATTTTTGATTAAAACCAAATTTGAGTTTCATTTTTTTTGTTTTGCTTTTTGTTACTAGTGACTTTTCCTTATGAGAGTTTTTTCGGAGATCAGATTGCTAAGAAGAAGCTCGATCATTCGTATCGTATCTTCAAGAAAGTGAATCGTTTGGCCGATAACTTTCCTCACGCGAATGAATTCTCGCAGGGAGTTCGTCCGATTACGGTCTGGTGCAGTAACGATTACTTGGGAATGAGTCGCCATCCGAAAGTTAAGGAAGCTGTGGTTAATGCTTTGGAAACGTACGGCTCTGGAGCTGGAGGAACTCGTAACATTTCCGGCAATTCGACTCTTCATGAAGAGCTCGAGGGCGAGTTAGCCTCGTTACATCAGAAGGAGTCGGCTTTACTCTTTACGTCCTGTTTCGTAGCCAATGATTCGACTCTCTTCACTTTGGCGCAGGCTTTACCTGGTTTGTAGCGACGTCGTTTTAAAGGTTCTTTTCTTCACTCTTTTTGTCTTATTGGCTCTTGTTTCTTTCCAGGGTGCCATATCTTTTCTGATGCAGGAAACCACGCATCTATGATTCAAGGAATACGTAACAGTAGAGTTCCGAAGCATATCTTTCGACATAACGATCCTTTGCATCTCGAAGAGCTGCTTCGTAAAGTGGATCACTCTGTTCCGAAGATCGTGGCTTTCGAAACCGTTCATTCGATGACCGGTTCGTTGAAATATCTAAATGCTTCGAACTGGATTCAAGTTTCTTGTTTTTTGTTTCGTAGGTGCGATTTGTCCTCTGGAGGAACTCTGTCGAGTTGCTCATAATTACGGAGCGATCACCTTCGTTGACGAAGTTCATGCTGTCGGTCTTTATGGAGAAAACGGAGCCGGAGTTGGAGAACGAGAATATTGTCTCGATCAGATGGACATTATCTCGGGAACTTTAGGTGGTTTTGCGTTTCACAAATGAGATTTTTAATGCTGATTCTAAAGTGTCAAACTCTGGTTATTTCGTCTTTCAGGAGTAAAATTCAGATAAGCTTGAAAGTGTTTCAGAAACTAGAAGGGTAATTCAGTCACTAAAGAGTATTTTCATGTTGATATCTTTTAAAATAAACTTTTTATGCGTTTCAAAATGAGACTCAGTTTTTAAGCAGACGTGAGCATCAACATATTATTTATTCTTCTAGTTTCTAACGCACTTTCAATTTCTCGTTAAAACGCGTTGAAACGCGGAATAACCACAGAGTTTGAAAATCATCTGTGAATAAAATATATTAATAATGGGCATCGTCCGTATATAGGAAAGGCTTTTGGTAACATCGGTGGTTACATCGCGAGCTCTTCGAATCTAGTGGACATGATTCGAAGTTACGCCACCGGTTTCATTTTTACTACTTCTTTACCTCCGACCGTTCTGTCCGGTGCTTTGACTTCGATAAGAGTATATAATAACTAGCTAAAGGAAAACACGCGAAATGTCATCTAAATTCGTTTTCGTTTTCAGATTCTACGTAGCAACGAAGGTCGCGAATTGCGAACGTTGCATCAGTCCAACGTTAAATACTTGCGACAACGTCTGATGAACGCCGGCATTCCTGTAGAACATTGTCCGAGTCATATCATTCCGATTAAGGTGACGAAAATCGTTTTGTTTTTTCTACTTTGATCGTCATTTTATTATTTTTATTTAGGTTGGAGATCCGCGGCTTTGCACTATGGTCTCGAATGAACTGATGGTTCGACACAATCATTACGTACAAGCAATCAATTATCCGACCGTTCCGAAAGGAGAGGAGAAGTTGCGTCTCGCTCCGACTCCTCATCATACGAAAGAAATGATAGACGAGTTCATCGAGGATGTTGTCGATGTCTGGCAGGATGTCGGTCTCAAGTTTTGCGATCCCGTCTGTCCTCAAGTAATTATTTTGTTTACATACTTTTCTTAAAGTAGACACTTTGCTGCCTCATGCTTTTTTATTTTTATGCAATCTCAGGAATGTCGTTATTGTAAAATGCCGTTGATGTTTGATCGTCTCGAGGCTCGTGTGGTTCCCGTTTGTGGACAGGGACTACGGAACTGTCCAAATATGACAGCTGCAAGTTAATTATTTGCATTGGGAAACAAATTATACACGTTTCTATGCGAATGAAATTTGAAATCATGAATTATATAATTCTTCACGATTAAATCGTTAAATGGATTTTGTGGTATTTTTTTTGTGTGTTTTATTTCGTATGTTAGGTTTTTCGTTTCGAAGATGATGATGACTTTTTTCAAGTAATGATCAACACCGTGGTTGGAATAGGTAGGTTTTAACGTTTAGATTTTTATGAATATCAAATGCGCTTGTTCAGCATACTCTGTTTAAAGGGTGTTAGTTCGAGTTTCCTTGTTGAATTTGCGCCTAAAGTATTGTTAGGCTGGGTACTCACCAAAAAAAGCTAGCACAAGCGACCATTTGCTCGTACTCGCCGATCTTTGCTCGTGTTCTTGTGAAATGCTCACTTTAATCCACATCGGGGCGAATATGTTTATGTTCACAGTTAATTCATCGTTTATAGCGAGCTAACTAGTCTAGCCGATTGTGAATTGAAAATGGCAGATCAAATTTTGAACAATAATCACCATCCACACCAAACAAGCACGAACACTTTATATCTTTGATGTACCGCCATCCACCCGAGCGAGTGACTGTTTGCTCACTCACTAACCGGTACTCACTAGACGATTATTGTGTGTAGTATCGTCTGGTGAGAATGCTTTTGCTTGCTTTTTTGGTTAGTATACCCAGCCTTATATAAACATTAAGGTAGCACAGTGGAGATAGCTTCCGCTTGTGGCGTTAGAGTTGACGTCAGACAGGGCAGCCAGAAGTGAAACAAATTTCGCCAAATCCGACTCATGTGCCACATCTTTCACCAACATCTAACCGACCACGCTTGATGCAGGACGTGGTCCATGGAAAGAAGAACCAAGTAAATTACAATCCTAACTTGACTGTTTAGAACCAGTAAAAAAATACACAAAAAGTCCAAAATTGGAATAGTTGTTTTATTTATATATATATTTTTGCAAGCAAGTTTACAAATTGAAAACTCCCATGTGCGCACGACATGAAACAATTCCTCCGTATTTAACTCTTTTCTTTTGACCGTTCATTTGACCGTTTTTGACCGATCAAATGCAATAACTCAAAAAATACCAACTTCAAAAATTTAACTTCACTTTTAAGTTTCAGTACAAATTGTGTCGTCCATAACAATAACATAACGCCAAAACAGGAAAGAAAATTAGAAACAATATTTTTTTTTTGAAAATTAACTTGTATTCGTTTATTTTAAGATGTTCTAAAGAAGTTTAATCTCTAATCAAATTCAATAATTGTTTTTATAACACAAAACAGTAAATAGAAAAAATAATCGACATTTCACAGTATAATGGAGGTTATTTAATAACGTTTAGAAAACGTAGAGAAACTGACAACATAAGGAATGATATACTTTTACAAAATACTTTTTCAATTAAAAGAACTGTTTGGAGGCTAAATTTAAAGAGAATTCTTGGTTAAGTAAATCTGGACAAAAAAACCCTAGCCTCTGGAACATGTCCTTTTAATGTAAAAAAGCCATAATTTCTGGCTTTAATTTTAAACCATTTTGGGGTAGTTATTTTCTTCAAACTACAATAAAATGTTTTATTTTTAATAATAAAGATATTCATATAAAACAATCATTCTTTTTGTTTGCATCTCCTAGTTTCAAACAGATTTTATTTCTTTCTTAAAAACTGGTTTTATTATTTTTCTCTATTACAGTATAAAGTCTTATTAAAATTACCAAATTGCTTAATGTAAAAAATATTAAACCATAAAGAACCCGTCTTTTACTCGTGTTAAAAAAGACGTAATGTTACAATAACGTCGTGAAAATGTTTGTGAATCGGGTAAATTCACACTTCTCTGCATCACTGTAACTCGCCTCCAGCTCAAGAATAAACTAAAATGTAACTAAATGGTCCCCAAAATCAAAAACCACCAATTCCCAACTTAGGTATTTTCAAAAGGGAGACGAGCACAATTTAAAATGAAAATTATTAAATTTGAATAGTTTTAAATCTCTTTAGAACATTTTAAATTAAAAAAAAACATACAAGTAAATTAAATTATTCACCCTTGAAAAAAATACCATTCTTTTATTTTGTAAATTTAGTTCACAAAACCACTAAAAAAAGGAACCAAAAAAAAATAATTTGCTTCTTTTTCTCATTCGATAAATCATTTGTCTTTAACGTTTTTATTGTATCCACATCAAAAAAAAAAAAGAAAATCTCTAACGTCATCATCAGTTTCCCATTGCGTACATCCTTGTCCATTCTCGTGCTGAAAATAAAAACCGGAATTCATTTTTAAAAGAAACGTTCTCTCTCGAAAAACTGCGACGAGGAGCTCACCCGTCCTGATTGCGTCCACTTCGTTAACTTTCCACTGTTCAGCAACATCGTTAGCCAGAGGATCATCTGGATTCGGAGCACTTAACAAAGCTTGAATAGACAAGAGAACGGTTCGTATCTGAAGTGCTGGACTCCATTTATCTACAAATGATTAAAAGAAACAACGGTAAAAACTCGTCCACGAGGACTTGAATTTTTTCGTCTTAACAATACCCTTAAGTATATCTAAACAAATACGTCCAAGTTTATCTATGTTTGGATGATAAATCTTTGTCATGAAACGGACTTTAGGAGCCGACATTGGATACTCTTCAGGTAAAAACAATTCCAATTTGAAGACACCTCCTTCAAATGGCGACTGAAATTGCAAGAAACAAAAAAAAAGAAAAAAAAAACGGTTAATTTGGTAATTACGAAACTGGTGTTTTTTCTAAACTTAAAACCTCCTGTGGTCCTGCAACAACGACGTGAAAGTATCTTGCATTATGTTCATCTGGAACGGCGCTAATTCCAGGAACCGGTTCTTGCATTAGCCGCTGAGTTTCCTAAGAAAAAGTCGCGAAATACAAAACGTAAGAAACAAAACCGACCGTTTTTTTTAGTGATTTCTCTCTAATGATAAAGAAACTCAAGTTTAGAATGATTTAAACTTTAGTTCTTAACGTGTTTTCATTGATAATTAACATGAAACCATCAAAATCTAATGAAATCAATGGTTAAAAACTATCGAAAAGTTCATTGTTCTAAAGGCTAAAAGTTCATCGAATCTTAAAAGAAAACGTCCAAAATGAACGGTGAAATTACCTTAATTATTCGTCTAGGAAGCCCACTCATGTCCCTATTTTAGAATTTAAATGGTTTACAATAAAATTAACTGCAGAAACTGCAAGATATTCAGAAAATATCTCTCACTTTTTATGAGACTTTCAGTGGGTTTTTTTTTTTGCAACAGCAAAAGAAAATATGGCGGATTCGGATATGACGTAACGACACTTCCGATTTCATTGTCAACGAGAATGAAGATGATTCAGACATTTGCGTTTGCTGTTTTTATGTACAATCTGTAATGTTTTTATGACGTCATACAAGTTCATGCAGTGCCTTTGTGACGTCACGGAAGTTTATTACGTGACCTTTCTGATAAGTTGAACCTACATTATCTATTGGCTCTCTTTTTCTATATTAATAAAACATTAGGTAAAATATATTTTTACATTGTACATATATATTTTAATGTTTTTTTCTAAGTTAAATTCATTTTTAAATATTTTGTCTAAATTTCTACATTAGTTAGTTCTTTGCCAAGTGCCTCCGTGGCGCAACCGGTTAGCGCGTTCGGCTGTTAACCGAAAGGTTGGTGGTTCGAGTCCACCCGGGGGCGATTTTTATTTTGTAATTTTTCAGTTTTTTTTTTTATTTGTTTCTCTTTTGTTGTACAGTTAGTTTTAATTAGTATAATATAAAATTAATATTTTTAATCGCCCCGAACAAAATCTGAAAAATTCCGAAAGTTTGTACGAGCCTCCGTGGCGCAATTGGTTAGCGCGTTCGGCTGTTAACCGGAAGGTTGGTGGTTCAAGCCCACCCGGGGGCGCCAGACATTTAAGCATTTTTATCAATTTGTTTTTATTTTCTAATATGAATAGTAATTAAAACGTCCCAAACAATTGAAAATTATGTGAGGACATCACAGCCTCCGTGGCGCAACCGGTTAGCGCGTTCGGCTGTTAACCGAAAGGTTGGTGGTTCGAGTCCACCCGGGGGCGGCTATAATTTTGCAACTTTTGATTTGGGTTGATTCCGTCTCATTGCAAAACAATTAATTTAATTGTTTTAATACAAAATAAATATATAAATTGTCCCAAAAAATAAAAAATTGAAAGGTCGGTATCATAGCCTCCGTGGCGCAACCGGTTAGCGCGTTCGGCTGTTAACCGAAAGGTTGGTGGTTCGAGTCCACCCGGGGGCGACTTTATTTTTTTTCCTTTTGATTTCGGTTGATTCCATCTTTTCGCAATACAATTAATTTAATTATTTTTAATACAAAATAAATATTTTAATTCGTCCCAAAAAATAAAAAATTTACAGGTTGATATCATAGCCTCCGTGGCGCAACCGGTTAGCGCGTTCGGCTGTTAACCGAAAGGTTGGTGGTTCGAGTCCACCCGGGGGCGACCTTAATTTTTCTACCTTTTGATTTAGCTTGATTCCATCTTTTTGCTATACAATTAATTTAATTATTTATTATTTAATTATTTTAATTTAATTTCAAAATAAAAATTTAAACCGTCCTGAAAAATAAAAAAAGTAAAGATGAACGCGCTAACCGATTGTGCCACAGAGGCTATGATAGCCTTCGTGGCGCAATCGGTTAGCGTGTTAACCGAAAGGTTGGTGGTTAAAACGTCCCAAACAATAGACAATTTCGGATAAATGTCAAAGCCTCCGTGGGGCAATTGGTTAGCGCGTTCGGCCGTTAACCGGCGCAATTGGTTAATGTGTTTGGCCGTTAACCGAAAAGTTGTTGGTTCAAGCCCACCCAGGGGTGGTTACAGTTGTAAGATATCTATTACAAATTTATTAACCATATAGAATAAAGAAGGTTCTAGAGTTAACAAAAAGCACCAGCAAACAACCTCTTGGCACAACCTTTTATTATATTTTGAACTTGAAACTTTCAAGTTTTCATGTATTTCATATACTTTGCATACTAGACGAGTCAATATTATTTTGTATAACAAATTTTATTTCGTTCATCTATTTTTTAACATAATTACGACGTGGATTTGATCGAGGTTCAGACTCATCATCATACAAACTCCTTTGTTTTCTGAAATAAACAAGTATTTATGAATTTACTTGATTCATTGAAGCTGATCGTGAAATGTTATATTATTTATTAATAACACCTTCTGTTGAGACGATCAGCAAACTCTTGGTTGATGTCTTCAACCCTTTTGAGTTTCCTTTGCGGAACGTTCTGTAAAGCTAAGTTCCAATCGCCCGTTATCTTAATATCCAACATTATTTTCATCATTTGATCTAAAGTCAACGACTTTCCTGACATACCCCACCTGAAAATGGATACAAATCAACATTAAAATGGCAAGTTTTTACTAAAAGTTATTTCAATTCATGATCATTACAGAAGATATTTATCTAGTGGCAATTTGGCCATCTTAATACCCTCCTTCTTCGCTTTGGCCATCGAAACAGGGGTCTTTATACTCTTATCGACAAGACCTCCAATGATGTACACAGCATTGTGATCGTATTCCAGTAATACTTCATTGCAATTCGGAGTCAGATACACGAGCTTCTCTTTCGGAAACAGGTCCAAATAACTCTTTGAAGTCACGTTCACCAGACAACTCGATTCGTGAAGATTCGGTAACGAACGTTCCAACGCTTTCAACGTTAAACTGTCCGGCTGAACATTACATAAATGTAAGTGAAATTGTTCTCTGTGAAGGGAAAATCACTTTAAAGATCTTGTTCTGCACAATGTTGGTTTTAAAAGCAAACCTGTTTATTCTGTTCACTCCATATGCCATCTGAATTTGCTCGGCACAGTTCTGACAATCCATTTTACGCATGTAAATATCGTAATCCATATCGATAACTAAATTCTGTCCGTAAAGAATCGCCTGACAACCCCATGAGTTATAAACGGTGTTCATCGACGCTTCATGAATTCGGTGAAAGATCGTGTTTTTTCGTAGACCGTATTGCAAATGACCATTCTCCTTAGCCTCCTCTTCCATCTTTTTCTTTTCCTCAAACTGTTCTTCTCTTAACTTTCTCCGTTCTTCTTTCCTTCGTTTTTCGTTATCTTTATGAGCTTCTTTTATTGTCAAAAAACGACAGAACTTTCTTCGTTGATGGTGACCAATTAATTCTAAAAGTTCCTTCCAGTTTTCATCCGTGAATCTCCTCGGAACCTCAAAACCTACGATCAAAAACTTCTTATTAAAAAATTACTTTTAACCGCAAAGTTAAGGATTACGAATGGCACCTGATTGTCGAAACACTTCGACTTCCATCCAAATGATCTGTAATCGTTTCTGATCGTCTTCTGACAGTGATTTCATCAGTTCAGACGATGGTCCTTTAATCGTTTCATCGTCTACTGTTAAGGTCTGGTCGGCGTCAGTCGAATAACAGACAAAATTTGACAGACGAGGGTTCAAATTTATTAGAAATGAAGACGAATTCTTACGTCCTACACATGTGCGGTACGTTGTAAACGAATTACAGAAATTTAACCGCAACAGGTGAGCTGTCACTCGCAAAAATTGTTTCCTCATAATAATATTCATTGAAAAGTGTTAACTAAACGCAATGAAATTGCTTTTAAACTTAAAAAATTAATAAAAACGATGAAAAATTCAATGTTTTACTCAATGGAGGCCGCCATATTTGTAAACGGGCAAAGGTAAGTCGAGATTAATAAAAAAAAAAGCATCAAATTTATTAATTTGCCTAATTAATTTATAAATTATTTGAAAATTGAGTAGTGTTTAAAAACAATTAATTTATAATAAATATATGTATTTCAATAATGGTATTTTATTAAGGTGTACTATAAATTATTGTATGTTTCCGTTTTTTTGTAAAAAAAAAAAAATATTATTTCCGTGTCACATTTTAGACGTGCGACTAGTTTTAATTTTGATGTTGGCGGCTAACAAATAACGTATCATTATTATTATTTATTGATAAGATGGCAAAAAGTATTATGTTCGTGTTAAATTGAATGTTACATTTTTAATTTGTGTTATTTTTTAAATATTGCATTTATTTCCAACTTCACATTTTAGCATACATCGTATATTAGATGCCGCTTAAGTCGCTGATGGTGCGGCGGCGTCTTAAAAATTGCAAGCAATGGCGGCTTAAAAATTGCAAGCAATGGCGGCTAGTTCAATAGTCTGCTAATGTTATGAAGTTGTATGTTACGTTTTTTGGAGTTTTTCTTTATATAAAATGAGTTTTCTTTTGCCAAATTTAGAAAATAAGAAAGATATAGATGACGTAATAAGAAAGACGGAAGATAAAGTCGTTGTTCTTCGATTCGGCCGACAGTTGGACCAAAAATGTCTTGTTTTAGACGATGTCGTAAGTTTATTAAACACTTGATGCAGTTTCTTCTCATTGATCTCACATGTGTTTTTGCCTTTTTTCTTTAATTTCTTATAATGGACTTGAAGTTGGCCAAATCTGCACCACTTTTATCGAACATGGCCTGTATTTATACGGTTGAAGTGTCTTCGGTGCCAATCTATGTCCAGTATTTTGATATAACTTTAACTCCAGCCACCGTCTTCTTCTTCAATGCTCAGCACATGAAAGTGGACCACGGGTATCATTTTTTCACACTTCGTATTCCTTTTATGCTTTGTTTTGTTTGCTTAATGAATTTTTATTTGTTTTATTGCCGTTTTTTTTTTGTTCTATTCTTTCGCATGCAGAACTCAGGATCACACAAAGTTTATTGGAGTCTTTCGAGAGAAACAAGATTTCATCGATCTTGTCGAGGTTATTTATCGTGGTGCAATGAGGGGCAAACTGATGGTCAGAAGCCCTTTGGATGAACGCAAGGTCGAAAAATACGACTTGCTTTACAAGGATTTATGAACATAAGTAAGGGTGAATTTCTTTCAATATGTTTCTTTGCATTTGAGTTGGAATTTGTGACGGTTTCTAAACAACAAGAACGTTTTGTTTAGGTAATTAGGAGTCATTTATTCACATTTTTTATTTGCAATTTGCCCAATTTGATTTATTTTTATTTTGTACCAATCGATGGCGCCACCATCTCTATTGGTGTCGTCTTTTTTTTTCCTTGGACCGTTTACGTGAACGTGACATTATGTAGTTGATGCAATCGTATCGTCTGCATAGTTGACGTAATAGGGAATATTTTACATGAAGCTTTATGAAGTTTATCGCCATATTGGGTCACCTTTAATATTTTTCGCGAACTTGATTTTTTTTTCGAAACAAAGACAAATTTTGTGCTTCATAATTGTCTAATTGTGTGTATGATCATGTCAAATCATGTCGGCATTTGGTTATGCCACGGCTGATGCAAATATTAGAAAACGTCAGCAAACATTTACGTCATTCAAATTTCCTAGCTTGTGACGTATTTGTTATTTGACCGTGCAGCCGTCGTTGTTAACAATGACGCAACCGTAAGTGTTGATTAATAAAATCGATAAAAATAATTCTATACAGTGGGTATCGTATCGATGTATTGCATGTGAAACTTCATTACGTGATGTATAAAATACAAAAAGAGAGGTACATCTGCGGAAATTGCTAAAAAAAAAAGTAATTTCTGAAGTTTTCTTGAATAAAATTAAATATTTGTGATCAACTTCGCAAATTGATGACGTATCGTATAAAAAAAAAATATCGAAATTCCAAGAATATCGATAATCTTATCGGTTATAACATCTTCTATTTTGTTAATTGGTTGAATTTGAATAGTAACCGCCTTTGTCCTTTAATATGATTGGTTGTTTTGTTGATAGTGTTATAAAAAAGCATAATGGCCGCCGCTGCCGTCATTGAGTTTCGTTTGTAGATTTTGGTGTTGTTTTGAGTTATTAATCAGCTGAGTCGATTTCAACCATTGTTTTTATTCGTATGGAGGAGAAGAACGACGGAGTACGTTGAAAGTCGCCCCTTTTTTTCTTTTCTTTTGTTTCGGCGTGAAATATTAATTGAAAAAGAAAGATCTTTCTCTCTCTCTCTCTCGTTTTCTGGTTGTTGGTGAGTTTCGAATGTGTTTTTTTTTTACATCAAAATGGGCGCCCTCTTTTATTATAATATGTTAAAGAATAGAAAGGGAAAGGAGAGTAAAAACACCTTTCTCTTTTTATCATATCTCGCTTTTTCGTTTGTGTTTTCTAAACCTTTTAACGTCCACTTATAAATTGCAATAGAGATTATGTAATATTTAATTAATTCTAACCGTGATTCATGACCTTGACGCAAAGGCAAATCTCTTGGTTCGTTTTTTTCTTTTCACTTTCATTTGAACGTGAAAACGCATTAAAATGAATTAAAATTAAAAGTGAAAATGGCATTTTTGAGAAATCGACACGCGACGGCTTATACTAAATTAGTATAAGACGGCGAATCGAACTTAAAAAACAGGAAAAAAATAGCACGTTTTTAAAGGTGCAATTTGTGATTTATTATTGAATCTATAATAGGTGCGTTTGAAAACACGCTACAGTGTATGATTTCGTTTAGAAAATTGTTCAGGGATTCGTTTGAAATCGATTGAAACAAGTAAATAGGTGAATTATTCGCAATGATAAGTCAAAGATAGTGCTAAACTCATCGACATTTACATGAAACTTCCTGTTAAATGTTAATGAATTTAACCATAGCCTCTTTTATAGGAGGAGGCTATTGTTTAGCACTTAGTCTTTTGACGTAGCAATAGATAGGAACACACGATCCTAGGAGATTAAACCATTAATCTAAAATAGGAATGATATGAAATTGTGAACACCTGAGGCCTGGTTTCTCAAAAGTACACGTCTTGTTTGTAATACAAGTGAATTCTACGGAGCCCTGGAAAGGACGCGTTTCGCAAATTCACAATGTGTTATTAGTACTTATTACTAATTAACAATTTGTAATGACACATTGTGAATTTGCGATGCTTGTCCTGATCGGGGAATACGTAGAATTCACTTGAATTACAAGTCTTGTATTTTTGAGAAACCAGACCCCTTGATTAAAATGCATTGTGTGTAATAATGCATCTGTACTGACTCGTAAATGGGCTTCATAAATTCGTTAAGTCTTGCTGACAGTTGTTTGTAGCTAACATTGTAATGGCATGGTTATCTAAATACTGGCTTGCGTCACTAACCAACATATTGCTAAAGTGCTTGAAAGACAGCAAGCTTGATCGTTGAGCATGTTTTCAAACACACTTGTTTGCTTATAAAGCTGGGTATTTATCGAAAGAGCTAGCACTCTCACGCAATAATTGTCTGGTGAGCGAGCGAGCAAACAGTCGCTTGTTCGTGTTCAATAAAGATCGTGTGGATGGCGGTACATCAAAGAAAAGACTTGTTTGTGCGTGTTTAATGTGGACGGTGATAGTTTTTTTTTTTATTGTTAAACGATCGATTGCGAACAAGAATATATCTCATTTCAAAGGAACACGAGCAAACATCGGTGAGCACGAGCAAATGTTTAGCTCTTGCTCGCTCTTTTGGTGAATACAGGAATCAGGAAGGGAAGAAGAATTGTGAAAGTCAGGAATACTTTGGAGAAGAGCAATATGACAGGCAATTAGAAATCGGTATGAACAGAAGTTGGCTCCGCCCTTTTTTATGACGATCGGCAACTTCTAATTGGTTGGTTATGTAGTCTGACGTCACATGCTCCGCCCTTTTCAACGTCGAAAACCACACAACACACCAATTAGAAGTTGCCGGTCGTCATAAAAAAGGGCGGAGCCAACTTATGTTTGTCCCGATTTCTAATTGCCTCTGCTCTTAAGACAAGAGCGGACCAATAAGATAACAGCTTGAAGTGTAGGTGTAGCTTACATTTATAAGCTGCTAATATGATTTAGTTATTCAGGCTTGTTTGCTTGCTGCATGAATTTCTGTTATGAATTTCCACAGCAATTTATTATGAGAAATTTAGCATTTTAAATACCCATCTCCATTAAAAATGCGCAAATCACCAGCAGCCGCCGCCGCACATAGTAACATAATTGAAATTACAACAGCAAAAAAACACCATTTGAAAAAAGCACTTGCGTAAAAAAAAAACCTCAAGGTGATTGGTTGTAAAACGAAAACAACAAACTGTTGTCAACCAACGAGAACAACAAAACCAACAAAAAAACCTTTAGACGTTTAGACCGTATTATTATATTGTGGGCAAGAAAGGCGCAAAACTGCGTCATTAATACGTAATCATTAAGACACTATTACAGCATTCTAATTAGACCTGATGAAATTTTCGAAAATATATCGAAATAACGAAAAAATAAAAACTCTACATACGGAAATAACGAAAATTGTTTAGTTTTTTTTTTTTTTTTTGCTTTGTAATTTGTTATTTTTATTTTCGATATTTCGATTTTTTTTGGTGGTTTTTGTCGATTTTTCGATATATCGTTAAAAATCGATTTAAAAAAAACATTAAACGTGTAAAGCAGTATGTGGTTAATAAATAATAATTAACTCATAATAAAATATTACAAGCTTTTGCAAAATTTTCACAAAACCCTGGTTTGGAATAATTGTTTTAAGCTGACGATATTTTTAAAATAATTTTGTTTATAAAAAAAGTTTATTTTGAAAGATATCGTAAAAATACTTTTTTAGTCAGTTAAGTTATTTAAAAAACTCTTCCAGCCTCTTTATACCTAGTACACACAATAAACGGTGTTCTACAGAGCCCCGTGAAGGACAAACAAACAATATATGTCGAATTTATTCAGTTAATACTCTGAAAATATTGAGTTAATACTTAAATATAACTAATTAAACTATTGACAAAATTATTGATTTAATATTTCAATTTAAAATATTAATAATAAAAGTCAATTTTTAATTTGGTGTTCATGTCCTTAACTGGTTTCCGTATAATTCACCTAAACACATTTAATTTAAATTCATTTAACTCATGTGTGTGTACAAGATATAAAACAAATTTGTATTTTTCTTCATTTTGCTCTTGAGTTTGTGCTTTGAGACGTTTTTACAATTTTAAAAGCAACTAACTTACAAAAAAAAATATATAAAGATAAATCAAAAGGGCAAAATCACTTTTTTAAAAAAAGTGCGTGGTCCAGTTTGTGTCGCAACACCTTGTACATGAATAGGGGTCAGTGGTCCACTCACCGGACCCCCACCACCACCACGTGCTCTCCTTTCTTTCTTTAACTTTCTGAGAAAAATTGGGGTGGACTTATTTTTTGTTTTTAGAAGATCACGTGATCAGCTGATTCTCTTAAGAGTCGCTTTTATTATAATATTCCCATTTATGTGATTAGTATTGATAATTAACAATAATTATCAAGTTATGTAATCGATCATTTTGTACCAAATTCTAATAGATAATTTTATTCATTCAATTGGTGAACACAAAACAACAACCGAAAAAAAAAGAAAACATTCTTTCATTTTTATGATAAAAGTTATGACATAAAAGTGTGGGTCAATTTTCACTCTAGTGCCATTGAACACTTAAATCTGGTGTGTTCTCTTTCGGTCGAAATTTTGTCGGTCGACAAGCCTCATGGATTGGATTGGAGGCTAACAGTGACGTCAATAAAAATTAATAGGGAGCGGTGAGGAGCGTAATAGTTAGGTTCGGTTCGGCTTGGTTAGGATAGGGGTTAGGTTAGGGAGAAAGGGTTATTATTTTTTTTTTTTTTGGTAGCTCTTTCATTCACCGCTCCCTATTACTTTTTATTGACGTCACTGTTAGCCTCCAATCCAATCCCTGAGGCTTGTCGACCGAAAGGAATACCGCCTTAAATCTCAGCTTGTCATTGACCTATGATCCCCTTTTTCTTGTAGAGGGGGGGGGGGGGGGGGGGGGGTCAGAAGCCGTTTTAAAACATCCGTTATTGTTGTTTGTTGTAATTGTTTTGGTGTCTTCCTTTTTGCATGTGAGTATGACCGCCTACTAATTAAATAAATGTCAAAGGAAAATTAATTATCCATTTAATTGTTTATATTAATTAGAAAATAAAATTGTATAAAAAAAGGTATTTTTTTAACTCATAAAAAATGAAAATTATGAGTAAGTTTTTTTTTTTAAATTTAAAATTATTATATTAATTTTAAGTTATTTAAATTATAGTTAAATAATTAACTTAAATCTCTTCGAATAATTTTTCAATAAAACAAAAGCACAGTTAGTGTTAATTGTTAGTTAATTTTAAATCCTATTACATCATTCAGTTCCAACGGTGGATAAAAATGGGATTTATTTGATTTAATCATTTATTTGATTTAAGATTTCATAAAATTGCTTGTTTATTAAATGAAATTCTAAGCAAATTATTATTTAAGAAAAAATTAACTAATTCATCTCAATGAAAAGAGAACAAATTCACTAAAAAAATCAAGAAATTTTCTGAATAGAAATTTCAAAATGTGGTTTAAATCACTTGATTTTTATTTTGTTGTCAATCTTTTTTATATTTAAATCAATTTAAATCACGTTGATTTTAATTTTTTGTTGTTGAAAATTTTACATAGAATTCTTTACCTAATACACCCCCCAGTTAATTAGTAGGTGTAAATTAGCATTATTAATTTAAATTCGTTACTAATTTAGTTAGTTAACTTTTGTTGAGATTAATTAAAAATTAAAAATGCATAGAAGACTTATACCTAGCGCGCACACACCTGATAATTTAAATGCATTTTAAATAATAAACGTGTTCTACAGAGCCCTGTGAAGGTAAAACAAACAATATGTCGTCGAATTCAATTTATTCAGTTAATAATCTCAAAATATTGAGGTAATTAACTTAAATATAATTTATATAAACTATTGATTTAGTATTTTTCAATTTTTAAATATTAATAAGTCAATTTTTATTTGGTGTTCATGTCCTTAACTGGATTCCGTATAATTCACCTAAACACATTTAATTTGAATTCATTTAACTCATGTTTTGTGTACATGGTATTAGAAGTTTTGTTTAAATATAGAAAAGGTGGCGCTGATCAAGCGCCAAATGGAACAAACGCCAAACTGAACAAGTGCCAAACTGAATAACCGCCAAAATGTGATAAACACATTGTTAGGTTTGGTTAGGTTAGGTTAGCATGTTCTGTTTGTAAATCTGCACCGTCTGACGTCTATAAAAGCTCACAATATTTGGACCATCAGAATTTACAAAAAACCTGAATAACCGCCAAACTGAATAAGCGCCAAATTGAACAAACGCCAAACTGAATAAGTGCCAAATGGAAGAAATGCCAAACTGAATAAGCGCCAAATGGAAGAAACGCCAAACTGAATAAAAGCCACAAATTTTGCGGTTATTCAGTTTGGCGTTTGTTCCATTTGGCGGTTATTCAGTTTGGCGTTTGTTCAATTTGGCGCTTATTCAGTCGCCCCATAGAAAATAGCAGATTTTGAATGCCTAAATAACCTTTGTAATTAAACACAAGGTAAAACTAATTAGTAATTAGTAGTTGGATAACTTACAGAATGGATTAATTAACGTGTCAACATGCAAAGAAGAGTTTATTAATATCATTATCATCATCATCAACATGAGGAGGAAAGGTAGAATTAAGGGGAAGGGAAATGGGGGGGGGGGGTGGAATTAGGGAGCAATGATCGTTATTTTTGTTCGGTGTTTGTTGCTCTTCAACTTGAGATTTCTTTCTTTCCTTTGAGATTGGTGGTTTTTTTTTTGAGGTTTTTTATGAGTTTGTTGAGTTCATTGTGACTCGTTTTTGTTTTGGGTTCAATTATTGTTTGTGACCCAAAAAATTCAAAGAGATCGGTGTTTGAACTCGTCATCTTCAAAACAAAAAATGAAACCAAAAAAAAAAGTCGTTTTGTTGTGTATTAGCCTTATCATTAGTCTTATTATTAAATTGTGTGTGATTATTAGCCTTGGGTTACTGAGACGCAATCGATAACTATAAAAAAAAGATGCAAACGAGAAAAGTTGTGTCCGGAAACACAATTTCCGAGCAATGGTTTCTTTAAAATGAAATTTTCTTCATTGAAATGTATGAAGTTGTCATTTAATTGCATTTCTCTATTCTGTACTGTCTCTTCTTTCTTAGTTTGGGGGGTCAATGTGGCCCATAAAAAAACACTTGCTTTTAAATATTAATTCTTATAATTTCTTAAGATTTATGGATATTTTTGTAAAATACGAAAGATGAATCGACATTGTGGTAAATATTTAGAGGGGCTTCATAGAAAAATACTTGTGTAAATTGCAAGGTAGATGGCACCTGCAACCCCTCCATAGGTGGCAAACTACACTCGTGTCAATTCGTTGAAATAGAATGCATCCTTTTAGCTCTAAAAAACGTTCAAAACAACCTTAATTATCAGAGCACGTGGACAAACTTACACCCAGAACAAAATATTATCTTAAGTGAAGAGAGAGCACGTGTAGAAATAGCGATGACGCAATTAAAAGATTGCCACGTGATACAAAAATAACGGTGAGTGTTAAGAGTTGAAGAATGTTGTCAGTACATTTCTATGAGAGGAAGGCTAGTGGCGCCATCTAATGTTACACGCACAAATTAAATGATCTGCTTGCATTCGTAAGGGAAACTGTACTAGAGAGATTTCTATGTTTTGGGTGTTAAATATGTGGCGATAAGATTCTGAAACACTCAGTACGATTAATTATTGAATCATTGATTTTTTTTTTTCTACTTTTTTTTTTCTCATGTCGAAATCAAGAGCTAAATCATAAGTTCCAAGAGTCTAAAAAAAATGAGTTTTACTGTGTATTAATATCAAGTGATATATTTAATGGTGAAAGGATGATTAATTCAATTTCAAAAGTAGTAAACAAATAAAGGTTAAGGTAATTCCAACGCACCCTGTACCTCATTTCAAGGCAAAATGAATGGAGAAACTTTGTAAATTAAGGAACAGAAGAAGTTTGCTTAAAACTAGAAGAGGCTTTTTCAATCTATAATTGAAAGTGTAAACTCTTGCCCCCCCCCCCCCCCCCCCCCTAGAAATCTGGTAAATTCTGTTTCTGTCTTTCAGGAGTAACTTGAATGAGTTTTAGAAACTAGATGGGTAAGCTTACTCATTTAAGAGGTATTTTCATGTTGATATCTTTCAAAATAAGCTTTTTATGCGTGTTTGAAAGTGAAACAACTTTAATTACTAATTAGATATTTTTTAAAAAAAAAAATTTCTATAAAAAAAGTTTATTTTGAAAGATTTCAACATAAAAAATACACCTTAAGTGAAATGGAACACGGCGACTCTTCTAGTTCTCAAAACACTGTTAAGTTTCTCTTAATTTTTGTAAATGTATTTTTTAAAAAAAAACTAACAGAACTTTTAAAGAAATTAAGCCCCGTGGAGCATTGCGGTCCAGATGGGCGGCTATTTAAAATCTCAAACCGATGGGGCTTTTTTTTGGGGAGAGAGGGGGGGGGGACTTGTTTATTTCGAAAATTGTTATTTTTTTCAGTTGTTGTCCGTCGTGTTTATGTGTGTGACACAATAAAACATTGAAATATGGACCACATGTGCATTTTCGAATCGATATTTTGGTTTAGTTTTATGTTAACATATTATTTAATGGAAATACAAATGCACATAAAAAGTAGAAAGCAAATAGTAAAAAAAAAGCACAGGTGTGTTTAAGTAGACAGGTCCAACTTAACAACTCTTAAAAACAGGTGACAGAAGAAGAGGAAAAGTTATACTTGCGTCCCCTTTTTGAGGAAGCTTGTGGCGTCAGAGGGATCAGTGACGTCAGAGAGGGATCACTGACAAAATTTATAATTTTTTTTAATTTTATCTGATAAAAAAAAACAATAATTTAATCAAATATTTTCACAACAATTTTAACAAAAGGGGTACTTTGTATTTTTTTTTGTTAATATTACCCCGTTTTATCAGATAAAAATAACAAGATTCTATTTAGCCCCAGTCCACACGGAACGTTTTGTATTACGTTTTGACTGTGTAGACAAAACTGTGTCAAATAATAAAACCTTGCACTTCAGGCAGTGTGTCCACACGCACAGGAATGATGGAATCCATCGAAATCCTACTCGGAGAACAAATTAAAACCGTCTACCATCTCTGCATAGTTGACAAAATTATAGTTTTTCCTGTCCACGACGCAACGTCTTGAAACAGGCAATTCGAAATCGGGACAAACAAGTTGGCTCCGCCCTTTTTATGACGACCGGCAACTTCTAATTGGTGTTTGTTGTGTGGTTCGACGTTGAAAAGGGGTGGAGCGTATGATGTCAGACTACATAACCAACCAATTACAAGTTGCCGGTCGTCATAAAAAGGAGCGGAGGCAATTTCTGTTTGTCCCGATTTCTAACTGCCTGTCGTCTTGAACTGCTCAGTCAAAAACGTTGCATGTGGACGGGCCTTGAGACCGAGTGCTCAATTATCCGCGACCTGCACATTTTTCCTTTGGTTTTGGGTGCGGGAACGGTGTTCGCGGAGTAAGATTTTGTTGGATTCTACGAAACTTGAGTGGCCCAGTGGGGGGAACGGTGCTGAAAACTGTTTCGTGTGTGTGGACACCCCTGAACTGCAACGGTAAGTTGCGTGTGGACCGGGCTTTAATTTTTTTTTTATTAATCTATCTGTGACGTCACAAGCTTCTTCTAAGGGCGACACAAAGTAATTCCGTTTTTTTTTCCTCTTCGGGTTTTACCTAACAAATCACAGTCTCGCACGATTTCACCTTCAACTTTGGTCGTGTATAATCTTCGTGCGAAATTGATTAGTAATGAGGTTGGAAAAAGGACGAATATGGATTTCACCCCCCCCCCCCTTTTTTTTTGTTTGTTTTTCTCATTTTTGTATTTTTGATGTTTTAATTTCCTGTTTTATTTTGAAAGATATGCTCATCATCATTTCAATTTTAATCTCTGAACTTCCTTCCTTCACTTTTAATGCTTCTCTTTCTGTCTCTCTTAGTTGTTCGATTATAATTATATTTATTGATTTCAACTGTCATCATTATCAAATTCAATATTGTCATTAATATCACATGTAAGCAAGGGTTTTTTTTGGGACTGATTGTCACACTTGTTGACACACTGAGAAGATGGTAAAAGTGTCCTTCAGCTAACTGATGATGATGATGATACATTGAACATTGTCAACCCTTTGTGCTCCCCTCTCGTCCTCCGTCGATCTTGAATCTCTTGTTGTCTAGTCCATACAGGCAGTTAGAAATAGTTCAAAACTTCAGTTGCCTTGTTATGACGATCGGTAACTTCTAATTGGTTGGTTATGTAGTCTGACGTCACATGCTTCCGCCCTTTTCAACGTCGAACCACACAACAAACCAATTAGAAGTTGCCGGTCGTCATAACAAGGGCGGAGCCAACTGAAGTTTTGACCTATTTCTATCTGCCTGTCTAGTCCATAGTGTTGTCATTGGGGTTGTTGTTGGTGGTGGTGGGACCTCAATTAATAGGTCTATTAATATTTAAAGTGGCTTAAGAGCCTAAATGGACAGACAATTAGAAATCGGAACAAACAGAAGTTGGCTCCACCCTTTTTATGACGACTGGCAACTTCTAATTGGTTTGTTGTGTGTGGTTCGACGTTGAAAAGAGCGGAGCATGTGACGTCAGACTACATAACCAACCATTTAGAAGTTGCAGGTCCTCATAAAATTAGCGGAGCCAACTTTTGTTTGTCCCGATTTCTAATTGCCTGTGCCTTGATACACGTCCTCCATCTTGTTGTTTTGAGCAGACGAGAACGAGACAAATGAGTGTTCTTATATGGTGTTAACTAAAATTGCAAGAAATCGCCTCACAATCGCTCAATTCAAATACAGTAAAGCGCAAAATGCAATAAAAAGTATTGTTCTTTCAGTGCTCGATTTATATAAATTTTGAAAAGGTCCTTCTATTTTTAAACAAGGTTCAAAGTCGTTCGTTTTTTAACTCCATGTTAAATCCCATTGGACCCCTAAAAGCCATCCCACAAACATTTGAAGAACTCTCGTTAAAAACGACTTAGAACAATCACATAAAAATGTGCACGTGCCATTAATCTATTTTGCTTCACGATGTTTTCTTTTTATAAGATTAGCACGTGCAATTATTTTTCTATTAATTATTATGTGACTTCAAACCTGGAGAAAAAACGTTTAAAAAACCCCATTTTTAAATCAACAACGATCGCAGCGCCTACATTCGGAGGAATTTTGAATTAAATGCTGTATCTAGGCTCTCTGAATGGCGTCACTGTAGTGGCTATTGGTGGTTCTTTAGGACAGTTCTCATCCCTTCATCAGTGGTTTTGTGAAAATTAATGTTTTTCAAGCGAACGTTTTTCGGAAGAAACATTACGAAAAAAAATTTCAAAGTGTTTTAGAAAGTAGAATAGTTGATGATAAATGCTAAAAGTTATTTTATGAATGATATCTTTCAAAATAAACGTTTTATGACAGTCTGAAAAAACGGCGACAATAGTTTTTTCGTGAAATTTCAACTAAAAAAACGGGGTCATTTTTCATAAAGTTGTTTATTTTTTAAGATAGTCATGAAAAAACTTTTTTAACATAATCTTTTACCATTCTAGTTTTTAAAGCAATTTGAATTTATTCATAATTTTGTGTTTTTTTTTAAAAAAAAAATGTTCGCTTGACGTTTTTGTGTTCAAAACAATTAAGTCGCTGTTTGTGAAAATGATTGAATTTTTAATTGTTTAGTGAAAGAATTTTAATAGTAATCCATTCGTGACGTCATAAAATGAATTAATTCGGAATATTTTTGACAATGAACGGGCGCACGGCATAGAACACGGTAGACATGGTTCAATGAAATTTACGCAGTTAAACGTTACGTGTGGAGCCGGCCTAACTTTATGAAATTTTAATTTTTTGAGAATTTTTTAAAAAAAAATTTTAAGACAAAAAAAAAACATCATTTAAATTTTTTCTTGTGAATTTGGCGCAAACATTGATCTCTCTTTTTTTTTCTTCTCGTTTTTTTTTTTTTTTTGAGTCTCACCTTTAATAATGAAATGTTTTTAATCTCAGGAGACATTCACTCTGAAGACAGTGAAGAAGAAGGAAGATTCCGTAGTAAAAAAGAACAGAAGAGAAAGGTGAACTCAATTGAGAACAAACAGCAGCAGCAGCAAGCACATTCACTCGACCCCGTTTTTCTTCTCTTCATCGGCCTCTTCATACCTCTCTCTCTCTCTCTCTCTCTCTCTCTCTCTCTCTCTCTCTGTCTTAGAACATTGCATTTTTTTTCTTCTTCCAGCATAATTTACAAGAGAAACAAAAACAATGAGTTCGTGTCGACCATCACCGTTACGTCTACCAAACGATATCATCGTTTCTAGAATAAGGCACGGTTGTGGTGGTGTTGTTGGCGGTGTCGGCCTCCTCGATGACGATGACGATTCTCTCCTCGGTGATCTTCAAGTGCCTGAAGTGAATCGCCTTCTAGATGACGACGGTAGCGTCGTCTCTTGTGGCCTTCCCGGAACGCCAGAAGACTCACACCTGTTACACGATCACGACGAAGTTCGACACAACGTTAGCGACGTCGTCAGTGCTCCACTCGCGAGTCGAAGGAGAAGAGGAGCCGGTGTCGGAAGCCAAGGAGACGGTGACGTTGATGACGACGACGATGATGACGAAGAGGTGGATGAAGTTGAGATGTCGATTGCACAAAGGGCAGCGGAACAAGCAGAACAGTTAGTTCGTAAAGTTTGGGAGGCGTCTTGGAAAGTGACGCACTTCCATTCGTTACCGAAATGGTTGCAGGACAATGATTTTTTGGTGAAGGGGCATCGGCCACCTCTTTATTCCTTTTGTGCCTGTTTTAAATCTATCTTTAGACTTCACACAGAGACAGGAAACATATGGACACATCTCTTAGGTTCGTTATTTTCGTCGTTTTCATCGTAAGGTGAGGGGGTAATCGTATATCTTTTGAATATTTAAATGTTTTCATCGCAGGTTGCGTCGCTTTTATCGGTGTCGCCACTTATTTCTTAACTCGTCCCGAAATCGAGGTTCAATGGCAGGAGAAGGCCGTGTTTGCTTTCTTCTTCGCTGGTGCCATCGTTTGTCTCGGTCTCAGCTTCATGTTTCACACTCTGAGCTGTCATTCGGAGAAAGTTGGAAAATTATTCAGCAAGTAAGAACGATTTAAAAAAAAAAAAAAACATTTTCTACATTAAGTTTTTAAGAAACAACTTATTTTTGATGTAGTTTCAGCTGATTTTTGAACTCTTATTTTGAAAACAACTTTTTAAAAGAATAATATCAAATTGTTTTAGAAACTAGAAGAGTCAGACTACTTTCACACAAGAGAGGATACATTGTATGATAATATAACTGAATTTACATTTACACCACAATAGAAATGTTCATACGGCGATACATGAACGCTTTCATTGGTGTACATTGTAAATTCAGTATCTTATCTTATACAACGTATCCTCATGTGAAAAAAGCCTAAAGACTAAGGTCACACATGCAGAAAACGCCGACTGAAAGTGTGGCTTAAAATATAATTTATCTAATTTATATATATATATATATATATATATATATATATATATATATATATATATATATATATATATATATATATAATATCCCAGGTCTGTGAATGTGTGTGTGTGTGTGTGGAGTAACAAAAACCATTGAAGCACGTCGTAATTTATATAAATTTAAATGAATGAACCGTTTTTTTTTTCTCAAGGTCAACTATATGTTGAACTCTTCCTTTGGAAAGTGTAGAAGGAGAGAGAGAGAGAGAGAAAAGTGGGAGGGGGTGACTGAAATTGAAATGAAAGGAGTAAAAAAGGAAAAAACGACGCGCATGCGCACAATTGCCTGTGAATTTTGCTCCCGTCATTTATGACGGGTTACCCCACTAGTATTATATATATATTAAGCCAGGTCTGTGTGTGTGTGTGTGTGTGTGTTTAACGCTGTGCAAACCTTGAAGCACGTCGGAATTTATATAAATTTAAATGAATAAATGAACCGCTTTTGTTTCTCAAGGTCAACAATATGTTGCACACTCCCCATCCAAGGACCCCATGATATTAAATTGGAGATGGGAAAAGGTTGGAAAGTGTAGAAGGGGGGGAGAGAGAAACGTGGAAGTGGAAAAGGTTGGAAAGTGTAGAGGGGGAGAGAAACGTGGAGGGAGGAAAAAACTGAAATTGAAATGAAAGGAGTAAAACAGGAACAAACGACGCGCATGCGCACACCAGAGAAAATGAAGAAACCCATTTTCTTTTTCAAATATAAAAAAGGGGAGGGGATAATAGTAGCAAAATTAAACTAGAATTTATCACAGGCAATTGTGCCCAGCATTAGAATTTCTTCTCCTCCGCCCTTTTATGAACGTCATCAATTTCTAATTGGTTTGTTACTTGGTCTGACATCATAAAAGCGCGGAGGAAAAGAAATTCTAATGCTGTGCACAATTGCCTGTGAATTTTGCTCCCGTCATTTATGACGGGTTACCCCACTAGTATATTTATAGTTGAAGTGACTAAATCCTCTTAAGAGCCTAGACAACTCAGTTTGTGCGTGCTGCACGACTTTATAGACGCACTGTTAAGCGATATATTTGACTATATATTTGACTATATTTGACTCCAAAAACGTGGTCTCATTCTAGCCACATTTAGTAGAAATTAAACTGAATTTTTAATGATAATTAACGTTGCAATCGCTTCTTGTATTAATATGGGGTTTTATTGCAATATTCAAAGAGGTTTTTATTTTATACAATTTTGAATTATGCTAATTTGCTCGACTCTTGTTAAAGACCTTTGACTTCAAAGAAGTCCATTTTGCTAGTCGCCTTTCGGTTCTTTAAAATCATCTATCAGCTTTAAGCAAAATTAAGTGCATTCTTCAATATGTTCTACAGATAATTAAGTTAAATTCATGGCGTTTTGAATTGCCGTTTAGTTTGTCACAGCCATTTAGACAACTTTGGAAAAGCAAAATTGACCACGTGTCTGACGGCACGCGAAACTCTGAGAGCGTCTACATGTATGTTCTTAATTGTGTTTTTTTCTGTTCATTCCTTTTTTTTTTAAAGGTTGGATTATTGTGGGATTGCATTGTTGATCATTGGATCGTTTGTTCCGTGGCTCTATTATGGATTCTACTGTAATTTCCAACCGAAGATCATCTATCTCGTAGTTGTGGTTCTTCTAGGCGCTTTGGCCATCATCGTCTCGCTCTGGGACCGATTCGGAGAACCGAAATTTAGGTGGCTTAGAGCTGGTGAGTTGATCTTACTTTTTTTTTCTTAAAGCGTAATTGCGTGCAAATTACACTTTGGAGTTCGGTAAATAACTATGAGTGGTTGAAAAACAATCAAATGGAAAGAAGCTTTTCCGTTCTTCTCGTTATTATGTTGTTAATTAACTACTAAATTAACGTTGAGTCACATTGTTCTGTAGTAAATTGTCACACGATAATATATGCTGCAATCATTACAAAAGTGATTTACAAAGTAATTTTTGATCGGATTTGACTGAAGAAATAGCAGAAGAAAATTTTTGTAGCAAAAATGTTAATAACAAATATGTTAATTAACAAATTTTGATTGTTTTTTTTTGTTAAATGTCGATACCAAAATGCTAATAACAATGTTTTTGCTATTTCTTCGTCGCACGAAAATTGATCCACGAGTAGAATGTTATTAACAGTGTTGTCAGCAGAAACAACTTGCTTGTAACATTTTGTTATCAACATATCAATACTGTCAGCATGTTAATGGAAAAAATAACAAATGCTGAAAGCAAAATATTATTGCCAAAAGTTAATAGAAAAATGTTATGAACATTTCTAGATATTTTTAACAATATTAATAGCAAATGTTGATAACAAAAGTTAATAACATTTTATAGACCGATTTTTAATATTTGTTAAAAACATTGCTAATAACACGTGTTTTCAGCAATGTTACCTCTGGTGTAAAAATGGCCTTAACGCATTTAAACCCGAATTTCATTAGGAGTTTTTCCGCATATCAGTTTTGATAAATCGTCGAGGTTACTGCCTTTTCTCGTAACTTGTGTTTTACGATGAATTTGGCAATCAAAACATTTTTTTTTGCTCAAGAAAGCATAAAAGATTTTTTTTTCTCATACAAACTACAGCAATCAATAATTTCAATCACTCAATTTTCAAGAACTCAGTAGGGAAGAAGCATGGTATCAAAGCGAAAAAGAAACGCACCGAGAAAAAGTGTCACATCAAAGAGTGATTTAAAACATTCTCATTTTCTCGTTTCATTTCAAAAGGCGTTTTCATGGGGTTCGGACTGAGTGGCGTAATTCCAGCAATTCATTATCTATTTGCCGAAGGTTTTTTCAATTCAAGCTTTGTTTATTTAGTATTGATGGGGTCGCTTTATATTCTCGGAGCAATGTTGTACGCTCTAAGGATTCCCGAACGATACTTTCCGGGAAAATGCGACATCTGGGTGAGTGATGGGGGCGACATCTTTCAAAGATGGCCCAGTAGTGATGTTGTATTAAATCTCATCTTTTTTGAACATTTTTCATATTTTTCGGATGTTTTCTTTTTTTTGTTTCAGTTTCACAGCCATCAGTTGTTTCACGTACTAGTCATTGCCGCAGCTTTGGTTCACTTCCACGGCATTTCTGAGTTAGCCATGCATAGATTGAGTGTCGGTAATTGCTTAGCGGACGACGACCTGTCGATCGTAGTTTCGTAATCAAAATAACAAATGGTGGCGTCTTATCTGTTTTCTTCTTTCGTTGCCATCTAACGGTCGATTACTACTCTTGATCGTCGCTTTTTCGTGTCTCAATTTCTCGGTTTTTTTTTTCGTACCCCCCCCCCCCCCCCCCCCCCCCCCCCCCCCCCCCCTTTTTAACCTGATCACCGGTTAATTTCTAGTTTGATTTAAATTTGAAAACTCGATGTTTTGTCCGAGAATATGCCTTAAAAATTTTTTAATTTTCTTTTACGGTCTCTCTACTCGAAGACTGTGGCCCCTTTTCAAATTTTCTTCGAGGTTTTGAGGGGAGGGGGTTGTCTATCGGCATTTTATTAGCGTATCACCTTAAAGAGTGATTAAAACAATTCTCATTTTCGAATTGTATTATTTGACAATTAGGTTACGATACTAAAGCCGACATTAATTAATGGAATCACTAACTCGATGCCGAGATGTTGGTTTATTTTTACCCAGACTACCAGTTTAGACGAAATTCTAGAACAAACCAACTTTGAAAATAAATTCAAAGTTTGTGTTAGAAACTAGAAAAGGGAAAAGAAAAACAAAAATCATATTTTTATGGCGATAGCTTTCAAAGTATAAACTGTAATGGCTGTTTTTTGATGTAATTTTGTTGGTTTTTTTAACTAAAAGTTGGTCGTTAGGTAGCATAAACGTAAATCTTTTGTTTTAAACTGAAATAAAAGTTTAATTTGAACTATATTGTCATAAAAATACGCCATTATTGCACACACACATATATATATATTTTTTTTTGCTTTTCTAGTTTCAAACGAACTTTGACCTATTTTTTATGACGTGCTTCGAAAATGTCCGAGTACATTTGTCCAAATGAAATTTACTCGGAAAAAGAAATAAGAGAGGAAGTCACTCAAATTGATTAACTTTGACCACATATTTTTAAATTAAGTTTAAAAAACATCCCAATTCTGCATTATAGTTTCCTTTTTTCTTCTTCTTCGTTGTGTGCTGTTCCTTTAATACGGTTTCGTGTTAAGTTTCAAAACGAAACAAAAATCTTCATAATAAGTTCGTTGTTGAATATATTCTCTTAAAAAGAATTCGCATCTAATCGGAGTATTTGTTGTTTTTTTCGTAACTCGTAATAACAATGTTTAAAGTTTAATAGACTCCAATCTAATTTTATTTTGTTTGATTTAGATTCCGAGGGAGAAACAATGGGTGGTCATTGTTTAACACGGTGAGAGGGAGGGTGGAGCTTTAGGCATTTTATACAAAATTGAATTGATACATAAAAGCAATAAAGCACGTTAACTAATAGTAAAAAAAAAACGTTTTTTTTTTCACCGGTTTTACTAATGGTTATCGTTTGCACGTATGTCATTTCGAAAGCTTCTTTAAACTGAGCACGGCTCAATGTTACCGCCAACATGTCCCCATAAAAATATTTCTGTGGCGTCTTTTCGATTTTAATATTCAGGGCAATTTAATTGTTCCGAATGTTCGGACTGCTATATTTCAACTTGTGACAATATGCTTCCTTTAGTTGCTCAGTTTTGTGATTATATAATGAATATGCAAATGAACAAAGTTAATAATTAAATGCATCTAAAAAAAAAAAGAACCTCTCCAGATTTCTGAATATTTAGCCCTCGATTGAACTCGAGTTAATTAAAGCCGCAAGCTTATAAATACTTTTAAAATTTTAATTTGATTAAGAGCAACATATGAAATAATTTCAAGATGAACTTGAAACTAAAAAAAAGTCTAAATCAATTTCAGTATAATTTTAAAAGGGAAATTGTTATTGCTTTTTAAAAAGAAGTAATTTTACGTTTTTGTTGTTGCAAAGTTTGCCGCTTCTCAAAGTGCAATAAGAAGTTTATTTTTAAAGATAGCATCATGGAAATACATTATGCGCCCGAATTTACTATTCGGAAGTTTTGAGAAAAAAAGCGGTTGTCGTGGTTTCCCTTGTACTATATATAAATATATCAAAGAATTAAAGTTCATTATATCAACGTAAAAAAAAGAACTCACTTATCTATATTAAGTCTTATAATTTGAAACCGTTTCTGAGAAGAAGCTAATAACAAAAGAGTTCAACATCAAAGAACTTAATTGGAGAATTGGTAAAGTTCCAACTACATAGTTAAGTGCTGTCACACAATTGTTCGAAATTCATTTAAGAGGTAGAGAAAGATGCATTAAATAAAGCGGACTGATTTGAGTGACGACAAAAAGACATTACCAATTTGGAAAAAAACGTTGTTGAACTTTTAACTGGGGAATTTTATTTCGAGAACAGTAATCGCATATGAAGACAAGAATTCGATTTGATCAATTCTATAATTGACAGTTAGGTTTCACATAGCTGAAAACGGTGACAGTTGTCAAGAGTTGGGGGATTTCTTTGTGGCTTTATTTGAAAACGTCTAATTTAGTACAACCCCTTGACGAAAGCAGTCAGTAACTCGTGTTTTTGTCTGATTTCATTTTTGCAAACGCTGCCGTTCTTCAAAGCAGTACTTTTATCAGCATGGCAAGCGTTAGTCGTTTTCAAAAGAAGCCCATTGTCTCGAAAAAGCAAGTTTCATTCCGTTTTAGCCCGAATTCATGGTGCAAGTTCAAAGTGCCAAGGTTCTTTCGCGAGGAGCTTGAGAATAATGACCAAATTCAGGAAGGGAAAGGAATCATTGGAATTTCAAATTTAACCCTCCAAACAGGGTTTCAACATTGAGCTAGAATTTTTCTATGTTGAAACACTGTTCAAGTTGAAATTCTCGTAGCACGTTTTCTTAAATTTCGGGCTAAGTGTAGATTGTGTCCATTAGGTAATAGGCCTGCATATCCTCACTTTCTAGTTATTAATTTTATTTCTGCCGATAGACTTATTATAAAGTTTATTTTATTCTATCGAAGACATTTAATTTAGCTGTGGAAGCTGATAAAGTTCCAAATTTAAATTTAAAAAAAAGCTGATTTTGGACGATTAACTCTCAAATCAGTTTTTTTGGTTTATTTAATTCTGAACACATTCAGTCTTAGTCGATTGTTTTAATATTTTAATATAATTAATTATATACGTGATTTTTTGAAATTTTATAATTTGTAAACAATTACATAGATAGTATTCTAGTTAATTTAGAGTTCCTGGTTAATTTAGTTGCCATTTGCCGGTAACTATGTTTATATATAAAAATGCTATGGTGTTTAATTTTCTTTTAAATTGTAGTATGCACCGTATTATTATAAAAGCAATTTTGTGTGTGCGCGTAAAGGTACGTTTCCACTTAGACTCGTGAGTCCCGTATACGTGAGTTTGAAACATGATATTGACAAAAAAAATACTTTTGTCTATAGACTCAAAAAATGTTGTGAAAGCAATTGAAAATGTTGCTGGGCACATGTTGCTAGCGCAAAAAGCAACACTATTTTATGTTTCTTTATAAACAATTGTACAGAAAGCAGGGGGATGGGTTTTAGAATTTTAATCCGAATCGCAATCGGAATTTAATCGATAATTTTTTGGTATTTTAATCGGAATTCGTATCTAAAACATTTTGGGAAAAAATATTTACAATTGGAATGGGTATTACGAAAAAAAAAATATTGTAATTGCGATCGACATCGAAAATATTCAATTTATTGGTACTGGAATCGAAATCGGAATTTATGTTTGTTTCCCAAATTGCCATCCCTGACAGAAAGGGAAAAACGAGCCTGTCAGTGCTCATTCAGATACGAAAGAAACGCCTATATCTCTTGAAGTCCTCTTTAAAATGTTCATTTGTTTATAAATGCAACATATACATGAATCTGGACTTGTATACATTTCATGAGGATGTTTAAGGGTAGGTTAACACTCAAGACTCATAAGTGTACAACATGACCTTAACAACAAAAACGTTGTTTACACAAACTCAAAACAAAAATGAAGTTTTTGTTGTTAATGAGAATAATGAGATGTTTGTACATTTTATCTTTTCAGAGACTCGTGAGTCTTTTGAGTGGAAACTTTGCTTAACAGACACATAAGTACAAGTGGAAACGATTCTTTATGAAATTATGAAGACAGTGAAAGGTTTTATTTTTAAATTAAAGTCTTCTTCGTTACTTTTTGAAAAAAAAAGCATGTTTGTGAAGTTGTTAAATATCATTAATGTGTGTACATACTGAGAAAAGAAATTGTTTGGACATATTTTGAACATGTTTTTTCTATTAGTGAAATGAAAGTTGTTTATTTTTTAATTGTTTGGCAGGAAGAAAAAAAAAGATTGCGTTTTTTTTTTAAAAAATGATGAAAATGCATTGAAAAGGTAATTACTGAATTTGATGAAAATGACACTTAAACAAAGAAGAATGTTTTAAATCAATTTTTCTGACATTTTGTTTGAGTGTTTTTTGTGCATATTTTTCATTGTTTGTTTGTGTGTGCCGTGCATATCTGTAAGACATTCTAATTACTAATTAATTCATAATTAATGATATTGTAATTTCAACGAGAGTGCGAAAAACAAAAAAAAAACCTTTTGTGTTTTAAACAGATTTGTAATTCTTCCACTTTTAAAAGTAATATTTGATTAATTACAGAAATAATTTTGGTTCAATGGAAATTTTTTTTCGTGTTTTTGTCAATTTTGTTCTTAAAATATTTTCATTTCAGATTGTTAAATGGTTATTTAAAAATTGGATTTCATGGTTTTGATTAAATTCTAGCCTCTACAGTAAGTAACAAATTATTGCATTGCCTTCCTTTATATATAATTTTACATTTTGAGATTATTTTATTATTTTATGTGAAATTTTGATGGAAATTTCGCCAAGTTTCTACAAGACATGGAAATCATGTTAAGGTATAACAATTGTAGAGTTCGTAACAGGTATTTTTCTACGCGACTAAGCAAATTTATTTTTCTACTTGAAATGTTTTCCTACTTTCCTAAATGTGCCATTTGGTATTTTCTAATGCTTAAAAACATTCGTTTACATTTCCTTTTTGTGCGATTCTCAAAATTGTCATTGTGAAATCGGCCGTATAACGCCAAGTCCGGCTGTGTGGCCCATCGAGGAAAACCCTGACAGACTTGTACATTTGAAGCGTGCATTTCCAAAAACGTTGCAGATGCCGAAATTTGAATTTTTCAGAAGATGGAAAAAAACAAATTTTCTACTAAACCAATTACATTAAAGGCATAAAATATTGTAAATACAATTTACAAGAAGCTAAGAAATGAAGAGAATGTATTAAGAATTATTAATCAGTATTAGAATATTATTTTTTTTAATTTTAAACTTCAGTTCCAAAAACGTAAATGCCAACCAGAGGGCAACTGGGGCAAATGCCAGACGGGCTAGTATTCAATTGGGCCCACTGTTTTTTTCAAAACAATATTCCCAATCTAGTATAAAATACCAGGGCCAATTATTTTCTCAGCACCCGTCTGATGCAAACAAGCAACATATGCTGACAAGTTGTCACTATAGTGACATTGTTGGTATTTACAACGTTACTATACAGGCAAGTGTGCCTAGCAGTATAAATTTTGTTGGCCCCGCCCTTTAATGACGCCAGACCAAGTAACAAGCCAATTACAAATTGAAAAGAGCAGAGCCATGTGACATCAGACCAAGTAACAAACCAATTAGAAATTGATGACGCTCATAAAAGGGCGGGGCCAACAAAATGTCGCTACTGGGCACACTTGCCTGTCGCTACTATAGTCACTAATTGGCTGTTATTACAACGTTATGACTTGCACCACAATTCTACTTCAATTTTTTTACCACTGGAAACAGCACTTTTGTGACAAGCAAAATTGCCCTGCAAAACGCATTGGCGTTTACAACCCATTTTCGATTCACCCTTATGTTGCATTTACAACGTTTTGGAAATGTATGCTTCATATAGGGATATTAATTTATAATACTGCCGAACATATTGATTTTGACAAAAGCACAGCAGAAACACTGTGATAACTTGATAAGTTATGTGGCTGTTATGTCCTTTTTATTTCAAGTTTGCGGTTTTTTGCACTTCTAGTTGTTGTTTTTTGTGACCCACATTTGAATAAGGCGGATATGAGGATAAACGGAAATATATAAAAAAAATGTTATGATTTTTACAGTTAAATATTAATTAATATAAATATTTTTTTAAAAAAAATAATTTCCTGTTTATAATTTTTTATTATATTAATGATAATTGAGACATACAATAATATATGAGAATATGGTACTCATTGAAATTTGAATAGAATAATTTCTTAGAATTGGACGAATTTTTTTTATAAAAAAAAGTGTGTTAAGTCCTGTTTTCTATTATTCACCTTTTGTTCTTTTTTTTTCTCCAAATTTAAAACAGTTTTCTTAGGGGAGATTGAAAACACTTTCTTTGTTTTAGGTCAATGGAACACATACATCATTGAATAAATGGGGGATGATGACGATCAGGGTTTTTATCGTTGTTCAGTGACTTGGGGCTTAACTTGATTCTAAACTTCCTAGTGAAAAAAGGGCAATTCATTTACCTGAATAAGCGTTAAGTTTAATCAGAATAAATTTTAAAGTGGTTTTCAAGTGTAAACGCCACTTGAACTCTGGATAATTCAATTTTTAAGGAGACAAAATTATGAGAAACTTGAAAGGGAGCTTCAATCATTTAGGATAATTTCATGTTGATATCTTTTAAAATAAACCTTTAATGTCCGTTTGAAAATAACCCAACTTTAAGCAGACGATATTTTTTTTAAATTTTTGTCTTTAAAAGTTTATTTTGAAAGATATCGACATGAAAATTTATTATTAAATGCAGAATAATCAGTTGTGCGTGAAACATCTTAAATAAACACAAAGATAATGAATTTCTGTAATTTATAGTGATTTTTGAGACTTTGGGTTAAAGCCCTGGATCCTTTGGAGCCATCCTGAGTCCTGAACTTTTTAAAATTTTGGTGATTTTATTATAAAAAGCAAAATCTATTTTTTTAGAATTTGCTATAAAATAATTTTTATCTTGTTTTTCCTAGTTTTAAATTTTTTTTTATGCTTAGGAAGGGGGTCACACATGCTGAAAAATCAACAGAAAATAGAAATTTAGAAGTAGAGTGTAGTTATATATCTGTATCGTTCCTTTCTATTCAAAAATATACAGTATATGGCGCTTTTGGTAAATTCCTTCAAAAGTGTGCGATTCAGTGAGATGTTTTTTCGGCATGTGTGATCTAATATCTTTATCTTACATAATTATTAAAGCTTTTTGGTGCTTCTTAAGCATGTGGAGCTAGCTCTCTTGTAGTATTTTCAAGGTATTTAAACACTGTTTGAAACTAATCAGCATTTGTTGAAATACAGTTCATTAGATTTCATTGAAAATATTAGTTAATTTTGATAGAAATGATATATATATTTTTTTCTTCTTCCGCATTGTAACAGGAAGATTTTTTTATTTCATATAAGTTAAACTATCCAGCTGTTTTTTCTGTATTGTTTATGTCTTTCAAGTATAATTATTATTGGTTTCCCCAGCCTTGTTTTTTTTTTACTTTCTCAAATTTTCTGTTGGGAAGAAATTTTTATGTCATTCCTTTCATTTGGCCTTATTTTTCATAATGTGAATATATTCTTCATTGTATTATTTAGGCTATGTTTATGTCCAGCTGAGTGGCTTTTTTTTCTATCAAATTAAGGGAAAGTTTAGATTAGATAGGGGATGATGGTTCCAACCAATACCCAAGGGCCAATTTTCCAGACAAGACTCAACTCAACGGCTGGCTATGTTTTAGTTTTCCTGTTAATTTTCAGGTTATTTTAAGTTAAATTATCAATATCATAATATGATGAAATTTAATTGGATTTTAACAAAATCTCCTTTAATTTGTCTGTCAACCATTTGAAAATGTGTTGTTTTTAATATTAATAATATTAATTAAAAACAATAAAATCAGTCAGTTACAGCCAAATTATAAGGTTTGTTAATTTGAATTTAATTAATAATTTTGTGTGTTCATTAGGCCTATATTTATGAATTATAAATTTAATTATTTAACCTCAATTCAGGAAGATCAGATTAATTTTCATATCCTTGTTATGAGTTCTGTTAACTTTGTCACACGTTTATTCATTTTGACTAACGTAAATATTGACTGACAGAACAATTTTCTGACACAGTTTGTGATATGTAAAAAGTCAGTATGTCAGTAGTTTATTGAAAAGTAATTAGTAGAGCTCGGATTTTTATGCAATGTCAAGAATATGTTTCTCAATCTGTGGCCCAAAGGCCAATTGTGAAGTAACCAATCAAAAACACTGGTTAGAGGCTAGAACTCTAGTTGACAACGAATAGTAATCAGACATCTAGCCTTTAACCAGCCTTTTTGATTAAATAAAGCATAATTACAGTTGCTCTAATGATGATGATGATAGCTTCACAATTGCTACTTGGGCCACAGATTGAGAAACATTTGCTTGATATTTATGCATAAAAATTCGAGCTCTAGTAATTATAGCAACTTTACAGCTGTTGTAATTGAAGTTTATTTTTTTTTCTTCTCTGTTTAATTGAAGCTAATTATTAATTATTAATTAGTAATCAGTTTCAATTACTAGGGCCTAAAACAAAAGGATTTCATTGACTTGTGCAGTATTAATTATGCAAACTGTAAATTTACTTTTAATTTCATACACTTGACTGAAATAATCATCAAAATGACTAATTAATTAAATGTGTTGTTACTCAAGAGTAAAGTTACTTGTATTTTGAATGCATAATTTTTTTTAAAAAATCAAAACGGCAGCTGATTATGTTAATAATTTAATTACTATATTTTTAAACATAAATTGTATGCAAATTTTAAATCATCGTGGATGAAAAAATGTGAAATTTCATCCTTTTTAAATAACTAAAAAGTTTATTTTTAAAAAAATATGATGATGAAAATACTCTCATGAACATTTTGGCCTAACTAATACCTAGTACACACCTGATAATTTAATTGCATTTAAATAATAAACGTGTTCTACAGAGCCCTGTTAAGGACAAACAAACAATATGTCGTCGAATTGAATTTATTCAGTTAATAATCTCAAAATATGTATTGAGATTAATACTTAAATATAAAATATATAAACTATTGACAAAATATTATTTTAGTATTTCAATTTAAAATATTAATAATAAAGTCAATTTTTATTTGGGTTCATGTCCTTAACTGGATTCCGTCTAATTCACCTAAACACATTTAATTTGAATTCATTTAGCTCGTGTGTGTGTACAAGGTATAACAATCTACTATTCTAGTTTTTTAAATGTTTTATGATTTTTTTATGAACAAGTAACTTTCGAACTTTTGATTATTCTGCGTTTCAGAAAAGCAAAGAACACTAAATAGAAATTGAAGCGTGTTAGAAACTAGAACGGTAGCTGAATCACTTTTTAGTTTTTTCTGCAAACAGCCGGTTGGCCTATGGCAGAGGGATCTTAAAAATAACCTGCATTGCAAATATAATATTGTTCTGTCTTGCAGGAACAAAGTTATGTGAAACTAGAAAATGTTTTACAAACTAGAAGGGTAGCTCAATTTTTAACGCTATTTTCACATTGATATATTTCAAAATACACTTTTTATAAACAAAAATTAAAAAGTATCGTCTGCTTAAAGTTGGGTCATTTTCAAATTGTCATAAAAAGCTTCTTATTAAAGATATCTAACATGAAAATACTTTAGGTGATTCAGCAGCTACCCTTCTAGCTTCTAAAACAATTTCAATTTTTGTTTCTGAAAGACAGAATAACCAGAGTTCGAAGGCCTTATTTTACATTTTAAAACTAGCTTAATGTTACTTTAATGTCATTTTTTTACATTTTTCATTTATTTAAAACTTTTATCAGAGACAATTTTCCCATCAAAGGGTTATTTAATACAAACAAGTTTAACTACAACATATTTTTGACCCTGAAATTGTACAAATTAAATTTTAACAATATAAAATTGACTTTAGAAGATCATTATTATTTGTTTTTGTTTTTTTTTTCTCATTGGAGTTTTTGTTGTAAATTTTAAAAGTTGAACACTTTGTTCTGTCTGGTTTTCTATTAATGTGGTGACCCACAAGATGTTCTCCTATCATTTGAAAGGTAAAAAAAGAGAACGTCCACCTTTTACCGGTCTCTCTCTTTTTTAAAAATAATCTCCCCTTTTCTTCCGTATAAAAACAAGTTGAGTTTTGTAAAATAAGCTATTCATTTAAAACTTGTTTTCCATGGTTTAACACAATCATCTTTTTTAGCCATTTTTTAAAGAAAAAGAGAGGAATTTTTATATTATATTTATTTGATTTTATTCATTTAACAATGGTGTCTATGAAATTTGTGATGGGACAAACAAGACTTTTATTATCTATATTTTTAATATTATTAGTGGTTTTTAATTTATCATCATCATCATCATTATCATCATCATCATCATCATCATCATCTGGTCATTATCAAAGAAATAGAAGGCAAGTGGCTGGTAACATTGATGCTGCACTTCGAAACCCGAGTTTTGTCAGGTTTCAATTGGCTTGTCTTTTGGATCGAAGTCCCTGTGATAGAATTGGACAAAGAATTAAAAGTGAGTCTCTTTCTTATATAAATAATAATAGGTTATGAACCCACAGAATCAATAAAACCCCAATTTTATTATTAAAGTATAGCCTATTATGTATAAATAAATAGCAACCACAAAATGTAATTATAAAATGTTTTTTTGTATTTTACACGTGAATTTCATCAATTTATGTTTACTATTTTCATAGAAATTTTTATTGAAATAAGAAAAGTACATAATATTTTAGAACTTCTTTATGTAGAAATTTGCCAATTTTGTCTTAATCAGTTTTTTAATTATTTTAGTTAAAATTTATTCGCAATCTAATATATTTCATTTGCTCGAAATGTTTGCCAAGAATGTTACAAAATAACAATAAAATCCTATTATAATAGAGTCTCGATTATCCGAGGTTCCATGTTATTCGAGCTTATAAAAGCCGGTTATTTTTTTTTTTGTATTTGCAACTAATTTGAGAATTAATTTGTTAGCTTTAACTTTTTTTCTTCCCATTATTTTCTTATTTTTGTGATAACAGCCATGACAGTTTTTTTTTGCCTTACATTACTTTCTTTTTTATGTACAGTAGTGAAAGAATGCAACTTAAGTATATACTTTTCATTGTTTTCAAACAATATACATAACAAGACAAACTTTTTCGTGTTAACCGAGTTTGGCTGTATCCGAGCTGTTCTTGGGTCCACATTAGCTCGGATAATCGGGACTCTTAATTTACTAAACTAAATTTCAGTGTAGTCATTTTCTCAGAGTCTTTTGAATGGTTTTTGATTTGATAAAAAAAATGTGACTATTCTTAAAAATATTTAAAATAAAATTTTTTAATATATATTTTTTTTTTTAAAAAAAATTCAATAAATATTTTCATGAAATATTAAACATTAATTGATGAAATCTAGTTATAAAGTCGTTGCTATTTATTTTTTTCTATTTATTTGTTTAACAATTACGTATACAATAAAAATTATAATTATTATTTGAAGTTAAATTGTTGAGAATTGTCTTAAAATTGATAAATAAAAAATTTGAATAATGATCATCAAATATTTTTTTTATTATTAAAACTAAACACAAAAGCTGATATGTAAATAACATTTTAATTAATTATTAATAATAATAATAATAATTATTTATTGTCACAAAGGTGAAAAATGAAATATCACAACTTACATGGGACAAATACATCATTTCTATACATGAAAACAATGATAATTTTTATTATATAAATATTTTCAAGTTCTCATTTAAAAAAGGAACAAAAATACTAGTTATATATTTTTTTTTGCGGAAGTCCAGTTGAAGTTTGAGGATAAAATTAAGCAGAAAATGGAAGAGGGGAGTAGGAGGGAAAGTTGAATGACCCATTTGCTTTTTTTGTTTTTGTTGTTGGTTGTGCCTTTTCCTAATAAATTAAGAGAGGTGTAACAACTTTCTTTGAAATTCGATGCCATCAAAAAAACAAGTATCTTGTGTATGAGCGCCATTTGATTACATACTTAACAAGAACAATAACCAAAAAAATAAATAAAGCTTTGATTAGGGAAAACGCCCACCTTTAAATAAAAGTCAAGATTTACACTGAATTGATATTGATTTTTTTTCTAGAAGTACAAAAGAAACTTGTGCTTTTTGAGTATAAATTTTTAATAATGAAAAAGATGAGACATATTTTATTAAAGTGGTTTAAAATTGGAAACGCTACATAAAATCTGATTATTACATTATATTCACGTGCAAAATGAAGTGAAAATAAAATGTTGTTTTAGAAACTAGAATGGTAGGCTAATATCATGTTGATATCTTTTAAAATAAGCTTTTTTCATGCGAGTTCGAGCCAACTTTAAAAAATAATCGTTTATCTAAAATTAGTCTAAAATGTTTATTTTGAAAGATGGTCCAGCTACCGTTCTAGTTTCTAACACACCTTCTTAATGTTGGTCTTTTTAAAACGCAAGAGTTCAAAAATCGGCTGTTTCTATCTAATCTTTATTATTTGCTTTTCAGGACCAATATTAAGGAGAAATTGAAAGTGTGTTAGAAACTAGACTGGTAGCTAAAACAGACTTAATAGCATTTTAATGTATATGTTTTTTTCAAAATAAACATTTTATAAACAAAAATTTAAAATGATCATGTAAAGTTGTGTTATTTTCGAACTCACAATACGAAGAGATTATTTTTTAAAATGTGTCATTGGGCTGCCCTTCTAGTTTCTAAAACATTTTCAAGTTTCTTTTAATTTTGCTCCTGAAAAACAGAATAATCACAATTCGAGGGGCTTTTATACTTTAAAACAACCTTAATTAAATGAAGTAAAGACAACAAAAAAGTTGAATTTGCAAAAATAAAAACACATTATGAAAAATTTATAATGATAAATTGAAAGTAATTTAAATATTTTATTAAAAGTTTCCAAAATAGGATATATTACGAAAAGAACTATTTCTTCTATTCTTATTATAGAATTTATTATTATTATTATTATTGTGTTCTACTTTATATATAAATATTTCTTATGAACGCAAACACTTCCGTGTTTTTTATAGTTTTATAAGAGAAACATAAATTTATATTTAAATTAAAAGTTTTATTTTGCTTATCATTGTTTTTAATTTAACAGTGAAAAGGTTGTTTTAGGTAAAAACAATATTATTAGATAGTATTTAATTAAAATTATCTTTTTATATAAAATTCTTAAGTTCATTATCCTATTCTATTTTTTTTTACAACAATTTGATATTTTAAAATATAAACTATTCATAATTTATGAATGTTGGTAATTTTTGAATTATTCATTAAGCTTTTAGTAAACTAGAATTGTAAATCTATAATTCATAAATAGTATATTAAATATTAATAGCATATTATTAATTAATTTTGAAGACTGCATAAAACATAAAATAAGCTTTTATAATACAAATATTATTTTATTGTTATATATTGTGATTTTGTTTTTAAGGTCTTTTGCCTGAAATGGTGGCCACTGGTCATTGTTCTCAATGTTCACCACAAGAAATTGGTCAAGCAGGGAAAGTGATGTTTTTTATTCAAGAACATTATCCAATGGAATTTGATCTTTTGGAGAAAAAATTTGTATCAGATTCTCAACTTCAGGAAGAACAAAATTTTGACTAAAGTAATGACGAGTTTTTTTTAATGAAAATTATTTAAATTTTAGTTAATGAAAATGATTTTTTTTTTAAATTATTTTTTTCAGGACATTTGATTGGAATTCCGTTTTGTGTTGTCACTAATTTAACATCATCATCAACAACAAAAAAGCCAGATCTTTCATAATATTAATATGAAAAATGTTTATTTGTACCATCTTTTTAAGGGGAGGTTTATAAAATACAGTGTAAACCGTTTAAGATGAAATTAAAGGGACAGGAATATTTATTTCGAGTTAAACGTTTTGTTTTAAAATAATTTTGATATTATTTTAATTAACCGGACCAAACATTTAAATTTTTCTTGTTATCCGGTTTTGTGTTTAACTGTTTTCACTGTATTTTATTGAGAGGAAAACATTTTTAATTATTATTTGAGAAAAAAAAACTAGTTATTTTTTTTACAAAATTGTAATATCTCAATTATATGAGATTTTATTGTCAATTATATTGGTTGAAATTGTGAATATTTTCTTTGAAATTATATATTTGAAGAAAACAAAAGTGTGTAATTTATTGAAATTTGACAAAAAATGGTCACGGTATACAGAGTGATCCAAAAGTTTTTGTTATATTGACGAAATAATTAATTTTATATAATTGTATAAATTAAAAGCCAATGTAGATGCTTCAAGAAACATAAAAGACCAAATGTTTTTACATTTAGTCTTATTTTTTTACATGAATGGCGCTTCATACATAATAAGCTCATTGACATCAAACTGCTTAAAAAGCGCTTAATAACTGAACGTATTCGAACTAGCGTTTGAACATTCTAACTTAGTGTGAGCATGCGCATTACCGTCTATTGTTTTACATTTAGGAAAGTGATTGCTGATTAACGTTATCAGCGCCATTTATTGGTCGACTTTACAGTAAACTGCGTACATGAAACAATAGATGGTGCTGCTAACGTTAATCTGCAATCACTTTCCTAGATGTAAACTATAGACGACAATGCGCATGCTCACACCAAGTTAGACTGCTCAAACGCTGGTGTTTTCGATGACATGGCATTTTTATTTAATAGGAACAATTTTTTTTTTCTGGTCACGGATAATTAATATTTTAATTAAGGTAAAATATTTTATTGACAATTTCTTTTTATAAAAACATACAATTATATATTATTAACTGGCAATATTGTATTATATATGTTTCAAGGTGATTTGTTTTGAAGGTATTTCAACCGTGATGTACCCTAACAAGATTTTAAAAATGGAAGGTTTCAGGCGGCCATCTTGTGTCCTATTTTGTACGTATATGTAAATGCATCATAAAATCACGATAAGAAAGTTGCGAAACAATTTTTAAAAATGTTGTTTATTAGTTCAGTTTCATAGTACATTTAGATTCTAACATTAAAATCTTATCACTAGTGAAATATTATTGTTATTTATAGCGAAAATGTAATTAATAAGAAAGCGAAACGTTAGACAGGTGTGATAAGTATGACGTGTGGTTGAAACGCTTCAGCAATAAGATCCTTGATCAGTTTTTGGCGCCATAATCATTAAGATGACGTCATCGTCATTCATGGTGATGATCTAATGTTAAGGGTGTCGGCTTTCTTTTGTTATTTTTTTTTTCACTTGAAAAAAAGTTTTCAGTTTTCTTTTTATCATAAAAGTTCAGGTAAAAATAAGTTTTATCGCGTGTTTATTTTTTTTATAAGGACATTAAGTTGACGATTGTTTACTTGGACGGCCGGCTGCCTTTCAATGGAATTTACTTCGGTAAGTTTTTTTTAGTGGAGGGTAACGGAAGCCCTATAGGGTAATTTGGGTCTTAGACGGCCACCACGTGATGTTATCTTAGTTTGCTATGATTTTTTTTGTTTCACGTGGCGATCGATTTGTTATAACCGGGTTTAACGTCAGCGTTTATAGTTTTTTTAAAACGACCACAGTCTCTTCCTCTCTCTCCTGTACACAGAGGCTAAGGCCTGTTTCACACGAACCACTTTGTGGCGCCACATTAAGGGATGGTGGGTTTTTAGCAGACAGAGGGGCTCCCCTATAGTAAAATGGGGGTTCGTATGAACTGCTGCTACTACTACAACGGCGATGAGTGGTTGAGTCTTGGCCACAAGTGGCGACCACTGTTTTTTATTGACTATAAACACAATGATTATCTTTTTGAAAGAGTTGTAAAGATTGCCTAGTCATTATGCGTATTTCTAATTATCTTTAATTACCCCTAATTAATTAAAGATGTTTTTTTTTATATAAACAGATGATTTTTTTTTGAAATTTTTTTTTAGAAAAACTAGAAAGTGTTTTAGAAATTAGAAAGGTAGCTATAAAATCGTTTATTTTCATGTTTTGATATCTCTTTCAAAATAAACTTTTTATAGACAAAAAATTTAAAAAAATAAAAATATTCATCAGTATAAAGTTGAGTCATTTTATCAAACTCACGTAAAAAAAAAGCTTATTTTGAAAGATGTCAAACATGAAAATACATTGAGTGATTGAGCTACCCTTCTAGTTTCCAACAGACATTCAAGTTTCTTTTAATTTTGCACCTGAAAGACAGAATAATCAGTGTACGAGAAGTGTCGTTTACACTTTAAAACTCGTTTAACTTGAATTTAAACTTGTATAGGCTTTGTAATTGTTATTTAATTTAAATTTTACATTGTGAAATGAATGTTTTGAGATCTTGTATAGTTTTAGTCGCTGAGCAACTCAGGCGGCGTTTTTGATTTTTTGCAAAGCGCTTTATTACAATAATATTAAAAGAGGATGTGATAGTGAATTACTGACTGTAAACATGGCATAAATATATAAAAACTAGTGGGGTAACCCGTCATAAATGACGGGAGCGAAATTCACAGGCAATCCTGCCCAGCATTAGAATTTCTTTTTCTCCGCCCTTTTATGACGTCAGACCAAGTAACAAACCAATTAAAAATTGATGACGTTCATAAAAGAGCGGAGCAAAAGAAATTCTAATGCTGGGCACAGTTGCCCGTGATAAATTCTAGTTTAATTTTGCTACTATTATCCCCTCCCCTTTTTATATTTTAAAGAGAAAATGAGTTTTTCATTTTCTCTGGTGTGCGCATGCGCGTCGTTTGTTCCTTTTTTTACTCCTTTCATTTCAATTTCAGTCACCCCCTCCCACTTTTTCCTCCCTCCACGTTTCTCTCTCCCCCCTTCTACACTTTCCAACCTTTTCCCCCTCACCAGTTTAATATCATGGGGTTCTTGGATGGGGAGAACGCAACATAATTTTGACCTTGAGAAAAAAAAGCGGTTCATTTATTCAAATTTATATAAATTCCGACGTGCTTCAAGGTTTACACAGCGTTAAACACACACACTCACATACACAGACCTGGCTTAATATATATATAAAATATATAAGGCGTGTATTTCAATAACGTTGTAAATGCCACATAGGAGTGAAATACGTTTACGTCGAAAATAGTAATTCGAGTGGTAATATGGCCAGTCACTTTAGGTTTTTAAAACTGAAGTGAAGTTTAAAAAAAGGTTTTAAAAAAATATTTTAATACTGATTACTAATTTTTTAATAAATTCTCTTCATTTCTTATCTTCCCGTAAATGGTATTTACGATATTGTATGATTTTAATGAAAATTTATAGAAATTTTTTTTTCTATCTTCGGGGGGAAAATGTAAATTTTGGACGTTTTTGGAAATATGCCTGCTTTAACGTTGCTTCAGTTTACGCAGTTGGAGATTTTTTTATTATTTGAAGTTATTAGAAGAGGAAGATGACGTCAAATGAAAGAATAAATGAATGAGAATGATGTGATTTTTGTTTCAGTGTGAAAAGTGTGTGAGGTGTGATGTGTTATTTATACACGTGATCGATTGTATTAGCCTGGAATTTATATTTCTATTTTATCCTTGTTTCACTTCTCTTTCATTTTCTTAATGTTTCATTTATGACCACCTTTCTTTCATTTCACATTTTATCATCATAATCCATATGATAAAAAAAGCTAACATATAGTAACAATTGAAGAGAGAGAGAGAGAGAGAGAGAGAGAGAGAGAGAGAGAGAGAGAGAGAGAGAGAGAGAGAGAGAGAGAGAGAGAGTAATATCTGAATAAAAAAGCCATTTTGCTTCACTCTCTAATGTACATTTATGTGGACCTTTATACATATTTAATCGGATGTTCTTTTTTTTTTTGTAATTCAAGTGGATATTATTATTATTCATTTCTTTTTCTCTTTTTCTTGTGTGCGTGTAGATTACGGGTTTAAGCTTAGCTTTTTCTGCACAATTGCTAGACAATGTGAAGAATAACATTAGCCCAAATTTCAGAAGAAAAAAAAAAAAAACTTGACACTTAAGAGGGAGATAGAGAAAAAATACTTGTATAAATGCACGGTAGATGGCGTCTGCAACCCCTCCATAGGTGGCAAACTACACACGTGCCAAATGAGTTGAAATAGAATGCACGTGACAAACTTATACCCATAACTAGGGCTCGGATTTTGATGCAATATCAATTGGAATGTTTCTCAATTTGTGGCCCAAGTACCAATTGTGAAGTGACAATCTTGTTAAGATAACAAAAAATTGATAACTGACAATAATTGACAACTGATAGTAACCAGACATCTAGCCCCTCTAACCAGTTTTTTTTATTAGAGAAAAAGCATAATTGCAGTTGCTCTAATGATGATGATGATTACTTCACAATTGGCTCTTGGGCCACAAATTGAGAAACATTCCAGTTGATATTTCATCAAAATCCGAGCCCTACCCATAACATAATATAAGTGAAGAGAGAGCACGTGTAGAGAAATAGCGATGACGCAATTAAAAGTTTGCCACGTGAAATAAAAAGGAAGAAGGTGAGTCATAGTTGAAGAAGTGTCAGTACATTTCTATGAAAGGAAGGCTAGTGGCGCCATCTAATGTTAAACAGGGACTGTAAAAAGTTAACCAGAGTTAATTTTCAAAACGTCACTTCCTGTATTCAAATAAATTTAGCCTACAAATAACATGGTGGATAAGTGAGAGCCAGTCTTCGACAATCTTCGACTGAATGAGGAATGAAAATTTCACAAAATTGACAATCAAGGAAGTGAAACCAAACAGGAAGTGACACAAAAATCATTATCCACCAGTAAAAGTGTTTTAAAAATGAAAAGATATAAAAGTTGCTCTTTTAGCTTGTCTGCAGTTAAATATAATCGTGGTTATGTAACTACAGTTAATTTTTGTAGTGGAAAATCATGTTTTTTTTCTGCACTTACGGTCGAGCCTTTATGGAGGGCCGTTCATGTCAAAATGTCTCAATATTATTGTTCAGTATTTATATCTGCAAATCAAATAATAATAGATATATACTAGATTTCATTATGAATATTCACAATTATAGAATTATGGATATCATCCATATTTGAATTGTGGATATCACCAAGTAATTGAATTATAAGATGCGGCAATTTTGACATGAATGACCCTCCATAGTGGTAACGAATGGTTCGACCAAAATTGCAGAAGAAAAAAAAAACAAACAAACACGGTCTAATTTAAATTTTAATGTGAACGGTTCAACAGTTGAAGTTGAATTCATCTTGAATTTGGGTCATTGACCTTATTGCTTATTGATAAATTTGAACGTGTTGTGATTGAGCCCTTATTTCCGGTCTCAGTTCCGTTCTGAAATTAGATCAACATAAAGAGATTATCAATTATCTCCGGTTTGGTGCCAATTGCAGACAAGAAACAAAAGAGGAAATCAATTTCCGAACAGCAATGTCAGAATAAAACTTTTTGTATCGACTTCACGATTAAGAATGCAATTAGATCATATATTTTTGTGCGTGTAGTTGTTAGATGGCGCCACTAGCCATCCTCCCATATAAATGTACTGCAGACACTCTTCTTCCTTTTTTTTTTCACGTGGCAAACTTTTAGTTGCGTCATCGTTATTTCTACACGTGCACTCTCTCTTCACTTGTATTGTGTTCTGGGTATAAGTTTGTCACGTGCTGATAATTAAGGTTGTTTTGGACGCTTTTAGAGGCTAAACCTTGTGCACTCTATTTCAACTACTTGGCGACGAGTGTAGTTTGCCACCTATGGAAGAGGGGTTGAAGGCGCCACCTACATTGCATTTACATAAGTATTGTTCTATGGAAAGCCCTCATATTCCTAGAGCTCTTCATTGAGCTACTTCTAGTTATTTTGGTTTAAATGTACTGATGATGGAATGTAATCTCTGCTGTAATTTTTCTGTCTAATGGACACACATTAGGAAGGATGAATGAAAGTTTGTGTGATTAATTAGGCCTGTAATTAGATCCTGTCTAATTAACAAAAGAAAAAAAGGCATTTCATGAGAAGTAGGTCAAAATAAGAATAATAAATTACAGCTCACTTTGACAATATTAAACACTGACAAGTGAGAAATTGTTGTCGTTTTAGAGGCCCTTTGTAATTCGCATTGTTTTTAAAGGATTTTTTCAAAATTTTCAGGGTGTTTGAAAGGGATTTTCCTTAGTTTATATTCCAAAAGAATCATTCTATTGTGTATAATAAGGGGGAAAGCTTTAGGTTTCTCGATAAGGAATTATGAAGTTAATTCTTTTAATGTTTGGTCATAAAAAGGTTGCTCTTAAGATGTTTTATGAACAACAAAAAAACTGAAAGGGATTTAGAAACTAGAACAGTAGCTGAATCACTTAATAGCATTTTCATCAGCGATCTATTTCAAAATAAACTTTTTATGAACATCTGCTTAAAACATACGTCATTTTCAAGTTCATATTATAAAAAAAAGCTTATCTTAAAAAGATAATCTCAACTGAAAATTGACTTAAGCTACCCTTCTAGTATCTAAAACACTTTCAAGTTTCTTTTAGTTTGACTAGTGAAAGACAGAAAGGTGGTTTTAATAAAACCACCTTAATGAGTATTTCTTAAATTTGTTGTAATACTCATAAAAAGGGCTCGGATTTTTATGCAAAATATCAAAGCAAATGTTTCTCAATCTGTGGCCCAAGTGCCAATTTTGAAGTCATCATCATCATCATCATCATCATAAGATCATGCGCAATTATTATGCCTTTTTTCTAATCAAAATGTCTGGTTAGAAGCTAAGATGTCTAGTTACTATCAGTTATTAACTAAAGTTCTAGCTTCTAACCAGTGCTTTTAATTAGAAAAAAAAACAATTGTTGGTTGATCTAAACAAAGGATTGTTACTTCACAATTGGTCCTTGGGGGCCACAGATTGAGAAACGTTCCTTTTGATATTGCATAAAAATCCGAACCTTACTTATAAAGCACTGAATGAACCAGTTATAATTGCTATTAAGAAGTCTTGTAAGATGGATGAAACAAGACCATTGGACTTCGAGGGTCTCTGGTTAACCTTAGTTGAGGTTTATGGACTTCCAAATTCCAAAGGGTCATTTTTAGTTTTATTTTTCTTTCTCTCTCAGAACACAACTTTTATCTATAGAGCATAGCAATTATAATTAGGCCCTATTATTTTACCTGCTTCTAATGAGAAAAGGGACATAATTCGCTTGGATTCATTATTATTGCTGTGTGGATCGATCCAGTTTGTGTTTGGTTGATAATTCGGCAATCGGAAAAAAAAAATTCGCTATTTGGATCTGTACTAGCCTCTATGTACAGGATCCAAATTAATGGATGACCGACACTTAATACCAATTAACCGAATTGGACAATTATTTTTAGAAAATTCAGTTTCCTGGGGGTGAAGTGGCTCATTTTTTTTATATATATTAACAAACAGTGACAGTCAGATGTATTAGATCTATTGTGAGCTATATGGAGTGCAGTATGGCGTAAATAGCCTGTACACAGAGGCTAGCATACAGGTGGATAAAAGCATTTGCTACCACTGATATCGTATACTTTGAGTCTTTTATGTTTCAATGTGTGTCGTCTTATTCGTATGGTTTGTGTTTGCTTTCTCAATTTGCAAACTAATTTGAATTTTCTTTTATTATGAAGATTTTGTGTTTTGTTAGGTTAAACACGAAAGTGCATTTTGAATTACATTTTTTAATATTTAAAATACTTTTAGCAACTTTTTTTTTTAGCAGTTTGTAAAAGTTTTCTTATCATCATCATCATCATCTCGAGGGGGTGGTGGTGAGTGGGTGTATGCATTAATTAAATAATTGAAATCATTAAAAAAAACGCATGAAAAAAAAATGCAAATCATTTCGATGGAAATGTTTAATTAAATTAGATGAAAGCAACTTATAAAGTCATCATTTAGGTGTAATTATAAAGTAATCAGATGACGTCACTTTTTTTTTAAAAAAAGATGTTTTTGTATCGCGGTTTTGACTGGTTGTTTTACAGGAAAATGTGGAGGATTTTTGGAAAAATTTCTCTGAAAAAAAAAAATGTCATTTTCTTAAGTGGAACACCTCAACTTTTTAAGGAGGTGTGTGATGGGTGGTGAATCGGAACGATTCAAGAGAAGGGAACAAATGAGGGCAAATGTGTATAAAAGTAGAGAGAGATATAGATAGATATATCTCATATAGGAGTTTGGTTGCTATGGCAACGTAATGTGGACTAAACGTATAGATAGATAGATAGATAGATAGATAGATTGGTCGAAAATACTGCTATCAGAGAGAGAGAGAGAAATTATTCATTTCAATTTACTGCTAGCCTCTCTTGTTTGCATGCTTCTCCAGAGATTTAACATTGGTGACCAACTGCAAATATCAGTTGACCTAATGTGTCTTTTTGACCTAAAGATATTCATTGCAATGTTTCTCATTTAAGTAATTTGAAGCGTAATAAGGCGAAAGGCCCTGTACATCGAGGCTAGTATAGTGACTAAAGTGTAGAAATTTTTTGTGAATGACAAATTACTGCTAGCCTCGCTTGTTTGCAGTCTTCACAGACCAACGTCAAATACCAGTTGACCTAATGTGTCATTTGACCTAAGAACTTCAGTTGCAATGTTTCTCATTGAAAGAGATTAACAAAACTGTGAGATGCTATATGACTTTTGAAACGCAATAAGGCGGAAAGGCAACTGTACATCGAGGCTAGTATAGTGACTAAAATTTAGAAAAAAAAATTTCTGAATGACAAATTTGAAATTTCTGTTAGCCTTAGATTGCAGGCTTCGTAGATTAACATCGGTGTCGAACGCCAAATATCAGTTGACCTAATGTGTCATTTGACCTAAAGTTGCATTTGACCTAATGTTGCATTTGACCTAATGTTGCATTTGACCTAAGGATCTCAGTTGCAATGTTTCTCATTTTAAGAGATTAACAAAACTGTGATATGAATTTTGAAGTACCATAAGACGAAAGGGGCACCTGTACATCGAGGCTAGTAGTGATTAAATCGTAGAAGATTTCTGTGAATGACAGTATTTTTTTTTTATAAAAAAAAACACCACATTTCTTTTTTAACAGCGCCATCTGGCGATCAATATATTTTTTCTTGACTCTTTGTTAGTATTGAAGTGGTGGGTTTGTGGATCATAAGAGGAATAGAGAAATTAAAAGTAGTGAGTTAGTTGAGAGTAGAAAGAAGAGAGAGTGAGAGTGGAGAGGTGAGAGTCAACTTGACTCTTCGTCTCTCTTTGAATTGTGGAAGAAGTCCTTTTAGTTGGGAGTTTGTTGCTAAACAGTTTGATCTTTGAAAAAAAAAATATTTTAAAAAAAGGAAGCAAACGTTTGGTTATCATAATATATTATAAGATTTTCTATATTAAATCAGAAAACAGTTTTTTTTTCTTCTTCTTCTTCTTCTTCTATCCCACTTTTATATTTATTATTATATTTATCCCTTCCAATGGAAGGGATACAAACCACATGTCCATTTCTTCTTCTTCTTCTTATCTCGACATTTCAACGTCATTTCATTCGGGTTACAGGAGTTTCTTCTTCTTATTATTATTCTGTTTCTTCTTCTTCTTCTTTTCTGACATCTAATTTATTTTTTAACGAGTTTGGTAAGTTGCTTTTTTTTTCTCTTCTTTTTTTTTCTTATGTGTGAAATTTGTGTTATTTTTTAATGGTACTCTCTCAACCTTTTATAACTTTTTTTTAATTTAATAATGTAGTAATTTAAATAAAAACTTGATTATTTTTAATTGTTTAAAACCTTAAGAGAGACAAATTAGATTTTGAATGTGTCTGCAACAACAACAAAAAGTTACTTTGCATTTGAAGAAAGTAAAGCCACAATGTTCCCACATGCATGATGGGCTTGATGGGCACATAAGGGCAAGAAGGGGCACTTGCCCCCCCCCCCCCTCCAATTTTCCTGGAAAATTAATATCTTAATTTTTTTTTACCTACTACTTTTTTTTGGGGGGGGGGGGTTAACCAATTTCTTCGCACTTCAGATCTAGAAATTCACAAAGTTAAAAACTCAAAAATTTGGATGAAAAATACACCTTTTTATCTTAATTTTCTTCTGTTTTGCATTTTTCGAGATCTTGCTAAAAAAAATAGTTTAACATTAACTATTGCGTTTTGACCCCCCTTCTGTGGGTCTCCATGCCCACATATGAGGAGGAGGAGGAAGAAGAAGAAGAAAACCGACCGAAAAATGATTTAATTTAATTAAAATAATTAAAATTCTATTAATTTGTGTAGAAAGAAAATTAACATTTTTATTGTAATGTGTGAAAGCCATTAAATGCATGAGGAAAGTAGAAATGCAAAGGAAACTTTTTTCTGATTTTTATATATTTATGCCGTTTTTTTTTTTACGTATGTGAGATCCAGGAATGAAATTTTTAAGTAAATCATGAATAATATTTCAGATAATCCATTGAATATGAGTGAAAGTGTCTTAGAGGAGATACATTTTGAATTTTATGATATATTTATGCTTTTTTCACGCATTGTGTGTTGAGATCCACGAATTAAAAAGTAAATCATTGAAGGAAATTGCAGAATTCCAATATCGAAAGACACTGTTTAAGAGACAGGTAGTTAGAAATAGGTGAAAACTTCAGTTGGCTCCGCCCTTGTTATTTGACGACTGGCAACTTCTAATTGGCTGGTTATGAAGTCTGACGTCACATGCTCCACCCTTTTCAACGTTAGACAACATAACCAGCCAATTAGACGTTGCCAGTCGTCATAACAAGGGGCGGAGCCAACTGAAGTTTTCACCTATTTCTAACTGCCTGTGTTATAAGAGTGTTCAAGATGAAAGTTCAAGTTCTAAATGCTTGTTATTTGTATCATCTATGATATTATTGATTTACTTAAACTTATACTAATTACCCCATCTTTTTTAAAAACAATTATTAAAGTTAACGTCGATTAAAAAAGATAATCGTGTAGAAAATTTTTTAATTCTCATGTGGAAACAAATTTCATTTAATTAACCATAGTTGAAGTTGCCAAACAATGCCGTAAACTTAACTACATCTCGGTACAAATAAGAGGGGAATGGCGCTAGTGGAGGGCAGCAAAACAATAATTGTAAGTTGAATTGACATATGTACATTAATAGAGAGAATTTCAACATTTATTTGAAAACTAGAAGAGTAAACGAAGGTGAAATCCCAAAATTACTTAACCAATACCTTTGAAAATATTTAAGTGTTTTTTTTTGGCCAGGTTTGATGAAAAAGATCCAATTTTACATTTATTGTATTAAGAGGGCTTTCCATAGAAATAAATACTTGCGTAAATTGCAAGGTAGATGGCGCCTGCAACCCCTCCATAGGTGGCAAACTACACTCGTCGCCAATTTAGTTCAAATAGAATGCAGCCTTTTAGCCTCTAAAAGCGTCCAAAACAACCTTAATTATCAGCACGTGGACAAACTTACACCCAGAACAACGTATAAGTGAAGAGAGCACGTGTAGAAATAACGATGACGCAATTAAAAGTTTGCCACGTGCAGAAAAAAAAGAAAGGTGAATCAAGAGTTGAAGAGTGTCAGTACATTTCTATGGAAAGAGGGCTAGTGGCGCCATCTAACGCGACAGGGACAAAATAAATGACCTACTTGTATTCTTAATCATCTCCGATAAAAAATAAAGTTTGTTTGGTGAAAAAAGACGAAACACGAGTCGAATTCAGACTAATTTAATTAACCAATAATTTTTTTGATTAGATGTAATCTGGTTACAATGTCATCTATTAGCAAGTTTTGTTTTAAATAGCTAGAAGGTTCCAGCCCCCTCCCCCCCACCACCACCACCAATAACCCCATTATTGCTTAGTTACAATGTCACTTCCGGTGTTCAGTACAAATTTTGGCAACAAATAGAATGCTGACTAGAAAGAGCAATCAATCTCTTAACAAAAAAAAAGTAAGAATTTTTACAAAGAAAACACACAGGAAGCAGAATTCAACAGGAAGTGACACATCATTTGACACTCATATTTGGCCAGGGCATGTGTAGCAACGTGGCAGCTGCGTCAGTTCAGGTGCTGGGGTCGACGCTGACGACGCAGCACACGACGACAGAAAGCATGTACTACACTATATAGCAAGGGATTTTAAGTGAGTGCACGGTGCAGTAGTGTCAGTCGGTCGACCCGCACAAGTGTACCTGTACACAAGCAGTTAGAAATAGGAGAGAACTTCAATTGACTCCACCTAGCCTAATGATTGCTATAAACAGGGCATTAGGTGAACCTAGAAGCGTATTTCTACAAAATGTAATTTTTTTTAAAATTTCTAATATAAATAACAATAATTGTTTGTTGCATTCGCGTAATTTGTTATATTTGTTTAGCTACAATTAATACAATTATTAAAAATGACAGGCAATTAGAAATCGGGACATACAGAAGTTGGCTCCGCCCTTTTTATGACGACCGGCAACTTCTAATTGGTTGGTTATGTAGTCTGACGTCACATGCTCCGCCCTTTTCAACCTCGAACCACCCAACAAACCAACTAGAAGTTGCCGGTCGTCATAAAAAGGGCGGAGCCAACTTCTGTGTGTCCCGATTTCTAATTGCCTGTTACCTGGGCATGCATACCTGACAGGTTTACCGGAACGTGTGTGAGACGGCCTTGATCCGTTTTTTTTTAAAAACAATATATATGGAAAATCCTATACTGAAGTACAGGACTGAAAATGTGTTTCGTGTTATCTGATATTTGACGTTATTCAATTTCGTGTTAAACGGTTTTCACTATATAAGAAGAACCTTGGTTATCTAACTGCATTAAAATACTTTCTAATTGGACATTCAAATCAGTAGAAAACAATAGACTGGTCAAGTAGTCATATAGAAATAGTAAGAGCCTTATTATGTGTTTTTCTCACATAGGAGGAGGCTATTTAGCCTCATGCAATTGTTATACGGTGTTTGATGATGTTTTCTAACAACTTGGGGGGGGGGGGATACTCCATTCGAAACCATTGCAATGCATTCCGATCTACATTACGATATATAAACCAAATGAGTAATTTGTTGATGTGGTAAACGGTATTTTTAACAAAACATAAAAAACAGGTTATGGTCCACGACGTTTTTTGCACCAATAGCAAAAAAAAAAAGACACACAGTGTTCTTGATGATTGAAAACATTCCGCCCAAAATCAACTTCCAACAACGTTTTAAGGTGTAACTGAAACTCACTTAACAAATGAGAAGAAAAAACGATTTGGTTTTATTCTGTTATCACATTGCGTTTGTTTTTTGTTGTCTTCAGAGTTTAAATTGTACTCGTTTTCAGTGTGTTTAAGAGGAGGGCTCCATAGAAAAATACTTGTTTAAATAGCAAGGTAGATGGCGCCTGCAACCCCTACCTAGGTGGCAAACTACACGCGTCGCCAATTAGGTGAAATCGAATGCAGCCTCCTTTTTAGCTATAAAAGCGCGTCCAAAACAACCTTAATTATCAGAGCACGTGGACAAACTTACCCCCAAAACACAATATAAGTGAAGAGAGAGCACGTGTAGAGAAATAGCAATGACGCAAATTAAAAAGTTTGCCACTTGAAAAAAAAAAAAGGAAGAAGGTGAGTGTCAAGAGTTGAAGAGTGTCTGCAGTACATTTCTGGGAGAACAAGTGGCGCCACCTAACGCTACACGCCCAAAATAAAGGAAAATCAGAGCGTATTTGGAAATGTTGATTGTTAAGACCATATCTTTCAAATCTTTCAGCACATTTTTTTTAGCTACGAGCATTTATTTACATTTTAAGTCTTATGGTGGCTGAATAGATTTTTATTTTGTTTTTGTCCCCCCCCCCTCTGGATGGCCCAAAGCTTGTGTAGCTATTATGTTCTATAGGATGCCCCTTCAATCCACAGGCGATTTGGAGAACAAAATTATAATTTTTCAAGCGAACGTTTTTCAGGAGCAACAATACGAAAAAAATCAAAGTGTTTTAGAAGCTAGAATAATTATTGATAATGTTAAAAGTTTTTTTATGATGATATTTTTTAAAATAAACTTTTTATAACAATTTTTCATGAAATGTCAATGAAAAATTCAAAAATCAGATCATTTTCAAACTGAATTATAAAATCGTTTATTTTGTTAAGATATTGCCATGAAAAAACTTTTGGCATAATTTACTACTATTCTGTTTGGAAAACAATTTGAATTTTTTTGTAATGTTGTTTCTAAAAACGTTTTTGCGTCCAAATTAAAAAAAAACGTCTATAGAGCATGGCATTAGCCACTGCAGTGGTGCCGTCCAGTGGGACAAAAGCAAAATAAATAGCTATTAAGTATTCTGCATTATATGAAGCAAAATTAAGAGAAACTAGAAAGTGTTTTAGAAACTAGAAGGGGGTAACTCAGTCATTTCTAAAGCTCAATAGTTTCTAAAACATAAATTAATGTTTCGCTTCATTTTTGCACCTGAAAGACAAGACTAGTCCGAGCTCGAAACACATTTTCACTTCAAAATTCGCAACAACAACAAAAAAAACACTAGAGATGTCAACGGTTTGGAACTGATAGAACTGATTCGCCAGTATAGGTCGAACTGAAAAGAATTGGTTCCGAACCAAGTAGATTCGGTTCGGTTCTACCTCTAACTAATGTGCTGCGCAAATCTGCTCAATGCACATTGGTACCCGGTTCGAACCAGTTCGTCTAGATAGACGAACGGATCAAAACCGGTTTTGGAAGAGAAAAAAAAATCGCGAACCGATTTAAAACACCTAAAGTTTCTTTTTAAAACATTTATGATGAAACACCCTGTAATAATGTGGAAAACACGAAATGTAATTTATACATTGTGTGTTATCTTTGCTTTTCTATTCAATGTCTATTATTGTAATAAGTAAATCGAATTTGTGATATATATAAAAGAAGGAAGCAAAAAACACACAGCTAACAACCGAGGAGTCAGGGTGGTGTAGCCTAGGGTAAATGGGGGTGGGGGGGGGGGTTTGATGGTTGTGGGCGTTTTTAAGAGTTCGAAATGTGAGGAAGGAGATCGGTTTCAATGTGATCCATCATCGCATTCTTTTTCAATAGTGTTGGTGGTGTGGCACCATCTGCTGCTTGTGTAATTATTTGCTGCGACAATTACGTCAGTAACTATTTAGCTTTGGAGGAGTTTTTTTATTAGAGGGGGAGGGGGTTTGGAGTTCGGTTCACTCAGGGTTCACTTAGGATAGAAGAAGATCTGGGTGGAGTTGGGCGTTTGTGGTTATTTTTTTTTTGTGTTAAGATAACTTTAGTTGTGTTTGCTACTGTTTTATTAGGATCAAAATGACATGTAAACTTTTGAGGATGTTTGTAAGAAAGAGGGCCGGCGGGGGTTAAATGCAGGAAGACGGAGAGGAAGAGAGAGAGTTTTAGGGTAAAAAAAAAGTCGCAATAAATCAATTTGTGGTTTACTTTTTTTCTTCTTAATTTATAAATCATACTAAGTAAATGTTAACTTCAAAGGAATGATGCTTTTTTTTAGTTATTTTTATTATTATAACTTTATAGAAGAAAAAAAAAGTGGCAAAGTGAAGGAAAATGAGTTATTCTATAAAGTTACTAGTCAATTTCAGAAACCACTAATTTGGTTGTAAGTCTGCACATTGAGTAAAAGTTTTAGATTGATAAAGAAAATTAAAGTCGTATTCTTAATGACTGCTAAAGCCGGTATTACACACTAGCAACCTCCAATGCAATTCAACTTGCAATGGCAACCTGTGATGTGACTTGCAACTAGAACTTTGTAATAAACTTCTATATCACACTATGGCAACCTATAGTTGCCAATCAATGTTAAGGGGCCGACACATTTGGGTGAATCTCGTACGGTATTCCGGAAGCCATTTTACTTTTAATCCGCGTTTTACTGAATTTTGAAATTTCAATTCTATTCTGGATTATCCAAGTAAAATGCAGCTAAAAAGTAAAATGACTTTCCATCCAGACGGGGCTGGTAATCGTAGTGAAAATCGTACATTATTTTCTGTTCAGTGTCTGCCCCCTTGGTTTGTGTGTCCATATTGTCATCAACTAACAGGAAGTTCATAAACCGAAAGTCATGAAACCGAGAATTCGTTCAATGTTACATATGTCATTTCCGGCAAACGGCCTGATTGGTTGTTTGTCTGAAAGTTTACTTGAAAAGTCTCTCAAAGTTGAACCAGGTGAGACTGAGTCTCACACAAGTTAAAAGGAAAATTTTATCAAGTTGCATGTCATATCACACTATAAACATTGAAGTTGCAATGTCACATTGCACGTTTTATTGCATCAAAAGTTGCTAGTGTGATAATAGGGGCTTAAGTTAGAGGAGGCAACGGGTGGGAACCCCGAACCGTTTCTACTCGGTTTGGAACCGATTTAAACCGTTAGGTATTGTGCACATTGCCTTCGATGCTAGTCAACTTTTAGGTTTTTTGACTTGTGACTTTGAGGAATGACTGATTTTTTGCTTTCACTGTAACATGAGTGGCAGTCAGGGTTTATTTTTTTTTCGGTGATTTTTTTTGTTGCGGTTTTCTGTTTATATTTAACATGAAAGTAATAGAAATTTTTATCTTTTTTTCTTTCAAAAGAAGGAATTTTTTTCCGCTTTTCCTGTTTTTAATAGATAAATTTCTAGATAGCAGTTTTTTGCTTTCTGTTTTTATTTCATTTTGTTGGGAATGTTTTTTTTAGATTTTCTATTATTGAAACCTTAATTATTTTTCTTCTTCTTATGTATGAATTAAATAAGAGATAATGTTAAAATATTTTTTTTTACAAAAAAAATTCTGTTCGTATAACGAAAAATATAAAAGGGCTGAGCAAAAGAAATTCTAATGCTGGGCACAGCTGCCTGTGATAAACTGTAGTTTAATTTTGCTACTATTATCCCCTCCCCTTTTTATATTTGAAAGAGAAAATGAGGTTTTCATTTTCTCTGGTGTGCGCATGCGCGTTGTTTGTTCCTTTTTTTACTCTTTTCATTTCAATTTCAGTCACCCCGTCCTACTTTTTCCCCCTCCACGTTTCTCTCTCTTCCCCCTCTACACTTTCCAACCTTTCCCCCTCTCCAGTTTAATATCGTGGGGTTCTTGGATGGGGAGAGTGCAACATATCAACTATATGTTGCACTCTCCCCATCCAAGAACCCCACGATATTAAACTTGAGAAAAAAAGCGGTTCATTTATTCATTTAAATTTATATAAATTCCGACGTGGTTCAAGGTTTTTGTCCTTAATTGTTTGTACAGCCGTTAATCATAGAATCACAGACCTGGCTTAATATACATATTTTTTTTTCGATTTAAGAGGCCTCCTCCATGTATAGAAAAATATTAGTTGTGGGACGAATCCTAAATTTTTCCCGAGTCTGAGTTCTAGTTTCTAACACACACTTTTAGGTTTATCTTAATTTTGTTTCTCAAAAGATGGAATGATCAGAGTTTGAGAGGCCCCTTTTACACTTTAAAACAACCTTTCAACCATTTCCAAATATAAATAATCCTGAACAAAAGGAAGCCCTTAAAACGTTATGCTTGCAGTGATTGCCGCATTTCAGGGGCTTCAGTCAATGTCAACTTAAAAGCTTGTGAGAGAAAAAAAAAAGTATTCCAGTGATTGTCGTTTTTAATACACACTTTAAGAGGCTATATCGCAAAATTACTTCGTGCAATCTGCACCTTAAATATATGCTGATCTAGTGATAGAATGACAAAAAATTGGTAAGTGCGGTTCTATTTTTAAAAACTATTTCAATATTGCGAATTTCTAACTTTTATGTTAATCTCCATTGAGTACGTGCTCGTAAGCAAAAAAAACCATTAAAATGCTCGTAAAAATAAGGAAAAATAATTTTAAAATACCAGAACTTGCGCCAATGTGTTGGCTTCACTGTGATTTAATTGTGGTTTTTAAAAATTATTATTAGGTATTTTTACGAGCATTTTAATGGATGTTTTTTTGCTTATGAGTGCGCGTACTCAGTGGAGTTTAACATAAGAGTTAGAAATTCGCAATTTTGAAATAGTTTTTAAAAATAGAACCGCACTTACCAATTTTTTGTCATTCTATCAGTAGATCAGCATATATTTAAGGTGCACATTGCACTTTGAACCATCAAAATTGGACAAATTTAAATATGAAAAATAAACATATTGCCGCCGCGACTGCTGTGTATTTTAAAAATTAACAGTTTTTCTTTAAAATCTTGTGTAAGGGCTCAATAGAAAAAACGATGCTAGCGCTCTTTGTGGAGATTTTTCGAAGTGATTTTGCTTTGTAGCCTCTTAAGCATAGATTGCCAATAACTGGGTTTGTGCCAATAATTTGAACATGTTTTGTCTAAAAAGTTTTTAAACGAGCAATCTCAAAATGATGACTTCATATGTAAATCTTTTTTAAAAAAAAAAATCATTTCTAGTCGCAACCAGAAATTGAATTCTTTTTTTAAAAAAAGAAAAGCTTTCACTAAATCATTAAAAAGAAGGGTTTCTTGTTATAATATGTGAAACATGTAGATGAAATTATCCTTCTGGGATTAATTAAACTAATTGCTGAATTTCTATATATAAAGAAAAAAAAAAGGAGAAAAGTAATTTGAAAATGTGGAAAATTATCAAGAGACTCATAAGTGACCACCAATACATACATTGTACATGCATGAAGTGACCAATGACCAGTATATACAGTACAATTAGAGTGGTCACCTCATTTTCGTTGCTTAATGATGGTTAAATTACAAGGAGCTAAAAAAATACGCTGAATATTCTTCTTCATTTAGACATTGAAAACATAGGAAGAAGGATTAGAAAGGTGGTTTAACTAAGGTGTTTAGAGGTGGGTTTTTTTTTGGGGAGGGGGGGGGGGGGGGTAAAACAAAAGAAAAAGTTGTTTCAACACCAGAATTTTGTGGAACAAGAGAAAAAGGAGCCTATGAAATGAGCTTTTTGTCTTATCCATTAACATTTGAAATGACATTTGGCTTGGTTCCCGAAGGACACATATCCCACAACCCCCCTCTCACCCTTCTCATATAGGCCTACATTCCCCCCCTTCTTTCTATTAAATGCATCTTGTAAAAGGGGGTATAAATTTTCCGGATAAAACTTCCCCCTATCGGGATACTGATCATCATCACCATCCTTTTTCGCTGTTCAAAATGTAAAACATACGCTACAAAGAGAGAGAGAGAGAGAGAGAGAGAGAGAGAGAGAGAGAAAGAGAAAGAGAGAGAGAGAGACAGTGAAAGTGTGGCTTTACCGAACGAACTATTTATTGTCGGCTTATGTCATCTTCTTTCTGGTCTCGTTTGCATTTTTTTGTTGTTGTTGTTGTTGTTGGTTTCATTTTATTGTAGCTTTTTTTTGGGGGGGGGGGGAAGCGGAGGGTAAACTTGTGAGAGAATTTGAAAAATTTCTGTTTTGGATGACAAATTGAGGCTAATTTGATTCAATTTTGAAGCTAGTTTTAACTACAAATATTGTTGTTGTGTTTTAAAGTAATTAAATGGGTTTTAATTAATACCACATAAAATTGTATTGAAGTTGGTGCAGGATCGGATTTGATGCAGGAATTTCTTTTTTTTTAAAAAAGTTTAGTGCTTTTTGCAATTGGCACTGATGTACGTGTTTTGTAAATTTTATATAAAGTGGAACAACTTCAAATTGTTTTAAAATGTAAACGATAATCGGTATATTGGTTATTATATATTTTTTCAGAAGCAAAATTAAGAGGGCTTTTCATAGAAAAATACTTGTATAAATGCAAGATAGATGGCGCATGCAACCCCCACATAGGTGGCAAACTACACTCGTCGCCAATTAGTTGAAATCGAATGCAGCCTCCTTTTAGCCTCTAAAAGCGTCCAAAACAACCTTAATTATCAGCACGTGGACAAACTTACACCCAGAACACATAATATAAGTGAAGAGAGAGAGAGAAAGAGCACGTGTAGAGAAATAGCGATGACGCAATTAAAAGTTTGCCACGTGCAGAAAAAAGGAAGAAGGTGAGTCATAGAGTTGAAGAAGTGTCGGTACAGTTCTATGGGAGGAGGGCTAGTGGCGCCACCTTACACTACAGGGACAAAATAAATGATCTACTTGCATTCTTAAATTAGTACTTTTTTATAGTTTTATGAATTTTTTTAAAGTTTGTTTCCAAAATGGTTTTCAGTGAATTGATATTTTTTTTCTCCAAACATTTAAATGAGTAAAATTACATCTCACAGATTTTTATTAAATTGAATCAATTTTGAATTGTTTTTTTTTTGTCTCCAACATTCGTTGAACATTTTTTTTTGCTATTCAAAGAATAACAATAATAAAAAGATTTTTATTATTAGTTTAGAAATTTTGTTTTTGATATTTTCGGGGGTTTTTTCTTCAAACAATAATTTCGTTAAAGTTTTGTTCTCCATTTTTTTTAGATTTCGAGGGATTTTTTTGTTAAAATAATTGAAGTTATATATAACAAAGAAAATAGGTTAACATTCCTTTTATTCACTCCTTGTAATAATATTTCGAAGCTTGTTTTTCTTCTCTTCTCTCTCTTTATATTTATTAATATATGAGTTTGTATTGTAACTTTAATAACGTAAAATAACATTTGAAATTTCAATATGGAAATCATATTCTGTGGTAGAAATAAAAATGAAAATTGTGCTTGTGTATTTCAACTTTTTTTTTATTTTAAGTTTCACTTGTCTCTACAAACCTTTGGAATTGAATCTCTAATTTTAATAAATATGAAACGAATTTTTGTCATACATAATTCATCAAAATTTTTCGTGCTTTTTTTTTAACAAAAAAAAAAGGGAAAGGTTTTTTGAACCCGTGGTGTAAAAAAGGATAATTTAATATTATACCTGTGTTTGTGGTGTAGAGACACACATACAGGTTTTGAATTACAAATTTCCAATTTTTTTTAAAAAGTAACTTTTGCAGAGAAAAATAAAATTTAAATAGCTAATGTTGTAATATATGCAAATTAAAAAAAAAATAACAATAGAATAGAACTATTAATTACTCTTATGTTTTCATTAGTAACATTAAAGCCTAGATCTCACATGTCTAAAAAAATCAGAAAGAAAAACCATAAAAACCATCACACTAGTAACTTTTAATGCAATTGCAACTAGAATTTTGTAATAAACTTCTATAGGGATAGAATAATAGTAGGTCACTAGGTGACCTACACTTTAGAACTGTATTTCACTCAGTGACCTACAAGTAGTTCTAGTGTAGGTCAATGAGACTAATGAGTAATGTACAGTTCTAAAGTGTAAGTCACCTAGTGACCTACGATTAGCCTGTCCCCTTCTATATCACACATAAAACTAGTTTTACAACCTAGTTTCAATCAAGTTTTCAAACCTGAAATTTCATAAAAAAGTTTCTCAGAAGTTGAGCATGTGCATTGTGCAACTCAATGAGACTGAGTCTCACATTTAATTGAAAAGAAAGTTTTATCAAGTTGCATGTCATATCAAACTATAAAGAAAGAAGTTGCATGTCACATTGCAAGTTGCATTGTATCAAAGTTTCATCAAAAGTTGCTAGCATGATAGAGGCTTAAGAATGCAAATAGATCATTTATTTTGTACCTGTATCATTAGATGGCGCCACTAGCCCTCCCATACAAATGTACTGATACTCTTCAACTCTGATTCACCTTCTCCCTTTTTTCACGTTACAAACTTAATTGCGTCATCGCTATTTCTCTACACGTGCTCTCTCTTCACTTATATTGTGTTCTGAGGTGTAAGTTTGTCACGTGCTCTGATAATTAAGGTTGTTTTGGACGCTTTTAGAGGCTAAAAGGCTGCATTCTATTTGAACTAAATTGGCGACGAGTGTAGTTTGCCACCTATGGAGGTGCTGCAGGCGCCATCTACTTTGCATTTACATTAACATTTTTCGATGAAGCCAGCCCTCTTAAAGAGTATTATGTCTGAAAGACACTTTCCTATTGAGAACAAACTCAAATAAAAAAGCTTATTTTGAAAGATATCAATATGAAAATACACTTCAAGTAATTGAGCTACTCTTCTAGTTTATAAAACACATTCAAATCTCTCTTTTCATTTTGCACCAGAAAAAGGAGCGTTTACACTTTAACAATTTTTTTTAAATAATGTGAATTTGTAATTCTAAAACCAGATGGTGACATTTGGCACATTTTTTTTTTTAAATCCTATATTTTCCACTTTGTCTACCTCCAATCCATCATGTCACATGTTATAAATTGCGGTATTTTTTATGTCTCTTAAACTAGACAAAATTCTAAGTTGTAATTTAATGCTATGATGGATAACAATTTTGTGACAATTGTTATTTTGTTGATATTGGAACAGAGATAAAAAAGAACAATAAAACACAAACAGGAATTGTATTTTGTATATATCATCAATTGAACACACTTTGTTGTTCTCTTTTTTTATGGACACAAGAAAAGAAGATTGAGTTTGGTCCGATTTTCAATGGTGACATATCATCCATTCTACAGGAATATTAGGGAGGTATAGCCTCCTCCTACCTACTTTATATATACCCTCTCTCTCTCTTGTACATTGTAGTAAAATTGTATTCCAACTGATAGGAATTGGTCAATTCAACAATAGACTTCGAATGTTGTTTGTTCTTTTTCTGTTTTCTCTTTTATTTCTTCTTCTTCTTATCTCTTTTGTCCAATTTCGCCATCATCACTCCCTCTATCTTTTGGTAATTAATGACATTGTGGTGGTTACATTTGGAAGCTTCAATTAATTAGATTTTGACCAGATAGAAAAACCTAAATGTTCAGAAATGTTTATTGGTTCTTGACTCGTCATTTGCTATGTTTTTCTCCTCTAATATATAAGAACTATAGTGGGGTAACTCGTCATAAATACACGGGAGCAAAATTCATAGGCAATTGTGCCCAGCATTAGAATTTCTTTTCCTCCGCCCTTTATGACGTCAGACCAAGTAACAAACCAATTATAAATTGATGACGTTCATAAAAGGGCGGAGGAAAAGAAATTCTAATGCTGGGCTCAATTGCCTGTGATAAACTGTAGTTTAATTTTGCTACTATTATCCCCTCCCCTTTTTTATATTTGAAAGAGAAAATGAGCTTTTCATTTTCTCCAGTGTGCGCATGCGCGTCGTTTGTTTATTTTTTTACTCATTTCAATTTCAGTTTCCCCCTCCCCCTTTTTTCCTCCCTCCACGTTTCTCTCTCTCCCCTTCTACACTTTCCAACCTTTTCCCCTCTTCAATTTAATATCATGGGGTTCTTGGATTGGGAGTGTGCAACATATACTGTAGTTGACCTTGAGAAAAAAAGCTGTTTATTCATTTAAATTTATATAAATTCCGACGTGGTTCAAGGTTTTTGTCCTTGTTTGTACAGCGTTACTCAAAGAAGGAAGCAAGGAAGGAAACATCAAGGATAGACGGGGCTTAATATATGGGGCTTAATATATAATATAATGTTAAAATAACACAGCTACAATATTACTGAGTTTAGGATTTCTTTGTTTTTATAGACCCGCCCCCCCCCCCCCCTCCTCCTCTGATAGCGTGTAGAATGTAAAGGACGCTTTTGGTTGTTAATTTAATTTTACATTCAGTTACATTATACAGCGCACCCAGTGTCAAAATTTTGTTAATATTATAAGTGATATTTTTAGTGAATAAAACTCAAAGTTTGTTAGAAATTAGATAAATTAAGAAGTTTCTTGTTTCAACTTTTCAGAAATAATTTAAACTCTAAATTGTGGATATCAGATAATTGAAAGGCAAAGAACACAAATTTAAGGCCTTTTTATGGTACAGTAGAATGTCGATTATCGGAACTAATGTCGAGCATGACTACTAGTTCTGATAATCGAAAATTCATTTAATCGAACTCCCATTAAAAAAAGTGAAGAAAAAAAAATTATTCCCATAAGTAGTATTTCCATAAGAAAAAATTGGTTCCCAGTATCGACGGTTCCGATAATAGAGGCAATAGGACATCGATTATCGGAACGTCGGTTATTGGAACTGTCGATTATTAGAAACAATTTTTTTTACTTATTCTTGTGGAAATACAGTAGAATATTTCCATAAGAATAAGTAAAAGATATTTTGTTCCGATAATTATAGATGGTTCTGATATCCGACGTTCTGCTGTATTCGTAAAGGTTTCTGAAAGTGGCCTATCATGTCAAAATTGGGTTCTGTACTGTCGTGACCATCGACAATATAGGTCTTTATAATTTAGAAGAAGGCCATTCTACAACTACATTCGGATTAGGAATAAGGATGTTGTGGTTCGTGAGCCACTCAGCCACTGTATCATCATAATTTCATAGCCATTGGATGAAAATTTCATATCACTTTTTATCCCATGAGAATCGATTAATTGCTGATAGTTATCAGGTTTTTTGTTTTGTTTTTCAAATATGGATGGATGTAGGTCACGAAATGCGGGGCCAAATTTATCAATCATCTAAATAGCAAAGAAATAAAGAAAACTTTGATGATGTCAAGCTCTCATATGTTTATTACGCCCTTCCTGTAACTATATTTTGAAAATGGGAGTAATGGAATCTCTCTTATTACATTTTTGACCTATGGTAGACCTACTATAGGTCTACAGGGCAACCACCATTTTTGGTGGGGAAATTATCTTTCTTTATGTGTCATTTTATCAGAATCTCTTTAATTTTTCTTTTGGCCTTTTCCTTTTTTTTTTCTTTCACCGCCATCTTTTCTTTTTTGGTGGCAATTTTGGTTGGTATATTTGAGAAATACACTGATTGACAATTTGTATTATTGATTGGCTGTTGTAGGGTGTGAGGAAGAGGCGCGGCCAGTGGCGCGTTTATATCGGTTAAAAGGGATCTATAGAAAAAGACTTGTGTAAATTGCAAGGTAGATGGCGCCTGCAACTCCTTCCATAGGTGGCAAACTACACTCGTCGCCAATTAGTTGAAATAAAATGCAGCCTTTTAGCCTCTAAAAGCGCGTCCAAAACAACCTTAATTATCAGCACGCGGACAAACTTACACCCCAGAACACAATATACGTGAAGATAGATAGCACGTGTAGAAATAGCGATGACGCGTTTGCCACGTGGAAAACAAGGAAAAGGTGAGTTAAGAGTTCATTGAAAAAGTGTCAGTACATTTCTATGAGAGGAGGGCTAGTGGCGCCATGTAACGCGACAGAGACAAAATAAATGATTACTTGGATAAGACTCCGTTAGGCGCTGTGGGATTTTATAGAGCCTCTGATAAGAGAGGCCTTACAAAACCTCCAACATATATAAGGTGGCCATTTTGAATACATGTTTTTCAACATACTGTACATTCTTAACCATCACACACACTACTGAAATTCTGCCATAATCTATTTTATTTCCTCATGATCATTTATACATGTGTTGATTGCATTTGTTGCCGGACACTCCTTTCTCTGTTTTATTTCGAGAAAAGTCGCATTTTTCTATTATTGTTTCTAACACAGCCTTTATATTGACCATTGGTCATCCAATAAAACTTCTTCGCATGAAACTCGAATGTGTATTGGGGATAGATATAGCTCGTTGAATAATGATTGCAACTATTGTTAGCTTAGTGTTGTAAAATGTTGTTTGATGGACATTTTTCCAACCCATTGTTATAATCAGTGATCACCTTTTGTTCGAAACAGTCACGTACCGTTGTGACGTCATTACAGTTTTGTTGTCATGGTAACAGATGCTGTAAATGTGTACTAGTGTTTTTTGTTTTTTTTGTTAAGTAACATCATGAGATTGGATGGACCAATTTCTAGTTTTCAATTACTCAAGTAGTAATTCATTCTAGTATTTTGAATGAAAATTATGCAAGCTTTTAGCTAATCTTATTTTGACATTCCAATTACCATTAATGCGAAATTAGTAAATGAGTTGTCAAAATGCGAAATTAGTAAATGAGTTGTCAAAATGTGATAAAGTTAGTTGAAAAGATCAAATGTGTCCGAGTGTTAAAATCCAACAATAATTAATAATAAAATTAAATAATAAACGAGAGAGGAATTTGTTGGATGAAAATTTGATAATCCATAAGTGTGGTCACTCGTGGTTGGTCATTTAAAGTTAAACCACAGTTATGAATGACAATAACCATTGATCCAGTGGGTCCATTCCTAAATAATTTGTGGAACTTTTTAACCAAATTAGAACGGCAATGAAATAAAATTTCTTATTCTAAAAAGCAAGTGTTAAAAAGTTGTTATTTAAAACATATAAAGATTGATTTAAATGACTTAAGATAGCTGAATAGATATTTATTTTGTTTTAGTCTTCTCAGATGGCGCCACTGCAGTGGCTGTTATGTTCTATAGGAATGTTTTCTTCTCCCAAATTTTTCTTAAAAAATTAAGAAAATTTATATTTTTAAGCGACTGTTTTTCAGCAGTTCCATGTCATAGCAGTAATGCTATTACAAACTCCATCTAGCGGCGTAAAGGTTATCACCAGTGCAAGGAGGTTCATGCAAATGCATGTTTAGTATTCTGGCTCAGAATTCATGCTAAATGAGATAGGAACATAATCCATATCATGCTGAAGCTAAATATATGAATTTTATAATGCATGTTTTTCATATTTTGTCATTTTTTTTTCAAAGCATGCCATTGGCAAAAAAGTGCATAAATTGTAATTTTTGCAATTTTTTCCAAAAAAAAAAATATACATCTCAGAATTTTTCTGACTTCAGGAAAATTGTGGAAATATACTGTTTATAAGGGGGGGGGGACATAGAATCAGGTTCATCTTATAAATGAAATTAACGATGATCTTGATACAAATGATACTCTGAACCACTTATACTCCTAGTACAGCCTTTGATGTTGAGAGAAATTTTTTTCTAAATATTAAAATTTTTTGACAAAAAATCGATGAAGTTTTGAAATTTGAAGTTTTAAAAATGTTGCTTGTTGCCATTTTCTTCAATTTGCATGGGTGAAATTTTGAATAAGATTTGTTAATAGTGCATATTTAATGGCATATTTAGTTGTTTTTTGTTGCATGAATACATGCATATTTTGTTGCTTTTAAGTGCATGAACCTCCTTGCCCTGGTTATCACTGACGTACAACGTCAGAGGTTTCCAACTTCTATGTGAGAGCGTTCCAGAGAGAGAGGTATAGATAGGTAGATATTGGGTTCTTATAATAATAATAATAATTTGCGGTTTTTTTTGTGTTAAGATAATTGATTTCTCTTATGTTTTGTTATGTTTTTTAAAACTAAAAATGGCTAGACAATTTTTCTATTTTGGCGCCAAATGAATTTACATTGTGTGTGTTATTTTTTTCGGTCATCGAACCAATTTTTTTTTTGCGTATCCATTACATGTATTATATATATTATGTGTAGCTAAAAATTGACCACATTGTTTTATATTGTCTCTCTGGACTTCTTCATAAATCTATAATAAAAGCAATAAAACACTTGACAGAAAGTGGTTTATATTGTGAGTCATAGGAAATACAAAAAAAACCTCCACTCAAGTCTCTCTACAAAGATGAAATTAAAAAAAAAAAGATGAAATGGTTTGAAATATATTATTTTATTCACACAAATCTCTCTCTCTCTTTCTGTCATTAATGTGTGCCTAAAAAAATCTAGCAGAAGATGATAATCACGGATATGCAAATCATATGTGGTTTATTTCCTTTTATCTTTTGTTTTTTTGTGTGTGTTGGATGTGTGAGAGAGAGGCGATATGTAATTTTGCTTTGAAAAAAAGCATCTTTAAAAAATTACATGGTATATATGTATATATATATATTGTATCCATTTGGTGTAATTTTCCATTACACGAAATGTAAGTTCATTTCGTGAAATGAAACATAAATTAGTCTGATGCAAAACGCGAAATGAACATACATTCCGTGTAATGGACAATTACGCTAATAGAATGCGACATATATAAATATCAAAAGACATTTGTATATTTGTTTCAGCCAAAGTGGAAAATCAGCTATTTTGCATAATTAATAGACAATATGCGAAACTTATCAATTTATCCAGTAAATCTGCACAATTGCCTACAAATAGCATGACAATCTGTGATTAGTTTTAAAACTAAATGCATTTATTTTCTAAGCAATTTTGAAGAGCTGTTCGAGAAAAGTTTGGTGAAAATTTTTGTACAAAAAAAAACAACAAAATTTTATATTAATAATTTCATTTTTTTTGTCCAATTACTGCCATTTTGACATAAAATTGCACTTCATAATTGCGAGGTATATGTGGAGGTTCTTCATTCTTCTTCAAAAGCGCTTAGAAACTGAACGTGCTTTTTAAGATAAGATTCATATAACTCAACATTGAAATGTATAGTGCAATGTTACGCAATACAACATTTTGCAACGTTTGTGTATGTGTTATAAAGAATAGGAAAGTTTTATTTTTGTTGAGCAGTACTTGAGCAAGTACTTGAGCAGTACTTGACGAACCCGGTTCCCAATATACATTTAGTAGGTTTGTTCAGCACATTAGTCTTATGTGCTGCACAAATCTGCTAATGCGTTTGAACTGGTTCGTCAAGATTGACGAACTGATCAGAACCGGTTTGGGCCCAATATGCATTAGGAGATTTGCGCATCACATTAGTTTTTAGAGGTGGCACAGAGTAGAACCGAACCGAACCGAATCTACTCGGTTGCGAACCAGTTCTTATCAGTTCGACCTATACTTGCGAACTGGTTCTATCAGTTTCAGTAATTAGCAAACCGGTTCCGAACCATTGACATCTCTCTATTTGGCAGTACCTAAATGCTATTACTTGACTAGTGAATCTGTAGAATAACTTATTTTTCACATTTTCTGAGAGGAGAAAAAAATCTAAAAGAACATTTATTTCTCTCTTTTGTATTTTTTTTTTATTCTTGCTTTCTGAAATGAGGGGAAGAAAAAAATAGAAAAAGTTGCAATTCAGCTGTTTTGAAGGGATAACACACAACAACAAAAAAAGCTGAGATCTATTGCAAACTTAACTTCCATCTGGTTATTAGTTTGGATTATGTTTCTTTTTTATTTGCTTCCGCAACAACTACTTTATATATATATATATATATATATATATATATATATATATATATATATATATATATATATATATATATATATATATATATATATATATATATATATATATATATATATATATATATATATATATATATATATATATATATATATATATATATATATATATATATATATATATTATATATACGAGTTTGTCTTAGCCAAAAATGTATTCTTGATATAGCAATGTAGTTCCTCCATAGGTTTTAATGCTCGTTTTGTGTTACACACATCCACAAACACAGTGAGGAATAAATACTCTTATATTATATATCCATCCAATGTACATACAGACAGAGAGACAACCTACAGAGAGACACAGACACAAACAGAATGTGAATATGTTATACATCTACATGCAACACAGACACAAACAAGATTGAGAAAAGAAAAAAAAAACACATACAAAAGACAGAAACATGTATTAGGTTTTAGAATGACACAATGCACACAGTGACACACAGAGATACACACAATGCGAAACAAAATACACTCACTTTTACAGACATATGACACACACACACACATGTAAGTGACATAGATACATGTAAATTACACACATTGCTGAAACCATTAAACAAACACAAGCTGTAAAATAATGCCTTGACAATACACTTAAGGCGCATTCACACTAGGCTGGTTGCTTCTGGCTATTAGCAGCAATAGCAAGCAGCTGCTGCTTTGGGTTCACACTTGTCCAGTCACTGCTGGCATTAGCAGTGCAAGCCATCCAATCACCATCTTGCAAAAACACAAACTCTAACAACAACCAACCCCAGCAATGAAGTTTCAACTACCGACTAGTGGGTAGCAGTAGGAAGGGAGGCACATGACCAGCTGGTAGCTGCTAAAGTTGGACATGTTCAACTTCACCAGCCGCTGTTAAAATCACTAGCCTGCTGGAGAAAGCAGCTGCTGGTTCACACTATGCTGCTGGTTCACACTATGCTGCTAGAGAGCTACAACCAGCCAGCAACTGGGAAACCAGCCTAGTGTGAATGCGCCATTACAAGAAACTTAGCAGCAGTTAAACGCGCACACACGTGACATGTCAGTGACACAGAAATGCAAAAAAATCATGTGAAAAAAAATACCAAAAAAAAAAATTAAATAAAATTAGATTTGATTTAAATCTTGATTTTTGTTTTGTTTTCAAACCAAATATTTTAAATTTTAAAATAAATTTCATTTTTAAAGTAGACCTAATACGAAGTGTTCAAAAAAAGAAACGCAATTCCACGATGAATGATGCTTGTGTAAGTTATCAATTGGGCTCGGACTTTTATGCAATATCAAGCAACTGTTTCTCAATTTGAGGCTCAAGTGCCCAATTGTGAAGAGCAATTGCAATTATGCTTTTGCTAATAATAAAAAGGGCTGATTAGAGGCTAGATGCCTGGTTACTATTAGTTAACTAGAGTTTTAGCTACCAATAACTGTTTGTTATTGATTGAAAAAAACAACATAATTGTTGGTGGATCTAAACAGGATTATTAATTCACAATTGGTTCTTAGACCACAGATTGAGAAAACAGTTGCTTGATATTACATAAAAATCCGAGCCCTAGTTATGAATAATTTACAATAATATTTACGTTGTCCATGGGTTGCATTATAATCTTTTTTGATTATACAAACTGAAAACACATTAACTTGACCAGAAACAATAAAGCAAAATTTAAAAATATTTAAAATAACCATGTGGTCAAAAATATTCAGAAGTCCAACCATATGCAGGCCTTCAGAAACACGAAACAATTACATAAAAAATGTAGACCAACGTGTTTCGAAGTTAAATTACTTCATCAGGATCCTAAGACAATTACAAAAAAAGAACCACCATAACACGATTATTTGAATAAGAATTTTTTTTTAAAATTGAAACATTTGCTCCGTAAATTTTATTATATACCAAATTATGAAAAAAATTCTAGAAGTTTCAAATAATTTTTTTTCTCTAATTTAATTTATCTAAGTAAAAAAAAATTCTATTAAAAACACTCCAACATTGTACAGAGATTTTCTACAATGTTAAAATAGTTAAGAGAAAAAAAAACTCAACCGCAAAAACTAGATAAAGATAACATGAGAAAATACAGAAGCACAAAATGTGGAAACAAGATACACACATTGATGTGTACGCACGGGGGTATCACATGAAAACATACCACATGTCAGATTGTCAGTGACAAAACAAGATACATGGTAAGCAACACATATAATTTATAACAAAACAGACAAAACACAGATTTACAATCTCTCTTCTCATACAGAGAAAGAGAAGAGTGAAACTAAAAACAAAACAAAACAAACAAATAAACATACAAGCAGAAAAAAAAACTAAAAAACTCAGTTATGTAAAATTTTGCGAGAATAAAAAAAACAACTAATCAATGCAAAAAAAAAAAAAAAAAAAAAAAAACTATAACTGAGTTGAGAATCTATATTTTATAATAAATACATGTATTTCTATGTGGTTAGCAACACTGCAGTGCTCAGATCTTTCGTATAAAAAAGAGGATATAAAGCTATTTGTAGCTTTCTAAGTACAAGTGGCCCCAATCCCATTTGGGGCTACATTTTCTATTATAGTAAGTATATACAATATTATATAGCACTTGCTTGAACCCAGCCTCTTTATATATAGTATATACTTCCTTCCACTCAATGTGAGTGTGAGTGTTAGTTAAAGGGGATTCTAAATTGGGCTATGATGTGTGAAGTTGTGTCGACAACTGCGTTGCTTTTTTTTTTAGAGAGAGATGTTTTAACAAAAATGTGAACTGCAACAATGGACCTTCTTCAATCTTTTTTTTTTTTTTACTTTCCGCATTGGAAGAGTCCAACGCGTGCTTTTTATATATGTGGTCGAAAATCCTGCTATCAGAGAGTTTAGCTATTTAACTTTATTGTTAGCCTCTGTGACATGCCTGGATCTTCGGTTTGAAAATCCAGGCAGTGTTTTTACTTTTGTTCTTATTGTTCTTCAGAATCTGAAATGCCTATTGAAACAGGGATAATGATGCAACTTTCCTTCCCGGTTAAAAAAAACTCTTTATATTGACCGATTACACAGCGAATGTAGCACTTGGTATATAAAACCGACTTCACAGAATGTGATCAAATCCGAAGTGTGATACATTAATGCGAACTCTGACAGAAATATTCTCCAAGTCTAAAAAGACTTAAACTTAAAACTTCACAAACATAGTAACTGTACTTAAAACTTTGTCAAAGTGCGACTCTCTACTCCCGGAGTTTACCTTGCAAGCCAGTTTTATTCTTTTGACCCCTGAGAGGGGCCACTGTCAACCACGGCTAAATTACAGGTCAAACTTACCAATGATTGATCCTGGTCACAAAACATTTCTTTTTTCGGAACCAATTTCTTAGAATAATTAAATAATTTCGGAAAATATTTTCCAAGAGAAAAGCAAAAAGAATTATTTTTAATTTTCTTAGAGAAAATTAAAAAGAATTCCAATTTTCTCCAGGTAATTACTTTTAGATTTGTCACAGGCCATGAGAAACTCTTTTTGCGACATTTTTAAGACCCACCAGGGTAACAGTGGGTGTCATCTATCAGGGTGGCCAGGAATGCGAAGTCACTCACGCGGGTGTTCTGGGTGCACATACATGGGTAGTGTCACACCTCAGTGTACATGCTTCAAGACAGTGTGAGCCATAATGGAGAATCTCAAACTATGAATTGGTGGACATTTGGTTATAAAGGCAGTGACCGACTTTTAAACCTCTTCGCTGCCCAGAGCAAGAGATGAAGTAAATAGCAGATTAGCCTGGATAGCAACATTTTCTACCACATATATAATGTCTCCTTCTCTGTAGGTATTTTACTTGTATTAAGACCATTTCTTCTATAGTTGCACATTTATTCGTCACTTCATCTTATATTTGCTTTCAAGGAGGAAAGGAAAGGAGAGAAGAAAAAAAAGCCTCGACAATTTGCTGCTTCAGTCAGTATAGTCAGTGCAGCCCCCTTAATGTAATTTTCAATTGTGTGCCAGTCTGCACGGTTGCTTTTCCTTAAACTCAAATTCTTGCACTCTTTGCTATTTTTTTTAATACTTATTCTTCTTTATCTTGTTCTTAACAACTGAATTGGCTTTGTTACTTTTACGCCAGTCAGTTTTATAAATAATAAAAAAACATTGAGTGACACTTGTTGCATTTTTGTGTGTTTGTGTGTGAGGCTATGTCCAAGCTTTGTTCATTGTCTTTCATATTTATTGTAATTTAATTTAGATCTTAAAGGGACAAGAAGCATATATGCTTTACAGCTGTTATCAACCTTTAAGGTTAATATGTAATATTACTGCCTTAATTCAGTTTAATTCAGTTAAACATCCAACAAATCAGCTCGAAAGAAGAAAAGCTCTTCCAATCATAATTAGTTTTCATTTAGACAAAGTTCAGAGACATCAATTTGTCAAATGGAAATTGTCCAATCTGTTGGAATGAAAGACTTTTGTACTGGCTCAGGCTCTGGTTACTATCTTATGACTATATGAAATGGTGACGTCAAAATGACATCACACCTAGCAATGTATATTATTACATGGCGTTAGTTGTGATCTGAATTTTGATATTATTTTTTTTGTTAGTCATGTGTTTGTGAGCATGTTGCCTTGCATTAACATAAATTAAGTTTACTACAGTAAGTTCCCGACTTACTTTAACCCGGGTTAAATTTCTTTCCATTTTTTTCTGAAAAACAAATCATAGTTGATGTCGCCTCCGATTGCGCCGCGGAGGCTGTTGCACGGGGAATCTTCTAATTGTTTTAGCCCGGGTCAAGTGTCCTTTCTTTTTTTTTTATAAAGAAAATGGTAAAACGTTGACTTTCGCCCCCGGATGGACTCGAACCACCAACCTTTCGGTTAACAGCCGAACGCGCTAACCGATTGCGCCACAGAGGCTGTTGCACGTGAAGTTTTCTAATTGTTTTAGCCCGGGTCAAGTGTCCTTTTCTTTTTTTTTTATAAAGAAAATGGTAAAACGGTTACTTTCGCCCCTGGGTGGACTCGAACCACCAACCTTTCGGTTAACAGCCGAACGCGCTAACCGATTGCGCCACAGAGGCTGTTGCACGTGAAGTTTTCTAATTGTTTTAGCCGGGGTCAAGTGTCCTTTTCTTTTTTTTTATAAAGAAAATGGTAAAACGGTTACTTTCGCCCCTGGGTGGACTCGAACCACCAACCTTTCGGTTAACAGCCGAACGCGCTAACCAATTGCGCCACAGAGGCTGTTGTCTGTGAAATGTTCTAATTGTTTTAGCCCGGGTCAAGTGTCTTTCTTTTTTTTTTATAAAGAAAATGGTAAAACCTTAACTTTCGCCCCCGGGTGGACTCGAACCACCAACCTTTCGGTTAACAGCCGAACGCGCTAACCGATTGCGCCACAGAGGCTGTTGCTTGTGAAGTTTTCTAATTGTTTTAGCCCGGGTCAAGTGTCCTTTTCTTTTTTTTTATAAAGAAAATGGTAAAATATTAACTTTCGCCCCCGGGTGGACTCGAACCACCAACCTTTCGGTTAACAGCCGAACGCGCTAACCGATTGCGCCACAGAGGCTGTTGCACGTGACGTCTTCTAATTGTTTTAGCCCGGGTCAAGTGTCTTTCTTTTTTTTTTATAAAGAAAAAGGTAAAACTTTAACTGTCGCCCCCGGGTGGACTCGAACCACCAACCTTTCGGTTAACAGCCGAACGCGCTAACCGATTGCGCCACAGAGGCTGTTGCACCTGAAGTTTTCTAATTGTTTTAGCCGGGGTCAAGTGTCCTTTTCTTTTTTTTTATAAAGAAAATGGTAAAACGGTTACTTTCGCCCCTGGGTGGACTCGAACCACCAACCTTTCGGTTAACAGCCGAACGCGCTAACCAATTGCGCCACAGAGGCTGTTGTCCGTGAAATGTTCTAATTGTTTTAGCCCGGGTCAAGTGTCTTTCTTTTTTTTTTATAAAGAAAATGGTAAAACCTTAACTTTCGCCCCCGGGTGGACTCGAACCACCAACCTTTCGGTTAACAGCCGAACGCGCTAACCGATTGCGCCACAGAGGCTGTTGCTTGTGAAGTTTTCTAATTGTTTTAGCCCGGGTCAAGTGTCCTTTTCTTTTTTTTTATAAAGAAAATGGTAAAATATTAACTTTCGCCCCCGGGTGGACTCGAACCACCAACCTTTCGGTTAACAGCCAAACGCGCTAACCGATTGCGCCACAGAGGCTGTTGCACGTGACGTCTTCTAATTGTTTTAGCCCGGGTCAAGTGTCTTTCTTTTTTTTTTATAAAGAAAAAGGTAAAACTTTAACTGTCGCCCCCGGGTGGACTCGAACCACCAACCTTTCGGTTAACAGGTCGATTTGATCCACCGACATTTCTACACTTAATTAAATTCATAAAATTTATTATTTTCTGACATGTTTTTTTTTATATATTTTTACTAAAACCTCATTATTAATCTTGGTTTATTGTAATTATTATTTTCTTTTCTAGATGGCGCCATCTGGACTTGTGCGTGTTAAATTACTTCAGGTGGAATTTGGTGACCCCTCGTCCGATGAGACGACGGAGGGGCCCAGAGACCCATATTGTGCAGTACGAATCAAGGAAGCAGCTGAATTGCCAGGTAAGAAAAGACCTCCTTATTTTTTTTTGTATGGAATGTTAAGAATTTCATTGCCATGCTTGTTGGTAGATTGAGAGAACTTCAAGAAACTTGAAAGTGTTCTATATTCCTGTCTCATTTTCAGTTGGGTTTTTCTGCATTTCGAACCTTGAGCCCTTACTTAAATCATATAATTTGTGCATAAAAATTAAATTAATTAATTTTGTTTGTTTGCAAATATTTCAGGAAAAGGAATTCAATTAAATCAAAGTTCGAAGACACTTTATCCAGAATGGAATTCTGCCTTTGATGCTCCACTATTCAGAGGTAAGAAGAAAGAGGCTTAAATTAATTAATTAATAATAGTAAATTGTTATTTTTTTATTTTGATGACGTACTAATTGAGTTGGTCAATTCTTGAAATTAAAAATCACTTTGATAACAAAATCGTATTAGGACTTAAATTTAAGAAGGAAACTTTGTTGTAACCTTTTGGATTTTTCTGTGTAAACGCGACTCGAATTCTAATTATTCTGTCTTTCATTTGCAAAAACTGAGCAAAACTAGAAAGTGTTTTAGAAACTAGAAGGGTTAAAGGATATTTTCATTTTTGATATTTTTTTTAAATAAAATATTTTATGTCAGTTTGAAAATGGTCCAACTTTTAAGTAAGACGATGTATTTTTTTTAAATAATTTCTTCTCTATAAAATGTTTATTTTGAAAAAATAACAACAACATGAAAATACTTTCTAAGTGATTAAGTTTACTCTTCTTTCTGTTTCTAAAATAATTTTCTAATTTCGCTTGAATTTTTTTTTTTGCTGCTGCTCGCCTGAAACTGACACAATAATCAAAAGTTTGAAAATCAGCTTGGTTCATAAACCCATTTTAACAAAAAATATTATTATTCTGTCACTTTTGGATCATAGCAAGGAACACACATCTCGAAAATCACTCATCAGTACATCTCTCTCTCTCTCTCTCAGAACACCTCTAAATCACTCTTTTTTATCCCTATTTCCTCTCCTCCTCCTCCCTCATATATAACTTTTTCTTGAGAAAATAAGATGACAAATCATCTCTTAAAGTGAACTCTCAAAACGCAACACAATCATTGTGAAAACATATAACTTTGAGGAACACTTTTTTTTTTTTACAATTTTGTCTTCATGTTTTTTTCATTGGGAAGGGGGAACCCCACTGAGAATTTACTTACAATGAATGAGGTTGGGAAATGGCAACTGAACTGTATTATTATTATTATCATCATAAAAGTGAACTTCTTTTATTTAATCTGTTATTGATTTAGATCTTACATTGAATTCCATGTTTATTATCTGGAATTTCAAACAAAAACAATAACATATGGAAGATTAGATTATAATTAATTTCAAATTCATCTTTTATAACAAAAAAAAAGAAAGTAAACTCAATTATTTCAGTTTATGGTTTTAGATTAGGGTTTTTCAAACTGGGGTACACCGTACCCCTCTCCTCCCCCTCCCCCTTCAGGGTAGTGATTCCCAACCTTTGTTTGGAGGAACTCTTGAACTTTCCCTACTTGGCTGACACATAGGCAATTAGAAATCGGGACAAACAGAAGTTGGCTCCGCCCTTTTTATAAAGAACACAACTTCTAATTGGTTGGTTATGTAGTTTGACGTCACATGATCCGCCCTTTTCAACGTCGAACCACATAACAAACCAATTAGAAGTTGCCGGTCATCATGAAAAGGGCGGAGCCAACTTCTGTTTGTCCCGATTTCTAATTGCCTGTGGCTGACACATATAAAGTTAAACAGGGGTAAAATTCCAAAATAAACGTGTAAAGTAGTATGGGATTAATAAAGAATAATTAACTCGTAATTTTGAATAAAATATTACAAGAGTATTTATTGCCTTATTTCTATTTACTATTTTTTTTGCAAACTTTTGCAAAATTCTCGCAGAATCTCGGACACGGGCTAGTTGGAACCTCAGGACTCTGAGGTTCTGGAGAACCCTTGTTGGGAATCACTGCCCTAGGGGATACATTAGAAGGTATCAAAGGGTACACGCGGAACACTTGCCACACTCTAAATTGAAATATTTATGAAATATATTATAAATTACTAAATTTTATAATTATTATTTCTTTGATCAATAATAATGATACCCCATATTTTTTATTGTGAAGTAAATTTTTAAATCAAATTATTAAATGCATTTTTATATACAGCAGAGCGTCGATTATCGGTCGTGAACGTCGGTTATCCGAACTGTCGATAATTATCGGAACTAATTATTTTATGGAAATACTATTTATGGAAATAAGAATTTTTTATTTACAATTGGCATTTTCTTAATTTTCTCCACTTTTTTATTGTAAGTTCGATTATATGCACTTTTGAGTATCGGAATTACTCATGTCCTCCATTAGTTTCGATAATCGACGCGCAGAAGTGGGCTGGCCAAAGGGGTAGCTCGGGCAAATGACAGAAGGTTCAGTATTCAATGGGGCCGGTTGTTCTTTTTTTCAAAAAATATTGCCAATCGAGTCCCAGCACGCCTCTGTGGACGCTCTATTGTAATCGGAAAGCTTTTTATTTTACTAGAATCCTACAAAAATTAGGTGGACCAATCTCTCCTCCGACCTTCCCTTATACCTTGAACACACATGCGTTGAATAAATTCATTTTAAACGTGTTTAGGTGAATTATACGGAATCTAGTTAAGGACATGAACCCAAATAAAAATTGACTTTATTATTAATATTTTAAATCGAAATACTAAATCAATATTTTGTTATATAGTTTATATATTATAATTTAGTTAATTAACTCAATATTTTGAGATTATTAACTGAATAAATTGAATTCGACGACATATTGTTTGTTTGTCCTTCACAGGGCTCTGTAGAACACGTTTATTATTTAAATGCATTTAAATTATCAGGTGTTTACTAGGTATTATTTAGCATGCTTATAGAATTTTAAGAATATTTACGAAAACACACCAAATTCTAATAAATTGGTAAGCTAGCTGAAAAATGTGAGAAACCCTGGTTTAGATTTTGTTTTTAGATTTGTCTTTCTTGTCCTCATTTCTATAATGAATTTTATATTTGTTTCAAATTAATCAATGAAACACAAAGTTTTATTTTATATTTTTATATACAAATTGGTGATGATGTTCACCTACTTTAATACGAAAAATAATAATGAAAAAAATACTAGTATATAATGTATAATCAAATGAGGAAATGAAATTTTTCGTTTTTTTTTTGTGAATTTGAAAAACTATAATGAATTCTCAAGTATCCACTTCTGAGGGAAACTTAATTTTTGAAAGAAAAAAAAAAAGAAATTCTCTTGTGAGAAGATTGTTTGTTTTTTTCTGTTGTTGTTGTTGTTGTATGTTTGAACACCATAAATCATTCCTCCCCAAACTCCAATAAATACTGTAGTAATAGTAGTAGTAGTAGTAGTAGGAAAGTGGAATTCATGAGATTGTTTCCGATTTTTTTGTTCTTGATAGAAACATTTTTGAAAAAAAAAAAAAGAAAGTAGAAGAAAACCTCTCAAATACCCGGTGGTGGTGGTGGTAGTAATAGTAGTAGTAGTAGTACGAGAGTACTTTATACATTATTTATGCAGGAGTGTCAACAAATTGTCGTTCATTTCAAATGGACACAGTAATGGGCTATTTTGGTTGTGACACGATCTGCATTTGAAAGTATGTTATAATTTATTTAAATTGGTTTAATAAAGTTCAGAGACGCGTTTTGAACTTTGAAGGGAAACACTCATATAGAAACACACATATATACACATAAGGGCATAATGAAAACCACAAATACATGTCTTGTGACACACAAGTGATACACACACACATTATTGAAACACAAATAACATCCAGTTGTTGTCTAACATATATACATAGAAGCCAAACTACAACAACAGACATAAATGCTGACACTTACAGAAACAAATACATATAGTGACACAAGAGTGATGCATACAGAAACCACAAACACACACACACACACAGTGACACAAGAATTTAAACAGAAGCACAACTTCTTCACCAAGTAACAGAAAAGAAATACACACAGAAATCGCAAATTATACACAGTGAAATTATTAAAATCAGGGCGGAACTATGGCATGGGTGGAAAGGTCAAATGCCAGGCGCATATTGAAAAAGGGGGGTATATTCTATAATATAAATGCACCATAAGTCAGTAAGCCCTAACCGTTTATCGTGGGCATATTTGTTTTTTTTTTGCCCAGGGGTATGCGTATATCTTAATCCGGCTCTGATTAAAACACTCAAAGCACAGAGCTCTACACTCAGTGAGTCAGTGACACAGGTACACAGTTCCACAAATACACAAAGTAACTATTGAAACTAACGACCGCATTCTAAAATGTTACTTAAAATAAAGCAAAGCTTAAAACATGACGCAATAGAGGAAAGGTTGTAAGAATAAGATGAGCACAGTTTCACCATAAAATATGCATAACATTTTTTGATTCCTTTGGGACAATACGTTCATGTTGAACCAGGAGAGGTATGTCTAAAAGGCTTTGTCTTGCCTCTTCAGTGGGTGAGCTGCTCCAATCGTAGATCTGGTTAGGTACACATTTTTGGTGCAATTGACCTATTATTTAGTGGATGGTAATTATAATTGCAAGACACTGACACAGAGACACATCCTAAACAACAATTGTAAAACGACACAGCTACACTGAAACACAAATATGCACAGTGACACTTGGCAACACACAAATAAACACAGTGACAAACAAATACACAATGACACACAGTGATACACAGCCACACACTTGAACCATAAATACCTACAAGATATATGGAAAGACAAATACAACGACACAAGAAACAAATAATCCATAAACTATGTGGTGACACAAAGATACAAGAGACACACAGACCGCAAATATTAAATGAACTGAAAAGCTAGAGAGATATTCACTACTAACTCAAAGCACATAAAAATAGACATCTCGCTCCTTCCCAGGTATCATCATATCATATATAAATATGTAAGAGGACACACCCCCCGAAAAAAACATTAATAAATAATAAATACGTTTGTAGACAGAACGCACACGTAAACAAGAGTGAACATATAATACAATATATTGTGAGAGAATGAGAATGGAAAAGATGCTCCCCCTGAAATGTAGCTGCCATTAGCCGCATGAATACAGACAATTTGCTGACTTCCTTCTTTTGGTATTGGTTAGACATAGATTATTTTTTGTTTTAAACAAAAAAAAAATCTGGTCGTATATACATTATTTTGTTTGTCACGTCTTTCAAGTATCATCAATAATAATAATAAAACAAAAGTTACGTGTCTGAACTTTTGAAATATTTCTTTTAAAATAACCACAGTCACATTATGGAATTTTAAGTTTAACTAACTTATGACATCTTCTTAAATGGCTTTAATTTTAAAGGGATAACGACCAGAAGAAAAAAATGTTTACGAATGGTTAAATGACCAGTTAGTTATACTTAACTAAGTAAATTACACATGCTCACTTTCAAATAGAGAGTTGCATCGGATATTCGACGGGTTAGGCTTTAATTTCTGTATATTTTTGTATCGGGTTCTTTTAAATTACTGTATATGTGCAAGGTATTTAGGTGTATTGATTGTTGTGCATTGATTTGGGCGTTTGTTGAACTGCAAGAAGTGAATTTTATGAATCGAAAAATGTCTTTTCATTCGTTAGAAAGGCTTCCATTTTTAGTATATTTGGAAATATAGAAGGAGAGAGAGAGAGTAAGAGGGAGAGAGAGAGAGAAGGAGGGAGAGAGAGAGAGAGGAGGGAGAGAGAGAAGGAGGGAGAGAGATAGGGATAGAGGAGAGAGAGAAGGAGAGAGAGAGGGATAGAGAAGGAGAGAGGGATAGAGAAGGAGAGAGGGATAGAGAAGGAGAGAGGGATAGAGAAAGAGAAGGAGGGAGAGAGAGAAGGAGGGAGAGAAAGAGAGAAAGAGAAGGAGGGAGAGAAAGAGAGGGAAGGAGGGAGAGAAAGAGAGAGAGGAGAGAGAAAGAGAGAGAAGGAGGGAGAGAAAGAGAGGGAAGGAGGGAGAGAAAGAGAGAGGAGAGAGAGAGAAAGAGAGAGAAGGAGGGAGAGAAAGAGAGAGGAGAGAGATAAAAAAAAATGTTAAGACATGTGTCATTCTTCTGTCAATGTCTAAACATTTAGTGCATTCGTATTGGTCTTTTATAAGATAACACAATTGTGTGTGTGACTGTAAGTTGGTATCATTTTTTTTGAAAGATTTGTGTTACTTTTGTGTGTGTGTTTTTTTTTTCTTCTTGCCTCTTGTCATATCTCCTGTCTGATTTTTGTAAATTTCTGAATGTTTTCATTGGATGTCAGTCAGTCAAAGAGTGTAGTTCAATTGTGGACAACATATGGAAGAGAGAATGTTTTTTTGCGTGTTTGTAACAATCTCAATTGGTTGTGTGTGTGTGTGGTAAAGTTGTCAAGTATTTGTCACTATTTGTGACATGCGCGTGTGTGTGTTAATATGTATGTTTGTCACAATGTTTGTTTTATTTCAGTATGTGTGTGTTCATGTCATTTAATACATGTGTGTGTGTGTGTGATGAAGTGTTTGTTGTAAAGTGAAAGTGTGTGTGATTTATCTTAAGTGCAAGGTGTCAGTGTGATTATTTTGTGACTGCATTCAAGCCAAATATCCATTCGTTTTGTTGATCATCACCACCACCACAAATGGACTTCTTCTCTTAAAGAAAAGTGATTCTTTTATTTTGTTTAGCATTTTATATGCAATGTATTAAGTAAATATAAGAACGATTCATCATCATCTGTCAGAAGAAAAAGAAAGGGGAAAAAAAAGGACAATTGCTTTAAATTTAAAAGTTTCTTATACAGAATGTCTCAATGCCAACACCACAATCTATTACCAAAGTAGAAAACGTTCCAAAAGTTCTTGCGGTTTTTTTTGTGTGTGGCGAAATAGTGGATTTCAGTATCACTCTTAAGAAACATATAAGGACACATTGTTGGATACGTTCTCAGGCTAAAGTCATTGACTTGGTAGAACATGCTAAAAGATCGAAATGGAGGTGGGCATATCACATATCGAGATATCGGGACACAAGATGGACACGGAAATGAATCGCATAGAGGCTCTACGATGGACATTAGACAAGGTGAAAAAATCGTGCAGGATGGCTGGGCAAACATGGATGAGAGTCGCAGAAGACAGGCGACTTTAGAAAATCATTGACAAGACCTTCATCCAAAAGTGGATTGATATATTGTGAAGTTTGCTAACAAAACACAAAAGTCGCTGAAATGTTCTAGAATTGTCGCCAATTTGGACTAGAAACACTGCGTTTCTCTTTCGTTTGTATTTTGTCAGCTTGATTAAAGAAATAATAGAAAGTAATAATTTATATAATGTAATAATTTATATTACTTTCTACAATATGCCCCTCTCCCTGTAGTGTCAAAGTAAAATTTCAAATCGGTTAGTTGCATTGCTGACAGATTTTCAAGCATTTCGGGGGTTATTTTTTCCATATATCAATACATTCCAACCACAGCCTTAACGCAGGGGATCGTTTTCGACGTCAGTTGCTGCCCGTGTGCAGAGGTTCGTCATATTTCCATAGCAATAACTGTACAGTGTCAACTACATAGCCCAGCCACCTACGACAACATTTTGCTGTCGAACTCGACTAGGACCACTTAAAAGTGATCCGTGTGCCCAATGATTTAAAATATGAGTACATGTGAAACAAGCAATAAAGTATGTACTGTATAGTGAGTGGAACAACTCCCATTGGTTCCATATTTTTCTAAGGATGTTATTGGTTTTGTTACTGTACAACAGTGTACATACTGTATATTATGGACCCAATATACGAGTACAGTTTTCTTTTTTTCTTCTAAATGTAGCAATGACGTTGGAGGTTTGGTGTTTCTTTACTATTTTTTGTACCTTTTTCCATCTCATCAGAAACAGAAAAAAAGTATCTTCTATTTGGATTAAAGTTAAATGAAAAAGTTGTAAGACATAATCAACTGTGTATGTGCTCGGAATTGAAATAACACTATTTAGAATTACATTTGCTTTTTGAAATAATTCGGAACCACCATCGCCACATTTCGCATTTGTCAAAACTACTCTTCAAAAAAAAAAAAAAACACCTCCCAAAAAAAAAGTGGAGACTTTTTATTTCTTAAATTACTTTTTCGGTGTCACGAAAATTTTATATAATTTTTATACACATTAATATTAAACTCATTTTTATAAAAGATTATTATTGCGAATGTGTGGCAGAGGGATGTCATTTGGGGGTGCATTTGCCCCCAATAACTATTGTGTTATTATAATTAGTATGTACATACAGTAAGTCATAACTGCAGTTTGTGTATATTTTTTTTCAAATTTCTTGCAAATATAAATAAAAATCCATCAAAACCTAATGTATATTAAGTGGCAATATGCACACATATTGCAGCACTGGCCTGCTTATATACACAAATTAGCAAGTCGGTCAAGTTTTGCCCCCCACCACCCTGAAAAAAACTGAAATGACGGCCCTGATGTGTGGCATCACTAGTCTTGCAGGCATAACAATTCCTTTTATGTTAATCAGAGGATGTTACGCTGTTACGCATAAAAATGTGGTCGATTAAGTTGGTTTTGAAAGTGTTTTAGAAACTAGAAGGGTAGCTTAATCACTTCAGAGTAATTTTCAGGTTGACAATATATTAAAATAACCTTTTTTATGTCAGAGGATTTAAGGTTCTTTTTTCTACACGACTTTAAAATAAGGACGAAAATGCGTTTTAAACTGGGGGCGGGGGGACACAACACGTAACACAAATTTAAAGATTTCAACTAGTTGAATTGAGGAGGGGTTTTTTTTTTCAAAACGGCATATGTCCATATTTTGGCCTAACCTATTTTACTGCAATTTTGGAATCAGTTTTCAGAGCTGAATCGATTTCTGTAATAAAAATAGTGAAAGCTACTCGAAATTCAGGTTTTCAATCAGGTTTTTGTGCGTTTCCTGAAAACTTTGAGCAACAGGACATGTGACGTTTTGATCTTTTTGGGTATGGATTATTTTCTGTTTTAATTTCCGTTGAAATTGTCACAGTTTAATAATTTTCCTTAAGGGCCATTCGTGGATTGATATACAGTATACGAGCATATTATGTTATTTGAATTTGAAAAATAACTCTGCAAGCAGCAAAAAAGACCTGTGGCAAAGGAATAAAAATCCAAATTTGCAGCAACACATTTTTACTATTCTAGTTTATAAAAAAAATAACTTTCGAGATTTTCCATTCTTCTGTGGAATACATTTTTAATTTCAGAATAAAGAAAAAAAATGGGTTTGTGTTTTGTTTTGTTCTATTTATATTTTATATTTATTTCTACTAAAAATTCTATTGTATTTCTGAGGAGAAGAAAAAAAATCTTATCAAATAATCTCGTTAAAAGCTTCATTCTATTGTGTGTCCAGTGAAAGTGACCACTGCTTTTGAGTTGGCTCTCTCTCTCTCTCTCTCTCTTTCTTTCTCTCGCGCTCTCTCTCTCGCTCTCTCTTTGTATATGTGTGTTTATAAGTGTATGTTACAATTTGAAACTTCTTTATATTTAATCACATGTGACCTCTTAATATAGAGAGAAAGGGAGAAATGTTGATCTCGTCACAAGAGAGAGAGAAAGAGAGAAAAATCGATGAAAATCACTTCAATAATTTTTTTCTTCTTCTTCTCTCCTTTCTTTTTCTTTTTACTTTAATTACAATGAATAAAACTCATTTCATTTTATGGTGTTTCAAGTTCTATTTAGAGAAATTAATTAAACTGGATTTTATAAGATCTATTGAATTTGAATGTGTGACAAAAGAGTGAATGAGAGACAGAGAAAAGTGCATCAAATTGTTTTACAGTTTGATAAGTTTTTATTTTAACCAAAAAAAAAGAACTAATTTTCTTCTATTGTTGTTTTTTTATCTTTTATGTATTTTAAGGAGCTTTGGTTCACGTTTTGGTTCTGGATCGCGTCAATAAAAAGACGTTGGCTGATCTTTTGGTCGGAAGTCATGTTTTAATGGACAAGTGTCGAGATGACGAAGTGGTCACTACCTGGGTCAGTAACTGCCATAATTGCTTTTATCTTTTGCGTGTTTTAAAACTTGAGTGGGCGAAACACGGGAAGAGGAGGAAAAGCAATTAAAAAAAATGATTATTGGTTACATAGTAATGACCTTTCCCAACCTTTGTCGTGTTGATATCGTTAAAAGTAAACTTTTTACAGCAGTTTGAAAATGGCCAAATGTGACCCATTTTTGTTCAACTTAAATGTGGTTTTAAAGTAAAAATTATTCTGGTTTTCAAGGAGCAAAAATTAAGAGAAATTTGAGTGTGTTTTAAAAACTAGAAAGGTAGCTCAATCACTTCAGAGTGTTTTTCTGTTGATATTGTTTAAAATAAACTTTTTATGTGAGTTTAAAAATGGACCAAACTTTGAGCAGTTTTTCTATAAAAAAAAGTTTATTTTTTAAAGATATCAACATGAAAATACTATTAAGTGATTGAGGTACCATTCTAGTTTCTAACACTTTTAATTTGTTCTTAGTTTTGCAATTCTGAAGTGTAGAATAACCAGAGTTCTAAAATCACATCTTCATAGATTATCTATATTAGGATTAAAGTTTAAGATTTACGGTTTTTAAAGTTTTTTTCAGGAACAACAACAGAAAAAAAAAACTTTTGTCTTCGTCACCTCAACTATTCTAGTTTTTAAATTAATTTGGTTTATATCTCGGATATTATTTTGTGTTTTTTATTCACTTCTAAATCAATATCTGGCCATATTTAAATGAAAGACTAAGAATTAGAGATAAAATGTTTGAAAGATTTCATTATGAACAATTGATTTTCATACTGGTTTTTCTATATTGTGTTAGAAACTAGAATGGTAGCTAAATTGCTTAATATAAACATAAAAAGTTTATTTAAAAATGTATCAAAATACGCTTAATTGATTGAGCTACCCTTCTAGTTTCTAAAAAAAACACAGTTAAAACCAGTTCAAGTGGCTCATTAATTCTTATAGTTTCTAAAAACACTTTCCATTTCTTCTTTAATAATTGTAATTATTTTTATAATTGTTTTTCTATGTATTTTTTTTAAAAAAATGGACGTTAAAATTGATGTCTTGTGTGATTGCCATTCCTCAAGGGGCAGCTATTGGGTTATTTTTCATTATTTTCTTGTTTTCATCTTCTAATCATATTCCTTAAATTAAGAATAATTCGATTAGTTCTAATTACTTAATTGTACATAACATAATTATCCTTAATTAATTTCTAAACTATATTCCGGGTTTTGTAATTTACATGTAAGAGGATGTTTATTTTAATTTTTTCTTTGTACTACAGCGCCACCTAGTGTTTTTTTATAAAATGGAAATTCGCTTTAGTCTAAAAATAGTAATTAGATTTTTGTTACATTCAGGATTTGAGATTTTGCGTAAACTCCACCCAGTTTTACTTAGTTTTAAGACGCCCATATTAAGCGTGACTGACGTTCAAGTTAATTAGTTAAAGAGGAATTTGTTTAGGAAGTTAATTTCATAATTTAAATATACTCAAAAATGAGTTTTTTTTTAGCTTCACTTCAATTTTATGGTTTTAAATATTAATTTGTTTACTTTTAGAAGGAAATTTAAGAAGCAATCTGAACTGTATTAAAAACTAGAACAGTAAATGTTATAAGAGCATTATAATATTGATATATTCAGAAATGAAGTTTTATGAAAATTTACGAAATTCTTTAACTAATTTAAGAATTTTAAAGATATATTTGATTTTTTTAATAAAAAAATTGTCATAAGTAGTTTAGATTAAAAGATACACTCTACTATTCTAGTTTCTATTTTTTTATATGAAATCTTTCCTAATTGTTTTGATGATAATTATAAAAATTATGACAATTTCAAAATATTAATTTTTGTTTTATTTTCACTTTGAACTTCTCATAAAAAAATTTGCATAAATTATATTTTAGTGGTATTATTTTTATTAATACACATTCACTCTCTATTCTAGTTTATAATTTTTTTAAAGAGTTTAGTTTCATTTTATAAAATATTTTCTCTGAAAACTATTTCTAGCAAAATTAGTTTATTTAAAACCACGAGTAAGTTAATTATTAAAGTTGTATTTGAACTGCTTCATCTTTTTTAGAATTGCATCAATTCACATTCATGAATGCCTGGAAAAGTACTTCAAGGGACTAAAATAAAAGTTAACTTTTAAAATAAATTCTGAAAATGGGCAACTTTATGATGACGTCATCATAAACATAGTGTGAGAGAGAATGAGAATGAGAATGATTAAGAGTGAGATGGAAGTAGAGAGAGAGTGAGAGAGAGGGGGGATGAAAGAGTGATAGAATTAATAAGTATGAGACGGAGAGAGAGAGAGAGAGAGAGAGAGAGAGAGAGAGAGAGAGAGAGAGAATGAGACTGATTAAGAGTGAGATGGAAGTAGAGAGAGAGAGAGAGAGGATGAAAGAGTGAGAGAATGAATAAGTATGAGACGGAGACAGAGAGAATGAAAGATAGTTATAGAATGAATGTGAGACAAAGAGAGTTAGAGAGATGAAATAGAGAGCTGGAGAGTGTGAGATATGGAGAAAAAGTGAGAGGTAATGAAAGAGAATGAATGAATGTGTGAGACAGAGAGAGAGAGGTAGACAGTGAGATGGATAGAGAGCTGGAGAGAGAAAGTGAGAAAAGATAGAGAAAGAGAGAAAATGAGAGAAAGATAGAGAGAGAAAAGAGAGAAAATGAGAGAAAGATAGAGAAAGTTTTTTGTGGGCGGAGAGTTTAAAACTAAAAAACGTTTTTCAAGTCAATGAAAGTTGAAAAGTTTCTAAAAATAGTTTTCAAAAAAGTTTGTTATTTAAAAGAGAAGAAGTGGGTCCTGGGGGGTAAAAGATGAGGAGAGATTTAAGAAGATATTTGACATTCTTTAAAAACCCCTCATTTCCTGTCATGTGACTCAATTGAACAAATGAAATTCCTTTTCCGTTTTTACTTCCATTACTGTTTCTTATTATTCTACTTTCTTCTTCTTAAGTTCCTTTTTTTTTAACACTTTTTTGTGTGTCTGTGTGTCTTGCCTCTTAAATTATTATTTTATTTGGATGAGAAAAACTTTTTCCCACGTTTTTGTTGTTATTTTTTTCTTTCTATTATTATATTTATATCTCAATTATTTTTATTGTTTTCTTCTAAATGTTGTTTACGAGTCAACGGCGAATTGCCAGTAAACATACTGATAAGGTAACAAAATAAGAAATGTGTAAGACTAGAACAGTAAAAAAAAAAATTCGTGGAAGTTTATTTCAATTGTTTTATTTTACCTAGGTTATTTTTCTCTCCTCATCCCTCCCACTTTTCTTCATATACATTTTATTGATTTTTGTTATGTTTTGTTAAAATAACATCATAATTTATTGTGTTTTTTTATTGTATAAATAACATATTTTTAGATAAATGTCAAACATGAGAGAAAAACTCCAGTGGTTTGTTTGTTTTTTTGTATATTATTAGTTTGTACAATAAATATACCTTCCTCATTGTAAAGAAGAAGCTTGTGACGTCAGAAGGAGTTGACGAAAAATTTAAGTTTGTGTCATTTTATCTGATGAAAAATTTGGTAATAAATGAATACAGGCAACCCTTTTTGTCTAAACTATTGATATATTATCCATTTCCTATCAGATTAATGACATAATCTTAAATTTTTAAGAACAACCCCTCTGACGTCACAATCTTTTTATTACGATGAGGCAGATATATTTACTACAAACTAATTTTATAAATTAAATTTATGGATTTTTTTCTTTAATGATGTTTATCTTAAAAGTTTCTAAACACATTTAAGGTGGTTTTTAAAGGTATAAACAACGCCTCTCAAATTTTTTAATTATTTTGTTCTTTCAGGTGCAAAATGAAGTAGAAAGGTGAACGCGTTTTAGAAACTAGAAGGGTAGTTCAATCACTTAAGGGTAATTTTATAAAATAAGCATTTTGTGTCAGTTTGAAAATTATCCAATTTTAAGCAGACGATATTTTTTTAACATTTTAGACTATAAAAAGATTATTTTGAAAGATATCTACGCGAAAATGCTCTTTAAGTGATTGAACTACTCTTCTAGTTTCTAAAACACATTCAAGTTTCTCTTAATTATACAACATGAAAGACATAATAATCAAGAAGTCGAGAGACGTTTAGATTTTAAAGCCACACCTTAAGCATTTTCATGTGTTATTCAAATTTTTCTTATTCATGTTATATATTTTTTTTTTGTTTTTTTATAGTTGAAATTACGTCCCAGTGGACGTTTACAGGTACAAGTACGTCACTTCCGTGATGGTGAAGGTGTGCAAAGTGATTTTTATTATTTTTACTTGTATTGTTTGTGTCGTTTAATGTATGATATGATGAAGCGTTTATAGTACCGATAGGCATATTCTGTGGTCAAGTTTTCTCGGATTTATGTGAATTGCAATTTTATGCATTTAAAATGCACACAAAAATTGTGAAAAGGAAACCGCCTATAAACGCGACATCAGTGATAATGTAATTTTATCAATGTTCTAACAATGTAATAGTAATGTCTTGTCACAAAAATGACAGAGAACACGTGGAAGAACGGCAACTTTGGAACACAGGCGACTTTTAACTGTGTCCCAAAGTTGATGTCGTATTTACATAAAAAAAATACATTGCGACGACAGCTCAGCGACCTTTCGACCTCATTTTGTCCATGCTTGCGTTCTGGTCGGAATGCTATGTTCCATAGAGTCTAATGTGTAGATGGCCATGTTTGCGACCTGTGACAACCGTGGTCATCTACATTAGAATCCATGTAACACACAGCATTGCGACCTGTCGCGCGACCAGAACACAACCGTGGCCCTACACTTAAAGTCGCCTGTGTGTTCCAACTCTTAAATCGTTTTTGTGCGATTTTTTTTAAGTGAAAAATGAAATTAGAAGATTTCAACATGAAAATAACCATAAGTGATACAAGTTACGCTTCTAGTTTCTAAAAACACTTCAATCTAGACTTCAATTTCATTGTCCACTTTCAGTTGCAAATGTCATTTTGTAATTCTTAGTTCCTACATTGAGTGATGACCTGAAGGGGTCAACTGGAGGAATCACAAGAAGAAGAGGAGCCATCAAACACCAGAAAGTTCATGCGGTCAAAGGTCACAAATTTGTTGCCAAATTTTTTCGCCAACCAACTTTCTGCGCCTTTTGTCGAGAATTTCTATGGTAAGGTGTATTCAAAAGTGATACAATTTAAATTAGTTATTTATTTAATTTAATGTTTTATCACAATCCTTTGTTTTATAATTTATTCAAAACAATAAAATTAAAATTCTAAATATTTTGAATCTATTTTAAATCTATATTTAATAATTTTACAATTCAATCAAAGTAATTTGAATTTCATTCAAATTACAATTGTGTAAATTGATTGATTTTTTTTTTCTTCAGGGGTTTTGGAAAACAGGGATATCAGTGCCAAGGTAAATTAACTTCTAAGTCTGAAATTTGATAATTGTAATTATTTTATCTTAATATTTTAATATATTTTTCTAGAATGTCAATGTGCCGTCCATAAAAGGTGTCATGATAAATTTTTGGGCAAATGTCCTGGATCTGGAAAAGAATCTCAGTCCACTCAGGTAAAAATGAAAATTGATTGTGGTTTCCATAAAAAATAGTATCAATAATGGTAGGCTTTCGGCACGAATTCAAGAGAAAAAACAACCTTAGTACTTGAACGTCAAGTTGAACCCTCTGACCAGAGCTTCAACATAGAAAAATCCTCTTTTATAGATTATTTTTAAAAAAAAAAAGAGGGTTAACATTATGTTTGATCCGTGTTCTAAGGGTTCAAGTTCAAGCTCTCATGTGATAAGTTTCATTATTGAATATGGGCCTCAGTCAGGACTCGTAAGTGCCAGTAGCTGCTACCAGAAAAATTGAAACATTGCGTTACTTTACTCATTTTATTTTAACACATTTATATTTTGTAGTTCATTTTCCATTAAGAATATAAAAAGTTAAATGAAAAAAATAAATGTGTCTGTAGATCTTTTATTAAATTATTATTATTATTATTATTATTATGAAAATGTTTTAAAAAATTGAAAGGTTTTTATGCTTTTAAAAAATATTCAATTACTTTTTAACAAAAAAAATCTAATTTTGAAGACGTTTTAAAAGTATCCGTTGCTAAATATGCAAATGTAAGAGAAGAAAAAATGGAATAAAACTGATTATTCTGCATTTTTAAGCAACATTAATGTCGTTCACAGACGAGCGAATTTTAGTGATCGAGATGGACTACAAAAAGTGGTCGACGTGTGGTCGAAATCCTGTAGACTGCCAGTGGTTGGAAAAGTGTTCCTAGTGTCGTTGAACGAACGTCAAAAGTGTTCGTATAGAGTCTACTCAAGTGGTCAGTTTTGGGCACACACCAACCAGTTTGTACAGTCTATCTTGACCACTAAAAATCGCTCGTCTGCGAATGCATTAAGAAGAAGTTTAAAGTATTTTAGAAACTAGAATAGAAACTGGAAGAACATTTTAATTTATGATAGTTTCAAAGTCGCAATTTTTGTTTCACTTCAAAACCGAAGAAAACATTTAAAAACTTAGAAATTTGGCCATTTTGAAACTCAAAATGCTTGCCGTCCATTATATCGGATCGGAATATCATGATAGCAAAGATTTCAATGGAGCGCTGCACACTAGCTTGGTTCGGATGAAAAACGCGACGTCTGCGGGGCTCTATTTAAATGCTTGTTATCAAAGTATTCCTAATTGTTCCGATCCGATTCGATCGGAATCGTGTTTTCCCGTTTGCGGCAAGCTTTAAAAGCTTATTTTTTTTTTAAAAAAAAAGATAGCGACTTGTACATGGTATGTAAATATATGTACATGATTGAGTTACTTTTCTAGTTTCTATAACATTTTTTTAAGTTTATCAAAGTTGTTTGCAAAATGCAAGACTGGTGACCTAAAATAACCTGAAATAACAAACCATTTTCTTCTTTAATGTTTATTCGAGTGCAATATTATATAAGGAATAGATTCTTAAATGTTAATGTAAAAATGGAATTTTTTATAATATCTTTTTTTGTCTAGAAATAAAATAATAATACGAGTAATATTTCAAACATATACAACAAGCACTCAAGTTATATAAATAAATATTTCTAGAGATATTTTTACATTTATTGAAAATTGAAAACTTTAAAAAAAATTCCCTCTGCCAATATTAGATACAAAAAAGAAGAAGAGAGAGAATTTGTTTTCTTTTCTTGTCTTTTTCTTCTTCAGTATCTTCGAGAACGATTTAAAATTGATGTACCACATCGATTTAAAGTGCACAATTACATGAGCCCAACTTTCTGTGACCACTGCGGTTCCCTTCTTTACGGCCTTTTTCGACAGGGACTCAAGTGTGAAGGTAAGAAAAAAACAACCTTCCAAGATTTATTTGTATTTTTTTTATTATTTACTTAAATATATTATTCTATAAAATATAAAAGGCAAAACAGGAAAAGGGGATATATATTTTTTGAGAATATTTGGCAGTATTTTTTTTAAGTCGAGAACTTCCTTCCTTGTTTGAGCTTTTTTTAAATATATTTTTCTATAATTTTTGTAATTTTTTAAAAAGTGTAATATAATGTAGAAGAGTGAAGGAAGTAGTACTTTTTGCAAATATGCATAATTTAAGGGCATTTTTATGTTGATATCTTCCAAAATAAACTTTTTATAAATAAACATTAAAAAGTTGAAATATTTTTTAAACTGGTAAAAAAAGCTTATTTTGAAAGATTATCAACAATTACAATTACAACTACAATTAGTACTCTGCTAGCAGGCAAATAGGCCTATGACAAGGGGGACATAAAAGTCCATATGCAGCATTAAGTATTGTCAAGCACATATATAAAAAACAAAATGAATATACAAATGTCAATCCCACAAAACAAAATTATCCCCATTCACCACTTCTTCCTCAGGAAGAAGAGTTCCATTGTCTTATAACTCTAGGGGGGGGGGGGGGGGAAGACCAATAATATGAATCTGTCCTAGAGCAAAAATCTTCCTAATTTGTCTTAAGAGTGGTCAGCCCTGTCCATGTGCTTTATGAATGTCACTGGACTGCAGTTTAGAACAATCACCACGTGTAATTTTTCCAAACAATTTCAAACTTAACTCAGCCCTGCGATGTGCCAAACTATGCCATTGTAGCACTGACAGCATCTCAGTGACACTATCTGTAAATTTGTGCCTGCCACAAACAACATGAGTAACTGAGCTGCCTTTCTAGTTTCTAAAACCGCTTTCTAGTTTTTCTTTATTTTGAAACTGAAAGACAGAATGATCAAGAGTTTGAGAAAAAAACCACCTTAAGAATTAAGCTTTAATTTCGGTATGTGTGGATATGTGTGTGTACGTAGTTGATATATGTACACCTAATTCATTACAGTTCTGCATTAATTGCATTGTGTGAGTGTGTGTGTGGATGTCTGGAAACGCATCATGGGAAATTTCAAACAGAAACTAATAAAATATGACAAGACAATGAAGTGCTCGTGCATCAGATAATGACACCCACTGGAACAAGCGTCATTGCTTTCAAAACAGCCATGTGTGTACACGGCATGATATTAAATAAATTTAATGTAAATATTGTAATACTAGTGGGGTAAATCGTCATAAATGACGGGAGCATCTAGTTTAATTTTGTGTGAATGTCCGGGTGTCATGAAGTAATTCGCCTTGACCGCTTGAATTTTTTGTATAAACACCTTAATATTGTTTTGGTTCTTGGTTCGGGAGAGCGCAATATAAAGTTGACCATGAAAATAAAAACCGGTTTATTTAAATTTAAATAAATTCCGACGTGCTTAAAAGTTTTTGTCCGTGTTTGTACAGCGTTATACACAGACAGACAAAGCTATAAATATAAATATAAAATATTTTTTAAACGCGTTTAGCTAGATTTATTTTGCTCATTGTTTGTATACATTGTGTCGCATTCATTTGGTGTAATTGTTCATTACACGAAAAGTATGTCCATTTCGCGTTTTGCGTCACGCCAATTTATGTTTCATTTCATAAAATGGACAGACATTTCGTGTAATGGACAATTACACCAAATGGATGCGACAGATACAATATACAGTGTATATAATGGTTTTTAATGTTGATATCTTTATATGATATTTTGAAAATGAAACATTAATTTGAATTTTATTCATTTATTGTGAATGATAAGTGGTACCTATTAGAAAGTAGAAGAATAAAGGAAGTGGCTGAATTATTATGAAATATTTAAAAATTAATATTAATCTAAAATCATCATGAACATAAAAGAAAGAACCTTTAGCTTCATTCTTTACTTTTCTAGTTTCTAACATACAATTTCTTCTTAAAGTTGCTTTGGAAAAAAAAAACTGATCAAACAACTGGACACTTTGGACAAAATTCTGCCATTTCATTGAATCCTTTTTGACATCAAAGAGAGTCAGTGATTTTCAAAAAGCCATAGAAAGTTTATTTTTAAAGATATCAACATGAAAAAACGCTTAGTCTCTTTCTTAACCCTTCTACTCTCTATTATACTTTCAAATTCTTATTTTTTTTTTAACAAAATACAAAGAAAAAGCCGAAACAAGGAAGGAAGTTCTAGACTTTTAAAAGGCTGCCAAACACAAGTTTTAAGTGCTGAAATATAAAATGACTCACTCATGTTCACATTTGAAACTAATACAGATAAACTTAATCGCAGTAAATGTTCCTTGTATGTATGTTTGGTGTGGGGAGGGAGGGAGGGAGGGTGGGATATGTATGTTTTTTTGATTGGAACACTTTATACTTGGTTGTTTCCATGGCAACCTAGGAAGGCATTCCTCTCTTGAGAATGGAGAAGATTTCTTTTTTTTTTCTCCGTATTTTTCTTTTTAATTTTAGTATGTTGACTGTAAGCCAAAGGAATTTCGAAATTTGTTTTCAGAGAAGATCAGTTTATCAAAGTAAAGAAGAGAAAGAAGAAAAAAAAACAGCTTTTTCTATCTGAAAATTATTTTTCTTATATAGAGTTGGCAATGGCATTTATTTAGTAGTCTTCTTTTTGCCTTTAAGGTTTTAACCCTTTTATTATTATTATTATGCTGCTGCTTTTTTAGTAATTGCTGCTTCCATTTAGAAAAAAAAAACCAACCTCATTATTGGCTTTCTTTTTCTCTTTTCTAAAGAGAAATGTCTCTACTAAACAATTAGCTTCATTGTTGTCTTTAAATATTCTTTTCTTTCTCACTATAAATTATATAAAAATTTCTATAAAGAAAGGTTGCCTTTTGGGAAGTTAGTTATTTTTAGTCTGAAATTCAAGAAGAGGAAACTTGGCAAATGAACTTCAACTTGAACCATCTAACACTGTGAACCATCCTGCACAACTCGGTTGAAGGTGAGAGGGCCATATTACCTACAAAACAATTCGTCACAGGTCACACACAAGTGTAAGTTTGCAGGTGATAGATACTTTAATTAAGAGGGCTTCACAGAAAAATACTTGTGTAAATGCAAGGTAGATGGCGCCTGCAACCCCTCCATAGGTGGCAAACTAGATTCGCCAATTGGTTGAAATCGAATGCAGTCTTTTAGCTCTAAAAGCGTCCAAAACAACCTTAATTATCAGCACGTGACAAACTTATACCAAGAACACAATATAAGTGAATAAAGCACGTGTAGAAATAGCGATGACGCAATTAAAAGTTTGCCACGTGCAGAAAAAAAATGAAGAAGGTAAATGTCAAGAGTTGAAGAATGCCTGCAGTACATTTCTATTGGCGGAGGGCTAGTGGCGCCATCTAATACTACACACACAAAATATATGATCTACTTGCATTCTTAAACAAAAATAATTGACCCTGGCGAGCGCAGCGAGCAAAAATATAAAAAAAATTTATGCTTTATAAATACTGGCGAGCGAAGCGAGCCATAAAGGCTAATGGTATTTTTAATAGCACAGACAACAATGGCATTTTAATTTATTTTAAAATAAGCAATTTGGCTTTTGAAAGGGGACAAGCGGCCCTCGACAGTATCTGTGGGCACCAATGGGCTTCGCGAAATACTGAAACCTAAATGTGTTTATGGAATCATTTTTTAAAAATCAATTTTCAATAACATTTCAACTTTCACATATAATTTTTAAAATTCATAATAAAATTATAGTTATTTCCAAAATTCGTTGTGGGTAGTATGGTAAGATCTAGTGGGCCATATGTTGTGCAGGCAGGCCTCTACTTAAAAAAAAAAACATTTTGTTCATAACTCTACTTAATAAAACAGGTGTCTCCTTGGCCGGAGGGTTTAAGTTGGAAGTTAAAAGTTCCAAGTTTTCTTCTTGAATTTAGGGTTTTTAGTATTTTTATCTTTTAAAAGTGAGCTTTTTATTAATCAGTGATGTAATTAGCACGTTTTTTTTGTTTTGTTCTATATTTTCGCCAGATATTTTTGCAAATTAGCTTCTGTTTAGATATTTTTGTAACATCTGCCCAAATTCTCTTGGTATTCCTCTTTATATACGAGCCTCGTATATGTGTTTTCCCCCCATGTGTTTCGAACAGTTGGTGAGGATTTTTGGGCGTTGTTCTTTTTCAGTTACAAAATAATGGAGGGATTTTATGCTTCTCTCGCTCTCTCTTTCTCTCTCTCTTTTTCCTCTTCTTTCAAATCATTTTCAGCAATGTAATTTTGTAAGTTGATTAAGTATTAAATGGAATAAGAGCTAATCACTTTTTTTCTTCTGAGAGTAACAGCTAAAATGAACTATGTTATGTGAGGATGATGGGAGGAGAGAGTAACTGCCAAATTGCATGAAGTTACATGTATATATAACAAGAAATTCATTGTAATTGCACTCAATTACTCCTGCAATCTGCTTAGGAGCCATTTTAGCAAGGTTAAGGTTAACTTCCAATCATAAATTGTGACCATTTAGACAATAAAGTTTCGACATCATCATTAAGTTGAAATTGTCCTAAGACAGAACTGTCCATTTGGAGGTGAAATTCTTAGCGTAAATATGTATATTTGGGAAGAATTAACCAAAAATATGCTAGAGATGCCGCGGACATATAATGGATATCCCATCAGATACAGGGCACTATCCGAAAGGATATTAGTCGCTTTTTTTTGATAGGCAATTAATGAGAAATTCGGATTTCCGTCCATTCTGAATTGGCCTAACTTTTGAAGCGCGCACAGCACTCAGAAATTGAAGACATTCTTGTCTTGCCAGACTTCGCTGGGAATTTAATGCATTTAGTATTTCCGTTCCCGCTCTTCCGCTTTGTGTGCAATGAATTTTCGAAGTTTGAAGTGTCGTTAAGTTCATCAATTTTTATCAATTTACTTCCCACAATGCTAAATGAAATAAAAAGATTTTTAGGGCTCTCTATTTGTAGTTTATTATCCCAACGGATATCCGGTTATCAGACAGAAAAATAAAATCTGATGTCTGTTATCCACGGATAGTAAAATTTACTATCCGAGGCAGCACTAAAATATGCATATCACAGGATGTTTGAAAATTAGTGAAGAGTATTCTAACATAGAAGTGTAATAAGGCCGGTGACATAACAAAACTCATTTACATTTTCTACTTAATAATATTTTAATGTTTGCAGTAGAAAATGGCAGTTTTTGATTGGCTTTACTTCCTAATTTCGTTATAAACTATGTAACTTCCGAAGCATATACAGTATTTTGGAAAGCGTAGTATATATTGCAATCCCATTCTAAATAAAAAGGATTTACTATTTAACTATAGATGCCATTCAGTACATGACTCTTCAATATGGTTGTGATTTCTTTAAAAATTCTGAACAGCATTACTTTTAATTTCTTTATATTATATTACAGTCAATCTGCGGAATCAGTCAATCTGCAGATTACCTAGGCAATTTGCAAAACCACCAAACTGCTAGTGAATCTGCAAAATTTAATACATTTTAGGTGTTTAATTTTGCAGATTCACTAGCAGGTTGGTTGGTTTTTCAGATTGTTTTAGGCAATCTGCAAATTGACTGATTCTGCAGATTGACAGTAACATATATACTGTAGGTCTACAGTAACTGCATCATCATGCAAGCAAGACAATCGCATTTTTTGCTGTGTTTTTGGCTTCTATTGTAAGTTGTTCATAAACAAAAGCAAGATAATGCTATAAAAAGCTTATTTTTTTTAAAGATATCAGCTTAACTTGCTTCAGTTACTTTGTTGAATTAAAGTTAAACTTTTTAAAGTCTAAACTTAAAAGTTGTTTTGAAAATGGTGACTATCCAGAGTTTGAAATATAATTTTTTTTTCACAAAGCATTGTGCTCTTTGCACTGCACTTGATGATTATTATCTGTTCATATTAAATTACATGTATTAATTACTACTTATGAAGTGCCTAATTTTGGATTCGTTATACTAAGTAACAGTTTAAAAATATACATTATTTATGGAGTAAATTTGTAGAGAATCACAAACATCCATAATGCAATTGGTATTTTGTATAGTTAGATATCACGACCCCCATTAGACTCATTGGATTCGGTGCAAAAGTCAAAAATGAATTTAGTGACTTGCGATCACATTCTGTTTTTTAGCTCAATGAATTCGGATATTCATTGAGCTAAAAAGTAGAGATTTTTTTTATCGTGGCTCAAAAAATGGCTACTTGTTTTTCTTCAAATATTATTTTGTTATTAGTTGTGATTGTAATTTTTGCCAGTCAGGTGGACGTAGCTCATCATGGTAAATGTGAGGTTATAACTATCCCCTTATGCAAAGACCTGCATTACAACAAGACTATTATGCCAAATTTACTGAACCACGAGAGCCAGGATGTTGCCGGCCTGGAAGCCCACCAGTTCTTTCCACTTGTTAAAGTGCAGTGTAGTCCAGACTTACAGCACTTTCTCTGCTCTGTGTATGCACCTATTTGCACCAACATCGGCTGTGCTCTTCCACCATGCCGATCGCTCTGTCTTTCGGCTCGGAACGGTTGCGAACCCCTTATGAATAAATTCGGATTCCGATGGCCTGAAAGTTTAGACTGCAATAAATTTCCAGAGGCCGGTGGACTTGACATCTGCATTAGTTCAACTCAGGAACAGGAACAGTCTGGAAGAAAGGAGCAGCCACACGACCGTAATCATCAGCTCGTGCCATCACCTGTGTTCGACTCTAACGGGTCTTCACGCTATGGTGACAACTGCCAGAGTATAACGATCCCCTTATGCAAAGACCTGCATTACAACAAGACTATCATGCCCAATTTACTGAACCACGAGAGCCAGGATGTTGCCGGCCTAGAAGCCCACCATTTCTTTCCACTTGTTAAAGTGCAGTGTAGTCCAGACTTACAGCACTTCATCTGCTCTGTGTATGCACCTATGTGCACAACCTTCGGTCGTGCTCTTCCACCATGCCGATCGCTCTGTCTTTCGGCTCGGAACGGTTGCGAACCCCTTATGAATAAGTTCGGATTCCGATGGCCTGAAAGTTTAGACTGCAATAAATTTCCAGAGGCCGGCGGAGTTGACATCTGCATTGGAGAGAGCGCTCCGGTAATAAAACCTCCTAAAGAGAATGAGATGACCGTTGTCCAACACGAATATCCCGCCTTTGTTAGAAGGTTAATTTGTTTCTCATATGACCTGTTGACATTTTACGAACATAAATTTAAGAATGCTCCTAATGCTTGGTGGTGGTGGTTTTCCAATATTTCGAGTTACTGCCACATACCTTGTGGTAAATGGTGGTGACGTTTTAACAAACACTCGTAAATTGTCAATTTGTAATGTTTGATATTCTTCAGTTTTGTGTTTCATTCTTTATGATGTTAACTAATTTAATCATCTCAAAGGTGATAAGTGGAACTTTAAAACAACTTCACTTTCAGTTGATACCTTCAGGGTTTTGTTCAGTGTAATAACTAGAAAAATATGTAAATTTTATGTGAAAACATTTTTAAATTTGCAAATAATGATGAAGGATGTTATATAGAATTTCTGGTTAGAAGAATGTAGGCCTATTTGAAAAACAACATTCAGGGTGCAATTAAAAGTGTTTTAGAAATTAGAACAGTAAATGAGTTGCTTAACGGAATTTAACATACTATTTTACAGTATCTTTCAGTATTGTTAGAAACATTAAACTTGGTAGGTTTTTTAAGGCCTTTGTTGCTTTGCAAGGAAGCATCTATTCAGAATAATGAAAATATAAGCAAATTTGGATGGTGGATGGATTCTGGGTCAAACAAATAAGCCATGGCCAATACCATGAATAAACTCCTATGTTTATTCTTCATGTATCTTCTCGCCAAACGAAAGAGAGAAACTTAAAAGTACTTTTGAAGTTTATATACTAGAAAGGCATCTCAGTCACTTCCGTTTATTTTCGTGTTGATATCTTTTAAAATATACTTTTTGAGTTTGAAAATGATCTAAATTTATGCAGATAATATTTTTTTGAAATTTTTGTCTATAAAAAGTTAATTTTGAAAATAATCAACGTGAAGATATACTATTACATTGTACGTGATCCAGCCTGCCATTCTAGTTTCTAACACACTCTCAAAAGTCACTGTTGCTCAGCAAATGCAGAATAACCAAAGTTTGAAAATCAGCTGTTCATATTTGTAAAATGGCAACTTATTTTGTAACATTTAATAAATATTAACTTTTGTATTAAAAAAAAACTTGAAAGTGTTTTAGAAACTAGAAGGGGTAGTTTAGTTATTTAATGGTATTTTCATGTTAATAAGCTTTTTATGTCAGTTTCAAAATGACTTATATTTTGTAACGATTTTATTTAATTTTTTTGTTTATAAAAAAGTTTATTTTGAAAGATATCAACATGAAATGATTGGGTGTGTGGATTTAGGACAATCATCCCTTTAGGGCAATAGGCATTAGGGCAAATTGGCTTTAGGGTAAGTGTCTATATCCGGAAATGATTTAGCTGCCGTTAATTTTTAAAACTATTCATAGACTTTAACTAAGGTAGGTTTTGTGTTTTATGACATTTTAAGCTTAGCTTTAAATTAAAGCGTTATTTTCTATGTGAGGGAGGCGGATTAATATCTGAAATTGTTTCTTTTGTGTGTTTTTTTTTATAATCCTTTCTTATCAGACATAAAAAAGTAACCAAATAAGAAGAAAAAAATACCCCACCTGAAATTGAATTTCCACCCACCACTTTTTTTTTTAATAAATATTTTTATATAAAATTATATTGTTGATTCTTGGTATGAGATTAAATTTAGACGCACACAGACACATAATATCATTGGTTATCCCACTTTGAAAGTGATTCTGATGACGTCACAAACCATTTTTTGACATGAATGATGATGGTTGTTTTATTTTTGTCCCCTCCCCCCACCCCCAAACCCACTTCTCTATATAATGTTGTGTTGAATGCATTCTGTTGTTCTCTGGTTTCGGTGTTAAAATTCTAACGTTAGTAATCTCCACTTCATTTCACATCACGAGACACAGTTTCTCAATTAATTTACAATCAAGGGCCCAATTTATTAACAACAAAAACAAGTCTTGTCTTTTTTTTTTCCAACAAAAAAATATAAATAATTCAAAGAAATGGTGTTTAGATTAGAATTTAAACGTAAAGAGAGAAGGAGCATCAGTACAAAAGTAATTTTAGGTGTTTGATGTCGGTTTTATACATTATTAAAATAAAACTTTTGTTGCAAGGTGGCGCAAGTAAAACGTCCATTTTAAACTATTTTGCGATATGCAAATAAAAACAGTATAATATATGTAGAATTATGGCTAATTTTGTGTTTCAGAAGCATTTTCAGGTGTTTTTAGAGTAATTATTATTATTTTTTGCTTTTTTTTAATTTTAAAAATTCTTGAATCTTTTTCTTCTTTTAACATCTTTGGACACATCTTTGGTCCATTGAGGCCTTCTTTGGCTTTTTTTCTGGACTAAAACATTTTAAATATTTGAAATTGAAGTTTTACCAATAAACTTTCATTGAAGCTTCAAGCTTCACATAGAACATATTTCAACGGCTATGTCGAGGTTTAGTCAGCAGGGTTTGAAAGGATATGTACCTGTAAAATGTAAAATGTTTAGCTTACATAGAAGTATAACCTAGAGGTATACCTAGGGTAATTTGACAATGGAATTTACTTTCAGAGGTTTTTGTGCATGAGAAAACTTATAATTTGGGGTAGGGGGAATTCATAGTATTATTTGGGCAATCGGGGGCATGTGTACTAATGCAGCCTTTCAACTGAATTTCCTGTTTGCAGATGACGAATTTGATATAGAATCTAGTATGTGATAAAATGTTATCCATGTTTCCATAGAAATGTACTGACACATCTTCCTTTTTTTCCACGTGGCAAACTTTTTAATTGCGTCATCGCTATTTCTACACGTGCTCTCTCTTCACTTATATTATGTTCTGAGGGTAAGTTTGTCACGTGCTGATAATTAAGGTTATTTTGGACGCTTTTAGAGCTAAAAGGAGGCTGTATTCTATTTCAACTAATTGGCGACGAGTGTAGGTTGCCAACTATGGAGGGGGTTGCATGCGCCATCTACCTTGCATTTGCACAAGTATTTTTTTTTCTTCTTCTTCTATGGATAGCTCTCTTTAAGTTTGCTTGAAAATTTAAGACTTTTTACATGCACCATTTGGATATGGGACTGAGCCCATGACATCTCATGCATTGAGAATCCTTTTTGGTGAGAAACTATTTCAGTATATGACAATATTTCATTTCACAGTGGCTTAATCGAATTCTCGCTTTCATCTTTTGTGTAAATCATCCCTTGTTGTCATTGTATATATACATAGTAGTAGTAATAGTAGTAGTAGTACTTTTGAACAAAGTAGCAGAATATAACATTTCATCATGGATTTCAAAGTTTGCAAACAAACCGAAAAGAAAAAGAAAAAAAAAATGAATGAATTGGGGGGGAAACTTAAAAAAAATCTAAGGATTTCTTTTTATATAAATAAGATGATGGATTTTTCTCTTGAAGTTTTTTTTTTTTTTTACCAAAAAAAAATCCTTGTTGAAATTCATCATCAAATAAACTAGAAGATTTTTCTTCCTTATTTTATGCTTTCTGCTTCGTTTGAAGAATATATCCTTTATTTTATTTTTTTGCTTCTCGCAATTCAAATTATATAAACATTAATATGGTTTCTTGTATGAAAAACATCTGCAATTTCATCATCATCCTCATCAACGTCACTTGTTTGAATTTTGTTGAAATGTTTGAAAATTATGCAATTTTTTTTTCTCCTTAAAATATATGACATTCATTCATAAGTTGTTTTCTTTTTTTAAAAAAAAAGTTTTACTACGAAATTTTCTTTGAAATGATTTCGTTTTCTTTGCTTCTCTCCCCACACATTTATTTGTAGCTTCAAATAAAGAGTGTTTTTTCATCTTGAAAACGAATGAGCATTATTTATTTTTTAAAATGGAAATGTTTGCATATCTGTGCATACTTCCGGTTATATAAAAAAAATGCTTTAGACAAGATACAAAACAGCCCCTCTGGTCACAACATTTGTGTATTGTCACAGAAAAATGAAAAATAGGCACTATATATATTCTGCTTTATCATTTTATTTGTGACACAGTCATATGTCACAAATATAGGAGACCAAAGGACAGTGAGAACCGTTTAAAACAAACAAACAAAATCGGATAACACGAAATATGTTTTCGATTCGGTCTCTTACAAATTACAATTAGTACTCTGCTAGCAGCCAAATAGGCCTATGGCAGAGGGACATAAAAGTCCACATGCAGCATTAAGCATTTTGACAATGCACATATATAAAAAACAAAATGAATATACAAATGTCAATCCCAGAAAACAAAATTATCCCCTTCACCACTTCTTCCTCAGGAAGAAAAGAGTTCCATTGTCTTATAACTCTAGGGGGGGGGGGGAAGACCAATAATATGAATCTGTCTTTAGCAAAAATCTCCTAATTTTTCTTAAGAGTGGTCAGCCCTGCCCATGTATAGTGGCTTTGTGAATATCACTTGACTGTGGTTTAGGACAATCACCACGTGTAATTTTTCCAAACAATTTCAAACTTAACTCAGCCCTGCCTTCTTATTTCTCTGATCCACGTCCCCCACATGGAGCAGAGTTGCTCAAATGATGATGATGATGATGATGATGATGATGAAAGATGCGACATACGAGTCGGATTTGGCGAAAAATGTGTTTTTATGACCTGGCTGTCCTTCGTAGTCGTACGTCAACTCAACAATTAAGGAGAAATTATGAAAGACAAACACAATAACCATGCCTCAACCGGGATTCAAACCCATTCTCTCCCAGCAGCACAATAAGCCATCCGGGCGTCAGCTATTGTTGTCGATTTGGTCGCGTAATGTATAGCATAAAAATTCTTTTTTTAACACGAAAATATATTCTGGTCTCTGCCCTTTCGTGTTAAACGGTTTCCACTCTATACGAAATACATCAAACATATCATACACACGCATATATACATAGGGCCTATTACTGTAACAGTACCACACATGCTGTGATAAATGACACACAAATATATATTCTATACAAGCATTTACATATTGTGAAATAAGACATATGTCATTGTGTCATAAACATGTTGCTCTCATCGTATAGATTTTCATGCTTCCATGTGACTATACTCAGAGGCACATGCGATTAATGACACGCATTTTCAGTACAGTGCTCTTCTAACAGTACCGGTTCTAAACTTGTATAACATGTACGACCACATGTGGTCTTGCGGGCCTCTGTACTGTGGCTACAAATATCGAGCGAACTGTGAGGCGACCTCATTTTCTGTCTTGAGTTTTCTTTAACCAAAGGGGCTATAAATAATATATACTGTATTCATATTTTTCTAACTTTTTCTCAAAATGGCGTACTACACATAGACAAAGGCATTTAGAAAAAGGGACGAACAGAAGTTGGCTCCGCCCTTTTTACGACAAACGGCAACTTCTGATTGGTTTGTTGTGTGGTTCGACATTGAAAAGAGCGGAGCATGTGATGTCAGACTACGTAACCAACCAATTAAAAGCCATAAAAAGGGCGGAGCCAACTTCTGTTCGTCCCGTTTTCTAAATGAGTGTCACATAGACTGGTGCAAGTAGCCATATGTGTCAGTAATGGCCCTAATGGGGGGCACAGTCCGTTCTAATCATATTAGAGCACAGTGAGTTACTGTTGACTTAGTGGATTATGTTATTTTTGTAACTTCCGTTCTATGAACCAGCTGACACACCACCACGAAACACTGGTGGTCTGCGAACCACAGTTTTAGAAACAAAGATCAATACGGGTGTGACTGCTAGCTGAATCTGCAAAATTCAATACATTTTAGGTGTTGAATTTTGCAGATTCACTAGCAGCAGACTGGTTTGTTTTGCAGATTGTCTAGGCAATCTGCAGATTGACTGATTGCGTGGATTGACAATAACATAAATTTATAAAACGCAGAAACACGTAACAACGAACCACACGCACACATACTATGTTTAATTTATGTTAAAACATGACATGCTGATTTGTGATGTATAATTCCTAATGCATTGTAATATATATATATATATATATATATATATGAATATAATGAATTAATCAATACCTTTTTAAATTACGAATTCTAACTAATTATAACTTCAATTTTTCATTGTTTGAATTTTTCTTTTCTTCTGAATGCTATGACTGATTGCCGCCTATCAGGCGTCATAAAAAACACTCTTCCTATTAAAATAATAATGAATGAGCATTAACTAAATAAGTCTGGAAAATATTCATAAACCTAAAGTAGAAGAAACAACAAAACCCAAAAATATAATTTATCAAAAAATAAAAAACTAGAATAATTGAGTTTGGTATATTCTAATTGAATAATTATCTCTGTTTCATTCAATTTTGAGTCAGTTCCTTGAAAAAAAAAAGTAAATTGCAAATTAGTCATTAAGACAAATTGAAATTTTAATTAATCTTATTTCTTTTTGGCCTGCTAATTTGCATATTTTTTTTAAAAAAAAATTAATTTAACTGGCTAAATTTGGTTTTTATGTTTTCCAATTTAAGATAATTTTGTAAAGTTAGACAAAACAAACAAATTATTTGTGGTTTTATTGTGAAAGTTTCTGGGTTCGTTTTTTTTTTGGGGAGGAGAATCGTCTTGCCTGTCCTCGCCTTAGGAATTTCCTATTTTGAGGTTATTACTTTTTAACTTTTTTAAAATGGCGAAATCGGCTTTTTTTAAAAAACTTGTTTCGAGACATTTAAATCTGCGAAAAACTCAGAAAAAAAAGGTGTCAATTAGTTTGACGCCTTGTTTTTTTTAAAGAATGACAAAACTTCTAAACTGAACATAATATATTTTTGTTGGAGAATTGGGTCTTTGAACCTCTTTTTTCTCTCTTTACTTTTATAAATATAGAAACTGAACGTTTTTCTAAGGAAATTTTTGCTTATTTCCGCTTTTCTTTGGATAATTTAGAATTGCAAATGAATGTGAGCCTGGAAAAAAAAATCCAATGAAACATTTAAAGTAGCAGCTCCACAAGTAAATTTCCGAAGTTTTTTTTTTTTCTAAAAAAAAACTTTAGACATATAATTAATTATTAAAGTAGACGTTCTATTCTTAATGTAGAATATCTAGAAACTAGACTAGTAAGCGAATGTGCTAAAAGTTTTATTTTTCATGAAAATATCTTTTAAAATAATTTTTTTAAGAATTTCACCTTTGTTTTCTTCTTTAAAAATAAATTCTACCTTTTTTTTAAAAAAAAATAGCAATTTTAAGAAGAAATTGAAGGCATTTGTTAGAAAGTAGAATAGTAAAGGTAACAAAAAAAATATGATTCATTTTCAAAGAGAAACCAATTTTCACGTTTTTGGACCAACTTGAAATTTCAGAATTCCAAACTTAGATAACATGTTTATTTTATTTTTTAAAGAATTATCAATCATCATGAAAACATTATTACACATTTAGCTACTATTCTAGTTTTTAACAAGATTTTTTTTAAATTTTTTCTTCATGTTGTGTTTCTAAAGCAAGTTTAGGTTCAATTTATACAGCCTACACATTTACATCACTATTGATTTAACTACAAATTAACCAATTAGAACTAAATTTATACTTGGCCCTTGAACTTCAACTTTGAACCCTATGAGGAGGGTTTCAACCCGAAGAAAACTTGCTCAATAGTGATCAATAAAGATTTTTTGTATATATATTGACAATGCTTAATGCTGCATGTTTACTTTTATGTCCCTCTGTCATAGGCTTATTTGGCTGCTAGCAGAGTACTAATTGTAATTATAATTGTAAAGAACAGTGTTCAAGAGGGTTTAGGTTAAAGTTTTAAGTTAAAGTACCAAGTTTTTTTCTTGAATTTCGGGCTTAAGGCTGGATCCCACATGAGTGAAAAAAAGCAAAAAAAAAAAAAAAAAAAATAGAAATCAGAATGAAATTTCAGCGACATTTCTGTTTTCCTTCGTATTTAAAGGGGTTCTCACATATATTACAGAAATTTAGATTAGATTTGTAGATTTTTTTCTGCATGTGGGACCTTGGCCTTCCTAACCTATGTTCATATTCATTCCTACTCTCAAGTTAGGAAAATATTTATAGCAATCTGCTGCTTACGTAGAATTTCTGAACACTCCCCCCCCCTTTTTTTTTTGGTTACTTAATTGATCATGAAATGACTATGTTTATGTTTCTAGTGTCATATGGTTTATGGTTAAGTAATCATAGGTGTGTTCTGTTGTTGTTTATTGCTTGTTATATGACGTCATAATATTGATGCTTTATCCTCTTTTAAGTGAGTTGGCAGTTGATTGTGTATGTAATTTATTTTAGGACAGAGAGAAGATGAATTGAAAGAATGGAGGTTAGAGGAAGGAATAGGATGAAATGGGGAATGGTGGTGGAGGTTTTTTTTGTGCTGACATCAGCATTCGTAAGCTAAAACAAAACACGTTTCAAATTTCTTCATCTTTTTTCCATTGAAGTCTATTGGAAGAAGGGTTGAAGGAGGGTGTAGTAAGACCTATACAACTATTACGACATGTAATTTCTGGCCTTAACTTTCATCTTGATAAATAACAGAATGGGGATAGATGAGTCTTGAGATTTGAGATTTGTCTAATTACATTTTCTTCTCCAAGTTCAGCTTTGAAGAAAGAGAAGAAGAAAATAGGTTTTACTCTCAAACTTTTTTTTCTCTTGTTTCTCAGTGAGTTTTATATATTCCAGTCTCCAAGGGATCTGAGAAACAACTCGGGGCTAAATCAGGGCTATGGGCACCTACTGTATAATTGAAAGTATGGCCCCCTTTAAAGTTTTGTTATTTTATAAATTAATAAAGTAATTGTCAACAAATTAAAACAAAAATTGACCCTAGGTAAATATATTTATTTATTATTATTATTGCTAAATTAAATGTGATTTTTTTTCTCCATTAGAAATTGAAGGTTTGTTAGAAAATACTTGGGATGGGCTGTTGGAATCCCCCGCGAATCTTGAAAAAATATTCGAGATTCGAAAACTCGAATCTTCGCAATTTTTTCGTCTTTGGAATCTTTCGAATCCTAACCTTAAAAAAGCTGTTAAAAACTTTGGTAAAATTAGTTTTAACTCTATTGACGTCCAACAGAAGCGTTCACTAACAACAAAAACCCGGCAATTGTTGCAACACGGATCACCACTAGCACCTTGTGGCGACCCTGAGTGCAACACTGTGTTTTTTATTATTAATAAATTATTATTCATTTATTTGTATCTTCTTAATGAATAATACAGGATTCATATATGAAGGATTCGAGGGATTCGATAACCTTTTAGGATTCGGATTCGAGAAAATTTAAGATTCGTCCCACCTCTAGAAAATACCATAAAATAAGACCACAAAATGATAACGAATAAATAAATTATAAAAACAAGGACAAAAAATATATAAATAATCATTAAAATAACCAAAAAAAAATACGTTTTTAATTATTAGAAAATTATTTGTTTCGATGTATTGTGTCCAAACTTGAGGTTGAAATTTCGAATCGATTAACAAAGTCATATTTGCTCATCTAGTTTCTAAAACAAAAAAAAGATTTCAGTGCAAAATAATCATGAGTTTTATTTATTATTAATACAATGACTGCTTACAATAACACGTCTTAAAGTAGTAGGCAATATTCAAACTGCCGTAAAACACTATCATGAAATTCTTTTTTATGTGATTGAAGTTAATAATTTCTCATTATGACAACGACAAATTAATTATTAACTTCAATCACATAAAAAAGAATTTCATGATAGTGTTTTATGGCAGTTTGAATATTGCCTACTACTTTAAGACGTGTTAAGCCAAAAAATAAATATGCGTTTTGTAATAAAAAAAAGACTGGTTAGAGGCTAGAGTTGTCCTAGAATTAGGATAAAACTGGGCCTCCTCAAGGGTTTTAGGTTTATTCTTTTCTAACCTCTGGTCAGCCTTTTTTTATTGCACAAAGAATAATTTTTTTTGTTGTTTTAGTTGTCAAGAATTGCTTCAGTCCATTAATTTAGACAAATTAGCCCGAAATTCACAATTTCAACTTGACACTTAAACGTCAACTTGAACTCTCTGAACAAGGTTCCAACATAGAAAAACCTTTTTTTTTTTTTCTTAACTGTACTCCATAAAATAGGGATTTTCTGTGCTGGAAATCTGTTCTGAGGAGTCAAATTGAAGTTCAAGTGCGAAGTTTAATTCTTGATTGCTCATGTTGACTCTTGTGGGCCTTGATTCCTAGAATGTCACATTCGAGATACAACCGGTTAAAAAGCCGGTTTTCTTTTTGGATTTCAAAAGGGTTTAATGTTATTTCTTCCAAAATACAACAAGAGGATCTCCTCTCCTCCTTCTAATACTGTTATCTTATTTCTAAGTGGTCCTTTGAGGCTTCGTTCCTTGTGTGTCTCAGAGTGTCCTGTATACTTTTTTTTTGTATATATCTATCTGAAATGGGGCCCACATTGTAATTATCTTGAGTACCACACACACACACACACGCTTTTAGAAAAATCTCTTTAAGATTTGAAAGGAATGTCAAAAGAAGAAAAAAGAAAATTGCTTGGTGTTGTGTTTTTAGTATATAGTTGTTTTTAAAACAGCTGCCACGACGTCTGATGGTTTTTTTTTTGTACCTTGGGTTCTTCTGACTTGAGATTACTTTTTTTTTACTTGGAACTGGCAAAGAAAATACTATAGTATTGTATGGTGATGATGTTGATGAGGAGCATGTATCTTAGGCAAAGTTCCAGGACTTTTTCACTAAATGTCCCATGTGTATGTGTGTTTTCCAAATGTTTATCTATCTCTATACCAAAAGATATATATGCATATACTGTATACAGTATGTATCAGAACCTTGTATCAAAGTAGTGCAACTAAAATCGTTTAAAATTGAATATCTTAGAAATTATAAAATTCCAGGCTCCATAGAAAAATACTTGTATAAATGTAAGGTAGATGGCGCCTGCAGTTCCTCCATAGGTGGCAAACTACACTCGTGCCAATTAGTTGAAATCAAATGCAGACCTTTTAGCTCTAAAAGCGTCCAAAACAACCTTAATTACAGTATCAGCACGTGGACAAACTTACACCCAGAACACAATATAAGTGAAGAGAGAGAGAGAGAGAGAGAGAGAGAGAGAGAGAGAGAGAGAGAGAGAGAGCACGTGTAGAAATAGCCATGACGCAATTAAAAGTTTGCCACGTGGAAATAAAAAGGAAGAAGAGTGTCTGCAGTACATTTCTATGAGAGGAGGGCTAGTGGCGCCATCTAAAGCTACACGTAAAAAATAAATGGATCTACTTGCATTCTTAAACACTCTCTTTAAATTCTCGTTATTCTGTCCTTCAGGTGCAAAATAAAGAGACAACTTGAAAGTGTTTTAAAAACTAGAAGGGTAGCTAAATCATTTAAGGATATTTTCATGTTTGATATCTTTTAAAATGAAACTTTTGATACGATTTGGGAATAGGGAGGCCTATTTTTTTTAAATTGTGGGTCTATAAAAAGTTTATTTTGAAATATATCAACATAAAAATATTACTAAGTGATCCATAGCTACCGTTCTAGTTTCTAACACACTTTCAGTTTTCTCTTTAGTATTGTTTCTGAAATGCAGAAAATAACCAGAGTTCGAAAATCAGCTGTTTTTTATCTAAACAACTTCAAATTGGAGTAAATAATTTATATAATTTAAACTTATATAAATTTAACTATAATTATAATAACTTCAAGTATTTTTTTTTTAATTCGATAACTTTTTAAGTTAAACTGAAGTTTAAATTATATTTTCTTGTTGTTTGAAAGAAAGTTTTTTTTTTACAAAAATTAAATTTAATTATAATTTATTCTTTAAAAAAATGCCATAATTTATTTTTTAATTAAATACCAATTAATATCAAAAACAATTAAAGCTACACATGACTTATTTACTTTAAGTTATAAATGTGTAGCTTTTATTTATTTTTGAGATATTTAATTTAAAAAAAATAGACTTTTGTCACCTAATACCTTCGACACACATGAGTTAAATGAATTCAAATTAAATGTGTTTAGGTGAATTATACGGAATCCAGTTAAGGACATGAGCACCAAATAAAAATTGACTATATTATTAATATTTTAAAATTGAAATACTAAATCAATATTTTGTCAATACTTTATTATATTTAAGTATTAACTGAATATTTTTAAGATTATTAACTGAATAAATTGCATTTGACATATTGTCCATTGGACCTTCACAGGGGGCTCTGTAGAACGTGTTTAATATTTAAATGCATTTAACTGTGCATGTGTGTCGAGGGTATAAGAATACGTTGATAATAAGACTGGAGCATTGTTATTTTTGAGGCATAGTGTATATTTATCGTTATAGAAGACAAGTAGGAATTTTTTTGTTGTTGTTGAAGAAGACCCGAAAAAAAAAACGTAAAGGGTATTTTAGTATGTGACGTCACATTTCTTTTTTTTTTACACGAAAAGAAAAGTTTATATATTTCCAAACTTCCTTCAGTGGTTTAACATTTAACCAGAAGCAAGCTATCTCTCTCTCTCTCTCTCTTTTGAATTTCTCGACACTTTTTTGTGTTTTTGTTTCACTCGAATTGCAATTTTTTTGTTTAAAAAAACAAAACAAAACAAAAATCTACAAAAAAACAAAAACAATTGTTAATTTTTTTCAAAATGTTGTTTCGAAGAAGTGGATTTATTAATTCCGATACAACAACATTTTCACCTAGAATGAACATGGGTGGAATGTCATTTGATTTTCCTACATCTTATGTCAGTAATTTATCTTTTGGAACTCCGATGTCGTCGTCTTCCTATTCAGTAGACAGAATTCTTTACGGATCGACGTCCGATTTAAATTATTCGTCGACAACTTGGATGTCCGGCAGAGGAGGAGGAGGAGGAGATTTGTCGTTTTCAAGACGACGGCCACCACCGATGCCACTTAATCCGATCTCATTATCGTCATCGGGTGAGTTTTCGTCCAGTTCGACTTCGTCACCAACATCGATGTCATCGGTAATGTCACGAGGTTCTAGAGACACGAGACGTCCGTTTAGTGTCATTCATGATAATTCTTACTACTTGCCATCGTCCGGTTCTTCGGCCTCATCGAGTTTGTCGTCGTTGTCTTCGCCACCGCCGCCGTCACTCTCACAATCTTCCGCAATCCGATCTGCTTTTCCAACCATTAACTCATCCAGACCTATAATTAAGGATCTCTCTCGTTTTAATTATAAAAAACCGAATTTGACAAGAAGAAATCATGTTGCAAATACTGAATCTTCTGCCTCGGCTTCTTCTAGTCCACATGCCTCACATGCTTTGCATCGTGGCCGTCAGGTTATTCGTATTCGATCGAAAGCACCTCGAAGTCGTGTCGATGCACCTTATCGAGATTATCTTCTCAATGTTAGTCCAGCCAATAGTCCGGCACTTGGACGCAAATTACTGAAAGAAACATCTTCGAAAATTATTAGTAAAACATCTCCAAAGAAATCAGCTTCTTCGGCTTCGTCTTCGAAGATTAAACAAATGTCTTCGAAGAAACCGGTTTCTTCTTCATCGTTGTCTTCGTCTTCGAAGAATAAAACAGCTCCAGTGTCTTCTTCGGAGTCTCTTGAAGAAAAAACCATAAATGTAGTGCCACCATCATCACCTAAGAATGAAACTACAACTGTTTCGGCTGAGAATGACGGTACAACATTTGTGTACATGTAACTAACTTAGAATGAAATTTTCAATTTAGACAGTTTAGACAGTCTATGCATTTTGTTGTGTGGAGCATGTTTTGGGCATTTTGACAGTTCCAAGACATTTTGCTCTTAATTTGTCACGTAATTAAATGTAATTCAACTCAGTAGAACTGTAATCAGCTCGAAAGTCATGCGGCAGAGGTGTCATTCTCAAGGAGGAGTTTCTTTTTTTCTTTCTTTCAAAAAGGCACATGTCCATATTTTGGTCTAACCCATTTTATTACAGTTTTGGAATCAGTTTTCTGAGCTGATTTCGATATATGTAATACTTTTTTTAGTTTGTTACCAAAGTAGAACATATCTCATAGTAAAAGCCACTCCAAATTCAGGTTTTCTATCTTTGTACATGTAGAAAAGGAGACGATTTTTTGCGTTTCCTGAAAGATTTGAGTAACTGGACATGTGACGTTCTGAAAGAAAGAAAAAAAAAAACGTTTCTCGTATAAGATTATCATTTATTGATTTTCATTAATGTGGTATTTCATTCATAATAGTAGAAACGCACACAAATATGCATTCAAAGCAAAGAATGCAAACAGGACATAAAAAACATAACAAAACATAACAAGTTAACAACATTACAGACACAAAAGAATAACATGTACACAATTTAAAAACGCACTTCCACATACAGACACACACAAAATCAAAAAAACAACAACACATTTTAAAAGAAAATATAGAAACGTATTTACGAAATGAACAGAACATACAAAATTAAAGAACATAACAAATACCCACAAAATGCAGAACATAATACTGTAGAATAAAACAGAACACAAACCAGTGCCCATCTTAATGGGGGGAATTGGAACAATTCTGTTCCAATTAGAATTTATTTCATTAGTTTTTTTTTTTATTCATTTTGGCGCTTCTTCAGTTTGGCGTTTTTCAGTGTGTTGCAGTTAGTGCTTATTTTATTTCCGTTTTTTATTTATTTAGATGTTGTTCAATTTCGCGCTTCTTCTGTTTGGTGTTTGTTCCAACTGGCGAACATTCGTCAAAAATTTGGCAAACATTCGTCAAAATTTGGCGAACATTCGTCAAATATTTGTCGAACATTCGTCAAATATTTGTCGAACATTCGTCAAAAATTTGGCGAACATTCTTCAAAATTTGGCGAACATTCGTCAAAATTTGGCGAACATTCGTTAAAAAATTTGGCGAACATGCGTGTACCATGTGCATACGCATGTATCAATGAAAGAAAATTGGTTGTTTGATATATGAAAGCGTATATTAAAGCAATGGAGGTCTATAGGGTTCCTTGAATCCCTTGTTAAATCTTTAATTTCAATTTATCCGACATGAAAAACATTTTACTATTTTAAAAAATAGGCCTATTATTCACTTATGTGATTTACTTCATAAAAGTCCTGTTCCAATATATACAATGGAAATCATCATGGAATCATCAATACTTTTTATATATAGAACACTGGTTTCTTGGGGGGGGGGGGAAATGAGTTTATTTGTAAGGCATGGTTGGGGGGAGCCTCAAATAAATGTTGTGCCAGGGGCCACAAAAGACTTAAAGACGGCCCTGACACAAACACAAAAATGTAGAAATATTTTAATACAAACACAGACACAAAATACACAAAAAAAAATAATACAAACACTGAAACATAATTTAGTTTAAGTTCCTCATTGACTCCCTGACAGGTGTACTAAAAACACAGTATTTAACAGGTTGATTAGTTATGTTGTTAAGTTGTGGTTAAAAAAAACGTCATATTTTTGGAAAAGTATTTTCTGTATTTCAGTCATAGTTTGAAGAAATTGTTGGCATTTGTCCCAACAAAAAAAAACAAAGAAGAATTTGGACGTTTATTCAGTTTAGCACTTGTTTTACCAACTAATAAGTAAGTAGTTGTGGAGAGAAAAAAAAAGCCGGTGAAGTAAAAAATAAAGTTAGTGTCTTTTGTTAAAGTTATATTCGGTTGTAACTTCTGAATCACTGGTTGATCTCTTGTAAGTTCGTTTAAGTCGAAACTCCATTTTGTTCCAAACGGTTGATTAGATTTCCTGCTATTTGTTTATATATTTTCTTTTTCTCTCTTTTTTTCTTTTCTTATAGTTTGCAACTTAAATTGTCACAAGAAATGTGAGAAACAAGTTCCAAATTTATGTGGAGTAAATCAGAAACTGTTGGCCGAAGCCTTATCATCATTGAAAAAAAGTAAGCACGAAATAAAATTAGGAACTGAATGAAGGTTTTTTTTTTTGCTTAGAAATAACTTCACATAAATATTCAATTTAACATGAAAATGGATAACACGAAATATATTTTTAAGGCGAAATTCGTTTAACACGAGAAAATATTCTAGTCTCTTCCATTTTGTGTTAAACTGTTTCCACTGAACTTAAATTTTAGTTTCTTTTTTTTTAAAAAAATAAGTTAAAAGTGTAATTTTTGATAGTTGAAAATGAAAAGTTCAGAAATTGAAGGATGATTTCTTTTTGTGCTGATATCTTTCAAAATATACTTTTTATGACAGTTTAAGGGGAAAAAAAAGAAGATGAAAACTATTTGTATTTTTAGTTATTAATTGGCAAGTAAACGTTTTTCAAATTGTCAAAACGTTTTGTTGTCAATTAGGCACCAAAAAAAGCAATGCAATTTTCATCATTTTCAAGCGACTTATCATAAAAAAAGTTTATTTTTAGCGATATCACGTCGTAAAACGTTATCAATCAATTATTTTACTTCTTCAGTTCTCAAATACATTTTTTTTAAACTTCTTTTTAAAAGATGCTTTTATAAGACTTAACTGCACATTCTCGTATTATTCATCGATTTATTCAGCAGTATGACGTCATATTCATAGTAATATATGAATGTGCACTGCTGATTAAATCGATGAATAACCGAATGTGTGGGGTTTACTTGAAGTCAAGCGCACTACACAGTATGTCTAAGAGCACTTGACCAACGTTTCGATTGTAAAATGTAGGTTCGGGTTGTGGCCAAAACCGACAACTTTTATGTTTTTCGATAGAAAATACATTGCAACCACAGCCGTACCAACTGCGACTTCATTTTGCAGTCGAAAAGTGGTCAACAAAAAAAAGTGGTCTTGTGTGTTACAAAATTTTGATTTCATTTTTAGATACAAGTCTATGTGTTCCTCAACCGTCCCATGCCCAACTTCAAAGAGAAAACTCTCCGTCGTCTCCTACTCGAGGAATGGCAGGGTTTTCCGATTCCGAAGGAGAGGACACCGAGAACATGACATCAACCTCTCCAAAACCAAGTAGCCTAACCTCACAGACGTCGTCCAGGAGGCTCAGGTTTCGAAAGTATACGGTAGATGACTTTGTCTTTCTCAAAGTTCTTGGAAAAGGAAGTTTTGGAAAGGTAAATTCTCAGCACCACCTCCACCACCACAATTCACGCTAACATACTGAAATATAATATTATATTTTAAACAATAAGACGGTGTTAGAAACTAGAAAAGTAAATGAGTCACGTGGGAATTTTTTTAATACCTATATTAATTATAGTAATTTCAATTTTTTGATTTGCTTTTTTTTTTAAACTTTAAGGCCTTGTTTCCACTTGGGCGCAAAATTTGAAGTTTTTGAAAATTTCAACTGGTAAAAAATAGAACAAACCTATGATAGTGAATAGGTGGGGAGACCACGTTTCTTCTATTTTTCACCAGTTGAAATTTTCAAAAAGTTCAAATTTTGCTCCCAAGTGGAAACAAGGCCTCAGGTGAACTTTTACAATTGATCATTTTTCAACACTGTCCATCTTATTTTTAAATATGCCAACATGAAAATGTCTTTTTAAGTGTTGCTCTTCTACTTTCTAAGACGCTTTCAATTTGTTTTGTTTTAAAACAAAACAAAAAAAATCGAAAGCGGCTTAGAAAGTAGAAGAGCAACACTTCTGAAATGCAAAATAGCCTGCCTAGTTTCTAGTGACCTTTTGACATAAAACAACTCTGATCAATTTTTAGACGTGTCTCCTCATCCTTATTTGCCAAAGTATTTTTTTTAGTTGGTTGGAATGTTTCTTTCTTTATCTGAGGTGTCATAATGAGGTGTAACACATTCTAAAATAGAACATGGAAACCAAAATAATTATAATTTATTCTGTAACAGAGCCACCACCATCTATTTTTGTAGTAACTTTTTGTTGTTGTTGTTGTTATGCGTCCATTAAAGTGCACTTATGCCACCTTTTATTGTTTTCATTTCATGATCACGTCCTCTTGTGATCTGCGTATAAAATTTTAATGACAATCTGATAGGTTCTCACCGTGAAATACCCACTATAAACGCGGCATTTATAAGTGAAAAACACGTCCCTAGGTACTCTTGTGTTTTCAGAAGAAACTTTAAAAATTTTTGAAAATGTTTTAGAAACTTTAAAAGTACATTTAAAAAAACCGTTCATATCTTTTAGAAAATCTCCTGTAAGTATGTTACTCTTCTAGTTTCTAAATCACTTTTAAGTTGTTTTTTTAATGTTGCTTCTGAAACACAAAATAACCAGAGTTTAAAATTTCTGGGTAATTTTTGACTCTTATTTGAAGTTAAAAAAAAAAACGAAAACCCAAGTTTTAAAAAAAATTAATTATGAAAATATCAACATAAAAATTCTCTTAAGTGTCATTTACTCTTCTAGTTTCTAAAACACTTTAATTTTTTTTATTATGTATGTTTATGAAATTCGGAATAATCAAGAATTCTATTAAGATTAATTTGTTTTCCTTCTTCATTTGCATATTTTAACAAGGTGCTTTATAGAAATGTTGAATTTTAAAATGAAATATTTTATAATTTCATTGTTTTAAAAAAAATTGTTATTTTTTTCAGGTGTTGTTGGCAGAGGTGAAGTGTCAGGAACGTTATTTCGCCGTGAAGTGCCTGAAAAAAGATGTAGTTCTAGAAGACGATGACGTCGAGTGCACCATGGTCGAAAGGAAGGTTTTGGCTCTCGGAACGAGGCATCCATTTCTTTGTCACCTGTTCTGCACATTTCAGACCGAGGTAAGAAGCAACGAGGAAACCATATTATATAATAACTAGTGGGGTAACCCGTCATAAATGACGGGAGCGAAATTCACAGCCAATTGTGCCCAGCATTAGAATTTCTTTTCCTCCGCCCTTTTATGACGTCAGAAAAGTAACAAACCAATTAGAAATTGATGACGTTCATAAAAGGGCTGAGCAAAAGAAATTCTAATGCTGTGCACAATTGCCTGTGATAAACTGTAGTTTAATTTTGCTACTATTATCCCCTCCCCCTTTTTATATTTGAAAGAGAAAATGAGATTTTCATTTTCTCTGGTGTGCGCGCATGCGCGTCGTTTGTTCCTTTTTTACTCCTTTCATTTCAATTTCAGTCATCACCCCCCCCCCCCCCCCCCCCCCCGCTCACTTTTTCCCCCTCCCACTTTTCTCTTTCCCCCTCTCTACACTTTCCAACCTTTCCCCCTCTCCAATTTAATATCATGGGGTTCTTGGATGGGGAGTGTGCAACATATAGTTGACCTTGATAAAAAAAGCGGTTCATTTATTCATTTAAATTTATATAAATTCCGACGTGCTTCAAGGTTTTTGTCCTTGTTTGTACAGCGTTAATCACACACACACAGAGACCAGGCTTAATATATATATATATATAATAATAATAATAATAATAATAATAATAATAATAATAATAATAATAATAATAATAATAACAATAACAAGAATAAGTTATTCTTATGTTACGGGTTAATTCGTAGCCAAGCCCGATCACGTTCGAGTTGAGTTTGTTGGCTCGAAGGACAAGTTTGTTTAACTTAATGTCCTTTAACTGCTGTTTTTCAATATAAATTTAGATTGTTAACAGAAGAACTCTTTTAGTTTGGTATTTTTCTTTTTGACATTTGCGTCATTTTATGACATTTTAAGAGGTTTTTTATGCAAGTTATAAGCATTTACAGCAAAATAGTTTAAACACTTTTTTTAGAAAGACGTTTTGTATTAAGTAGCCATTGCAAAGAGAGAGAAAAAATGGAATAGCTTTCTTGGTTATTCTGAGTTTCGAAGAAAAAAAAAACCCGGAATATGTTTCTAAAAACTGGATCAACAACTGAATTACGTAACACCTGGGTCATACATTCGTGAAAAAAGTTGAAAATAGAAATTAAAATCAGAAAAAAAAAGGTTTCAGTTATAAATTTCTACTTACATTCGCGTTAAAAGATTCTCATACATTACAATGGAAAACACTTAAAAGGACATCTTGTCGGTAAGAAGGAAAAGCAATATTAAAGTAATGTTTAGGGCTCGGATTTCTATGCAAGCAAATGTTTCTCAATTTGTGGCCCAAAAGCCCCAATTGTGAAGTAGCAATCTCGTTTTTTAATCAAAAACACTGATATAAAGGCTGGAACTTAGTTGACAATTGATAATTAACTAGACATCTAGCCTCTAACCAGCTTTTCGGATTAGAAAAAAAGCATAATTGCAGTTGCTCTAATAATGATGATGATGATGATTACTTCACAATTGGCACTTGGAGCCACAAATTGAGAAACATTTGCTTGATAAATGCATAGAAATCCTAACCTCCAATAAGAACGTTATTAAGTTATGTATACAATAAAGTCATACTATTTATTTCTCTTAGAAAATAGAAATGGCATCATATATTATCATGAAAATATCATTTGTACAGTAAATATGACTTATTTTATGCCATAATATTAAAGGTAGTCAGAAGGAAAATGAACACATTTTTTTTTCGAAGTGAGATTTTTTTTTTGTGCAAATAAATTCCAAAACTGTTAAATTTATGATTTTATTTCTGCTTTAAAAGATATTTAATTTTATGCTCTGCTAGATTTATTGACACAATATTTAATTTAGTCTTTAAATTAAAATCCCATATTCAATAAAATAAAAATTCAACCTTTACACAAAAAATGTTTCGAACGTTGCAAATGTAATTAGGCTAAGTTTCCACATGCAGAAAAAAAGCCAACTGAAAAAAAAGGAATTTTTCTAGTTTTTTAGAATTTCGCATAAATTAGACAAGAATAAAGGCAACATTGTTTCTGCCTACCACGTGAAATAACATGTGATCAGCCAATAGAAAGAAGTCTTTATGGCTCCTCCTCCTTCTATTCTTTTTCTCTTTTTTTTAAACTAAAACATTTTGAAATGCTTTTTTCTATTGTGATGTAGGAAATCTTTTGAACGCGAAGGAAAGCAGAAATGTAGCTGAAACTTTTTTTTCTCATTTGTTTATTTCGATTTCCTGTTGTTTTTTTCGTATGTGGGAACCAGACTTCGCAGTTTGTTGTTTATATTAAAGTAGGCCTATTTCATTTTTTTTTTCTTAATTAAGTTCTGCTTCAACTGAACAAAGATTAAGAAGAAGAAGAAAACTTCTTAGATCAGTTTTATTTTTTTTAATGACTCAATAATCGTGTCTAGCCCTAATTGAGGCTTAGTTACAGTCACATTTTAGCATTTTTTTTTATTAAAAAAATAGTTTGACAAAAAAAAATTAAAAGCTTTTACGGTTTATATACAGAGTGGTTCACTACGATGTATAGTAAATTGTATTTGCATATTTTTTTGTTTGTTTGGCTTGTCAAAATAAATCAGTATCACTTTTGAGCCGTCAAAAATGTAAACTTAACGTTCTTTTTTCACCATCAAGCTATTATAACAATTTCTTTTAAAGAATATCTTTCATTAAAAATGTCATTATGAAATTTCTTTAATTTTCTAATTTCTCATGAATTTCTTTGAAAAAGTTACTTATTAAAAACCAAAGAAGGTTCGTATTCTTAATGATTTCATTGTGTAATAACCTTATTTACATTTAAGCTAAAAATGCGTTCAAGTTTAGTTGAATTATACGGAGTCCACTTAAGGACACGAGCAAGATAAAATTGACTATTACTTAACTTATTACTTTACTAATACCTTGTACAGAAGAAACATGAGGAGAAATAATTACATTCAGCTAAATGCTTTCAGCAAACATGTATTTACATTAAATGTAATTAATGCCATGTAGTGTTACACAATTAGGAAGCAATGCTTAAAAATACTACTTTGCTTGCTGTTTGAAATGTCCCATGATGCATTGCAAACACTCACAAAGTCACAATACACTTTACCTCATAATTATGTTGAATGAGTTGCAGCAACTCATTTAAAACTGAATGTGTGTTTAAGCGACTTAAGTTGTATTTACAATTAAATGCACATGTACACATATATAATAACTTATTATATTTAATTAGTTAAATACATTTAAATGTGTGTGTACATGGTATTATTTACATTGAGCTAAATGCTTTCAAGTTAAATGTGTTTAGTTGATTTATAAGGAATCCAGTTAAGGACATAAACCCAAATAAAAATTGACTTTATTATTAATATTTTAAATTGAAATACTAAATTAATATTTTGTGAATAGTTTTTATAATATACAGTATATTATATTTAAGTATTAAGACAATATTTTGAGGTTATTAACTGAATTAAATTGAATTCGACATATTGTTTGTTTGCCCTTCACATGGGACTCTGTAGAACGTGTTTAATATTTAAATGCATTTAACTGTGTATAAGGTATAAGTCTAGTTAATGACATGAACACCATTAAAATTGACGTTATTGCTTAATATCTGAACAAAAATTGAAATACTAAATCACTTTTGTTCGTTAAATTAATCCAGTTATATTTAAATACAAATTTAATATTATTAAACACTAACTCCATATATAGAGATATGAAAAAAATAAATTGAATTTTGATATATTTTTATTTGTCTTTAACACAGGACTCTTCTAGAACATGTTAAATACTTAATTGCATTTTAATTTTTTAGGTATAGATAAGGTAAAAGATGGTCAAAGCTAGTTCTAAACTGATCAATTTTTACACAACTTAAAAGTTGATGTGTTTAGCACTAGCTTTGACTCACACACACAGTTAGCAATAATTTAGAATACTTCTTAAGAATTTCTTACAATCATAAAAGATTGTAAGAAATTCTTAAGAAGTATTCCAAGTAAGAGTCCAAGTAAAATTTCTTGAATTTCTATAATCTCCAAAATAAAAGTTGTATCTTGAGATTTAAACGGGGAAAAAATATGTTCTTCGTTGGACATCGTCGTCCTTTAGGATTTAAACAAATAAATTTATGTTTTTTCCGTCTGGCTTCTTCTTTATTTATTTGTTACAACTTATGTAGTCCTTGCAAGTGATATTAAACAGCCGTCGGATGTAATAATGTTTTGACTGAAAACCAGACACCCATTCTGGGCAGTTTTTTTTATTTTGCGGAAAAATAGTAGCAGCCTAATGATGCAGTAACGATTCCAAATGGAAGAGAAAAACAAACGACAGGCAATAATATTTTTTGTGTCGAAATCGTGTATACTTTTTTTTTATCTCACGAATAACATTAAGATAAAATCGAAATTGTTTTTTGAAATTTATAATAGTTATTTTTTATGACAATGTATTGAAAAATAAACTTTTCATGGCAGTTTGAAAATAATCCAATTTACACGGGATTCATTAAAGCTTTATAAAAATTACAATTCTAGTTTCTAAAACACCTTCTGATTTTAAAAGTGAATTTTTCTTTTACCTTCACAAGTTGAAAGCCAATTCAACTAGCTGAAATTATTTAAAACAACTTATTTGTGCTTTTTTTCAGTTTCAAACGCATTTTTACGTTTATGTTTGTCAAGTGGAAACAGGGCTTATAAAGGAGCAATTTTTATGGATTTATAAATTAAGAAATACAGATTCAGACATAAAATTTACATAGTGGATATAAACTTTAATAAATTACATGAAAAAAAAAACTAGTTGTTAAACTATTGGCAAAAACTAGAATAGTCGAATAATATATACAGTATATATAAAGGTAGTTTCAATGACCGGTTGCTTTAAAAATAAACTTTTTATGAAAGTCTTTTTTTCACTAAGGAAAACGCAAAAAAAAAGTGAAAAATTTAATTATTTTCAAATTTCCATAAATGGTTTATTTTTTAAGATAACATAATTAAAACAAGCAAACTTTGGCGGTTGCTTTTGAGGCAAAAAAAAAGTTCCATGTATATATCATCTTTAAGCATCTATAAATTATTATTCAGAGCTACTTAATGTAAATAATAAGGCTAATGATATTATCATAAATTCTCATAGAAATCGAGTGAATGTTAAAAATTCACATTGTTCTAATAAACCCCCCCCCCCCCCCTCCCCATTAATATACTGCAATTTGCTTCATTTTTTTGAGCCACTCTGTATATATATATAGATGAATTATGTAGAGTGTGTTGCTTGATGACATTTTCAACGGGTTATTCACTATATAATTATTCATAATCTCGGCTTTTGACGTCACAATTGCAATTAAGAACTAATCAACTAATCAATGAATCGATTTACCTTTTTTCTCTTTCAATTCTTTTTTTTTTCTCTCTTTTTGTCTCTCTCTCTCTCTCGCTCTCTCTCTCTCTCTTCCTTTCTTTTTATCTTTCTCTTTCTCTCTCTCGCTTTCTATCTTTTTCTTTGAATTACTGTAATTAAATATAGTTAAAAAGACTCTTAACTTATCCTTTATATCAAAATATTTCCATAGAGAAAAAAAAATTCTGAATAAGAGTTGGTAATTTTTTTAATTATCTTTTTGAATAAAGGGTTATTGGAAAATCAAAAGGTGTTTGAACTTTATTGATAAAGAGAGAGAGAGAGTACATTGAAAATGTTAACTTCCAAGTTTTTCAAATGTGACCTCATTATGATTACCCTTCAGATTAAACTTTAAACCGTTCCTTTCTTTCCTGGAAGGTGGCAATCACTGCTAACATATAAAAGGCTTGGCTCAAAATAGATAAATCTTCAGCTCATTTTAATAAGCAAATATTAGCATATTGAGAAGATGTTTGTTTCTCCGATATTCAGAACGTTGATGTTGTTTGTAAATTTTATTCATTATTATTATGGCGGCGGCTTCTTCTTCGTTCAACATAAATTCCACTTTACAAAATTACTAATGTTCAACAATATAAATACAAATACAAACACAACAACAACAACAACTGTTCCGTTTCACAACACATACATAGTTTTGTTTTTGGAATTTCTAATTAACTTTTACAACCAAGTTAATTATTTTATTCATGGTACATTTGATGTACAAAGGAAACAGTTTATTTGTATCTGTAAATTATTTTTATTTTCACACTACATAAAGCAGTTAAAATAGTTTAAAGTTGTTAGTTTGGATTTTATTAAACTAGACAAAGTTCCGAAGTGAAATTCTGTCGTTGACTCTAACAAAAAAAAACATTAGGCCTGATTCAGACTATGTTTAGCAACATTAAAAAGAAATTGTTCTCGAGGTGATTTTCATGTTTTTATTTTTAGGCCTTGTTTCCACTGGGGTGAAAATTTCAACAGGTAAAAAAATAGAACAAACGTCGTCTCCGCCTATGATAGTGAATAGGCGGGGGGAGGGGCAACGTTGCTACTATTTTTCACCAGTTGAAATTTTCAAAAAGTTCAAATTCTCACTCCAATGGAAACAAGGTATTAAAAAATAAACTTTTTATGACAATTTTAAATTCTAATTTGTAATTTTCAACTTTAAATTGGGTCAAAAATTGACTAAAATACTAAAATGACAGACTTTTTAAGACTCTTATAAGTTTTTTGTTTAAATATGTTTAACAGATGATTTTTATGATTCACTTTATGATGAATTTTCAAGTTTATTTTTGTTGTCATTGTTAATTATAATCCGAAAAATTCTTAAAAAGGAAAAAATGGAAGTATTTTAGGAAATATTATTATATATATATTAAGCCAAGTCTGTCTGTCTATAAGTAACGCTGTAAGAACAAGGACAAAAACCTTTAAGCAAACACACGTGAGGGCGGTGGGGGGAGAGGGGAGAAGGAAACGTCCTTCATTGAGTGTCCTTCTCAATTTGAATAAAATAGTTAAACTAGAATGTCCCGTCATACATCACGGGACACGGGTTACCCACATCATGTATGACGGGTTACCCCCGTCATTTATGACGGGTTTACACCACTAGTAAAATAATATTATTAAAAAAAATAAACGTTTATGTCTGTTTGAAAACGTCTAACGTTTTAGAGAGATTTTTGACCAATTTTGAAGTGTAAAACAAACAAAAAAACAAATTTGCAAATCTAAAAACATTTTAAATTCATTAAAGTATTATTCTGGTGGCTCATTACAGAAGAAAAGAAATCATAAAATTGAGACAATCATACCGTATAATGTCACTGCTTGTGTGCTAATATTTTGACTATCATATTATTTATTCTGTATGACAATATTTGTTGTGGTAATAATTTGTAATTTGCTTTTGTGGCTGTTGCAAGGAGGCTATGAGCTAGATAGAACAATTTAGTGTCATATGACTGTCTCATCTTAATTTAATGACACCTCTTATTTTTAAGATCCGTTTAAATTTCTTCATTATAAAACGCGGAAGAAATAAAATCGAATACTATTTTTCTATATCAATTTAAAGAGGATTTATATTTTTTAAAAAAATAAAACTAATTAAGTTACTATTTTTTTCGGTTTCGTTTTCAATTCCTTTGTCATTTTCATTAATTTTAATGAAGTCATTGACTTAAATTCTTAGATGATTATGTTTTTATTATTATTATTATTATAAGTGGGTGCAATCGGAAACTAAAGAAGAAAAGCAACTGAAATATAGTATAATAGTTAACAAAAAAAATGGGTGGAGCTTCTTTAAAGAAAACAATGTCTGGAAACTGTGCCTACCCTTTTTTAAGAAATAGTCTTTATAAACCACATACTTGCTTTCTCAAGAATGGCGACCATTCATCGTGAAGAAAAAGTTATTCCAATCCCTGTAAAGAAAATAGAAAAGTAGTGTCCGGAAATAACATTTGGGCGCTGTACCTGTATAGAAAACATACCCGAACTACCTTTCTCAAGAAAGCAACTGGTTTTGTTGAGAATATTAAGTTTCATTTCCAGAATTGTAAAGAATATTATATTACGTAGAGTTCATGATTTGCATTATTTCTATAAGGGTTTTCTATGGGGTTCATATTTGAGAAAGAAATGGCAAATTGAAGCACATCCGGAAATGTTTTTCTTCTTCTTTTAATAGATAGGATTCTAAGGGGGTGGAACAATTAATGGAATCTACTAGATATGTACAGCACAAAGAAATAGTTTTTAGTTTCCGATTGCAACCATTATTATTTCTGTTTTGATAAAATGTCATAAAAATAACATGATGCGATTTTGCTGTCTATAATTCCAAAAAAAGCCTTAATTAAAATTGCTGTCGTTGGTTTTATATTAATTATATTGATTTTCTTTTGTTTATTTGTTTGTTTTTTGCAACAGAGTCATTTATTTTTTGTGATGGAATATTTAAATGGTGGAGATCTTATGTTTCACGTTCAATCTGCAGGAAGGTTTAGTCAAGATAGAGCTAGGTAACGTTTTTTTCCTTCTTCTTCTTCTTTGTTTTTGTACAAATTTTTCAACATTTTGTAAAATAAAAGATGGTTTAATTTATACATTAACAAAAATACCGATAATTAAAAATTTATTTCTTGATTTTTTTATGTTTGTGTTTCAAATTTTAGATTTTATTCTGCAGAGATCGTTTGTGGTTTAAAATTTCTGCATAAAAAGGGTATCATTTACAGGTAAATCATCATTTTCTTTTTATTAGAAGATAAATTAAGAAAGTTGAAAAAAGTAAATCATCTCAAAAAAACTAAAAATTTGTGTCATTTATTGATTTTTTTTAAAAAAAAATTATTTATTGTAGAGACCTTAAGTTGGACAACATCTTGTTGGATGTCGAAGGACATGTTCGTATCGCCGATTTTGGAATGTGTAAATTGCAAATCTATCGTGATAACAAGGCTGATACTTTTTGTGGCACTCCGGATTACATGGCTCCGGAAGTAAGTAACAGTTTTGTTCATTACATATTCTACAGATAATATTCATTTTTATTACATTTGTGTATTAGGGTTAGTGTAGGGGTAACAAATATAGTAGAAAAGATGCAGGAAAATAGGCTGCGGTGGTTTGAGCATATCCTCAGGAGCGGGGAAGATGGGCTGCTGAGGCAAGCAATGAACTTAGACCTGGGAATAAAACGGGGTAGAGGAAGACCCAAGCAAACCTGGGACGTGGTAGTAAAACGGGATATGGTGGCATGTGGGGTCACTGGGGGCTTGGTGCAAAATCGGAACGAGTGGAGAGTTAGAACCAGCAAGGCCGACCCTGCTGCTTGCGGGATAAGGTACAGGAAATGATGATGATGATTACATTTGTGTGTTTATTTTGGCTGATGGCGGTTAGAAGAAAATTAACATATCTCAGAAAATTTGGAAAAGAGTTAATGCATTATTTACGGATTTATTTTACAGAGAAGGGAGAAAAAAAAGATAATTATTTCCTTTATGAGAAGTTGATGATGAAACTCATCAAAAATTAAATTCGTAATTAACAATGAGAAAATGTTGTTTGGTTCACTTTTGACTGTTGAATTTCTGGTGCTTTTTTTTTGGAAAAGAAGGATAAATCAAATTTTCTTCAATAACTTATGAATAGGGCTCGGATTTTTATGCAAATGTCGAGCAAAAAAAATAGTTCTCAATTTGTTGCAAAAGTGCCAATTGTGAAGCAATCATTATCCATCATTAGAGCAACAACTGCAATTATGTTTTATTTTTTCTAATAAAAAAAGGCTAATTAGAGGCTGGATGTCTGGTTACTATCAATTGTCAACTAGTGTTTTAGCCTCTAACCAATGTAAACCATAATTCTTGGTTAATTCTAAACGGAGGATTGTTACTTCACAGTTGGCCCTTGTGCCACATAGATTGAGAAACATTTGCCTAAAATTTGCCATAAAAATCTGAGTTCTACTTATGATGAATGTTTTAAAAGTTATAAATTTGTCTGCCCCATCTGTGGAATTATTCATGAATCATGATTATATGAAGGTAGATTTGTGGATAATCGGCTGAGAAATGGGCGAAAAAAATCATCTTTAAGATCTTGGGATTTATAATTATAAATTTATAATTTTGTGGGAGGGTGGGGTTGCTTGCACTGTATTAATACATCTTTTATTAAATTGCATCTTAAATTATTAATAAGTTGATAAAACTCTAAAGTGTGCCATTTGTTGACGGTGATCATAAAAATCACATCGCTTTAAGTCAAATTTTTATAATTGGAGTTGATTAGTAGTTATTTTAATTAATTTTGCTCTAAAAAAAAGAGATTGGTAGGTTTTTTTAATCAAAACGATGATCGCCCCCGGGTGGACTCGAACCACCAACCTTTCGGTTAACAGCCGAACGCGCTAACCGGTTGCGCCACGGAGGCTGTGTTCGTTTAGGCGTAATTTTCTATTGTTTGGGACGTTTTAATTAATATTTATATCAGTAAATAAATGAAACCAAATCAGTAAATAGATAAAACAAATTTGAAAAAGGGAAAAAAGTATTTCGCCCCCGGGTGGACTCGAACCACCAACCTTTCGGTTAACAGCCGAACGCGCTAACCAGTTGCGCCACGGAGGCTGTGACGTCTGTGGGTAATTTTCTATTGTTCGGGACGTATTAATTAAAATTTATATCAGTAATAAAATGAAACCAAATCAGTAAATAAATAAAACAAATTTGAAAAACTGAAAAAATTATTTCGCCCCCAGGTGGACTCGAACCACCAACCTTTCGGTTAACAGCCGAACGCGCTAACCGGTTGCGCCACGGAGGCTGTGACGTCTGTGCGTAATTTTCTATTGTTCGGGACGTATTAATTAAAATTTATATCAGTAATAAAATGAAACCAAATCAGTAAATAGATAAAACAAATCTGAAAAAGGGAAAAAAGTACTTCGCCCCCGGGTGGACTCGAACCACCAACCTTTCGGTTAACAGCCGAACGCGCTAACCGGTTGCGCCACGGAGGCTGTGACGTCTTTGCGTCATTTTCTATTGTTCGCGACGTATTAATTGTTATTTATATCAGTAATAAAATGAAACCAAATCAGTAAATAAATAAAACAAATTTGAAAAACTGAAAAAATTATTTCGCCCCCGGGTGGACTCGAACCACCAACCTTTCGGTTAACAGCCGAACGCGCTAACCGGTTGCGCCACGGAGGCATTTATGTTTTGCATTTTTATAATTATGAATTTCATAAAAATAATATTAACACTATATTGATATTTTATATTTATGATATTTTTATTGAAATGTTTTATGTTTTATTATTACAATTTGTTAGAATGGCGATAATATACAAGAAAAGTTTAAAATAAATGTTTTTAATTGTTGGAGACAACAAAAAATTACAAGACAACTAAGTTTTACATTGAAATTGTTTAAGAAACTAGAAGAATAACATTTTACTTTCAAAACTTTATAAAAAATAAAGCATTTTATTGTCTTATTTTTCATAGTAAGTAAATTCTTCTAGTTTCTTAAACAATTTCAAATTTTTCTCTAAATATGTTTTCAAAATCATCTTTTTTTATATTTTTACTTATGAAAGTAGTTAGTGAATTTTAATTAGGAGGTGTTTAATGTATGATTATTATTGAATATAATTAATATTAAATTTTATAATTAATTTTTTGTTGTTGTAATTTTTGCATAGATTATCAAAGGACTCCATTATAATCATTCTGTTGATTGGTGGTCATTTGGCGTTCTGCTTTATGAAATGTTGATCGGTCAATCACCTTTCAATGGGTCAGATGAGGATGAACTTTTCTGGTCCATTTGCAATGAACAAGCTTATTATCCACGATTTCTTAGCAAAGAGGCTCAATCCATCCTCAGAGTTGTAAGTATTTTAGGAAGAAAAAATAAAATTCTCAGCCTTATTGTTAATCAATTAATTAATTAAATATTAAATTGCAAATTCAATTTTTTTCTTTTATTTTTATAATTGCATTCTTTTTTTTTAAAAAAAATATTTTAGTTGTTGGAAAAAGAACCGGAAAAACGCTTAGGAATGCCCGATTGTTGTGCGGGAGAAATTTGTGATCAATTGTTTTACAAACCAATCGATTGGGAAAAATTGGAAAAGAAACAAGTTGAACCTCCATTCAAACCAAAAATAGTAAGCAATTTGTACATATTTTTTTACATTATTTTACTTTAATGATGATAATAATCTGAATTTTCTTTTTTTGTTTGTTTGTTTGTCTTCTATGAATATTTTTGTCGTTTTTCTTGAAATATCGACTAAATGGGAAATCGCATTTTGTCGTGTTTTATATTGACAACTGATAAAAAAAAAACCCTTTGGGAGTTTGTTAGGAGGTTTCATTTGGTCTAATTGAGAGACAATTTCATTGAAGTAGGACAAATGAGAATTCAATAGAAATAGGCCAATTGGGAAGTGGGTTACAATCTTATAAGAGTAGGGTAATTGGGAAATATACCATAGTTGTAGTTATTCCGTTCTCTTTGACCTATATGGAGGAAATAGGAAATCTACATATCAGTCAGTGCCTCAGAGGTAAACTGTGTTAAGTCATAAAACGTAAATTTTACAAGGAAAAAGTCATCTGAAGATTTTTCTTTTCACTGTTAGGAATAGGACTTAACATAGTATACCACCATCTAACGCGGCCAATGTGTAAAAACTATGGACTTAACACTGTTTACCGCTAATGGAACTTAACAAGCTGATTCATATACGATGTAAAAATCATGTATTTTTTTTAATGTGATTTAACAGAGTTTATCTCTGAGGCACTGATAATTATACTTTACTTGGTATGCTAAGTAAATATTTGTTGTAATCAGCATCGAAATAGCCTACATTCATACTACTCTGGACTGGCAACTTCCTATCTTCTCCATGTTAAAACGTTGAATGCCTGGTCTAAGGCAAAAGTGAAACTAGCTCCGTCTGGTGGCATTATTTGTGTGTAAAATTTGTGTAAAAGTCTAGTTTTTGCAAAGGGGAAGACATTGGAGGTGAATCATGTACTGTATGGCAAGCCATTATAGTTTTTTTCCACTTTATACTGGATTTTCAGATATTAATTTTATTCTGAGAATCCAGTAAAATGCGGATAAACATATACGATCTGTTGTGAATCTGGATGAATCTTTGCAAATCTTAGTGAATCTCGTAAATGATTTTTTTCTTTAATGTCTAACCCCCTTGAAATATACCCTCTCTATAGCTACAAAATGAACTCGTCCAAAACTTGACTTTTACTATAAAGTTCATATACCGTAAGTCCCGCTAGAGGCGCCGTTTGGAAAATGACGATGCAAATCTGTCAAACACAAAATTTTAGGAGTTGCCACCAGTCCAGTAAAGTAATAGTCTAAGCTAGGATTAAGGGTAACTGTATTAGGCCAATTGGGAAAAAAAGGCGCAATTATAGTAAACCAAATGGCGAACACGTATAATTGTAGTAGATTAGTTGGTAAACGTATGAAATTTAAAATTTGTCACTTTTTTTTTATCTCATTATTGTCGCAAATGAGTGATATGTAATTGGAGCTTTTAATATTAATTTAACATATATTTTTGAAAAATAATTTAAGGAAGATTAATGGATCGTTTTCAAGAATGTTGACAAGTAACTTTAATTTTATGTTTTGTCATTATTTATTAGAAACATCAGTTAGACGTGAGTAACTTTGACAAAGACTTTACAATGGAAAAACCAGCTTTAAGTCCCGTTGAAAAGGAAATATTGGCTTCAATGGACCAAGAGCAATTCAAAGGATTCAGTTACACCAATCCTTATGCTATTGAATGAAAATTGCACATTTAACAACAACAAAAAAATGTATTTTTTCACTCATTGGTTGTGTTTTTTTTTTCTTGTTTTCCTTTTTTTCTTTTTTCTTCTATGAAGACTAATAGAAAAAAAGTAGCAATCAATCATGCAAATTGAAAAGATTGCGAAACAAAAAAAGTGCTCTAGTACACAGGCCTTTTTTTCTTCTTGTAATGAGAAATTGAAGGAAATGAAATGAAACGTAAATTCTCGTGTGTTTCTTGTGGTCTCTCTTCCTTTGAAGAAATACCACATTTTGTTTCAATTTTATTCGATCGGAGAATAAAAAGTTTATTCGTTTTTATAATGAGATTGAATTGGGCTAAGAAATGTGATTATAGTTTTTATTTTTATTATTAATCAAGTTTTAATTTTTTTTTATAAATTATTTTTAAAATTAGAAGTTGTGTAATTCATTTATTTTTTAACAAAAAAAAAAGTTTAAGAAAAATTGGTGTCCGGATTCAACCCCAGTGATGCCTTTGATCTAAAATTTGGATTTAATGAATTTCTTTATAATTACTGGATAAATGTATTTGAGGTTTTTTTTTTTTAATTGATTTAAAACTTGTTTTAAATTTTATATAGGATTTTATTTTTACTCATTAGTTTTGTTAAACTTTTTTTTTCTTTTTTTTTCTTTTTTTTTTCTCTCTTTAATTAATAATATTCAAAGTAATGATATAAATATTTCAATTTGTATTTTGTGCTTCAAGCCTTTCACATATTGTAAATAAATTTTATTCATTTTTAATCTATTTTTAATAATAATTCGGTTTAACATCTCCATTAAAACAAATTTGCTAATATTTGGATGAAGAACATTTTTAGGGTCTAATTTTTATTTAAATTAGATACAGGTGGCGCTATAGTCAAACCTAAAAGGGAAAATTCAAAATTCGAAAAAATATACCAATAACTCATGTTTAAGAGAATAGCTAATAGATGGCACCAGCATCTCCATTAAAAAATATTTGCTAATGAAGAAAATTTGTAGGGTCTATTTTTTATTTAAATTAGATACAGGTGGCGCAATAGTCAAACCTAAAAGGGAAAATTCAAAATTCGAAAAAAATATATCAATAATTCACCCTTTAAGAGAATAACCAATAGATGGCGCCAGTATTTCCATTAAAACAAATTGTTAAAATTTGAATGAAGAAAATGTTTAGAACTTTACAGTCTAATTTCTAATTAGTTTTTTTGATAAAGGTGGCGCTATAATCAACTGTTACTTTATTACATAGAGTCCCTGTATAAAGAGTTAGAGGTTAGGTGTATAGTTTTGGGACAGGCATTTGGAACCTACGAAGTCCCGTACAGGACATACACAATGAAATAAAGTTAAAAAAAAGATATGGCCACAGTTAAGGCCTCACTTATGGCACCAAAAAAAGATATGGCCACAGTTAAGGCCTCACTTATGGCGCCCAAATAAGATATGACCACACTTACGGCCGCACTTAAGGCTGCACTTAAGGCCGCACTTACGGCCACACTTAAAGAAAAAGTTGTCAACAAAAATGTAAGCTTGTGATTTCTCGCACTAGATGGTGTATAAGGTGATAAACATTGGCTATTTGACTAACTAACCTTCATTTGCCAATTAGAAATTGCAGTTCTTCATAAGCGGGGGTTTTTGTGCTGAATCGAACCGCCTGTGTGTTTATGTGCAAACAATATATTTACAAATGAACGCACACAAATGACAGATGATATATTGAAAGAGATAGGAAACGATATTTTCCCCACCTTTTTATGAGCGTATTTGGTAAAAAAAAATACAAGACATACATCAGTATCATTGAAGTATGTATTGAAAACAGATTTCATAATTGATTATCAAACGAATTCTAGAAAAAATGCATTCGCAAGCTCCATCTTTTTTTAAAATGTGGCTGTAAGTGCGGCCTTAAGTGCGACAGTAAGTGTGGCCATATCTTTTTTTGGCGCCATAATTGTGGTGCCTTAACTGTGGCCATATCTTTTTTTTTTAACTTTATTTAATTTTGTGCATGTTCTTTACAGGGCTTCGTAGGAACCAGCACAAGAGCATTAGACCAAATATCTACGAATTAGAAATTGCTGTTCCTCATAAAAGGGCGGGGCAAACGAATTTCTTGCACTGGATTCAACTCTTGTGTATATAACACTATACCTCTGTTTCTATCCGGCGAAAATTTAAACTTTTTGAAAATTTCAACTGGTGAAAAATAGAATTAACCTATCATAGGGGAGACCACATTTCTTCTATTTTTCACCAGTTGAAATTTTCAAAAAGTTTAAATTCTCGCCTCAATGGAAACAAAGCCTTAGGATTGCTTTCAATAGAAACGTCAAACTCAAAATTCTACTTGTTTAATATAAGAACTCTAGCCCTGACCTAGTACTGGGTCTGAGCAAGATGGCGACTATTGTCCCAATTTTACAGGCATCTGTAGACAGCTTCAGAATTTCTTTGGCTCCGTCCTTTTAAGAGCGTCAACCAATTTCTAATTGGTTTGTTACTGGGTATGACGTCAGATACCCCCCCCCCCCCCCCCGCAATTTTTACTTTTAATTAGTTAATATTTGGTCTGACGCTCATAAAAGGGCGGAGCCAACAAAATTCTGAAGCTGTCTGCAGATGCTGGGTTTTTTTTGTGCTTCACTATAGTCTCGTGATTTTGTCCTTCCCTTATTCTAACCTCCTTAGCATAGCCTCTGAAAGGAGGTTGTGTCCTTGGGAGTCAACTACGTAAAGTTAGCATTTTTTATTAAAGATTAATTTTGTATTTCGTCGCTAGATGGAGCTACATTGTCTGCAGCTTGGTTTTTTGTATGTGACGTCACAGACTCTCTCCGATCCAAGATGGCGACTTGCTTGTGAGTTTCTTGTTGTTTATTATGATATGAAGTTTGTTGAGTTAGATTTTATGTTTTTTAAATCGTTTACATTTACAATTTGAGTTTAATAACATGTTTTCTACATCGTGGTATTCATCTTGAACCTAGATTTGAACTGCAAATGCTCGAAAGAAGATGATGTTTGCTGTTCGTTCCGCATTCTTCGTCGTCGAAACTTCACTTTTACCCCTTTTTGATTCACTTCCGGTTTGTTTGGACCGAAACGATCGTTTTTTACAATTATTCGTTCGTAATTTTGAGGAAACTAATGGCTAATTTGTTTAAAAATACAGAATCACTGGTCTTAAAGCAACAACAAAAAAAAGAATTGATAGAAACCCGTTAAAAACGTTTTTTTTTTTTAATTAATTGTAATTTGTTTTTAACATATAAAAGTAAACATTAATTGTAGTCTTATGCATCGAAAACATTTCTTAAATCGTCTTGAATCTACTTTTGGTTTGAATTTCAAACCAAAACCAAACGAAAAATGCAAAAAGAAGGGACTCCGAAATTTCTCAAATATCATCAGGGAAGTGTACGAGGGGTCGCATTTTCACCCACGGTAAATACAAACAACACCCAAAACAACTTTTATTTCGTATTTAATGAAAAATTCAGGAAGTGAGTCGCTCCTCCTATATTAACATTTTGAAGTACAGGACGTAATGCGTAAGGGGGTGTCTGAATATGGCGGCGTAACTACATATAACTTTAATGTAAAACGGCGCCATATTCGTACACCTTCATAACCGGAATTGGGCATCAATATTTGGATATAATGTCATGTTTCTGGCATTCTTAATCGTTGCTAATGCGTTGGTGCCGCACGCGTGCTTACGTTAAGGACGTGCTGAAATTAACCAGCGATGCGTATGACGTCACGCAATTACTAAAACGCAAGAACTATGGTCTTGTTGGAATGTTTTTTTTTCCAGAAATTCTTTCGATTAGCAGCCGCATGGCCTCTATGCAGGCGAATGTAGTCTTTTTGCAAGCAAAATTACAACTCCACAGCCTTAGCTTAGAGGCTAGCGTCTCCTAATAGAAAGAATACGAATTCTTTTTTTTCTTTTCAGTGATGCATTGAGTTAATATTCGTGATTTTGTTTTGTTTCAGGATCGTTATTTATTTTGTTCGGGAGCTTATGATGGAAGGGTTAATTTGTATTCGGCACTTCGATCGGAACTCCTCATGTGTTATCAGGTTTTTGTTTGTGTTAGATGGTCTTCTCGTTCGAAGAAGAAGATTGAAATTGTTTTATTGGTAGATTACAACGATGAGTTTGGCTCGAAACGTGAATGCGGTTCGATTCAACAGCGATGGGACCAAAATTCTTGCTGCCACGACTGCTCGGCGTTTGGCCGTCATCGATGTCGGAAGAGGCGATCAGCTGATTTCTTACGACAATTGTTTGTTAAACATATGGTTTTTTTATTATTATTTTGAGGTGTTGTAAATTTTTTTTTGCTTTTAAGGTGCTTTTAGTGGCCGTGATAGGACGGGTCTCGCTGCCGATCCAATCTGTCCAAATATGGCTGTTTGTGTCTGCGTCAACGGAAAGGTGTTTCACTTTTTCTTTTCTTGTGGGACTGAAAGTTAAATTGAACTGTTGGCTGTAAATGGGACTAGTTTTGTAGATATTTTTATTGTAAATTTTGAAGTTACTCTTAATTTTGCACCTGATAGACAGAATAACCAGAGTTCGAGAGGCCTTGTTTACAATTTAAAATAGCTTAATTTGGACTAAGTGTTCTTAACTGTGATTTTGTTTCAAAATTGAAGGGTCTGACACTCTTCGACTTGAGGATGCCCTTACCATTGGACTTTATTTATGATGCAAGTATTATTTGTGGTGTTTTATTGTTTCCGTTAAGAGAACACTAAAAAAATAATCTATCTCTTTCTCGTTCTTTCTACCGAATATCCAATTAAAAGGTTCACAGCAACGTCGTTAGAGACGTAACATTCCTACATAATAGTTGGCCTTGGGTTTGCGGTCATCAGAGTGCTTTAATGTCCGCTTCGAGCAATGGCGTTTGCAAAATAATCACGCTTGACGGACGTACTTTGCATATGTTTGAAGCCGGTCACAACGTAAATTCGGTCGCATCCACGCCCGAGACATACGGATCTGCTGCCGAAGATGGTTTTTGCAGTGCGTTACTACTTCGATTCGAGCTTGAACGATTGCCAGTTTTTTATTTCTTCTCGTTTGATGACAGGCGTCGTTCTTCTCGGAGGCGATTCCGTTTCTGCGTACGTTCCGAACGTTGGAATTCAGGAGACCCTGAACGAACACAAGGAAGCTCCCATTTGGAAGATGAGGTACACATCTAACGGCAGCCTTCTTTACACGGTTTGCGATCGAGGTGTCGTCAGACGGTACAGGCGATACCCGGACCATCACGAGTTTCTCGGGGATGTCTACACGCATCGTGGAGACATTCAAGATATGGACATCTCGCCTTATGACGAGTGTATCCTTATTGAGATTTATTTTTCACGTTTGTCGTCATTTTGCTATTTTTCAATCGATTGAACTCTGATTATAAAAAAATGATTTTATCCTTAAGCATTTTAATTCAGATCTGATCACTGCATCGAAGGATCGTTCCGTTGGAATTCTTCATTTGGGATCACCTAATCATGGATGGACAGAATACAGTGAGTTGACGTGACGATCTCTTCTTTCTCGCACTCTCTTTCTCTGTCTTGGTAATTTATAATCGCAATTAGTAATTTCAAATAGAAAAGGTCCACGTTTTTTGTACAAACTTCAAAGATTCCTTCTTTTTTTTCATTGTTTTGTACCGAAAATGAGTTCAAATAATAATAATAATAGTAACTTCTTAATTGTTGTTTTAAGAAGTGTAACTGGTTTTTTAAAAGTTACTTTGTAGATGAAATTTTTAACCGGCTCAAAAGTTTGCTGTTGGGTTTTTTAGTTTTTGCTCCCTTCTGCTTTGAGGAAGTTTCTCGTTCCACGAGAAAAGGTAATTTAAAAGTGTTTTTCGAACCCTGATTATTATGTCTTTTGGACGTAAAATAAAGAGAAACTTGAATGTATTTTAGAAACTAGAAGGGGAGCTCAGTTGCTTAAGGATATTTTCAAAATGTCTATCTTTCTAAATAATCTTTTTATGCGAGTTAGAGAATGACTTTATGATTTTTTAATTGTTGTCTATTAAAAATTTATTATGAAAGATATCAATATGAAAATACCCTTAAGTAATTGAGCTACTCTTCTAGTTTCTAAATTACTTCCTAGTTTCTTCTGAAAGACAAATAATTATAGTTCAAAAATCAGTGGATCATAAAACATCGTTAGTTCAAATCCAGATTATGCTTCTTGAATATTTTTTAAAGCATCTTTTAAAAAGAAATTAAAAGCTGACTTGAAACTAGAAGAATAAAATTTGGAAGAGAATGGATTTTAATTGCGATTTCTTTTAGACGAGTTACTAGTTCGAACATTTTCAAACTGCTGGAGAAACTTTTATTTTTCATAATATTTCAAAAAAAAAATCGTGATTGCAGCTTTTGTTTTTCGAGTTTGAGTAAACTATGAAATTCTTTTTAAAAGATTCTTCCAAGAAAGAACTAAAGACCCTCGAGGCCTGTACCAATATGCAAAAAATCTCAATTAAATTGCTTTTATTTGAGGTGTAATTATAGAGATAAGTTTCGTTTGAGGAGTTTGGGGAATTTTGAACATGTAAACCGGTGGCAATTCACTTGGTTAGCTGCACGTTTAACGAGGTTGATCAAAGCTATTTCACTTCTAATGTTGGCCATAAAGTTCCTATTTATTTTTTGTGAAATATCTGGAAAATATTTGGAATACAAATTATAAAACGATGGAGGGTTATCATTTTTCTAAATAATTAAGAATAAGGTTCAACATAAATTCAAACTTATTCTCAAAACTTTGGTGCATAGTTGACCCTGGGAAGACTTGAGTCTATTTGATAACTCCTCGTTCTGCATCCAAATAATATTTATTCGGACGTTCACGTGTCTCGAAGCATAAGTACGTAGTATGTGGTACGAGAAGTCGTCGCGAAATAAGATACGCACGTCTGTTTTGTGTTCGTACTACCCAGGGGTCAACTGTGCACAAAGTTTTACGATTATGTTTGAATTTATGTTGAACCTTTCTCTTAATTATTCAGTAAATATTTAACCCTCCATTGTTTTATAATTGAATTCCATATATTTTTCAGTTGTTTTCATAAAATAATATATAGGAATATTATGGACACCGTGTATTTGTTAAAAACAATTTCTCTATTATTTCGGGGCACTTGACATTTATGCAGTATTTATATAGCAAAGTGAGCATCCAAAGTCATCATTTCGAGACCTGATTTTCTTGTTTATGTTGTAAACAATGGGGGAAAAATGACATTGCGCCTTTGTATCGCAATTAATTTATCATTCAGATCATCTTTTAACGTGATAATAAAGGTCGAATTCTTAATGATTGCTAAGTCAAAGGTACTGCTAAACTCATCATTCATTTGAGGGGAAGTTTCATGTAAAAAAAATACAGAGTTGAGCACTAACTTTGACTTTGCAATTATTAAGAATATGGCATTCAGTCACATTCTAGGTTTTTTAAGTTTCCTAATGGAGTTTTAAAAGTGAGTGAAAGGTAGAACTCTTGTTGGAAATTTAATTTGGACACTTTTTTATATTCAGCAAAGTTTGAAAACATTTATGTTTGTTTCTTGTTTAATTTGCAAAAGGAAAATAGTTGAACAATGTTTTAATTTATAATTGTCTCTTGTTTTTGTTTTCTTGTATCTCGACTCGAAGTCATTCTGTATTCGAATGTTAATTAATTATCAGAGGCTGAATTTAGTATTTTAACCTTTTTATTTGTTGAATTGGTTTTTTTTTTGTTGTTATATTCTTCTGCATGTTATATTTTCTTTTTTTAATTTTCTTTCATGCAGAGAATGAAATTCTTATGCAGTGAAATGTTGAACAAATTTTGTAAGAAAAAAATTAAAAATTTTTGAATAAATGTAAATAAATTTCTTTTCTTTCTTTTAATTTTTAAAATATAAATGAATTGTATGCTGTCTAATTCCTATATGAATTTCTCTGTTAAATGTGGACGGAAAATAGACTGCTGCCATTGTAAACATGGCGGCATCTATTGGTTTTAACAGACTATATTGACGCCATACTTTCTCTCGCTATTAAGCGGAAATGAGCAGCCTATAGGAGAAAGAACCTATGCTCTGATCATTTCTTATATAATGGAGGCTATGGCCTGACGTACAGGATGCGCGACGATTGCTCATGACGTCATTCGCATTCTTTTGTAGGAGGAAAAATGTAAGAGAACATGACCGAACCTCCAACAATGCTATTTTGAAGTAAAGGGCGTGGTTTAGAAAGTGAAAACAATTTAACGGTATAAACAAACCAATATGGCGTTCGGTGCAATTACACATTAACGGTAAGTGACGCCATGTTTGTACACTCAATATGCGCCACAAGTTTGACGTCATTCTTTTTAGTTATTTTGTACGTGAGCAATTATAGACACTACCCTCTAGAGCACACAGACTGACTGAGGCGCCATCATCGTCGCCATTGAAGTGAATGAGTTGAGGTGTGGTTTATACCATTTCTTCAGCAAATTTGTACGTTTTTTTTCTTGTGTTTTTCGACAGATTTCGATCACTTATCAGAGGTTTAACAAACAGATATTGAACTCGAACGACCGTAAGGCTTCAGTCAGGTGAGATACATGTGAAATTTTGTCTTGTTTTGTTACGTTGATTTGAAAGAAAGTGATTTTTAGAAGAAGAAGAAAAAAAAGGTGAAATTGTCTCTTGTTTTGTTCTATCCGTGAATTGTATTTTTTCTCTCTCGTATTTCAACATCCGCTTTCGTTATATTCATGAAAACGCTTTTATCTTTTGTTGTGATTCATCTTATTACAATCATTTATTAGATTCTGTTTTCGTTAAGATCGTTTTCTTAAGATTTGCGAGTCGTTTGTGACCTTTTTGATCTCTTCGGTAAAGAATTTTTAGACTCCATCTTGAATAATTAAGACGATGACGTCATTCTTAATCCTGGTATAGTATATGTAGAATGTTGTTGTTGTGACAGTGTCACGCCGACATTTTGTGTCAATTTTCTTTAGAATGTTTGTATTTTTACCACACGTTTCCTTAGGAAAATATAGAATTTTCTGAGAAATTCTTTCAATTTAGTTGTCTCTCTCTCTTAGCCTCAATGCAGGAGATTGTACAGCTTTTGCGTCTACAGTGCAACCGTATATAACAAACTTAACAGTCTTAGCTTGGAGGCTAGTGTTTATAATAAAAAAAAACATACTTGTAAGTCTTCATAAGGGTATTTTCCTGTTGATATCTATAAAAGTAAGCGTATTTTGAAAGATATTAATATGTGAATAACCATTACGTCTAGTGTCTAAAGCACATTTCAAGTTTCTTCTCTTCGTTTTGCTCAAGAAAGAGACAGAATAATCAAGATTTTGAGAAGAGGTGTTTACATTTTAAAAAAAAAAACACCTTAAGAGGGCTTTCCTTAGGAAAAATACTTGTGTAAATTGCAAGGTAAATGGCGCCTGCAACCTCTCTATAGGTGGCAAACTACACTCGTCGCCAATTAGTTGAAATAGAATGCACACTTTTAGCTCTAAAAGCGTCCAAAACAACCTTAATTATTAGCACGTGACAAACTTATACCCAGACGTCATAATATAAGTGAAGAGAGAGAGAGAGCACGTGTAGAAATAGCGACCCGCGGGCTAGTGGCGCCATCTAACGCCACACAAAATAAATGATCTACTTGCCTTCTTAAAAACAATCTTTAATTACTTTAATTTTGGTGGAAAAAAAATTCCGAAGGGGTTCTTAGCCTCTATGTAGGCGCTTGTGTATCTCTTTCGTTTTTTTTACGCGTCTTGAACGCGCAACAACTTGTACGCGACGTATATTATCAGCTGTGCACAGTTGGGAACTTGGAGGGGGGGTTAGAGGCTAGCCGTTTCTTATTTTAGTTATTACTTTACTAATGAATCTTTCCCAATTTGTGACAAGGACACAAGATGGTGAGTTTGTTAATTATAATCGAAGAGGGCGGCGTAGGTTGCGTGATTACTAGAATGTTAGTTTGGTCTTTTTGTTTTTTTCTGTCAAAAATTCAAAAGATAATATATTATATTCTTGATTGATGATGATGATTATGAAACCGCGTAATGATTATTATCCTTGTGACGTATGCAAATAAAGTGACGTCATCCGATTACCTTCAAGAGAAAATACATCTTCCGCCCATTTTTTATTTTCTATTTATGAATGAGTCACTTTTGGTTTCTTTTTTCACATTCATTAGATAAAAAACACTTTTTAAACTTTGTTTTTGTTTTGTTTGCATGCATCCTTATTATTTAGTTTTGTTGTTGTTATGTTACGAATGGAGTTTGACATGAGTTGAACGTTGAGCATGTCTGTGCCAAGGCAGAATACGATGGGAGGAGGGGGGCTGAGGCACGATGTGGCCCGCCAGGTGAACACGGTGGTCAAGATGGCAGCTGTGACTAGGCCAACTGACCATCCCAATCAGAAATACTCGTGGGCCAATGTGAGCGGCGCCAAAGGTAACAACATTAAGGCTTCAGCTCAGTTTGCGAAGTCAGTGCCGAAGGACAGGACGATGATGAAAGCTGATGAGGAATCTCTTGGTCCACACGGTTCCAATTGGTTTGGAAACATGTTCATCGGAAGAGGACTAGGAGGAGGAGGAGGAGACAGTGAGGAATGCCTCTCTGTTTCCTCTTCCATTGCTCCTTCGCGACACTGGAAAAGTCCCTTTTTCAAGCGGCGCAAAAGACAATTTTGTACGAAGAACTTATTTAGTATGTCCACTCCGGATCTATTGAACATGGATGGTGCGTCGAAACATGTTCCAAATGGTGGCAGGCCCCCCCCCCACCCTCTTTTGCACGTGTGCTTTTGTGCTTTTGGCTTTAGTTTTCTTTAGCCTTTTTTCATTGTAAATTGAAGCATGGGATGGAACAACGTTGTCAGCGAAAGTTTTCAAATTTACGGGAAAATATCACAAACTGCATTGTTTCACATACGAGCTATTGCGAAGTAATCCTATTACACGGCTGTTTTTTAGTGTTTCTAAGTGACAGAAGGTGCCATCTTTGGGGTTAACAAGAAAACAAGTCACTTAAACCGTTTTCTATCGAAAAACGAATTTTAATGTTTCTTGTGAGTTACAACGTTGTTCCAGCCTTATGCTTCTGTTGTGTTTTGACTTGCAAAGTGGTTTACATGTGTAACATAATTATGGTAGCAGTTTCCGACCATCTTAGTGGGGGAGGGGAACCCCGCATCTCAACTTGTCTGCTGCTGATTGATAGCCACACTGCGACTGTGCTTTTTCTTTTGCTCAGCGGTTGATCTCTCAACACTGAGAAGCAATTAACAAAAACGTTGAGCAGCTAACCTGATTGGCTGATATATAAGTTTGTGAAGTGTTCGGATGTAGATTTGTGTCTTGGCTGGTTTTGATGGCGCAAGTCTGTGTAAGATTAAAACGTAACGCGGCGCCCGAATGACTCATGAGCAGCTTATTTGGTTCCTCGTAGTGAAAATATAAGTGACTAGGAGTTTCCTTGTACTGTTTTCGTTTCGTTTTGCTTTTCATTTCAATTTGAGACTTAGTTAGGTATTTTAAATTTTCTTCAGGTAGCTGATCCATAAAGTCCAAATTACAAGATGGTTTGTCACTTGATATTCAACTTGAACTCTCTGAAACAGGTTCTATAACATCAGGGGCGTAGCTAGGCAACCGCAAGACCCGCAACTGCAGGGGGGTCGCAAAAAAAAAACGAAATGAAAGTTATGTATTTTCAAAAATAATGGAATAGATTAGGCGAGTGATTCCGAATCGCTTGCTTAATTTATTCAGTTAATTTCGAAAATAAATCGACTTCCATTTAATATTTACTTTTAAAAACATACTTGAACCAGTCATAGAGATCAATGGGCACGGCAGAGGAACGGTCGGAACAACGGTAGGAATAGTAAAAAAAAAAAATAGTAGGAACAGTCGGAAGTTCAGGTTTAGTTAAATTAAGCTTGTTGCAGGGTGGTTTGGGGCGCAGCCTCCAGTTTTTAAAGAATTATTAAATCAAACTAGTCCATTGTTCGAATGTTCCCTTATTTGATTAACGGGAGGAACGGTCAGAACAATGGACAAATTTGTTTTAATAATTCTTTTAATAACCTCCTGCAACAAGCATACTTTCCTAACCATTCCAGACCTTCGGACTGATCCTACTGTTGTTAGACCTTTCCGCCGTTCATCATTCAGTATGAGGACTATTTGGAGAGGGAGGTAAGGGGCGCAAAGTTTTAAGGGGCGTAACAACGCGCATAGCTACGCCACTGTGTATAACATTGAAAGGGAAAAGTGGCTTTATTGAGTTCTTTTGAACAATGTTTTTTTCATTAAGAATCAGGAATACTTAACTAAGTCTCGCTGAATCCGCTGTTTGGAAATGGTAAATAGTCCTACAAATCTGCAAAACCAATGATGATGTCGAACAAGATCTTAAGACCGGGTAGCAGATGAGACAGTGGTTACTTCAAATCTCGTCCTGCAACAACAGCTGAATAATCTCTTCATTATTGTTGGCCGCGTCCAACATTTGTTTAGGAGTTGAAAAGCAGCAACCTTTTTCAGGCAGTCTTAAATGTTGCAGCTGCGCATGTGCAGATCACAAAAACAAAGATGATCTTTTGAAATTTGCATATGTTGAAAAATGGGCCATATTTTGTGTAAATATGCTTCTTCGTTTGCGCGTAGTTTTAATAAAAGCAGCACGATGGTGGTGGTGGTGGGTGGTGGTGGGATACAATTACTTGGCTGGTCGAATGTGATGTCAAATTGGCGTTCCACATTCAACTGCGGCAATTTTAATTAATAGCTGGATCATTTGCTGTCGGTTTAAATGATTACCAAGTCAAAAAAGCTAGTGCTAAACTCATCAAGTTTTACTTAAAATCTCCAATCAGAAGTTATTGATTTTATCAGAAGAAAATTGTACGCAAATCGCTATTGGTCAAATTCAAATAAAATGGGATAAAACAATTTCCTGCTTGATTCCTTTATACAATTGTTTAGTCAAAGCAAAAGCTTAAACCATCGGGGTTAATTAGCATTGGTTCGTGTTCTGTCTAAATTAGCAAGAAGGGGCGCGAAGGGTCAAAGGGTATCGAGGACATAATACCGTGTTACCATTTCCAAACTGCGGACGAATAAATGTCAAAAGTCCTTCGACGTCATGATCAGAATTTTCAAAGAGTTATCTGCAGAAAAGAGAAATGGCACTTGTTTTAAGTGTTTTTTTTTGTTTTGCTTATTTTTTCATTATCAGAGCGAAAAGACTCGATTAAAAGCATGGCGGCCATTCGTAAGAAGTTGGTGATCGTGGGTGATGGCGCCTGTGGTAAGACGTGTCTTCTGATCGTCTTCAGCAAGGACCAGTTTCCCGAGGTGTACGTTCCTACCGTTTTCGAGAACTACGTTGCCGACATCGAAGTAGACGGCAAACAGGTGGAACTGGCCCTCTGGGATACTGCCGGACAGGAGGATTACGATCGACTCAGGCCCCTCTCTTATCCCGACACGGACGTCATCCTGATGTGTTTCAGCATCGACAGTCCGGACAGTCTTGAAAACATCCCTGAGAAGTGGACTCCCGAAGTGAAACATTTTTGTCCTAACGTTCCCATTATCTTAGTCGGTAACAAAAAGGTAACTCGAAATTAGGAAGCGATGTTTCCATTTTTCTTTCTTTCTGTTTTTATTGTCGTATTCCCTCGTATAACTAATTATTACTTATAATTAATTTATTTTTGATGACAGGATCTCAGGAACGATCCGAACACGATCAAGGAGTTGGCAAAGATGAAACAGGAACCGGTGAAACCGGAAGAGGGCCGAGCGATGGCCGAGAAGATTAACGCTTTTGCTTACTTGGAGTGTTCGGCGAAGAGCAAGGAAGGTGTGCGGGAAGTATTCGAAACGGCCACAAGGGCGGCGTTACAGGTTCGTTTCTGTTAAAGATTTTATCTAGAATATTATTTGGTGTATTTGAGAACGCCTACATTTGTTGCATTCGTAAGTGCGTCGTACGAGGTTTTTTTTTTATCAGTTTCTAGCAATGTTAAGTATCACTTATAAGAATGTCCACGCAGCCCTTTTACGACTCGGTTAAGCCTCGGACGGTGCCTTTTTTGTAAGAAACGCAAGCAATGCACTTAATGGCAATTCCTGTTAACATATCGGACCTGGTTTCATGTTCGAACATGAAACTTGTGGACCGAATTTACACAATTTAAGTGGCGGTCTTTCGCAGACCATTGGTTGTATATGAGCTTGTTCACACTACCCATCGATACTGGTTTTCCGCGTTGGCTATGCGCATCCACAAGTGGCCATCGCTGTATATGTTGCAAGATGGTGACTTCCGTTAAAAGCAAGCCGTATTTTTATATGAAGAGCTTTTCACTATAGCCACTTTTTGTCGCCCTTCATTGGTTCGTGTGAAACTGCGCTTAAAGAGTCGCTTCACACGGAACACTTTGTGTGGCGATAAAGTAGCGTCACATAGTGTTTGATACGGCCTGCTTCACATGGACCACTTTTGAAAACAATGGAATGCTCTGTGTATTCCACTGGTATGACATTGATGAGTCAATGATGACCATTGACAAACGGATGGTGTTTATCATTCGTGACTGAAATCGAACACTCAACGCCACTGTAGAGCTAAACAGAAACGCTGGTGGTGGTGTCTCGTGTAAACCATTGGTTGGGAACACTCCTTTGGAAATCAATACACGAACATGTTTTCTGGCGACACCAAAGTGTTTCGTGTGAAGCGAACTTTTGGCTGTCTTCACAGGGACCACTAAAGGGCGCCACAAAACGTGGTCGTTTTTAAGGAGACCCGCCATTATGCCCTACATGCTTATGTAAGGCTGCACAAAATGTTAAGAAACCGGATAATGCCGGGTACGGTTACGAGGTTAGCTACAGAAGTGGCTAGTGGCTGGAATCGTTGACAGACAGGACAGTTAAAGCACACTACATCGGAACAGAACGGAACGAATCGGAATATTTTGATAACAAGTATTTCGATGGAGCTTGCCGCATCCGATCCGACGTGGCGTTTCCGTTAGTGTGCCGGGGGGGGGGGGGGGGGGGTGATGGAGCGATTGGACGCAGCAGTAGTTCGTTTTCGTTTGCGTCAAAATTCAACATTGCTTCGAATTGAACCTTTGTTTCGAGTTTATCGACAAGTATGGTTTGTGTGTTTTGAACGTTTTTCTCTGTTTTGTCTTTTTTTTTTAGGTTAAGAAGAAGAAACGAAGCAAATGTACGCTATTCTAATGAAAAACAAAAAGCAAGCAGAAAAAAAAAGAACATCAAATAACAAATATCAAGAGCAAAACGAGAAGGAAGTTTTATGTACGCGACCATATATCCATGTATATTATATGGCCTCCTCCGCGATGATGTTGATGAGTCTCTTCACAAAAAAAAACCTCCCCCCGTCCTTCTTTTGATCCACAATATTGTTTCCTTTCGAAACCCTTGTTTTTCGCTCTTTTCTCTCTCTCTTTCTCTGTCTTCTAACTTCGGTCCTTTTGCATCTCACTTTTTTCAATGTTTTCTACTTATTTCCGTGTGTTTGTTTTTTAAAATGAATGCTTACAAGAAATCTAATGAAACGAATGCTTTGTGGCTTGAGCGTTTTTTCTTCTCGGAATTTGGCATATGAAACCTTTCGGTTTTTCTTTTTCTTCAGATCGAGATCGAAAGCACTAAATGGAATCCAATTTAGTCGCTTTCGAACCTCCTCCTTCGAAGAAAAGAAGAAATAAAACCAAATCTTATTTTAAATCCTTTCCTATCAAGTCGTTTAAATACTCTCAGATTTTGTGTCCTTTTTAATTGTTCTCGCTCGGTTGTAACCCCGTAGTAAAGAAATTTATGAAATAATTACTAGATTATAATCGAAGAATCGACAAACTATAACTCTTCTCTTTTGGTCAAAAGACGAGAGACAGGACGTTACGTGTTGCCATTTGCAATTTTGCTTTGTCCCTAATTGTATGTATGTATGTTTGTTGTTGTTTGCACGCCATTTTTTTTTTTTTTTGGTTATTTTTTTTCGAAGGACCAGATTCTGGAGAAAGAGCGAAAGAGTAAACTCTCGTAACAGGTATCGCTGTAGAGAAATTTAGTTCCGAATGTTTTTTTTTGCACATTTCTTACCGTTGGAACTGTTGTTTTTTTTTCTTTCTTTCTCACGTAGCTTTGTTTTTTTAAAAAAAAATTAAGAATAGATTACATTCCTGTTTAATGCCAACATTTTACCCGGACTTCCCAAATTTATTCTATATCTTCCTTGCCTGTCTGTGTCTGTGAAGTTGTTTTTTACGTTTTTGAAGTCTTTTTTTTTTCCCCCTTTTTTGTTTTGTATGCTTTTTCTATTTGTCCACTTAATTCTTACGATCAGAAGTGGGAAATATCTTGGGTTTTTTTCTTGTAATAATAAACATGGTTTCGTTAACGAAACCGACATTTTTTTTTTTTTTTCATTAGTAGGTTTCTATAAATTATTTTCTCCGCATCTTGTAGACATTTCACGGATTTTAATCGTAATTATAACTAATTAACTACAAGGTTTTTCAAGACCTGCTTTGAAAGTCTTAATAATTAAAATTGTCAATGGAACTCGGGTTACTTTGTGTTTTGAAAACCGCTTAAGCTTGAGTTTCCTAAGGCAGTGGTTTCTGAAGTGTGGGGTACGCGAATCGATACGTTGGGCTACGCCAAGAAAATTTAATATTTTCTTTTTTGTATTTTTTTTTTCTTTAAGACAATTTTTATAAACAGAAATTAAGAAAAATTAATTAAAGAATAACAATTATTAACTTTTATTTTTAAATTACATGATTATGAACACTAAATAGACAAGGAATTGGTAGCGGTGACACTTTCGTGGAATTGGCAGACCGTGGAAACGCGTATTATTAAACCAGCGGCAGACTTTGGTACCATGGGTCCGCACTGGGTCCTTTGTCTTACGGGAGAACACATTCAAAAAAGTTTGGAGACCACTGTCTTAAGGTAGCGGAACCATAATAATGCTATACTGACGTCACCGTAATGTTTGAAGAAAAATACGGTCGTTTTGGTGGAGAACACTGGTGTGTGTGTGTGTGTGTTTAAGATATTCTAAACAAATAGTTCGCGGAACGTGCCACTGTGCCGTATATAAAAACATTGCAACGAGTGTTTCTCGCCAAAAGAGAACCGTCTTGATAAAAATGACATTGGCGCTTTTTTTTTACATGACGGTGGTGCTTACCGCGCTCACGACTACAAATCCATTTACATCTATGAACACCGGTTTTTTGTGACGTCATATTACGGCCGCTATATTATGTTGCCGCTACCTTAAGAAACGTAAGCTTTACAAGAAATTTTAAGTGTTTAGAAACTAGAAAAAGCAACTGATTCGTGTACGAGTAATTTTTTTTTTTAGAAATGAACTTTTTATTACAATTTGCCAATGAGTAAAAATGACTTGTTTTTTTAATTAAATTCAAAAAAGATAATTGACATTTTCATTGTACGAAAAATTTGTCAAAAAATGTGAGGCATTAAAATATTTAAGGGGCGTTGTTAATTTTATTTAGCATTCTAGTTTCTAAAACACTTAAGCAGCGATCACACTGGCTATTTATTTAAAAACAATATTCGCTGTAAGAAACAATAGCAGTAGTAATTATTTTAAATTGGCCACAAAAAGTTGCAAGAAAACTAACTGAAACTAACTCGCGGGTCATTGGTTGGAAATTGCCAGTGTGATCACATTAAAGTTGTTTCTAAAACGTGGAGTTTCCTAATTTTATTTACAATTTTTTTTTGTAAATGGTTAGCCATTGCAGCTGCAAAAGCCTTAATTTACTAAATAATACCAATAAGTAACAAAAAAAAAGGTCGATATATTCGGGATCTGAACCTCCTGAATTTTTTAAAAATCATTTAACTAGTTTGTAATTTGTAAAAAGGGCATTACTTTTCGTCTAACAAGAGCTTTTGTTGTTAGTTTGATTGCAGCCACCTACTAATATTTGGGCACCAACAGTTTTTTTCGTGGTAATTTTTTTGGTCTTCGTGGCTAACCTTTTATTCTAAAACGTTTCTTAAAAGTGTAAAGCTAAGCTTAAAACAATGAGCTAAACAAAGTTTACTATAGTAAGGAGTATATGGAGAAGCATTTTAAGCATAACTTTATCTTAAGCAACGTTTTAAGAGCACCGCCATAAAAAAAACCATTTATAATTTTGCTCGAAAAAAAAATGTGAATAAGATTCTCATAATTTTCCCAAGTTAAATAAAAACAGCTTCTGAGGTTTAAAATAATTGTCGTGCTTTTATTTAAAGTGAGGAAAATTGGGCAAGTGACTTTTAAATTAAAATTTTTAAAATTAAAAAATAAAATGAATTCTCTAATTTTTGTGGGAAGGGGGGGGGGGGATTTAGTAAAATTTGCTTTGTCGTTGTAGATAAAAGCGCTTTTTTATCGGCCCATTATTAATATTATAATAATCGACTCTTGTGCTTGTTTGTTGTTTTTTTTTTGAAAATTGTCGTCCGAACTTCCGACGACGACATTCTAATGTGTGGTTGTAGTTCTTGTTTTTATTTTTCTCTTTCTATTTTTCGTGGGCCCGCCTTAAAAATGTTGAGGAGGAGGTATTATTATTATAAATATATTAAATTAAACCTCTCAATCCGACCTTCTCTTTATCGAAGTCTTGTGAAAAACACGCAAAAAATGTATTGACGGGGAATATCTTATATGGATAATGTTAAATGATATGGTAAAATTACGTTTAAACTTTTTGCCTTTTTTTAAAAAAAATAAATAAATGTCCATTGATTTAATTTTTTTCTTTTGTAATTTTGTTAAAAGATTTCTTGTTGTGGCTATTCAACTGTTTGCTGGTGAGTTGACACTTTTTTGGGCGGCCTTCGTTTTGTTTTTTCGAATCTACAAGTTATAATTAACCATTCTGATTGTGCAGGACGAGATCACTTTTACTAAAGGGCACTACTGCCCTAACTATCTAAATTAAACCGAGGGATAACATTCTGGAGAGTTATCGGATTGGGTTCAGTTAAAAGCCTCTAGACACCTGTGAAGGTCAAATTTGTGCTTTCAAAGTTGCTCAAATGGCTGTAGCAATCGAACAGCAATTCCAAACATGAAATTTACGTAAAGAACATAGTAATTTAAGGAATACAACCAATTTTTGGAATGTGGTGGTAAAACGGGATATGGGGGTATGCTGGGTCTCTGGTAGTTTGGCACAAAATCGAAAGGAGTGGAGAGATAGAACCCGTAAGGCCGACCCTGTATATTGTGGGAAAAGGTGAAGGAATTGATGATGAAGGAATACACCCAATTTTTCTTTAAAATATGAAGGCTGATTTTATAATCAGAGATTCAGAGCCCTTTTAATACCTTGAAGTTGCTTCAATTTCCATTTTAAATACATAGTTGTTTGCAGCGTTAAGTTTTGAATTTGTTTTTAAGTTGGCAGATAATAAGTGGTACTGGAAGTTTGAGAGGTTCGACTTCAACCAAGAGATTCCTCAGAACGGGTAAAAAGATTTACTCCCTCGGGGCGTAAACTCTTAGAGCATCGATGACTTATTTGAAATCCAAATTAAGAAATAAATGAAACGTTGTTAGAAACTAGAATAGTAGACAATGATGCTGAAATAATTTAGCCAAAGACGGTCTCCCTTCTTCACGGCGTCTTTAGAGACTGCTTGATAGGCAGATGTTTGAAAAATAGTTCAAAAGCGAATTTTATACGACTAATTTCGTTGTAAAAAAAATATGAAAAATATAATATAAAGTTTTGGGGGAAAAAAGGGGTGAAAATAAATTTTGATCAGGTCAATTTTTTTTAAAATTCGATCAAAATTTATTTTCACCCTTTTTTCATGTAACGAATTTTCTTCTTTGCATTCCACATTAATGTACATTAATTTAAGTCAAATTTTTAAAATAAATTATTTCTTTAATATCGGAAATCGTAACTTCCATTGTTATAAATCGTTTCTCACTTCCCATCCCAGAAAATCGGATCTGTTTGTCCCTTGTTGATCACGAGATCATGCTGCACGCGCTACCTCGGGTGCAGCATGGAGCGCAATCACCACATTCAAAATGGGTGACAAAAATTCAAATAAAATTTACAGATGTAATTTAAATTTTTAAATCTTGATTTTTCTCTTTCACGTCCGAGGAATCAAATTAGCCAATAGTGAACAAATTTTAAAAAACGGAAATGACGTCATAAAGTAACTTTGAACGTCATATTGCTGTCTGCTTTCGATTGCGTGATCGATTTCAATGTCGTGCTATTACAATTTTCGAACTTTGAACACGAATTACTTCATATAAATGATAGTAAATGCAGTAAAATTGTTCAAAAAGTTTCCAGTGAAGTTCCATCTGAATACTAAAAGGTAATTTTTTTCTAAAAATTAAGTTGAAAAGTGATGCGAAAGTTGGTGAAAGACCAAACGTGGCTCTGTGGTATGTTTGTAATCTCTCATGTTCGCAGTAACTCAATGGGGCGGCCACGTTTGCTCTATTTTCATCTTCTGAGTAGGAATTTGCATTCTTTATGTTTGGCAATAACAACTTTAAGGTGGTTTTAAAGTGTAAAAAAGCCTCGCGAAATCTGATTATTCTGTCTTTTAGGTGTAACATGAAGAGGAATTTGAATGTGTTTTAGAAACTAGAAGGTTTATCTGAATAGTATTTTCATGTTGATATCGTTTAAAATAAACTTTTATTGAAAAAAAATTATCTGCATAAAGCCTGGATTTTTTCAAACTGACATTAAAAAATTCTCGACACGAATTACCTTTTAAGTGATTGAGCTACGCTTCTAGTTTCTAAAACACTTTAAATTTTCTGATAATTTTGTTTCTGAAAGACAGAACAAACAATATCAGAGTTCGAAAGAGGCTTTTAAATCCACCTAAATCTTGCTTCTGAAACACAAATCATCTACAGATACATTCTATTGTTCTCGTTCATTTGCATATTTAACAATAAACAACCTTCATGAAACAGAATTTTATAGTTTTTGTTTGTTCGGTTCAAAGTGTCGTAACGATGAACACAGTCGATTGCGGTTCAAAGTGGCCATTGGCCGCCGTTTGCCAAATGACAGCAACTGCGGACAAAGCGAACAACTTGAAAGTCTGTCGACAGTTGATCTCAAAGGCTTCGAAAGGCGGCGCAAGAGTAAAGTAAATCAAATTTAATAAAGGTGTTACACTTTTTCAGACTCGCTCGTTTTATTTCAGATGGTTTTCTTGCCAGAAGCTTTCGATTACATTGCAGAAAATAAAGAAGAATCGGTCAAGATGAGCGAAAGTCTAAATGGAGACACGATTACGCAGATGAAGGACATTGCGAAACATCTCAAAATCTGGCTTTCGCTCGGAGGATTTCATCAAAAGGTTAAATTTGAACGTCACGAAAAACCTGTTCATACGTATTGAACGATTGAAATGATTTTCAATGTCGCTTCATTCTGGTTTTCGTTAAGAATCTGAACGAAGGCGAAAGCCGGATTCGTAACTCACACGTCGTTATCGACGATAAGGGTGAGATTGTTGAGGTTTACGATAAAGTTCACTTGTTCGACGTGAATCTGGGAAGCGATGGTTCGAAAGGTGGCGTTGTTCAGTTAAAGGAATCGGCTCACACGATAAGAGGGGAACGTATTGCTCCACCGGTTACGACGCCGATCGGCAGAGTCGGACTTGGAATCGTATCCTTTCGAACATTTAAATTTTTAAGATTTTAAGGCTTCATCGTGACAAGTGTTAGTTGACGTGTTTGATCAAGAAACTATATGAAACGTTACTCGAGTTGTTCGTTCTTTAATCGAGAGCCTCTTAGTGTTACGACCTGCGTTTTCCAGAGATGTCGCTCGGCCTGAAACAGATGGGAGTAGAGATTTTGACTTTTCCTTCCGCCTTTACTGTCGTCACTGGACGAGCACATTGGGAGGTTCTTATTCGAAATAGGGCCATCGACAATCAGTGTTACGTCGTAGCGGCGGCACAAGTTGGGCAACATAACGCAAAACGGATGTCTTACGGACATGCGATGGTAATTGTTCCCGTTTCTTGTGTTTACGGTGTTTTTAGAGCGAGAATTTTTAGGTTTTTCTTTTTTCTTTACTTCGATTGAAGATTGTCGATCCGTGGGGAAAGATTGTTGCTTCTTGTGATGATGAAGTCGTCGATGTTGCTTTTGCGGAAATTAATCTAGACTACTTGAGAAAGATTCGTACAGAAATGCCGATCGACGAACACAGGCGAAGAGATTTGTACGGAGCGGTGACTCTGTCTAGTGATACATCATGTAAGATCAACAGTCGAGACGCATTTTCATTTGGACCATTTGTTGTGGACGCGTCACAGATTTTTCTAAGGAGTCCTTTGTCCTTGGCTTTCGTTAACATCAAACCTGTCGTTCCTGGACGTATCTTTAGAAACTTCATTATAAATATAATACATTTTTTCATGGTTATATTGGACAATCCTTGACGGGAAATTAATTCGGTGCAGATGTTTTGGTTGCTCCTTTAAGATCAGTGAAGAAATTGGCCGATCTATCTCCGACCGAAGTTACCGATTTGTTTGTTTGTGTACAGAGAGTGCAGAGGTTAGTCGAGAAAGAGTACGAAAGTTCGTCATCGACGGTTTCCATACAGGTGGATTTTATATAATTTAACTAAACTCTACAGTTTGCAGTAGTAATCGCATTAACAGCTGGTTTTGTTTTGTTTGTAAATAGGACGGCCCCGATGCGGGACAGACCGTTCCAGTAAATCTCATTTTTTTTCAGTCTTAGAGAAAGTCTGGTTTTGAGTGTTGAATTTTTTTTTCCTAGCATGTTCACGTTCACGTACTTCCTCGAAAGAAAGGCGATTTTGATCGGAATGACGATATATATCACAAGGTGAAGTTTGTTATTACTTCGAACGAATTGCTCGTCTCGAACTGAACTAATAGATTTCGTGTTGTCTTAAAGTTGGAGAAACACGATAAAGTGGACGACGGAAGGAGTAGTCGAAGTGCCGATGAGATGGCGTCAGAAGCCGAAAAGCTAAGGAAACTTATAGCTAACTGTTGACGGTAACCTGCGTTGTATTTTGTGGGCGTCGGTCAAGGATATGCGTCTTGCTTTAGCATTCTTTTATTGAAATCTAATAAATTAAGAGTTATTATAACTGACTTTAGCATGAAAACTTGTCTAGAACTCTTGCGTTTTTGAACCGGTTAAGGCAGGCTGCACACTAGATTGAATCGGAACGGAACAGTCGGAGTCAGAACGTTTTGTCCACACGTTAGGTCGGAACTTGCTATCGGAATTCAAATCAATTCAATGGAAGGAATCAAGAGTTTCGGAATCAGTCAAAATATTCTCTCTCTGCAAACTGATTCGTTCCGACCATTTCAACCATTCGTTTCTGATCCAATTCAAGCTTGTGTGAGGGGGGGGGGGCTCTATTGAAATGCTTATTATCAAAATATCCAGATTCGTTCCTTTCCAACCGTTCCAGTGTGTGTGGTAAGCTTTATAGTACTGTCATATTATTAGTCTTTCAAAGTAAACATTTGATAGACAAGAATTTAAAAAAAAAACATCTTTTGATAAAAGTTGGGTCATTTTCAAACTCACATAAAAAGCTTATTTTGAAAGATATCAATATAAAAATACCCTTAAATGATTGAGCTCTCGCCGTTTACTTTCTAAAGCACATTCAAGTTTCTCTTAATTATGCATCTGAAAGACAGAATAACCTGATTTTGAGGGACGTTTACACCTTAATGAAAATACTATTAACACGTAATACGTTTATATATTTTGCTCAATGTAGGTTTTTTTAAGACTACGAGCCGTAAATTAATCAATATATTTGCAACTGTCAAAAAAGACTCGAATATTATGTGCATATATTTTTTTTTATTTGGTCATTGAAGAAAATGAGACATTCAAGTGGATCATATTAATTAAAAGAGAGACTATTCAAAAGTGTGAACATAATTGATTAGTAAAGTGCATTAATTAGCAAATTACTAAACTCCTCCCTTCCCCTCCGCTTTTCTGCAAATAAACGGCAAAAAAAGGAAGGGAAGTTTTGTGTGTATTTGTGCATCAATGGAAGAGAAGTTAAAAAAAATTATACACCAAAAGTAAATTTAAATAATGATTAATGAAGACTGGCAAGAAAAAAAAATGTAAAGTTACGATAACAAAGAGAGAGAGAGAGAGAGAGAGAAAAAAAAGCTCCACAAGCATTTTAAATTTTTGCTTTTGTTTTTTGGACTTTTCTACCGTTATAACAACAGATTTGTTCGAATGCCCATCGATTTTAGCCGTGTTTTCTTACGAGATAAAAGCGGATATGCTTGAACACGATAAACTCCCTCTTCGCACCATCACTTTGCTTAAGCCAAGTACACATTACAACAAAATCAAACTCAATTGCCGAGACTTCAGTTGAAAAAGTTAGAAAAACATTCCAAGAGTGTAAGAAAAAGTGGAGATTTTGTAATGAAAATTGTTTGGGGCGTCTCGACCAAAAAAAAAATAGGTCCCACCCTCGATTGGAAAGATTGCTCGTTACTCTAACCCACGTTTGTCTCTCTTTTTTTGCAAGTGGGTGATTTGTTTTTGTTTTTTAATATAGTCGTTTGATAAATGTTATTGAAACATGTAGTGCGGACATAACTTCTTCTATTTTAACAATTTGTATCGGCAGTCTCGACAAAATGGGTCCGATTTTGTTTGTAATAACGACTCGATGTCAGATATACATAAAGTGGAATTAAAGTACATTAATTATATACACTTTACAGCTCTAATACTTCTAACTTTAACTAACTTTTTAAATAGTCAAAAAGTACAAAAAAGGAAAAAAATTTATAATTACATAATTTGTCTCCATTGTAATTATTTTATGATTATTTATATATTTTACAAGGAATCGGCATAGTTAGGAATACCAAAGCGGGAAGAAAAGGTTTTGTTTTTGTTGTTTTTATGCTTTCTTTGGTAGTACGTATCAATTCACCATCTCCCCCCTTTTTTTTATTTTAAACCCCCTTAACCCCATTTAAACCAACCAATTATAACCCACGTAAACAAGTTTTATCTTTAACATGTGTTAAATTCGAACGTTATGTACAATTTCTTCTTCTTGATCTTTGAGATTCGATCGTCTTCCGTTCGAACGTTTTGTCTCGTCGTTCGTATATATATATATATTTTTTTAGAATTTTACAGTGCTCCGACGGCAGTCTCGTCGCTCAGTGTGGAAGCCGAAGTTTTCGTCTGATTTATCGGTTTAGATCCGTCCGAAGTTTGATTCGAATGTGTGGACGACGAAGACTGTGGCGGAGTTTCCGTAGATCCGCTCGTACTGTTCATAGCCAACATCCTCATCTTTCGAATCACGGCAGCTGCATTATACGCTTGCTGAAACGATGATTCGGAAAATCAGTATTTTTTAAGGTCATTCGTTCTGTTAATATGGGTAAAAAAAAATGCGCGAACTCACTCTCCATCGGTTCTTAGCGAAATTCTTCTTAAGTTGTTCGCTAACGGAACTGTGAATGTTTTTATCGCTGGCAGTGTTGCCACTTATCCTGAAATATAAATTAAGAAGATTACTTGTACATTAAAAACGGTAAGACACATGTTTCTCTTCATTTTTGGTTCCGTTCATCGCTCCGGTTTCCGTTTTGTTACTTTACCATGGATGACCCAACGCTTGTTTGCAAGAGAAACGTCTGTCTGCATCGACACACATCAGATTACGAATGAAATCTTTAGCTACGAACAGATAAAAATAAGGAAACGAAACACAGGTTTGTTATCGTTTTTACAACACTTAGTTTTATTGAAGTTATTTATTTGTGTAAATTGCAGCAGATCCGAACCGGAATCAGAAATCTCGTCCCAATACGGAGAATCAAACTCAAATTCTCCCTTGAGGATTTGAGCAAAAAGGTTGGCATCGTTTTCGTCGTAAAACGGAGGATATCCACAAAGTCTTCGAAAAATAGAACAAAAAAAAAAGCCAATCATCGGTAACCACGTAAGTTTCGTTTTCTTGTAAATTCAAGAGTGTGTTCTGTACAGAATGTATGAGATGACTCCTATGGACCAAACGTCGACTGCTTTTCCATAAGGTTTTTGCGCTAATACTTCGGGTGCTAAAAAAACAAAAGAATAACTGTAGTTAGTTAATCGAGAGAAAGAGAGGGCGAACGCCATAGATTAAAAAAATACAACATTAGATTAGAGTTTCTCTAACCTACGTAACCGGGAGTTCCACAGGCAGTAGCCATAATACCGGAATCTTCCATCTTTGAAAGACCGAAATCACTAATCATGATTTTGGAATCTTCGTCGGAACTGTAGTAGAGTAAGTTTTCGGGCTGTTTGAACAAATAAAAGAGAATGTCTCTTCAATTCTCGGTTGTCGCTTTCTAGTTAAAAGTGTAATGCAAGTTAACAGTTGATGTTCAACAAGGGGTGATGGACCAAAGTTCGTGTCACAATGGCTTGAATTAAGACACTCCAGAGTTTGTGGTTCCATTTAACTGTGCATGTCTACTGCTCTATGCCGCGCCGTTTATGTCAAAAATACTCCTAATTAGTGCTGCCTACTAATTCAATTTATGATTTCACTAATTTAAATAATGTTATCACTAATTCGGAGTATTTTTGACATGAACGGCGCGGCATCGAGCGGTAGACACGTGCAGTTCAAATTATGCGCAGTTAAACGTTACGTGTATTGCCGGATGTGAAAATGACTTTAGCAACCAAAGGGTATTTTAAAATGTCTTGAGAATTTCGCGTTATCTGAACAACACATTAAGGAACTTGCATAATTTTTATGAAAGATGAAAGACGTTCCTGAAGAACGAAAGGTAAGTCAGCAAAAAGGACCTTTTTTTGAAGTCAATGGTCTTTTTAATATGGGTGTCAAACAAATTAGCATAATTCAAAATTGTTTAAAATAAAAACTCCGTTGAATATTTGCAACCAAACCGATGTTAATACCTGGCCAGACAATTCAAGAAGTGATTGCAACTTCAATTATCGTTAAAACGCAGTTTTAAGAGAGAAAGGTGGCTAGAATCGAGACCATGTTATTGAACAAGCGGATTTTCGCTTAACATTGCGTCTACGGAGTCGTGCAGCGGATGCAAACTTGAGTTGTCTATTGCTCTTAACTAAAAGTCTCTACTAGGGTTTGCAACACTAGACACATCTTGTTTTACTGAGTATGCTTAGTGATCCAGCCTCTCCCCCCCCCCCCAAACTGAATACCAGAGACTCTAAAAAGAATCTTATCAAATTATTATTAACGACGCAGAGTCCATAGATAAAACGTACTTTGAGATCTCGATGGACGACACCCTGTGAATGCATATAATCTACGGCTTCGAGAACTTGTCGCATCAAGTTACTCGCATCCTTCTCCGTATAACTTCCCTTCTCAACGATGCGATCGAACAGTTCGCCACCGGTCACTCTACGAAAGAGAGAGAGAAGAAGATACCAAGAGATAGAACGATGATTACGAACAAGAGAGATAATTGTTTCCAAAAAAAAATTTCTTTCTCACAGTTCCATAACGAGAAAAACTCGATTCTTTTCTTCAAACGTTTCGACCAATTGGACGATATTCGGATGCTTTAATCTAACGAAAGAACGGACATAAAAAAACATATCAGGTTAGGTCTAGAATCTATAAACAAGGATTTCTTCTTTAGATTTTATTTACGGAGTTAACCTCCTTAAAACTTTGATTTCGTTCTCTAGCGAATCCTCTTTTCCCTTTAGTGCCTTTTTGTCGATGCATTTGATGGCGTGGAGTTTCCCTCGACATTCTTTGCTTTCGGCTAAAACAACTTGAGAAAACGCTCCTCTGAATTTGAAAAAAAAAAAAGAGCAAAAGAAAAGACAATTTAAGGTAACTTTTGCATCATCGAAAGTCAAACCACAACATCTGTCTCTCTCTGCATTTTAAGAAAATCTCAAAAGTGTTTTAGAAACTAGAAGGATAAATTTAATAAATGAAACTTTTTGATGGCAAGTTTGAAAAAATGATGAAATTTTAAATTTTTTGATATGTCAAGCCCAACTTCCAAGTGAAAAACGAAGATTGAGAATTTGAAGTTGCCCATAAGATGTTTTATTTTATAAGATATTGAAGAACATTTGGAAATAAAAGCTATTATCTGTAAAGAAAAAAACAGAAAATCAGCTATTTATAAACCATCTTAAGTTATACCAATATTAAAACTGGTACAGTTTCTAAAGTACTACTCTCTTGAAATTTATTCTTAATGCTGTTTCTAAAACACAGGAATTATTTGTATTTTAAAACCCCATTTCCGCTCTCTTATTTTCAGAAAGAGAGAAAGAGAGAGAGAGAGAGAGAGAGAGAGAGCTTTAATTTGTTTTTCATGGCAATCATTCGCATAATACACTCATTTGTATTTTAATCATGTATATTTTAAATTCTATAATTTCATCATTGAAATACTACATGCGTATATTATACCATAAAACACATGAGAAATACGTATATATATATTCAAAAATTATGACATTAAAAGTTGCGTATTTGTTTCATTTGAATGTCATATTTTACGTTGATTTAACAAAAACACATTGTAAATAGGCCTATATACGAATGAATTGCGTCTACTTATTTGAATATTTCAGTTTTATGCCACATTTTGCACAGAGTTGGCAAAAAAAAAAATGGTAATTAGAAGCAAAAATATAGCATTAAAATAAAATGCGGAAAAACAACTTTTTCATGTTTTTTTTTAAATTTAAATTGGTTTTAAAGCGTAAACGTGCGCCTCCTCCTCCTCTGATTATATATTATTTATGTCTTTCAGAAGTAAAATGAAAAGAAACTAGAAAGTGTTTTAGAAACTAGAAGGAGATATAGTTCAATAACTTAAGGGTTTATTGAAATCTTTCAAAATAAACTTTTTTTGTGGGTTCATTTCTTGTGGCTGGGTGCTTCCAGAGTAATTTTTCAGATTCAAATAGAACGTTTATTTTGAAAGATATCAATATGAAAAATATCCTTAAAATAATTGAGTTACCCTTCTAGTTTCTAAAACACCTTCTAGTTTTTATTTTTCTTAAATAATTTGCTCCTGAAAAGCAAAATGTTAACACAAAAAAAGCCGAATTTTAGGCGCTGATTTAGACACTATAGTGTCTAAATCAGCGCCTAAAATTCGGGCTTTTCAGCGCTAAAAAATCGGCACGTTTTTAAACTCAACGGTATCTCATCATCGACTGTTGCAGTATATAAATATAAGGACGCAATTGAGATTACAGCAGCTTCAGAGTTATGGTTTGATTATTAATTATCGATGATTTTTTTAAAAGACACACACAACCTGTTACAAAAAAAGGAAGAGGGAAGGAGGAGGAGGAGGGAGGTTTTGTGTAATTTGATTGTTTTGAGTTAATTGGTAATTTATCACACAGTGTTTTTGTTTGTGATCGCTGCTCATCATTTTTTTGTTTTTTAATTTATTCTCTTCAAATAACAACAACAACAACAACAAACTAAATAAGAATCTCATCTCCTCTCTCTAATTCCTCCCTCACCCCCCCCCCTCTGAAACCTCTTCTAATTTACAGTTTAATTAACCTCCACCCCCGCCGCCGTCTCTTTTTTCATCGTGAACATGTGAGAAATTACATGTTACCGTCAAAAGTAAAATGCTAGTCAATCTGTAAATTCACTAGCCAATTTACAAAATCACCAGTAAAGTGCACATTTCACTTCCGTTTTAAGACAATTTGTAGAATTTCTGTTAACAACAGTTTGTAAATTATCTTCTTGTTTTAGACATTTTGCAGATTGTCTAGAATGCGAGTAATTTTAAGAAATTTACAATAGAAAAAAATGGTGGTTTTGCGAATCATCTCGACGATTTTGCAAAATGACTGCTAACTAGTTGTTGTCTTGTTTTTTTTAAAGCATTTTAAAGCATTGCCTAAAAATGCGAGTCATTTTACACATTTATAAATCGAAATGGTGATTTTGTGTGAATCGAGACTCACGCGATTTTGCAAAATGACTTGCTTTTTAACGTTTTAGATGGGGATTTTGTTGAAAAAAGGGTGGTGAGGCGCAGAGGGCTAAATGAGAGAGAAAGAGTGAGAGATTATGGGGGTTGTAATAACTTTTGCATCCTTGTCTTCTCTTTCCATTGGAATGGATTCAGATTTGAGAGAATCAGAGAGAGAAAGAGAGAGAGAGATGCTCAGATTGGTCCATTGTTGCCATGGGTTATGCGGTCGTCATGGCAACCGCGCGCGACACGTTTCTCTCCTATCCTTCTTTTCTTGTCCATCTATCCATGTCTATCTAATACCTATCTACCTGTATCGTCCTTTTTTTAATTCACTGTTTAGCCTATCTCTCTCTCTCTCTCTCTATCTATTTGTATTTATTATCAGTCTCACTTCCTCTCTCTCTATCACTATATTCTTTCTATCCCTCTATCTCTAATCGCTTCAATGATTTCTCCATAGCATCAGTCTGGTTACATTTCCATTTAATGTAAATTATTATCACAAATAATAATAATAAGAATAAAATGTATACCATATTTTTATTTTTTAACAAATATTCTTTTTTCACATTATATTTAAGATTTAATTAAGTTTCATCATTAGGTTAATTGCAGAAGAAAAATCTGGGTTTTTTTTTTACAAAAAAAAAAAAAAAAAAAAGAGGAAAACGTCAGCAAACTCAAAATGTCTTTTTTTGTTTGTTTGTTTGTTTGTTCCTTTTAAATTTCGTGCATTTTTTTTTTAATGAGGAAACACGAAATCTGAAATTTCACAATTTCCTCGTCATTTGTTTTTATTAATTTTTAACTTCATGAACTATTTTTCACCCACCCACCCCCCTTTTTTTCATGTATTTCTTCAATGGACAACTTGAATGACCTTCAACCCCCCCTTTCCCCCGTTACTGACCATCACCACCTTTACCACCCACAAAATCAGAGCCATCAATCACCTTATTGTTTTAAGAGGAAACTGATAGAAAAACAAGTGGGGTAACCCGTCATAAATGACGGGAGCAAAATTCACAGGCAATTGTGCGCATGCGCGTCGTTTTTTCCTTTTTTTACTCCTTTCATTTCCATTTCAGTCACTCCCTCCCACTTTTCTCTCTCTCCCCCTTCTACACTTTCCAACCTTTTCCCCTCACCCCCTCCCACTTTTCTCTCTCCCCCTTGAGGAGGAAAAACGGTTCATTTATTCAAATTTATATAAATTCCGACGTGCTTCAATGGTTTTGTTACTACACACACACACACACACACACAGACCTGGGATATTATATATATAATAAAAACACATGTGACGTGTTTATAGTCATAATCTTTGAATGAATACAAATACGTAACGAGAGTCAAATGGCGACTATAAACACGGCATTTTTTTAAAAAAGAAATGAACGCTTCGGATAGATGGATAGAAAGAATGAGAGAGAGAGAGTCACTTACGTTCCGAGTAGTTCTTTGAGTTCGTATTTGTCTTCTACCGTCGGTGGTTTCATTGTTTTCTCGCCACCTTCTGTTCCACCACCTCCTCCTCCTCCTGCTCTTCCTTCTTTCCTTTTCTGAGAATCCTTTTTTCCGAATAAAGGCATCCTCCCGTTCCTATTCCTCGCCTCCTTCTTCTTCTTCTTGTTTTTCTTCTTCTGATCCTTCGTCTGACAGGTTGATGATAATAATAATTATGAAAATAAAAAAATATACAAAAAAAACACACAAATAAAAGAATTATAGACCTCTTAGTTTACAAAATAAATTATATAAGCTTATATATCTCTTTCTGTTTCTGTTCTAATCTGTCACTAGTGTCAAAATTAACGTTCTGGAAATCATTCTAACACCGCCATCATCATCACTACCAACATCATCATCTGCCATATATTACATAAAAACACACACACACCGGAAGCCAACAGAAATCCACCTCTCTTTCTTCTCTTGTTTGTTTATAAGCGTATTACGTCATCAGGAGGAAAGAGAGAGAGAGAGAAAAAAAAATATACCTTACCGTTCTTAAATGAAATCCTTCAGTTTGAAAGCGTTCTTAAATTATAAAAGGATTTCATTTTGTAGTTCCGCCTCTAAAATCTTTCAACTCCACCTCTAAAAAATAAAATTTAGATGGCGCTTCCGTAAAGGCAAAAATCAAAGTGGATAATCAATTACGTTGTTTTATAATGAAATCAGCAGTCCATTACATGATGTTAGGGGTGGAGCGTAAAGAATCCAATACGTCTTGGATTTCGTCTTTTTTTTGTTGGAATGTGGACTGAATTTCTTGTGACGTCATTTGCGGAAATGTAACAGCAGGACAACATACTTGTCCTGTCATTTTTATACATTACTCACACCTGTATCGTATGATCATGTAGTTTAATATGTACTTATGAATGGCCATGTTGTGTCCATATATCTATGTGTAATAGCCATATAGCCATGTCATTTTTTTGTGTATATTTGTAGAAATTATAATTTGTACAGCGTAGTACGATGAACAGGTACCGATAAATATTATGTTTATACTTTTAGAGCGAATAAGCGAGTAAAAAAAAATTTAAAACTGACGGCATTCAGTAAGGGGTTATTTGGACACAAAATGGATGCTATGACAGTTTATTTAGAAGTTTATGATTTATGAAAAGGAGACCGCGAATGGCGCCAATTGTACAAGATGTGTTTCAGGTAATGTGTATATAAAAAAAAAATCAAGAAATCAATCAAAATATAGTTTTAATCGAAAATACTTAATACATATAATTTGCTAACATGTACTACTGTTATTATAAAGAGTATAAAAACACTAATGTCACTACAATTGGTGGCTAAATATAACAATTAAGAGAAGAATCGAATGAATCTATACAGACTTAAATGTGTATCATTGGAATTTAATATCCATTAGGGCGAATTTGTTCTTGTTGTTGTTGTTGTTTCCAATTGTGTTTCAGTCATAATGCTGTTTAATGGATGAAGAGTTATTTCGTTGCCCTGTAAAATAACACAGATATGTAATTCTGTCGATTAGAAACTGTTTAGTCTCTCTGTGCAGAGAGAGGCGTGCTGGTCAAAGGGGTGGTATCTCCGGCAAATTCCAAAAATAAAATCAAAAAGTAGTTATTTTTCTTGTCTCTCCGTACAACTGTGTGTAACCGGGTGTTTGTTGTTTACGGGGTTTCGAATAGGCGCTGCGCTTTCAATTAATTGTATACTAATTAATTATATACTGTAGGGATGGCCAGCTAGAAGATTTAATGATTTTTGTTTACTAATTTATGTGGGCTGGTATATTTTCAAAATGCCAGGGCCAAATTTTTTACCCAGCACGCCTCTCTGTCTCTGTGTACGATGTTGTCGTACACATGTTGCGGTTTTGGTGCAACTTCGATTCTGGACTGATGGATCAGATCCGTCAGTCCTGATCTGCCAAATTTTTCTATCCGTTGAAGTTAAAAAAATTCTGTCTTTCAGGACCAAAAAAAAAATAACTTAAACTTTGAAAGTATTTAAGAAACTAGAAGAGTAGTTCAATCGCACTTTAGGGGTCTTTTCATGTTTAACAGCTTTCAAAATAAGCTTTTTATGTCAGTTTCAAAATGACCCAAGTTTAAGCAGGTGGTATATTTTTAATTTTTGCCTATAAATAGTTTATTTTGAAAGATATCAACATGAAAATTTCCTAATGAATTTCCTATCAATTTTGAAACCCAGATTAACTAGAGTTCTAAACACGTTTATAAAAAAACATATTAAGTAATTTATTTTGTCTTCTAGTTTTTAAAACATTTTCAATTTCTTCTTAAAGTTGTTTTCAAAACGTGTGAATATACAAAATTCTAACAAGAGGACGGTTTGAATTGAAATAACACCCAAAGTTGCTTCTGAAAGAAGGAACTCTTCTACATCTGTAGTGTTAATCTTTCTTTTATCGAAAGTTAAACAAATTTACTTAATATTGACTAAAGAAGACGGTTCTGGTTCGTTTTTTAATTTACCTTTCTGCAACCTCTGCTTGCTAGATCGCAAACAGTTGAATCTGGACAACAATGGACATGATCATCGCAACAAACCGCGTTCGAATACGGACAACAACCGTACGTAGTTAAGGACGGTAACTGGCAACAGGTGTACGCATCGGGACAAGTTTGGTTATTTGGACACAACCTTTTCGACAAGTCCACGTTATTCTCCTTTTTATAGTACGAATTTACATCCGTTTTATCGGTTACTTGAAGGATGAAAAACAAAAACATTACACCCTAACTTAAGGTGGTTTTTTAACCCTCGTAACTCTTGATTATTTTGTTTTTCAGAAATAAAAACTAGAAGTCTCGGGTATTTTTATCTTAATATATTTCAAAATAAACTTTTTATGATCGACAGTTTGAAAATGACCCAAATTTAAGCAGACTATATTTTTTTAATATTTGTCTTTAAAAAGTTTATTTTGAAAGATATTAATTATGAAAATACCCTTAAGTGATTCAGCTACCGTTATAATTTCAAAAATACTATTAAGTTTCTTTTAATTTCATACCTGAAAAACAGAATAATCAAAGTTCGATAACTAGGATAGTATGTTTCCTTTTTTTTTTTTCATACCCTTTTTTGCAAATTGTTTCTTGGCAATCTGAAGGTAACGGCCATCTTTAGCGATGCAGGTCGCATGAATTACATCGCAAACAGATCCGTGTGGACAACAGTGTCTATTGTCAGCACAACAGACTGCGTTTGGAATCGGACAACAACCATATTGTGGTGGGGATCCACCGACGTTACAACAGGTCGTCTGATCTGGACACGTGTATTCACCACCGGGACAGATTATATTCTTAATATCTAAAGGATTTGCTTTCTGTGGCACAAATCTGAATTTCTTTTTTGTCTTTTCTATTGTTTTCAATATAGGAAGAGCGCGAAATTGCTGGTCATTTCCTGCCGTGCAACTTCCGGTTTGTGGATCGCATTGCATTCCACTCGGACAACAATGTCTTTGATCCGAACAACAGACGGCGTTCGGAAGTGGACAACAGCCGTACGTTCCGCCGCCTATCGGACAACAAGTATCTGAATCGTAACAAATCGTCTTGTTGTCTAGACATTTGATATTATCGACTATCTGTTCAATGTGAGACTCTGTCGCTCTCGTCTTTTTATACCAAGGAATTCGAGTAGAGTTACCGGTAACGATGCAATCTCTAGCTTTTAAATCGCATCGTGTTTCGGACGGGCAACAGTGTCGGAAATCTCCGCAACAGATGCCGTTCGATAAGGGACAACAATCGTGACCGATGAAAGGTGCCGGACAGCATTCGGAACCTCCGGGACAATTCAGTGTATCGGAACAGATCTCAAGTCGAGTTCCGATCTGCTGTTCAATAGTCGGTACCATCGAAACGAGGTCACGGAACTTTGGTATTCCGAAGCGGTTCTTTGTTATGCAGATACCTTGTTGTAGGTTGCATTCGCTGTTCGGAGGACAGCAGAATTGACCATCGTCCAAACAACATACTCCATTCTTGTAATGACAGCACGAAACGGGTTCGGTGCCGTTCTGATAACAAGTGGTTCCTTAATTGTATTTGAATCGGTAAAAAACGAGTTGTGAGAAAATATTGTTAATTTGTTTCGTATTGAAACAAGGGCCAGTCAGTAACTTACCGTTCGAACATTCTGTTTCGTAAGAAATACTTGCAAAACTTAGTAAAACTAACAAAACAGCTAATAGACTTATCGGACTCATGTTTTGTTTTTCTTCTTCTTCTTCTTCTTCAGTCGGTTTTTTTGTCACTTTTGTGCTTCAACTATCTTTTGACATTTGACTTTTGAAATGAAAGTGGAAGGAACTTCTTCTCAAGTGTCTGACATTGAGATTAAAAAAGGTTTGATTTATTTTTATATTTAAGGGTAGTTTCTTCTTTATTGTGAATATTAGACCGTTTAGACAGGATGTTTTTTTTCCTGATATTCAACATTAATGGATATGATTGTGATGAACAGATGATGATGATGATGATGAGATCATCTTCATACAGAGTGTATTAAAAGTAACATCCTCTTTTGAAACTCATATATAGTTTCCTTATTGTAAGAGGAAACGTGTGACGTCAGAGGTGTTGACCAGAAATTTAGTTTGATAGCAAACGTTCTTCTCAACAGGTCCTTTGTTATTAAACCTTTTTAATAAGACCTTAATTTTTGTTGTCAACCTTTTTTAGAAACATGAACTGAAAGGGACCTGAATATTTTTTTCGTTTAAAAGGTTAAAATTTTATGCTATTCTAAAGGACCGGAGCGGAAAAATATATCTTGTGTTATCCGTTTTCGTGTTATACGGGTTTAACTGTATTTCTGTGGTATTTTAGTGTTGAAATTAATTTTTTTAAAAAAATGTTAAAACTATAAAAATTCATAATGATTTTTATTTTAAAACTAGGAGTATTTATCATACACTTTGTCACGAGTCTATTTGCGCAGAACACTGAGCTAACCTCGAGAAGTCTGCTACCTCTAGCCTCCACTACTCAGTTTTTGTATATTACTGGTGTGACTGTTGCTAAAATAGAAATAGTGACTGACTGAACTAGCAAGTGAGGTATGTATAAAAAAGAAATGTAAGTGGAGGCTAGATAGCTGGTTTTGCTGGCTATAGCTCAGATTACCGACACATATGCAAACAAGCTGAAAATAAATATTATTATACTTTTCAGCACATATGAGACGTCGTGAGAGTGGATCATGGTGCCCTTAGTCTACAGATATAATGAGTTTTATTGTAGTTTTTGGCGTGTTTTTTTTTTTACTTTAAAAAAACCTGTAAACGCAGCGAAGTTTAGTTTAACTTGACCTTGTGCTTGTTTATTCGGGTGTGTAGACTGTTGAATTTCCTTAATAATCTAAATAATTAAATATTGACTTAAAATATCGCTTTTATCAGGCGCTTTTTATGTCAACTTGTTGTCACTTGAGGGACAAAACTTAGACGTTTTCTAATAGTGTCAATCAAATGATGTCACTTGGAAAAGTTGAATTTATATTTTCTTAGCTAATTGAGGAGCTGTCAGTTATATTTTTCAGGTTCATTTGAGATTTTTAACTTTTAAGACTTGTTGGGATAATTACAGAAATAGAATCATAGGATAGTAAATAGTCATATCTAGCTCATAACTTTGTAACACTAAGAACAACTAATGACATAACATCATTTTATTACAAATGCTGTCATCATGTGTATCAATATGTATAATATAATAAGGCATTTTTTTTCACAACTTATTTTGCATTTTAACTGCTAATTATGATAAGAAATGGCGAAGATACAATTTAAAACATAATTTTATATTTATGTACATAGTACACTGGAGAGACAACAAAAAAAAACAGCCCCCGTGATATGCAGCGCCACTCGAGTGGAGAAATCTGAAAACAGAACAAATGAATATGACCTACAGCCAGGTATCTATAAAAATTTCAACACCTCTTATATTATTACACCACATATTTGTGATTGGGATGTGTGGTGCCATCTATTGGTAAGTGCCTATTTCTAATTATTGCATTAAAAAATGTTTTGCACTCTAAACATGGTGATGTAGTGTGAGCAGGTGTGGAAGCTTTGTGGATGGCCTCCATAAAGAAACTTTTTCATTTTTGAGATTCAAATATATTCAGAAACCCTGAAAGTTTGTTATTCGAATTTTGTAACACCCTGTATGTAATTTAGAACAATTAGATGCCCTATAGTATGGGTGGCGCAAGTAAAACGCGTTCTGTCTGAAAACTGTTAAAAGTAATGCTGTGTTTGAATATAAATAGATTGAAAAATATTGGTAAGAAATTATTAAAGTTGTTGAATTTTAAAAATGACGATTAAAAAAAGTTGTTTTCACCTAGAGGTCTACTCACATTGGTGTGTTTTAAATCAGTTTGATTTAAATTTTATTACAGAAATTATTTGATTATTTTCTTCTTGATTTGTGTTCATTAATAATTATGTAAATTTGTAAATATTTGATATTTTGATATTTTCATTTTCCATTTAATTTTATGGGAAAATAATATTAAATATCTTACGACGTTAGTCATTCATTCGAAAACTCATTTCAGAATTCATATAAGTTTTTTCTAAAATTTATAATTTCTTTAAAAAAAATGGGTTTTATACAGAAAAGGTGTAAAAAAAAGATAAAAGAATAGTTCAAGAATTTTTGTTGTTGTTATTCTACAATTTTGTAACATTCGTAAATAAGAACAAGATGCGCGGTTTTTTGTTAAAATATCATTTTTAAAACTCTACAACTTTTTGAATCTTTCAACTCTGGTTACTCTGCCTTTCAGGAATTTCGGAAATTACATTTGTAATCGAATCACATAATATTATTTTCATGTTGTTATATTTCAAAGTAAATGTTTTATGGACAGAAATTAAAAATTATCTTCTGTTTAAAATTTGGTTCATTTTCAAATTACCATAAAACTTAATTTAAAAAAAAATATCAACATGAAAAAATATTTGTAATTCAGCTTCTGACCGTTCTAGTTTCTAACAAACTAGTACAAAACTAATTGCTCTGGTTAAATAGTAGGCCTACTCACATAGTTCAAAAGAGATTTGCAGCTTGAATTTTTTTTAAATAAAATGTTTTATATTTTTTGCATAATTACAGTATATTTGGATATGTTAAGAGAATTAAACAGGACGCGTTTTACCTGTGCCATCCGGCAGAATATTTCAATGTAAATTAATAATTAATTACTAAATAGAAACAATTTTCTTTAAAATTAATAAGAAAAAAATAAATAATTAAGAAACTTAATATTCACCAAACAGCAAAAACACAAGGAAGAAAATCGAAACCTCGGTGACATTTTCTTAGATTAAAACAGTTTCTAATCAAACCAATTTCCAAATGTAGAGAAAAAAAAGATAGATAGATAGACTATAATGGAATTCCACTTTATAATATATATAAAAAAGGCTTTGTTTTGTTGGTTTTTGTTTTAGAAAAGTAACTCACGCACGTGTTTTAGGTAGTTATATAAAAACAACGACAAAAGTTTATGACGTCAGAATCTTTCAAAGTAGAAATCCAAACAATGCAAAAAAGAAGAGAGTTTCAATGAAAGAGAGAGAGAGAGAGAGAGAGAGAGAGAGAGAGAGAAAAAGAGAAAAAAGTTGCAAACAGTTAAAAATAATTTGGATCATTTCCCGATCTTGTCGAAAACAACAATAACAGAATTCTTCCACTTAGAGTTTTGATCAAAATTATCCTTCTCTCTTCAACTACAGAGAGAGAGAGAGAGAGATTACCAAAAATAGACAAAACCCCCTTTTAAAGTACTTTTTTTTCTACTTATTATGTGTGACAGTGGAGGGCCAAAATTTTAAAATTTCGTTGTTCTCAACTCTCTCTCTCTCTCTCTCTCTCTCGACATCAAGAATAATCAAGATGAAATTCAAAATTATTGAATCTTTTCATCTAAGATGGGTTTAAATTATGAACAGCTGATTTTCAAACTTTGATTAATCTGTATTTCAGAGGAGAGAGAAACTTGAAAGTGTTTTTAGAAACACTTAAAAAATATAGTTTGCTAAGTGTCGTCTGCTTAAAGTTAGTTAGGTCATTTTCAAACTGACATTAAAAAAAAATTATTTTGAAAGATATCAATATGAAAATACCCTTAAATGATTGAGCTACCCTTCTAGGTTTTAAAACACATTCAAGTTTTGCACCTAATACCTAGTACACACCTGATAGTTTAAATGCATTTAAATAATAAACGTGTTCTACAGAGCCCTGTGAAGGGCAAACAAACAATATGTCGTCGAATTCAATTTTTTTAGTTAATAATCTGAAAATATTGAGTTAATTAACTTAAATATATAAATTATTGACAAAATATTGATTTAGTATTTCAATTTAAAATATTAATAAGAAAGTCAATTTTTATTTGGTTCGTATGTCCTTAACTGGATTCCGTATAATTCACCTAAACACATTTAATTTGAATTCATTTAACTCAAGGTTTAAAAGAAAGAACAATTATAATTAGTGTTCGAGAGGCGTTTACACTTAAAACCACCTTTAAAAAACTCATGTGTTTTTATGTTCTTATGATGATATTGTTTAATATAAACTTTTTATACCTGTTTTTAAATGAGCAAATTAGAAAAACAAATTGAACAAAACTGATTGAGTTATTTCAAGATAATTTTACATATTTTAATTTACTCGTTTTGAACACATTTTAATTAGAAGTTTATTTTAAAAGATCGTAAAGAGGAGTTTAAACTCTTTTCTATGACAATATCTTTGAAAATGATCCATTATTACGTGAAACCACCATAAATAGTTTATTATGAAAGATGTAGACATTAAACAACATACTTCTTCAATTGCTTTTCTAGTTTCTAAAACACTGAATATTTTTCTCTTCACTTTGCTCTTGATAAAACAGTATTCAAACTTTCCCCAATTACTTTTTTAACTCTTCTAGTTTTTTTTAAATCATTGAATTAAATTTTGAAATTAATTGTGATAAGTGTGACACTTTAAATTGGCCCACCAATGATGAATTTTGGCTGTGGATCTTCTACATTTGTGTATTTTTTTTATCAATTTTGCTAATCTGGATCCACTTGTATTTGAACTAGAAATTCGACTATTAATAAACTTGAAATGAAATAGCTCGTTAGATTATGTAAATTATGAGCTCTATTAATTTTAGCTCCAGCAAAAAAACAATTCTAATTAAAGAACAGTCAAATGTCAAAGTTAATACAATATACAGGGTGTCTCGCGAAAACTCTTTTCCAACTTTTGACTAAATTACCATCAGCAGATAATTACTGAAATACGAATAAAATGCAATATCAGCTACAAATAGAATAATATCTATTTATTATCTTATTGTTTTTGGATGACACTGTTGTCACTTGGCGGCGCTGAGAGAGTTGTATCATTAGTCCTGTCCTATATTGAACAGGACTAATTTATTTAGTAAATAGGATTAAAAAAATAAACACGCCCTGATTAAAAAAACGCCTAAAAACAACTTGCAAAGAGGTGCTAAAGTGGCCACAACGGCCAAGACATTTATGCAAATGAAATTTCAAAAATATGCAAATTGTTTTTAGATATTGTGCGTTTTATGCAAATATAAAATATGTATATCAATAGAGCAAGAGCACGATTAATTAAATATATAAAGCAATTTATAGACAAAATCAAGGTAAAATTTATAAAGGTAAAGCAACTCCATGTTAGCATAAAAACGCCAAAGTGATTGAAGAATCGTCTACTTTTTCAAGCTAATAGGAAGACATCTTGCTGAAAATATCATCTATTTTTTGTACTATTATATGTGCAGTTTTGGCACGAAATGCTCCATAGGAAGAACTCATAGTTGAATTACCTCTGTATAATTATTTATCTTGGTGAAAATCATCGGAACCAACAACAGGAAATGGAAAAGTAAATTAAAATCAGAAATAGTTTTTAAATTTTTGGTACAAAAAATATTTTTATTGCGACTTTATGCGAATTTTTAAAAATTACTCATTTTATGCGTTTTTATTGCTTGATTAAACATTATACATGTATATATATATTTGTACATTTTATGCATAATATGCAAATTTTTAGTCTTACTAATGAGATGTTCTTCTGCATGTTTCTTTTATTAAATTAATGTTGTTAAACACATTTAGAGACACACTGTATATTTACTGTATATTTCATGAGCGTCTAATTAAACTTTAGTTCTGAAAAAAAAAAACATTTGTTTGTTTTTTGTTCATTAGTTGTTGTTTTTTTAATTTCGATTGCAATTACTTTTTTTTTAAATGATAGGCAATTTAGAAATCCTCATGAACGTCTTTTAAAAGAGTTTCAAAATAGGTGGAGCTATATATAAGTGTCAGTAAAATTCATCTCATTATTCTTTACTATACGTAGAAATTAGAAACTAAAAGGAAGGAATCACGTTAAAGTAATTTCATGACAATATCTTTCAAAATAAATTAATCAGGATTCATGACAGTTTGAAAACGATAAAACTTCATGTTTTTAATCAATTTCGGTTAACTGCTGCTATGTTCTGAAAATTGAAAAGTTTCACACGTAAAAATTAATTTTCTCTTTCTCTGTTTGTGGTCTAATTTACCAATAAAACTTTACAAAATGGTGTTTGAAAATTACAACAAACACACAAAAAAGGCTTTTATGTTGTTTAAATGACAGTATTAAATTTGACATTGGATTCAATGATAAAGTTATCAATGACAAATGTGTATTATAAATTAAATTTAGAATGCAATTGGTCTTTCTTTTTTTAGAATAATAAAACTTGTCAACTTGTGAAAAATCACCAAGGAGACCCGTATCTTTACATTTCTTGATTCCGTGATTTTTTTTAGCCAGCTGACGCCAATTGTTAACGAATAACAATGAACCACCCAAGGGAACATTGTAACAGAATGATTAACTGATCATTAATCAAATAATTAATCAACAAAATTTCTATATAAAACTGTCAAAACAGAATTTGTAAAATACAAATATCTGAAGTTTATTAAGCACTTATAGTTTGACAGTTTGACATCTATAGGATATATAGGATCATGTAAGAAAAGGGGCAAAAAGGATGTCCGTATGTCTGGAACCCTTGGGGAAGTTTCACTTTTATTTGACAATTTTTACTTTTTTGAATTTATGGGGTTCTCCGGTCCTCGGAAGTCTGTTTGGGGGCCCCCTGAGTTCATTTCAGTGCTTTTCAGGGCTTCTGGAAGACTAATTTCTTGCCATTTTTCAAAATATTCATGGAATATTTATATAACTTCTAAAATTCATTGCATGTGAACCAAAAGATCGGGAATGGAACTGTTGGAATCCCTAAATTCCCAAAGATGTCTGGAATGCAGGAATGTATTCAATTCCACGCTTCAAAAGTTACACCAGTTCGAAGTGGGCGTCATTGAAGTGTCTATGCTTGCTCATGGATTTGTAACTTCGAAAATTCATTGTAAGTGAACCAGACGAGCGGGAATGGAAATGATCGATTCGATGCATTCCCAGAAGTCTGAAATGCAGAGATGTCTTCAATTCCAGTGTGCAATGCACGCTTCAAAAGTTACACCAGTTCGAAGTGGGCGTCATTGAAGTGTCTATGCTTGCTCATGGATTTGTAAATTCGAAAATTCATTGCGAGTGAACCAGACGAACGGGAATGGAAATGATCGATTCGATGCATTCTCAGAAAAGTCTGGACTGCAGAGATGTCTTCCATACCAGTGTGCAATGAACGCTTCAAACGTTACACCAGTTCGAAGTGGGCGTCATTGAAGTGGCTATGCTTGCTCATGGATCTGTAACTTTGAAAATTCATTGCAGGTGAACCAGACGAGCGGGAATGGAAATGTTGGATTTGATGCATTCCCAGAAAAGTCTGGAATGCAGAGATGTCTTCATTTCCAGTGTGCAATGCACGCTTCAAAAGTTACTCCAGTTCAATTTGGGCGTCATTGAAGTGTCTATGCTTGCTCATGGATCTGTAACTTTGAAAATTCATTGCAGGTGAACCAGACGAGCGGGAATGGAAATGTTGGATTTGATGCATTCCCAGAAAAGTCTGGAATGCAGAGATGTCTTCATTTCCAGTGTGCAATGCACGCTTCAAAAGTTACTCCAGTTCAATTTGGGCGTCATTGAAGTGTCTATGCTTGCTCATGGATTTGTAACTTCGAAAATTCATTGCAAGTGAACCAGACGAGCGGGAATGGAAATGTTGGATTTGATGCATTCCCAGAAAAGTCTGGAATGCAGAGATGTCTTCATTTCCAGTGTGCAATGCACGCTTCAAAAGTTACTCCAGTTCAATTTGGGCGTCATTGAAGTGTCTATGCTTGCTCATGGATCTGTAACTTTGAAAATTCATTGCAGGTGAACCAGACGAGCGGGAATGGAAATGTTGGATTTGATGCATTCCCAGAAAAGTCTGGAATGCAGAGATGTCTTCATTTCCAGTGTGCAATGCACGCTTCAAAAGTTACTCCAGTTCAATTTGGGCGTCATTGAAGTGTCTATGCTTGCTCATGGATCTGTAACTTTGAAAATTCATTGCAGGTGAACCAGACGAGCGGGAATGGAAATGTTGGATTTGATGCATTCCCAGAAAAGTCTGGAATGCAGAGATGTCTTCATTTCCAGTGTGCAATGCACGCTTCAAAAGTTACTCCAGTTCAATTTGGGCGTCATTGAAGTGTCTATGCTTGCTCATGGATCTGTAACTTTGAAAATTCATTGTAAGTGAACCAGACGAGCGGGAATGGAAATGATCGATTCGATGCATTCCCAGAAGTCTGAAATGCAGAGATGTCTTCAATTCCAGTGTGCAATGCACGCTTCAAACGTTGCACCAGTTCGAAGTGGGCGTCATTGAAGTGTCTATGCTTGCTCATGGATTTGTAAATTCGAAAATTCATTGCGAGTGAACCAGACGAACGGGAATGGAAATGATCGATTCGATGCATTCTCAGAAAAGTCTGGACTGCAGAGATGTCTTCCATACCAGTGTGCAATGAACGCTTCAAACGTTACACCAGTTCGAAGTGGGCGTCATTGAAGTGGCTATGCTTGCTCATGGATTTGTAACTTCGAAAATTCATTGCAAGTGAACCAGACGAGCGGGAATGGAAATGTTGGATTTGATGCATTCCCAGAAAAGTCTGGAATGCAGAGATGTCTTCATTTCCAGTGTGCAATGCACGCTTCAAAAGTTACTCCAGTTCAATTTGGGCGTCATTGAAGTGTCTATGCTTGCTCATGGATCTGTAACTTTGAAAATTCATTGCAGGTGAACCAGACGAGCGGGAATGGAAATGTTGGATTTGATGCATTCCCAGAAAAGTCTGGAATGCAGAGATGTCTTCATTTCCAGTGTGCAATGCACGCTTCAAAAGTTACTCCAGTTCAATTTGGGCGTCATTGAAGTGTCTATGCTTGCTCATGGATCTGTAACTTTGAAAATTCATTGCAGGTGAACCAGACGAGCGGGAATGGAAATGTTGGATTTGATGCATTCCCAGAAAAGTCTGGAATGCAGAGATGTCTTCATTTCCAGTGTGCAATGCACGCTTCAAACGTTGCACCAGTTCGAAGTGGGCGTCATTGAAGTGTCTATGCTTGCTCATGGATTTGTAAATTCGAAAATTCATTGCGAGTGAACCAGACAATCGGGAATGGAAATGATCGATTCGATGCATTCTCAGAAAAGTCTGGACTGCAGAGATGTCTTCCATACCAGTGTGCAATGAACGCTTCAAACGTTACACCAGTTCGAAGTGGGCGTCATTGAAGTGGCTATGCTTGCTCATGGATTTGTAACTTCGAAAATTCATTGCAAGTGAACCAGATGAGCGGGAATGGAAATGATCGATTCGATGCATTCCCAGAAAAGTCTGGAATTCAGAGATGTCTTCAATTCCAGTGTGCAATGCACGCTTCAAACGTTACACCAGTTCGAAGTGGGTGTCATTGAAGTGTCTATGCTTGCTCTTGGATTTGTAACTTTGAAAATTCATTGCAGGTGAACCAGACGAGCGGGAATGGAAATGTTGGATTTGATGCATTCCCAGAAAAGTCTGGAATGCAGAGATGTCTTCATTTCCAGTGTGCAATGCACGCTTCAAAAGTTACTCCAGTTCAATTTGGGCGTCATTGAAGTGTCTATGCTTGCTCATGGATCTGTAACTTTGAAAATTCATTGCAAGTGAACCAGACGAGCGGGAATGGAAATGTTGGATTTGATGCATTCCCAGAAAAGTCTGGAATGCAGAGATGTCTTCAATTCCAGTGTGCAATGCACGCTTCAAACGTTGCACCAGTTCGAAGTGGGCGTCATTGAAGTGTCTATGCTTGCTCATGGATTTGTAAATTCGAAAATTCATTGCGAGTGAACCAGACAAACGGGAATGGAAATGATCGATTCGATGCATTCTCAGAAAAGTCTGGACTGCAGAGATGTCTTCCATACCAGTGTGCAATGAACGCTTCAAACGTTACACCAGTTCGAAGTGGGCGTCATTGAAGTGGCTATGCTTGCTCATGGATTTGTAACTTCGAAAATTCATTGCAAGTGAACCAGATGAGCGGGAATGGAAATGATCGATTCGATGCATTCCCAGAAAAGTCTGGAATTCAGAGATGTCTTCAATTCCAGTGTGCAATGCACGCTTCAAACGTTACACCAGTTCGAAGTGGGTGTCATTGAAGTGTCTATGCTTGCTCTTGGATTTGTAACTTTGAAAATTCATTGCAGGTGAACCAGACGAGCGGGAATGGAAATGTTGGATTTGATGCATTCCCAGAAAAGTCTGGAATGCAGAGATGTCTTCATTTCCAGTGTGCAATGCACGCTTCAAAAGTTACTCCAGTTCAATTTGGGCGTCATTGAAGTGTCTATGCTTGCTCATGGATCTGTAACTTTGAAAATTCATTGCAGGTGAACCAGACGAGCGGGAATGGAAATGTTGGATTTGATGCATTCCCAGAAAAGTCTGGAATGCAGAGATGTCTTCATTTCCAGTGTGCAATGCACGCTTCAAAAGTTACTCCAGTTCAATTTGGGCGTCATTGAAGTGTCTATGCTTGCTCATGGATCTGTAACTTTGAAAATTCATTGTAAGTGAACCAGACGAGCGGGAATGGAAATGATCGATTCGATGCATTCCCAGAAGTCTGAAATGCAGAGATGTCTTCAATTCCAGTGTGCAATGCACGCTTCAAACGTTGCACCAGTTCGAAGTGGGCGTCATTGAAGTGTCTATGCTTGCTCATGGATTTGTAAATTCGAAAATTCATTGCGAGTGAACCAGACGAACGGGAATGGAAATGATCGATTCGATGCATTCTCAGAAAAGTCTGGACTGCAGAGATGTCTTCCATACTAGTGTGCAATGAACGCTTCAAACGTTACACCAGTTCGAAGTGGGCGTCATTGAAGTGGCTATGCTTGCTCATGGATTTGTAACTTCGAAAATTCATTGCAAGTGAACCAGATGAGCGGGAATGGAAATGATCGATTCGATGCATTCCCAGAAAAGTCTGGAATTCAGAGATGTCTTCAATTCCAGTGTGCAATGCACGCTTCAAACGTTACACCAGTTCGAAGTGGGTGTCATTGAAGTGTCTATGCTTGCTCTTGGATTTGTAACTTTGAAAATTCATTGCAGGTGAACCAGACGAGCGGGAATGGAAATGTTGGATTTGATGCATTCCCAGAAAAGTCTGGAATGCAGAGATGTCTTCATTTCCAGTGTGCAATGCACGCTTCAAAAGTTACTCCAGTTCAATTTGGGCGTCATTGAAGTGTCTATGCTTGCTCATGGATCTGTAACTTTGAAAATTCATTGCAGGTGAACCAGACGAGCGGGAATGGAAATGTTGGATTTGATGCATTCCCAGAAAAGTCTGGAATGCAGAGATGTCTTCATTTCCAGTGTGCAATGCACGCTTCAAAAGTTACTCCAGTTCAATTTGTTCGTCATTGAAGTGTCTATGCTTGCTCATGGATCTGTAACTTTGAAAATTCATTGCAGGTGAACCAGACGAGCGGGAATGGAAATGTTGGATTTGATGCATTCCCAGAAAAGTCTGGAATGCAGAGATGTCTTCATTTCCAGTGTGCAATGCACGCTTCAAAAGTTACTCCAGTTCAATTTGGGCGTCATTGAAGTGTCTATGCTTGCTCATGGATCTGTAACTTTGAAAATTCATTGCAAGTGAACCAGACGAGCGGGAATGGAAATGTTGGATTTGATGCATTCCCAGAAAAGTCTGGAATGCAGAGATGTCTTCATTTCCAGTGTGCAATGCACGCTTCAAAAGTTACTCCAGTTCAATTTGGGCGTCATTGAAGTGTCTATGCTTGCTCATGGATCTGTAACTTTGAAAATTCATTGTAAGTGAACCAGACGAGCGGGAATGGAAATGATCGATTCGATGCATTCCCAGAAGTCTGAAATGCAGAGATGTCTTCAATTCCAGTGTGCAATGCACGCTTCAAACGTTGCACCAGTTCGAAGTGGGCGTCATTGAAGTGTCTATGCTTGCTCATGGATTTGTAAATTCGAAAATTCATTGCGAGTGAACCAGACGAACGGGAATGGAAATGATCGATTCGATGCATTCTCAGAAAAGTCTGGACTGCAGAGATGTCTTCCATACCAGTGTGCAATGAACGCTTCAAACGTTACACCAGTTCGAAGTGGGCGTCATTGAAGTGGCTATGCTTGCTCATGGATTTGTAACTTCGAAAATTCATTGCAAGTGAACCAGACGAGCGGGAATGGAAATGTTGGATTTGATGCATTCCCAGAAAAGTCTGGAATGCAGAGATGTCTTCATTTCCAGTGTGCAATGCACGCTTCAAAAGTTACTCCAGTTCAATTTGGGCGTCATTGAAGTGTCTATGCTTGCTCATGGATCTGTAACTTTGAAAATTCATTGCAGGTGAACCAGACGAGCAGGAATGGAAATGTTGGATGAGCTGCATTCCCAGAAAAGTCTGGAATGCAGAGTTGTCTTCAATTCCAGTGTGCAATGCACGCTTCAAACGTTACACCAGTTCGAAGTGGGTGTCATTGAAGTGTCTATGCTTGCTCATGGATTTGTAACTTCGAAAATTCATTGCAAGTGATTTATGGGTTTTTCTGGTCTTCTGAAGTCTGTTGGGCCCTCCTGAGCTCATTTCAGTGCTTTTCAGGGCATCTAGAAGACTTTCATTTCTTGCAATTTTTTGAAAATATTCATGGACTTATTGGAATTATGGACTTAAGGAATTATTCATGGTCTTGGAATATATTTATATAACTTCAAAAATTCATTGCATGAATACTAAAGCTGTAAATACACGTTTCATTGTGGCTTGTGAATTCATGGATGTAGTAACATATATATATATTTTTCAAAATGTAATACTTTTCTATGATGAGAATTTAGTAAAAAAAAAATATGTGCAGCCTCTCACTTCAAAACATCAAAAGAAAATGAAAGGATTGACAAGCCAAAATTGACCGTGTATTTACAGCTTTAAAGAGGGTTTTAACGTCAGGACGTTTTTTGCAACTTTGCAAAGATGGGATCTGCTGAAATAATTCCTGAATTTGAACCCATGTGTGAGACACAATGGACACAATGTGTGTTTGGGCGATCTTTTATTTTATTACAAACCTTACAATGTGAATTATACATAATGATCATAGAAACTAATAATAATAATATGAAATACAATTGTACAAAATAATTGTGCATTAGAAACATAATATAACAAAATAATAAAAAAATTACACAATTATTGGCTGGTGGTGATTGGGTGCTGCTATTCACAAATGATAATAATTAATTGTTTGTTTGAACAAGAAAAAGAAAAACGTGTTCCTCCTATTGATATAAATTGGTATACGACAGTAAACACGGCATGTTTGACTAAATATATAAATTAACAATAATTGGTAGTTTAATAAATACAAAATTCCATGTGCTCTCAAAGACAATGAAAATACAAAAAAAAGAAAAACCTTTGTAAAAGAAACTATGAACACAATATTATTATTATATTCAAACTGTGAAGCCGTTGGTTTCAATAGAAATAAAATACATTGAAAATCTCATCTGTGAATTTGCTTCTAAGTTGTCAGTCAACTTGACAGACTTTTTAAGTCGAACTTACAAAAATTATAACCTAAAAGAATATTCGTTATTTTTTAAAAAAAATACATTTTTGTGGCAAAGTTCATTATTTTCAAATTGATTCTTATTATTCTGTCTTTTTCAGGAGCAAAAGTTAAGAGAAACTAGAAAGTGTTTTAGAAACTAGAATGGTAGCTAAGTTTATGAACAAAAACTAAAAAAATATTGTCTGTTTAAAGTTGGATTATGAAAGATACGCTACGTACCTTCTAGTTTCTAAAACACATTCGAGTTTCTCTTCATTTTGTACCTGAAAGACAAAATAGTTAAGATTTCGAGAGGCATTTAGACTTTTAAGATAATGAAATGTCAGTAAAAAAAAAAGCCTAAATTAGAGTACGTTGGATGAGACCGTGTTCACCTCTTCGGTTTCGTCATCATCCGTAACGGGTACGACCCGACGACGATTGTGCCGAATAACGGCTATGTATTCAGGTATCAAATACCTCATACTTATCAAAACGTACAGTACGTTTTTTACTAGGAAGAGCGATACGGAACGATCAACGTGCCATAGATACAATCTAACTGTCATGTAAGGTAAATCAATGAGAAAAAACCTTCCTGTTTTATATAAAAGTTCGAGTCGTACTGGATGACCGGCTTGACAAAAATCGGACAGACTGAGTTTCATTAGGGCAAGAGTCGGCAAGAAGAGATTGATGCAGGCCAAGATCATGATGGCATCGGTTAGCGGTTCGGTACGATACTCGCTCGGCAGTCCGTATTCCGGAAGGAGAATTGCCAAGAAGGCAACGCTATCCATGATGTCGAAGGTAGTACTTTTGCACAAGTCTGCAATGTAGGCCGATCGTATCGACTGCGGTTCCGCATCGTGGTGCGTGTTGACCAATAGTACGAAGACGACGCTTGAAGCGGCTAAGATGACCTTAAAGATCGACGACGACAGAAGTCCTCCTTCGGTGCCATCCGAAGGCATCGTCCACTCGAGTCCGATGTCGAAAAAGAGACATACTTTGACAGTAAGAAGGGTGACGTAAAGAAACCAAGTTACGTAGCCGAACGGTAGAACTCCGTACATGGGTACGTCGATGTGTGGAATGTCGATGTGAGCCAGTTGAGCATGGAGACGATCCAGAAGACGGTTGTATGAGTAAAGCGATGCAACTATGACGACGATGATCATGACTCCGTCGGCTGCATACAACAGGTACCAAAGAGATTCTCTATCGCCGTGGTACCATATAAAGAAATAGTTGAACCCAGCACCTTGAAGACCTACCACGACCACCAATGCTATGGTGTCCAACACGCGGAAGGCAAACAGGCCATTGCAACGACTTTTTTCATCGGCTGCCATTTTTCTATGCAGAAAAAAAAAATTCAATTAAAGATAATCAATTAGATTTGAACGCATGGTATTTGAACTGATTGCAGGTATATTGAGTTGAATTGAAAATTAACTTCCAAAATGCAGAATGATCAGTTCTAGTCCTGTTATTTTCTTTTATTGACATATTTTGCAATGTCTGTTTGCTTACAATACGTTATTTTATTTACTAGAAATGAAAAGTATAATGTTCTCGTTACATCTGTAAACACAGGGCCGTTTTTAGGGGCGTGCGAGGCGTGCAGCCGCACGGGGTGCCGTCTCTGAAGGGGCGCCAAAAAATGAAAAAAAAAATTTTTTTTTTTGGAAATTTTTGAAACTTTTAAATTTTATAAATGAATGTGTTTTTTTACTATTACAATTTTTTTAAGTTTTTATTTTAAAAAATGTTTTCCAGATTTTCTATCATATAGTGAAGGTAATTAAAATGACAATTCCTGAATCTGCATTTCACTGCTAATGTAAACTTTGTATTTTTGTCTATCGTACAACTGAAACAATCAGGAATCACGAATCACAACCACCATACCTAAAGAAAGGCTTTTTTTTTTTGCATTCCCCCCCCCCCAGTTTTTTTTTTAAATAAAACAAGATTTTTTCAAAAAACGAACACTTTAATTTACATTTCTAACTAAATCATTCAGTAATCTCGTGGACACACATACTTAAAACTGATCAATTTTCTTTCTTTCTAGCGTTTTTCTTTTCCCGTCGTTTTTTTTTAAATTTTTTTTAAAAAAAGATAGAGTATTAATTTTCAGATGTATTTTTATAATAATTGTATATTTTCCATGACTTTGTAGTGATGCTATTTTCTAATTGCTTTACTGTATTTCAAGTTTTTTGGGGAGGGAAGAGGGGGCGCCACAAAACTACCCGCACGGGGCGCCATATAGTCTAAAAACGGCCCTGTGTAAACACTTCATCGCCATCTGTCTGCTTTTGGCTCTTCAACATTCCTTGTATGGTGGTAACCTTTGCGATATTAGTGGAAATAACAGGGGTCAAAAGTAAGAGTGGGATCGTATGTCGCGCTCACACGTCCATTCAGTTAATGCACCGCATACAATGACGTCAAATCGAGATCACCACCATGACGTACCACATTGCATTGTATTACTTATTGCCGGTTGTGACGTCATTTTTTTTTTTCAGTAATGCTGTATGCGGTGCATTAGCTGCAAGGAACGTAACGAAAAAGGCATTAGATGGGTGAGTTTATACAGCATATTTTCAGAAATACGTTTTCACATTTTTTGACAGTTCATTTATTCATATCGATACGACTCAATAGAATCATAAATCACGCTTCATGAAAAATATTGCTGTCAAATTTGATCGAGTGGTCCATTTTTTTAAAGTTTTCTCATGTTTAAGTAATGTGCAAAAGAAAGAAACACAGTTTATTTTGTGTATGTGTGTGTGGAACTCATATTTTCTTCATAAAAATCAGAATCAAAGATAATAAAATTGCCTTTTCAAGTCACTCAATACAAAACACTGTCAACAACAATTGATTGTTATGCATAATTTCAGAAGTTCAAAGCACTGTAGAAACTAATTTCTTTGCAGAAAAAAAACAACAAAACATGTGATTGTCATTTATTCACATTTATTGTCTTATGTGAACATTTAATTTGAAAATTGATTATGGAATATGGAGCATCAAAAATTGCAGAACGTTATATAATGCAACTTAGGAAATATTTTCGTATTTATTTTTGGAAACTAGAAGAGTAAAGGGAAGTGCAGTAATAATTTTAACAATGATATATTTTAAAATAAACTTATGTCTTTTTGATACGGGTTTTTATTACATTTGTTGATTAAAATAAAACTTTTACAGAAGGTTTATTTTGAAAGATATCAAGTGTAGACAAGTTGGAAATTGGCATTGGTTCATACAAAAGATCAGAACACTTATGAGATATTTTTTTAAACTTATTTAAACTAGAAAAGTAAAGGGAGGGTATATTGATAATTTTTGTAATATCTTTTAAAATAGACATTTTTTTTTTAAATCGTTATTCACCATATTAGTTATATAAAAAAAAATTCAAATTTTGTCCTTTTTACTGTTCTAGTTTGAAATAAATCTTGAAATTTGAAACTTTTTTTCTGGTTAAAATTCAGTTCTAGTCAATTGATTTCGAGTTTCAATCAAACGGAAATAAATAAATCACTGTCAAACTAAAGTAGTTATTAAAAAATAGTAAAAAAAAAAAATAACTTTACCTTCAATATTTTTTTTTCTTCTCGAATACACAAAAGTAAAATAAAATCCTGCACTTATTTAAGTTTATGACCAAAACACAGAAAGTGAACTATTTTATATTAGTTTAATCTGTTTAGATATTGGTTAAATAACGAAGTAAAGGTAGATCGAAATTCACATTTTATGATTGACATATCATAACTTGAAGTGTCCACTTTTTTATATCTCAATTAATGAGGGTTTTTTTTTAACTTAAAAAAAAACCTTTACTCTAACCTTCTCTCATCATAATATATATACTTAATGTATATTAGCAAAATATAAAAAAAGCCACCTAAAGCTAAATGCCAACTTGACGTTTCTATCTTGCAATAGAATCAGCATTTACTTTGGCAGTTTTTACATGTGTGTCTGTCTGTCTGTCTGTTGTATGTCCAGTATGGTCCAGCTTTTTAACCCCCACACACACATAATGCCTTTCAAGGTTTCTCTTTCCCTTAGTTACTTTAACAAATCAATAATTTCTGTGTTTTGTTTCTACCTTAATATACTTGTTAGAGAGTAGAAATATCACGTTTTAAGTTTTTATCGTCACTCATAATCTAGTCATGTTGAAGCACCCTTTTTTTTCTGCAACAACACCAAAAAAAAGAGACTTGCAACAACTATATTAACTGCTGTTATTATACAACATGAAAAATACAATTTTGTATTCATCATTTTTTTTTTTTTTCATTATTTGCTATATGTCAATAGATATAGCATGAAATCAAACATGCTTTTCTTTGTTCCTTTGGTGTATAGGTAGATTTATTGCTAAATAATATGTTGAGAGGACATTTTCTCTCTTTTTTAAGCTGTAGGCCATTGACCTCCACTGTAAAACATCTGAAGCTAAACTAGAAATGATCCAATTTCTAATGTAAATATCTATCTTATTGAGTGGCGCAGGTAAAATGTGTCCTGTTTAACATTGGACAGGGTATATATATTTTTTTTTGGATTTGAATAATAATTACTTTGCAAGCAACCCCCCCCCCCCCCCCCCCGCCAGACGTCCTGTTAACAGAGGAACCAATTTAGTCGAAAAGCAAAATAGAAAAATGCATTGTCAAAATAAACGTCTATTACTTGCTATAAGAAGTAATTTCGTATTGAAACTATAAAAGCTATACAATATGACATTTTAACTAATTTTACATCAAGATTTCAAAATGTGTTTGTGTAAAAATTGAGACATTTTGATTAAATATCAACAAAGTTATTCAATTTAGTAGAAAATGACGTTTAGCAAAAGCGTTTATCTTTCGTTGTTTTGTTTTTTATACGACACCGTTTTAAGAAAAAAAATGTTTTCAAAATTGGATAATTTTCTTAATTGTTCACTAACATCTTTTCAATGTTTTTTTGCAAATAAATTTTGATATGTTATTAACAAGTTTGTACAATTCGAGACGTGTGTAGCTTTTATAGTTTTAAATATAAGCTGGCGCATTTTACCTGCACCACTCGGTATAAAATGTATCATGTTTTATTAAAGAAGACACCTGTGTCTATATTTCGATTTTAAGTGCCAGGATTTAGAACAAATTACGTGTATTTTAGGTTTTTTTTTTACAATGCTGTGTTTGCTTTTTTGTTCTTCTAGTTTTAATATGCGCTGAGTCACGTGTGTCAGTGTGTCCATATGTTTCTATATAGAGGGCAATTTGCGTGTGATGGAATCGTAAAAACAAAATGTCAATTGTCCATTTCAGTTTTTGGACAATTTATTTTTTAAAAAAAAATAGAGGGTTCATGGACTATATTATGCCAATTGCCAAGTGGACCACTTGTCAAATATAATTTAACTAGTGGGGTAACCCGTCATAAATGACGGGAGCCAAATTCACAGGCAATTGTGCCCAGCATTAGAATTTCTTTTCCTCCGCCTTTTTATGACGTCAGACCAAGTAACAAACCAAATGTAAATTGAAAAGGGCGGAGCATGTGACATCAGACCAAGTAACAAACCAATTAGAAATTGATGACGTTCATAAAAGGGCTGACCAAAAGAAATTCTAATGCTGGGTACAATTGCCCGTGATAAATTCTAGTTTAATTTTGCTACTATTATCCCCTCCCCTTTTATATTTGAAAGAGAAAATGAGATTTTTATTTTCTCTGGTGTGCGCATGCGCGTCGTTTGTTCCTTTTTTTACTTTTATTTCAATTTCAGTTTCCACCTCCCTTTTTTTCTCGTCCATGTTGATCTCTCTCCCCCTCCCCTTTCCAACCTTTTCCCAACCCGTCTCCAATTTAATATCATGGGGCTCTTGGATGGGGAGAGCGCAACATAATGTTGACCTTGAGAAAAAAAAGTGGTTCATTTATATAAATTCCGATGTGCTTACGCGTTTTTGTCCTCGTTTGTACAGTATTACACAGGGATACAGGGAAAGAAAGATAGATGGGGCTTAATATATATATATATATATATATATATATATATATATATATATATATATATATAATAATACAATATTTTTTGACATTTTAATTTGGTCTACTTTTTAAATGTTGTATAAAAATGTCTTAATTTCATGAAGTTTGAAGGCCTCTATTTTAGTTATCTCCTGAAGATGGGCAATTACTGCTAACTCGTTTTATGCACCTATATGCAAATCATTTTCGAATTTAGCTTAGACTGTATAGCTTTATTTTCAGAGATCACGAAATTGATAAATGATGATTAAAAGCCTACACTTTTCTGCAAAAAAAAAATTGAAAAATATCGAAATTGTTTTTAGAAAATAAGCTTTTGATGCAAATAAAAATAAACCCCCCAAAAAATGCAAAATATGAAAAAAAATTGATCGTTTTATGCAAATAAAAATGCAAAATCGAAACGATTTATTTTCGGAAACCTTTTGTAGAAATATTTCTAGCCAAAAAGTGTTTTCTTCTGAAATTATGCAACTTTATGTAGGCTTATACACTGAATCAAATAAATCAGTGCTCCCCAACCTTTTTATCGCCGCGGACCGGTCAACGTTTGATAATTTTACCGCGGCCTGCTGAGGGGGGGGGGGCGTTGATTGTTTATATTTTAGATTGTTTTGATTTAATAATTTTAATTTAATTGTATTTAAAAACATGCCTTCAAAATAAAATACAGTTACATCAAAAAATGAATATAAAGTGATTTAACATTTTAACTCACTAGAACGCTAAATCAATGAGAACCCTGAGCTTGTTTCTTTGTAACAAGACGGTTCCATCTGGGGGTAATAGGAGACAATGACACCCAAAGCGTGTTGCTTATGTCCAGTTTATTCCGTTGTTTTGTTTTGGTTGCTGTCACTGCAGAAAATGGAAATAATTTAATGTTCCTTGGGCGGCCCGGTACCATTTGATCCACGGACCGGTACCGGTCCGCGGCCCGAGGGTTGGGGACCACTGAAATAAATCATTCAATAATTTTCAGTTGAAAAATAGGATTAAATCTGAGTTACATACATTTGTTTATTTATTTTTTTGGTTCAGTGGGTGAATTGAGGCATTTTTGCTCTTTTTTTTTGTTCGTTATTTTTTGGCAGTTATGCTGACTTGTATTTGGAAAATAGCATAGGACTAGATTTTAAAACCTTTATTATGAGGGTAAGAACCAGGGATTTTTATTTTGGCAAAAAAAAAACTCTGAGATTCAAAAGGTTATAGGTGAGCTTCAGATGTTTATTGAGGGTCCAGCTGCATTAATTTAAGAGGGATGAAAATTGTCTTGTTCTCACTCCCACCCACCTCTTATGGTCCCACCTGACAAAGGGACGGCTTTTTGCCAATTTGTCCACTCCCTTCCACCTACGCATACATCTGAACAGATGGAGGGTGGCTATCTCTAATGATAGCCTATCCATTGAATAATGATATAACATTGGAACAAGATCTAGCTACAGTACAACCAGGGCTAAACAATCAGCTGTGGTGTTTTGCTTTGTTTTTTTATTGCACTCATTTGTTTCCTGTATTGTTTTTTTTTTATCGCCTCCCTCCAACCTTTCTGTTGGCTGTAGGCCAAATTATTATCATCATCATCATCATTTTTTACTACCTATAGGAGGAGTTTTGGGCTGGTTCCACACGATGTAAGCGCTTGTCAAGTTTTTTCACTTTGAACCGTGTGCACAGGGTTTCAACATAGAAAAATTCTATTTAAGGAGGTGCATTTGAAAATAGGCACTTATTTAGTAGAGAAACAACCATTATATTAGCTCGGTTCAGTTTGTAGGAGTGATTTTCTCCAAATAAACTAGCTGCTGTTATAGGTCTTGCAAGAAAAGAAAATATTATGACGTATGCAGGATGTTTATCACTTATTTCTGTACTCGTGTTTTCTTTTTTCTATTTAATTACTAAGGTGTGGACCGCAATAATGAAGAACGTTATCGTAGAAAATTACTCTTGTCACTTCATACTTTTCTTGCAAAGTCTATAGCAGTATATATGACAAGTGCATGAATCGTGTGAAACCGGCCTTAAAGTCACTGATGCGTTGAGAATTCTATTCGATTATAGAATAGATAGCGGTCATGAGCCTATCGTCATACATTTAAGTTATGAAGCAACGTTGGATCAGTCTAGTAATATAGGTGTAGGTATATGGCAGTCGTGATTCACTATTATGACAAAATTTCGCCATGAAAATACGCTGTTTGACGTCATATATATGATGTCATGCCGCTATTACGGTTATATGTCCTTGAACGGCGCTTTATATAATGGATTTGCACCTCTAGTGTTGGTGACCGGAAACAATGACATATGATGACGTCAGAGTGTTATTAAATGTCGGCGCTTTGTCATTGTTGTTGTTTTTTGTGTTGATTTGCCGCGATTCTTGTTTTTTTTTTAGGAAGTTACGAGAATATAAATGTGAGAACGTATTGAAATGAAAGTGCAAAACGATGTCTTCCTAATGTTCTTCCAATGGTGAGTGAGAAACAGACGAAACTTCCGTTTATTTTTGGCGGTTTTAAGGTTTGTTTATTCAATGGACTCTTCCTTATTATAATGACCGCTTCTTATACGTAATTAAGCTCTCTCTCTCTCTCTCTGATTAATAATTACATTTTATAACGTAATTAGCCTGTTTCATTGGTGTTCTTTGGCACTGTTTATCTAGAAGGACGATATGACGATGAAACTTCCTTCAGTCTTCTGTGTTTGATCGAGAAAAGGACGTAAAAAGCAAAGGAAATTCGAAGCAGAAGAAGAAGATCCATGAACGTTTCGGTCACAATGGGTGTAATTCCAGGTGAAAAACTGAAAAAGAAAGCGTAAAAGACAGGGATTTTTCAAGCCTGTTCAAACAGCTGGCCTTATTTTATTACCTATCTGAGGGTATTGTATTTTTATACCTTTTTAATTATCTTTTTCTTTCTATGTCTCTCTATTCTTTGTAGATAGCGAAGATGAAACGGCGACAACGACGATGACACGTATGATGCCAAAAAGTGTCTCCAATATCGATGTCAGATCCTTCAGGTACAAATACGAATATTTTTTTCATTTACCGATACCTCGAAATATATTTTTAAGCCTCAAAATCACATTGTTCTTCGTAGGTCGCCGGGTTGTTTTTATAAAACGTGTTGTTTAAACGCAGAAATTACAGATATATTCCTATGCCACTTATAAAATGTTGTAAATGATTTGAAAATGCAGAAACCCGTTTAAAATGAGAGTTCAGTTAATGAGAAACTGCAGAAACTCATTTAAAATGAGTTCAATTAATGAAAAAGTGCAGAATCTCACTCACAGTTTTTCTTCAATCTCTTCAATAGCCCATTAATTTTGCCTTTTCCCGCAGGTTCTGCATTTTAGGTTTTTCTTGAGTAAGGTATTCAGGTAACAGGTATGGTTTTTCTTGACTGAAGACGACAATTTTCAGTCGTAATTGACAGAATGACTTTCGAACCTTTTTTTTTTGAGTCGTTTTAAAGTTTCCACTCACGAGGAGAAGCGTTATTTTAACGCTGGAAAAATTGCTATCATAACCGTGTTACTGTTATTGAATGAGTATTTTTGCTTAGTAGTTACAAGTTACTTTATAATTTAAACAAGCGGATTGTAGAGTGAAAACCTTTGTTTTTTTATGCGGAACTCGGTTGTCGGTTTACTTGATGAAAGTGAATCTCATAAACCTAATTTAAGAATACTCGTGAGAGTCGTATAACACAGTAACCCACATTGATATAAACTATATAAATGGTCTCTTTGTTGTTTTGTTTCCTTCTCTTCGTCGTTCGTCGTCCTTCGTACTGATAAAAACCAAGAAACGTTCTAAGAGTGATACGAAAAGACGTACATAGCTGAACTCTACCTCTTGATTAGCACTGTTTTATAGTGTTTCTTCACTTTTATTTGTGTATTTTTTGTATTTTTTCGATCGATCTTTTGGGTAATTTAAAGATGGAACCGCAGGTGTTGTCTTGTAGCTGAAGGCGGCAACGATTCATTCGTCGGTTTTTTGTTCTCTCTTTCTCTTCCGCCGTTGAAAGCAAGGTTACGTAAGATATATATATGATGCCACTCACTTTTGAATTTAATTGGATTCCTAATGAATTCCTTATGGGACTGGGCGTAGACCTCTTAGCGAAAGGGTGTGGCATTACGGTAAAGCTATGGGATGAAGTGTTGGTATAAAGGGGGGGGGGGGGTTTATGATGAAAGGGAAATATAATGAGAGATGCCATTGTATATACTAACCCAGTTTGACTCAATTTACTTTTTTTTTTGGGGAGTTTGTTGCTGAACATCAGTTTGTCTCAAAAAATGAAAGTGAAATTGGCATGCAGAGATTTTTGCTGTTTTTTTTTTATAAAGCACTACTTTTGAAGTAAAAACAAAATAAGAAAGAAACACGGTTTTATCAAAGCTTTTATTTATTTCGTATATATTTGTGATTCGTCGTTTTATTTTCGATAACGATGAATTCGCCACGTTTGGCTTGGGCTGAAAATGCGCAGTGCCAATCTTGTCGTAAATGGTAAGAGATTGAATCAACCTTTTGATGGCGATTTTAAGGTTTAGAAATTACTGTGGAGCAGCGAATAGCAGCTTTTTTTTTTTTTGCAATTGAAAACGCTTTAGAAACTAGAATGGCAGAAGAGCAAGTAAAGGTTTTTTTTATTGTTGTTTATTTTTGAAACAAGTAAATATAAAAAGCTACATTTTTTGGTAGAAGTTTTTATTTCTACTAAGACATGTTTGTTTTGTTTTTGAGACAACAAGAGTGTAATTTGTTTTATTTTGTTAGAAAGTGCAATATTTAAGGTACCATTCCTATTATAAGAAACCGATCCTGGACAGGAGGTCATTCGAGAATACTCCATCAACATTTCATAGATTAACATGTAGCAACTAATAGAGGCTGCTGCAGTGTACAAAATTTTAGCTTTCTCTAGATTTCTGGAGAAGTTGATTAAAATAGGAGAAAAAAGAAGTCCACGCAAACTGACAGCCCTCATGTCAATTTAAAAAAAAAGCTTGTAATGAATACCTCTCATACCTGATAGCGGATTTTTGCTGCTTTTCTTTGTGGCTGTTTTCGAAGATATAATGGATGAGTTATTTTTTCTAACCTTCATAAAAGAGACAGAAACCGTTGATTTTTTTTTACTGTTCTAGTTTCTAATATAATATCAGTTATTTTCTAAGAACGATATACAAAAGATTTGTGACGAGAAAAGACCACCACGTTGTATAACAGAAGGATCAGAGAAATATCGATTTCATGCTTGTAAAATTGAAAAAGTTGAGTCGAGAAGAGATTATTGGATAATACAGCTCTAAAATCCAATACGAGAGACTCATTTAACAAAAAAAATAACAACTAACGAAATTTAAATGTTTCTGAAACGTGTTTTAACATCCAGTTTCTGAAAGTTCCCGTTCATCTTTCAATTTGATTACTCTTTTGTAATCATTCTTGCACATGAACAAGTTTACTATTAGTTGTTTGGTACATTGCCTGGTGCATATTAACTGATTAATTATAGTGGCTGACTGGTCGATCAGGTATTTTCCTAATGGGTTGTTGATTTCATGTGATAAAAGTTTATAAATGTCGCAAGAATATGAATGAAAAACTAACGTTTTTAGCACAGTTGAAAATATAGTCTCTGGCGTAATGCTCTTGTAAAATATTTTTGCTTGCCATGGCTTGCTGAATATTTGTGTAAAATAGCAAAAAAAAAAATATTGACCGGGTTTATTTTGGGGCAAAAATAAAAACAGAACCAAGTGAAATTGTGAACACATTTTCAGAGGTTGGCGTTCTAGACATTTTTTTTATTTTACAATTAGTACTCTTGCTAGCAGCCAAATAGGCTTATGGCAGAGGGACATAAAAGTCCATATGCAGCATTAGGCATTGTCAAGTACCTATACATGCACATATATATTTCCTCCTAAGGATTGGGTAAATAATTTTCCCCCAATCCGTTTTTTCTTTTTTCAGTCGGCTGTTTGTTGATTGACACTTTATGACCACTTTGACGGTAACATTTAATAGAAATTAGATTTGTCATCATGTATGAGTAACATTGTGACATCACCGTCACCACCTAATGTTACGGTTTCTAAGTTTTGTTTGTTTAAAAATGTATTAGAGACAAATGAATTTTACCACTTTGCCTAAATTACTCTAGAGAGTAATTAAATGTTTGCAATTCACCAGATTTTTCGAAACAACTATTCATAAATTGGTATCTTTTCGAATCTAGAAATCTCTTTATTTAATTTAATAAAGTCTTGTTTAAACTGTCTGCTTCTTACACAACCTAAAAGTATTTATCTAATTTACAAAATAATACAATGAAATTACATTTAATTGTTGTTATAACTTTGTGTTTTAAGTTTAATTTGAGATAACAGTTATCAACTTATGAACGACAGCAACTATTATTGGGTTATGTCTTTTGAAAGTTGTCATGTTTCTCAATGTTTTTTTTTTCTTTCTGCCCAGTAATTACATTTTAGTCGCAAAAGTACTGTACTGTCTGTCTTTCAGGGTAGCCACAATTTCTTGTGTTACCTTGTATTTTGTACGATGTTAGGTAAAATAATGAGTGACGAATGATACTGAAAGGAGCTTATTCAGCTTATTACAATTATAATTAGTACTTTGCTAGCAGCCAAATAGGCCTATGGTAGAGGGACATAAAAGTCCATATGTATATACAAATGTCAATCCCACAAAACAAAATTATCCCCATTCACCACTTCCTCAGGAAGAGAGTTCTATTGTCTTATAACTCTAGGGGAAAAAAGACCAATAATATGAATCTGTCTTTAGCAATAATCTTCCTAATTTGTCTTAAAGAGTGGTCAGCCCTGCCCATGTATAGTGGCTTTATGAATATCACTGGACTGCGGTTTAGAACAATCACCACGTGTAATTTTTCTAAACAATTTCAAACTTAACTCAGCCCTGCGATGTGCCAAGCTATGCCATTGTAACACTGACAGCATCTCAGTGACACACTATCTGTAAATTTGTGCCTGTCACAAACAAACCAAGCAGCTTTACACTGAACCATTTCAACTGAATATTTGCAGTGAGATCTGCTTTTTTACATTAATAACAGTCAGTGATTCGATAGCCTTTGGTAAATTACAAAATAGATTTTTTTTTAAAGCAATAGTAGGGTTAATAAATGGTAATTAAGTCCTACTTGTTTTTCTTATTTAGAGAAGAACATCGATAATTATTGGAACTAATGTTGGACATGACTAGTTCCGATAATTGAAAGTTTATATAATCGAACTCCCATTAAAAAAAAAGTGGAGAAAAGTAAGAAAAAACCCGATTTTAAAAATTGTTTTTTTATTTCTATAAGTATTTCCATAATTATTTTAATAAGTAAAAACAATTGGTTCCGATAACCGACGCTCTACTGTACTATATTTCGCAAGCTTTTCCGAATTCTTCCGAAACCCTGGTTGGGAATCACTGTTATAATAAGTTATTTCCACATTCCTTATCATCACCTTTTTACGAAGAATTTATGTCAAGTATTTTATCAAAAAAAAAAACCTCCCAAAAAGTGTTTAAATTCTCCGAAAAGGCCTTAAAAGAGCTCGACGGTTACCAAAAAGACCTAGACCTAGTAAACAAAATAAAAGTAAAACAAAAAAAAAAAATACGAAATTAAATATTGCACACATTTTTCACACAAAATCGGAATTTTAATTATGATTGCAATTAATTTAATTATAAGGAAATATTTTAATATAATTTACTGACACTTTTTTGTTTCAAGAAAGGTCTCTAATTTCGCAATCTTTGTTATTATCGTTTTTCAGACAAAAAGACACAAAGTATTTTTTTGGTTAACCCCTCTGACGTCACAAATTTCAAGTTACAGTGAAGCGACTATAGCTTTTTTGGAAACTACTTTTTTAAAACAAAAAAATTGAAAAGTTTATTTGAAAAACTAGAAAAGTAAAGGAATTTTTTAACTGATATTTTCATGATGATATTTATGAAACTAGTTTTTTATGTAATTCAAAGAGGTTGTCATGAAAATACCCCAAAATGAAATTCCTTTACTGTTGTAGTTTCGAATAAACTTTGAATTTATTTGAAAAGTTGTTTCTAAAAAAAAAGCGAAGGACGTTAATTTTCTAAACGCTTATGTTTAAGCTGAATTTACATGTTTTACATGTGTAATTGATTGTCCAGATCGAATTGATTTTTGCGTTGTGTAGTCCTGATATTTTTTTACGGTTACTAAGTTAGTGTTTTCTTTTCGTCGTCTCGGTCGTTTCTATTGATCAGTAAAAGTCTGCCAAATATAAGTTATGTGCTGTCTAAATATTTTACATTTATTTATTGAGTTAATTCTTAGAAAAGTTACTTGAGAAAACCTTGCCCTTTCTACTTTTCTGCGACCGCGACATCAACCTCCCCATTATTGATTTCTTTTTTTTTTTAATTCTTAATGTCGCCGCTCAATCGAATATTTTATGTTCTGTATCAGTTATGAAAATATTACGGTCGAATTTTTTTTTTCAAATTTGACGGACATCATATGTCTCATTTGATAAGTTGAGAAACTCGAACACGCACATATCAAACGGATGGTTTTTTCGTTATACATTCAGAAATTGTTGGTGGGTTTTTTATTTCTCTTGTTACCTATTGCTCTTTCCGCTGTTGTCTATGGATAATCTCTCGTGCCGAGACCGTTATTTTTAGTAATGGATCGCTTTAAATGGAAAGAGCAGTCTGTTGTGAAATCGAGACGGCGAAATCAAAACCTTTTGATTCGTACGAACAGTTTGAGCCGACTGGGTAAAAATAAAGTCTCGGTCACGCCTCAACGTTTACGAATACTAGGCGTTACTCTTCCCGATCTAGTGTCGTCGGACAAAAACAAAGAAAAAGACCCAGACTTAGTTATTTTTTCTCGTTTAAACAGGGGTGGTCCGAGTAGTGTGGCCGGTAGTCATCGTTCGGACGATGACGGAAGAACTTCGGCCTCGTCTTCATCACGATCTAAGTGCACATTGTTTTTCTTTTTACGTATCCTCGACACTGCCCTTCTACTGATGGTCTGCATTGGTCAAGGAAGCCTTTTAAACTTCCTAATCATTTGGCATCGTCAAAAGTCTCATGCTGTTTATCTCTGGTTTCTGATCGATTTTGCCGTTGTCATGGCTTTTGTTGGAGCTCTGACGACGTCTTATCAGCGGATGGCTAGACGTTTTCGTCGCTTCGTCAAAAGCACTATACCGAGCAACGTCGATCTACCGATTTATGGGGCTCTCCCTTTAGGTTATTTGTCATGGTTTCTCTACTCGTCAACTCTGGTGGCCAAGGTGGTGGCCATTTTTATCTGGCAGATCGACGATCATCTCGGAGACGAAGGTATTTTCGATACGCAGATCTTAAAGATGGTGATCGGAGGTGGAGCTTGCCTTATTTTCGTGCTCCTCGTGAATGCACATCAAGTGCCTTCAAATCCAAACGACGATCGACGGTCATACATGGCGGCCTTATGCACCGGAACGGCCTTCGAGATCTTCGATTCCATCGCCTTTATCGAGTTACTATTCGTCGAGGAGTCTCGTATCGTTTTACCATTCCCCTTAGAAAATGCAATTCTTGCACTCTCCTCTATTAACCTCATTTTACCCACTTTTGCACTTTTGAGATTGAGTCTTGCAGATTTTGGAAACAAGGAACGATCCGTCGTTCTCGGCCTCATCTATTCGTCTGTCAAGCTGCTTTTTATCGAGATTCCCTTTCTGGTCATTCGAGCGTATCTCTGGCAGGGATACGGAGCGACAACTTCTTCCATTTTCATGTTGAAGAACATCCTTATGATTGTTGTCAAGTTGAGGTACATTCTGCCAGAATACATCATACTTCTGGTCGAACTTCGTGCGAAACAGAAGAAAATGGACGATACGTCATCGTCTAGAATTAACGTCGAAATGAACACCATTTCGTAAAGTTCTATATATTTCTTTAGTTTTGAGTGCAGATTGGACAACAGCGGTCAAAATGGAATTGAAATTTTGTTTCAATCCAATTCAATAGCTACTGTGTATGTCCACACTCGTTCGCTTTCATCTTTTGCACTTTCACGTTCCTTTTTATTTTCCACACAGTGTTCGTCAAAGGCATTCCTTTCGGCATATGTCATGAACGCATGCCTCAACCTGTTCTCACTTGTGCGTCAGTGGTCGTTCAATGTTTAAAGTTGAATGCAGTGTTGAACGGGAATCCACTTACTTCGGAATCATGAGTGTTACTGTTTTCGACGCCGTTCAACATACTTAAGGCATGCGTCATACCAATGCGCTAAACGCAAGCAAAAGCGCACGAATGTGGACATAGGTAATGAGACTAAGTCTTCATTCCATTTGAATGAAACTCCTTGCAACGAAAAATCTTAACGAGGATTTCATTTTGACCGTTTTTTGTTTTAACTGCCGTAACGATCGAATTTTTAATAATTATTTTTTTCTTTGAACAAATTTCATTGAATGCATTTAACTGACTCTTCGGCTTTTAGAAGTTTCACTTTTTTATTTTTCACAAACATTCTGCACACAGTGGCGATTTTAGGGGTAGGCGCGCGCCTAGAGGTCCCAATTTTTAGAGGCTACAAAATGTCATAACTTTAGTCAAATATATACATACATTTTTTTTAGAAAGAATTCAAATTTTTATTTAAAAATAAAAAGAATGCAAATTATATTAGTTTGTTTTAAGGTGAATTTTACACTTGTGCACTTTAGATGTACATCGTGGATGATTTATCTGCAGTCAAAGTGAAAAATGAAAGGTGGAGCAATTTACACCATGTAATGGTTGAATTCACTTAATTAGTTTTCAAAATGGTGGCGACTGAAATAGTGAGTGTCAAACTTTACTACACGCTATAGTTTTAAAACAAAATAACGGTTTCTGTATGTCTGTTCACTTCTCACTGGATGCACAGATTTTTTTTATTGAAATACTAGTTTACACTTGTCACTGCTGCTTCACTTGAATCGATTCGATTCTTCAAACAGTAGAAACTGGCTCTACTTCATTCAATTTGCACTTTGGTTGAAATGAAGATGGAAACAATACACCTTTCACTCAGGGCCGGATTAAGACGAAATTGTGCCTGATGCAGCAGTGCAAGAATCCCCAAGATATTGCAAAAAAACGCAGTTAAAGTACTAGGTAAACTGTTTAACGTCGTCTGTTTTCATCTGGGCCTATTTTAGGAATCGGCCTAATGCTGCAGTATGAATAGCACCCACCTTAATCCGGCACTGCTTTCACTGCAGATGAATCATCCGCGATGTGTACATTCAAAGTGTTAAATTCGCCCTTAACTAGTTTTCTAGTTACGAATGTACTTTGAATTTGTTAAATGTTGCGTCTACAAAGTTTGGACCGGATTCTCATACATTTATGTTCCAAGATAAATTCGTTCGCAAAATGTATTCGTGAAACTTGTGTTTTACAATAGTTCTAGTCCCCTAATTGCATTTTATTCATAGAAATGAGTTTTGAAACCATTCTGAAGTAAGAATAGTTTAATTTCTTTTTTAAAAAAAACTTCCAGTTAATTTTCAGAGGTAAAAAGTAAACTGTATAGTGCCAATTAATTAAGAAAACGTTTTCATTTTAAATTCTCTTTTTCTGATTTTATGCAAGTATTTAACTCAATATACGTTTAATTCAGTCACTTATGAAATTATAATATTTTTTAACTTGTGATATATTTTTTTTGTTAGAAGGACTGGCCCTGAAAAAAACCGGTGCTAATGAGTTCTTCTGGTCATCAAAAATGAAGAAAGAAAGTGTAAAAGAGGAATCACATAAAATTAGAATTTCTTGACGATATCTTTTAAATTAAAATATTTATAAACACTTTGAAAATAATCCACTGATATTTCATTTCTTTAATACAAAGTTAGTGGTTTTTGAAAGATATCGTCGTAAAGGTACTTTTATTTGATTTGATTGTGATTCTAAAGGTACGTTTCCTCTTGCTTTTAAGTCTGTATACATGTGTGTCTGAAACATGAATATTTAAAGCAAGATTCACCGTAATGTGTACTTAGTTTAATTGCAATTGCCAATTTGATAATAGTAAATACTCTTGCAAGGCTTAACGTGGTGGTTTCTTGCACACTGTCTTACAGAAATTGGCGATCTTGGTTTTTTTTTTTCTGTTGCAAGAAACTGCAAGATTCAAAGCAATATTTAACTTAATTTATGCACGGATTCTTGTGAGAAAAATAGCCAGTGTGATCGCCGCTTTATATGAACTAAAAAAAAGGCAATATCAATTAAAATGTTGCTGAAAACATGTATTGTGCCCCTTGTTTGAAGATTTCACTAAAATATGTACATTTATTTGTTTATGTCTGCAACATGTTATAGTGTAAACGGCAAAAATCATCATATACGTGAATCTGGACTTATGTTTTCATAAACAAATGTTTGCAGACTGATGAGTTTTAAGTGGAAACGATGCTTTACGATGACTTTTTACTGAGCATATGCTAGTGCCACACACACACACACACAAAACCTCTTAAATTGGCAATATTGTTCTATCCACACAAATTTTATCATAATATAGAGATTATATCTGGTTTTAAAAACTATTCAACTTATTTTAGTATTTTTTTTGATAAATCCTGCAATTTGTCCAGTGCCTTTTAATAAGGGCCTTACCCAGTGCAGCCACACATCGAATGGGTACGTTCACTTTCTAAGCGCTTTTGATGCGTTTTGAGGCGCTTTTCGTATATATATTTGGTGCTTTTCGTGTCCAGTGAAATCAATGTTTGCAATCGATTAATTTTTTTATATCAATGATTCAGTTTTTGATAATAAATAAAATTTTTGATATGAACGGCACCTCATACGTTTTGGAACCACTTCAAAAGCTCTTAAGGAACTTAAATATGTCCATTGTCACAACAACGTTTATGACACACAATAATTATATGTTGCATACATTATTATTAGCATCATCAAAAAACACACAAACTCATTATAAATGTATATCACTTCATAACAGAAACCAACTTGTGAACGTCTATAAAAAAAAATGGGGCGACTGAATAAGCGCCAAACTGAATAAGCGCCAAATTGAACAAACGCCAAACTGAATAAGCGCCGAATTGAACAAACGCCAAACTGAATAAGCGCCAAATTGAACAAACGCCAAACTGAATAAGCGCCAAATTGAACAAACGCCAAACTGAATAACCGCCAAATTTTTGGCTTTTATTCAGTTTGGCGTTTCTTCCATTTGGCGCTTATTCAGTTTGGCGTTTGTTCCATTTGGCGCTTATTCAGTTTGGCGTTTGTTCCATTTGGCGTTTATTCAGTTTGGCGGTTATTCAGGTTTTTTGTAAATTGTGATGGTCCAAATATTGTGAGCTTTTATAGACGTCAGACTGTACAGATTTACAGCTAACCTAACCTAATCTAACCTATCCTAACCTAACCAAACCAAACCTAACCTAACCAATCCTAACCAAACCTAACCTAACCAATCCTAACCAAACCTAACCTAACCAATCCTAACCTAACCTAACCAATCCTAACCTAACCATGTGTTTATCACATTTTGGCGGTTATTAAGTTTGGCGCTTGTTCAGTTTTGCGTTTGTTCCATTTGGCGCTTATTCAGTTTGGCGTTTGTTCCATTTGGCTTTTATTCAGTTTGGCGTTTGTTCCATTTGGCGTTTATTCAGTTTGGCGTTTATTCAGTTTGGCGTTTGTTCAATTTGGCGCTTGTTCAATTTGGCGCTTGATCAGCGCCACCAAAAAAATAGTAAACACGACAGTATAATTGACTTACAAAAAGGACTTACCGTGTATTTTTTTTAAAACGTTGCTTAAAATAAAGCGAAGCTTAAAACATGATTCAAGAGAAAACAATTAATTGTTAGTATATGTACATTTTTATTTTTAAATTTTGGATTTTATTAACCTTAAGCAACGTTTTAGAATATGTCTATCGCTATTATTAGTCTTTTTTTTTTGAAAATGAAAATATGGTGCAGGAAATTGATAACGGGTTTTTGAAATCTGTAATGGAGAGAATTTTTAAGTTTTATTGGAAAGTTTCAAAATAAAACTTATTTTTTCTGTACCATATATGAAAACTGAAATGGTTTTGGTCGTAAGATTTAATTTCTTGTTAATAAATTCTAAATTTCCTAACGGTACATTTTCAACCGTTTATTTTCTGATAAAAATCTGAAAACTTTCAAGAAACTTAAGATTATAAAAGTTGGCCTGAAATGAATATTCTACGAGTTGCTAAATATTCATATATATTCAATTCATGTTATCAATTTATTTCAGTGTTGTTGATTTTGTAGATTTTCGAATTTGATCAGATAAAAAAACGGATACATGTTTCAGTTTTCATTTTCAGAGTTTAGATAAAATGGAAACCACCACCACCACCATTACATTCTTATTTATTAATAAGTGCCTCAAGGAACATTGACATAATACATGTATATTTTTCATAATTACTTTTAAATCCATTAAGCACGTATTTTAAATTAATTACTAAAAAGTGTCTATAGTAAATGTTAGAAAATATGTTTGAAAGTTTAAATGATACTTTTAAGAAATCTTGTTGACTCGTTATATTTTCTGCCTTTTAAATATGTTATGAATTTCTTATATACTCATGCATATTAGTCCTAGTGGCCTTTCGCATTATTCAATGAATCAATGGTGCTTTTTTATTAATATTTCTGTAAGAAATTTATATTTTAGCTAAAATGTTATGAGGGAAGTCGCCATACTTGAATTGAACTTCAATTATTATTGATAAATTATGGCTGGTAAAATTTTTGCCATCGTACATTATTTTTTTTCTTTCTATTATTAACCTGTATTAATCTGTAAGAAACACAATAACTTTTTTTCTTCAATTTCTTAAAAATAATCGTTTTCCCACACGATTTTAATAAAAAAAATGTAACAAAAAAAAAACTTCAAATTTTATAAAGTTAAACTTATTTCATTTTTGTGGAGTGGCTTTGATATTAAAAAAGTGAAATCTTCCTTAAGTTTCTCTCGTATTTTTCACCATATTTGGTGAAAATCTTCATAATTTTTTACCAGCCTTACAAATAAATTTATCTGTTCTAATAAACATAGAAATTGTTATAGGCCTACACAATTTTAAATTTAGTGTGAATGTATTATGTAAATTGTAATGAGCATTACTATCTTAATTGAGCTAATTTAGGTTGAAAAAAGGTATTCTTTAAAGTTGATGCCTTAAAATAGGATTTTGAAAAGTGAAAATCTATAATTGTTTGCGTTTTATGTTCATAAACTTTAGGGATCTCATTATTATTATATAATTGTTGGGCTTATAATTATTAATTACATAAAAACATTACTAGTGTGTGTGTCATATGGGGGATTCTTGATTGTTTTTCAAATATTGCAACCCAAATGAGGTTTCGTTGTTGTTGTTGTTAGGATTGGTGCTCTAATTTGTTCTCACATTTATATCTGTTATTGTTGTTTACATACTCTTGTAACATTCCATTGTCAAAAACGTCCCATTGCCATTCTGAGGCTATTAATTATTGCATTATGGATACTTTGTCTAGAATTCATCTTGTGAGTCAGAATTAGTCATTGGATAATATCTCGCATATATGACGAAAATTCACAAAGAAAACTAATCACTAGAACCAAAACTTGAACCCTCTGAACAGGGTTTTAACGTTTCGAATCAACATTCAAAATCCTGTTCTACACAGTGGTTTGAACAGATTTTTTTTAAAAATTGGAACTATGCTTAGAGCCTTAGAGGGTTCAAGTTGAAGTTCAAGGGCTTAGTTTTTTTTTCTTGAATTTTGCCCAATGAAGTAAGGCTTTTTTTTTAAATCACTCTGTAAATTTAATGTCATGTAATTTAGTGTGATCACGTGTGTCAGGTGTAGAGGTCCGCCTTACTATAACATTCTAATAGCCATTGATTTAATTTATATGCAAATTTGTCGTTGTAAAGAGCCCCGAATGCAGCGTTAGGCCAAATAAACCTCAATTTGCTATTTAGTTGTTAGAGCCATTTGAGCAACTTAAGAACCGACAAATTGACCACGTCTCATGGCGCGTGCAACTCTGGAGTTTTTAGGTTTTTATAAGATTGGAAAATAAACTTTGGAGAGTTTCTACATATTCTTAATTTCACAATCATAATTAATGAATGAACATCTGGTTTAATGACCCCTTTATATGTATTTCATGCACACTTAACGTTATTAACTTGAAGCATTTATTTGTAGTCTTCCAATATTATGCAAATTTGCTTTCAAATAAATACAAAAAGTGACAAAATTATTTTCTTTTTTTTTAACTATCGCTTATTTTTGACGATGGGATGATTCAGTATCGCATGCAAAAGTTTATAAATTGAGTCTTTTAACTTTTTTGAAGTAACTTTTCATAGAAATTTTAAGTGTATTCCAAACTAGAATAGTAAGAACATCGGTAGTTAGTAAATTATATTCTTGAAGACTTGATTACATCTTTCCGGAGCCCTGTTGAGGACGTGGAATATTTTTTTTTATCTCGTCCGGACGACTTTGTATATTGTCTGGACGAGATGCTGAGTCGTCCAGACTGTGGAATATTTTTTTATCTCGTCTGGACGACTTAGTATCTTGTCTGGACGACTTAGTATCTCGTCCAGACCGTGGAATATTTTTTTATCTCGTCTGGACGACTTAGTATCTTGTCTGGACGACTTAGTATCTTGTCTGGACGACTTAGTATCTCGTTCAGACAAGATACTAAGTCGTCCAGACGAGATAAAAAAATATTCCACGGTCTGGACGAGATACTAAGTCGTCCAGACAAGATACTAAGTCGTCCAGACGAGATAAAAAAATATTCCACGGTCTGGACGAGATACTAAGTCGTCCAGACAAGATACTAAGTCGTCCAGACGAGATAAAAAAATATTCCACGGTCTGGACGAGATACTAAGTCGTCCAGACAAGATACTAAGTCGTCCAGACGAGATAAAAAAATATTCCACGGTCTGGACGAGATACTAAGTCGTCCAGACAAGATACTAAGTCGTCCAGACGAGATAAAAAAATATTCCACGGTCTGGACGAGATACTAAGTCGTCCAGACAAGATACTAAGTCGTCCAGACGAGATAAAAAAATATTCCACGGTCTGGACGAGATACTAAGTCGTCCAGACAAGATACTAAGTCGTCCAGACGAGATAAAAAAATATTCCACGGTCTGGACGAGATACTAAGTCGTCCAGAAAAGATAAAAAAAATAATATTCCATGTCCTCAACAGGGCTCCGTTCATCTTTGCAATTTTAATATTTTTTTTTGTTACAATGTGGCAATTGTGGTCGACAAAAAAGTGTTTTTTTTTGTCATTTTAGGTGGTTTTAAACCTTTAAAGTGTAAACGTTTTCAGGTTGCGAAATGGAGTGACATTCGGATCTGTTTTAGAAATTAAAAGTGTATTTTCATTTCAGAAAAAATAAAATGATCCAACTTTAAGCAGATGATTTTTTTTTTATAAAAAGTTTATTTTCAAAAATATCAACTTGAAAATACCCTTCTAGTTTCTAAAACACTACCTATTTTTTTTTTTCGTTTCAAAGAGCAACTTTTTTTTGGACACATCAGTGTTCGTAAGGGTGTATGGGGGCCCTTAAGGGCTAGTAAGTAGCAAGCCCTGTTTACGTTGACCTTATTTTTTCCCCCTTTTGTTCATTTGCGGAGGAATTTGTAAGCAAAAAGACTGCAATACAACTGGTTATTCACATGAATAATGAAAATTGGCGCCAAAAGAAGGCCTTTTTACAAGAAAATCGACACAACAAGTACAAATGGACCAATAATAACGAAAGAGACTAGATATTTGACCAATGAGGTAAAGGAGCGGGAATTTTTAAATTCTACGGCGCCATCTATTGGTTTGTTTTGCTACTATTTACAACGGATTTTCTTCTTTTTCCGTTACGAATCTGCGCGCGTCGCCTCTCATTCTTCGTGTTGCTCTGCTTTTGTATAGGCGTTATTTTACAGGTATGAATTTTATTTTTCTAATTTTGTCCGTTTATCGTAGAATTTTAACCGATTTATTGTACATCCTATGAAAAATATACGATTTTTTCATACCATTTGCATATTTTTAAGTGCAGTCGTGAGGGAATACTGATTTTTCGCCGTTCTTTAAAAAATGATTTTTTCTGACTGGTTAAAACGTTTTTGGGGCGAAGCGCGGCCATTTTAAGTTCCTCCTATAACGTTAAAGCAGCATCAGCCTCTCACTCTCTCTCTCTCTTTCTATCTCTCCATTCCGTGTGTCTCTCATTGAAACACATTGGGAAGGTTGGGAGGAGGAGGAGGGTTACCGTTCAGTTTGCACTTTTCTTTGTTCAGAACATTTGCTCAGATATAAAAAAAAATCAAAACCTAAATTATATTTTAAAAAAATATGTATTTCTTTATTCAGAACGTAGATTTTAAAGATTTAATAGACAAATGGCTGATTCTGATAACAGCGCCGGTGAAGTTGAGGTGGTGAAGAAGGGACGAGGCCGCCCACCAAGAAGTTCAGCTGCCGTCAAACCCACCGAATCAAAGGTTTGATAAGCGCAGAAAGCGCTTTTTTTTCTTCTCTATCTTATATTCTTATTATTATATGGGTTTGGCCACTAGAGAATTTCTAATAGATTTTGAACACTATACGCTCACTTTGAGCGCTTGACTAGTTGACCGCTCTCAAGTGTATGACGTCACACAATTTTATGCTACACAAAAATAAACTTTAAAATTAATTAATGTCCAATGTAAAAAAAAGTCTGCAGCTTGCCAATTATAATGAGTTACCTACCAAATTTAAGAATAGTAATTTAAATACGAAAATTAAATCTGAAAAAGTCATTTAAGAGTTCTTTGTTGTGACGTCATCAATTGAGCGAATAACACAAAGTTATTCGAATTTCTAGTCGCAAGACTCTTGTATCTTATTATGGTATTGTTGTTATAGGTAGCGGTTCTTCTTTATTTGACCCGTCGCTCGGTTTTTTTAATGGGTTTTTGGTTTCCCGCTCCTTCTTTGTTCTGATTTTTTTTTACCGATATTTTTGATTTCGTGACCGCTATTAACGCAGCTTTATGCGGCGTAATTTCAGAATATGTTTTAAATCGAAAATTATCAATATTTGTGTTTGCAAATTGAATTAATTTTCAGAATATTTTCTATAGTTTTATTCCAAGTTGTGTTTTATGGGAATTTTTTTTTTTTGGGGGGGGGGGGGGGCCCAAAAGACTAATATTTGGGGATTAAAGCAAGGTAAAGGTTTTCGGTTAAAAATAGAATCGAGGAGTCTTTTTTTTTTTTTCAAAACTCAACAACTCCAGTTACCATTATAGGAAATGCAAACGTATCCCTTTATATGTAAAGAGCTATACCTGAATTTGAAGTGGCTTTTCCTTTGAGTTTTCGTTTTTTTTTTTACTTTGAGAAAAATTACAAAAAATCGTTTCAGCTCTGAAAACTGCAATAAAATATAGGTTTGGCCAAAATATATGGACTTAGTAAGTTTTGAAAAAGAAAAAAAAAAGCTCCACAATCTGATAATTCAGACAGAAAGGTAAAATAATCTGTAATAGATTATTGAAAGAAAAAAGTATGCAGAACAAATAACGTCGTAAAGTTCGGACATGTTTATGTCGAATTTTCTGTTTAAAAAAAAAGTAATTTTAATTAAAAACGTGCAGTCTTAATTTTGGTACTATATGTGTGCTCGACCTAGATTTTTTTTTTTTTCTTAAGGTTTTATTGGGTTTTTCACCTCCAAATACGTCTTTCTGCCTTTAGGGACTTAGGACCTACTTTTTGTTTGCATGGTCTCTCATAAAAGGACAATCAATGCAAAAATGTGATTAGAAATATCGGCAGAGAAGCTAGGCCTTAATTAATTCAATGTGGAAAGAACTACAACAAAAAGGGCTTTAATAAAAGCACAGGTCGATTTTTTTACTACCTGTGCTTTTATTAAAAAAAGCCCTTTGAAAAAGCCAACATGAAATGATTGATGAGGGAGACAAATTAAAGAAGGAAAACTTAGCACTTGAAACTCAACTTGACCTTTCTTCCAGTCTGAACAAAGATTCCACATAGATTCTCTACTGTATGAGAGGGGGGGGGGGGGGGGTGGAGTATATTTACTCCACTTGTAACCATTACATTGTTTTTGAACGTGGTACGTCTGCAAGTGGCCCGGAGGGCCAGTGGCAGCCAGATATTTTTAGTCCCAAAACCAACATAATAATCGCTTTTGTCAATTAACTACGTACGGTATTAAGATGTACACTGTATACCATAAAATACTCTCGTGCAAATGTCAAATGTTAGTTGAAAAGCAGCGTATGTGCTTTTTTGTAGTTTGTGGAGAAGTTGTTTGAATTAAAATTTTAAATTGAACTATTCGGTTGCATCTATTAGTTATCGATTTGGTAAACATTTAGAACTTTACGAAAAGAAATCAGTTTTTTAGTAGCGTTTTTTCTGTTAATGTGTATTAGCTTCCGGAAAAGCGGCTTAGCCGTAGCTCAGTATCCTCGAGTCCGAAGAAGAGTGGAGGAGAAGAACCTCCCGCAAAGCGTGGACGTGGTCGACCACCGGGAGCCAAGAAAGGCAAAGCAAAGGCAGCAGTACGTTTGAATTTAGATCACCAATAAAGTTGAGTTCGTACGTCTAATGTTTTGTTTTGTTTCTGTCGTTTTAGCCAGCAATAAAGTCAACTGGTCGTGGCCGTGGACGCCCAAAGAAGGTAAATCGCTAACAAATCCAAAAGCTTTTGATAATTAATCGAAGATACGCTCGAAGTGAACAAGCTGAACGTTGTTTTATTCCTGTATCTTAGCAGACGAAAGCAGCTGCCAAGAGTGAGTCCGAGGAAGACGAAGAAGGATCCGAAGAGAAAGACGAAGATGAAGAGGACCAGGAATAAAAACAAGGACAATGGTGGTTGTTGTTTTTTATTTTGGTAAAACGCGCGCAAATGAGTTTTAAGAAAAAGAGAAGAAAAACAAGCGGAGTGTTGTTGCCATTATTTCGAATCTCTTTATCCTCTTTTCATTTTATTCATCACTCACCTATATATAATATATATTAATCTGTATTAACCTATTTCAATGATTCATAATTACTTCGACCTCGAAGGTTTATTAGAATAACCACCATGAGGGAGGGAGAGTATGTGTGTGAGAAGAGAAAGGGTTTTTGCGGGGTTAATTTGTCGTGTTTTGTTCTAGTCGCCTACAAAATAGGCTACGAGAAGAAACTCTTTCCCCCTTTCTATTTTGTCCCAGGATAATCTTATCATCATCATTTTTACGGGTGCTTTTGGATGAATTTCATTTCTGCAGTAATACGGTTTTTTGTGACACGCACACAGTAGAACCCATTTTGTTTTTGTAAAGTAACGTGGCTAATCTCTCGATCGACTAAGTACAAAAAAACAAATTGGCTTCATTTCTACTTGGATTATCTTGTTGTTATCTAATGAATTTTTCGGTGTATGTAACTTACCCGTAATTAATCAGGAATTGTCCTAAATTATTGTTACGACGTTCTTTCTGTAGATTATCTTCTGCTATTTTTCAGTCGAATTTTGTTGAAGTGAAGCATTTTTTTTGTGTCTTTAGTCAAAAGCTTTTTTTGTTGTTGTTGTTGTAAAGTAACAAATTTTTCTCCCTCTCTCCAAATTTTAATAGTAATTGTTTCTGTAGATTGAAATATGGCGACTAGATTATTACCCTGAAGCCCCCCCCCTTTCCTCCTCATTTCTTTTTCATAACGTTTATTTTTGTCATTAGCATTTTCAAGCGATTCGTTTTTCATGGTCGAATTAATGTGCCATTAGTTTTATACAGTGTCATTTTTAATAAAGTTCATGGTATTCTATGCTGTGTGCAATTGTGTTCGAAATGTTTTGAGCCGTTCACATTTTTATTTGTTGCATAAAAGGATGTTTATTAATTTTATTTTTGTAGATTTTAATATATGATAGTTCGGGTTTAGTCAACTTCAGATAACTTGCAGCTAGGTTGAAGGCTTTGCTGAACAATGAAACAAAAGGGGAGATCTGAAGACTTTGCTGCAAAATAATATTGAATGTCTGAATATGTTCTCTTGTTGCAATATTGAAATACTGCAGCAAAAGGTGACATTGTGTCCACATTTTCTTTCCCTGGACATGCGAGTCGGATTTGGCGAAATGTGTTTTACGACCGGTTGCCCTGCCTGACGTCAAGTCTGCAATGGCTGGGAAAGACAAAAGCAATAACTATGCCTGAACGGGGGATCCTCCTCCTCATCACCACAAATGGAGGAGGCTATATCCACTCAGCCACTGGTACGTCATAGGTACTCAAAATGTAAACACGCTACAAGAGGAGACATTTGGGGATTTGGAAACAGAAACCTACTGATTGTTGAAATGTCTCCACTGGTTGCATTTCGTGTTAATGCATCTTCAGGAAACACATGGAGTGCTATTCTCAAATGGTTCCAAAACAATCTTGTACGTTTTTGGCATTTGTAAATATATCTCTTTTGGGATTTTTAAAGATCAAATTTGAATGTGAGCAGGATTTTTTTTTAAATATTTTTATTGAAACATTAGCCTTATTAATCTCGATTACAAACAGTTATTTAAGAAGGCTAAAAAGATTGAGGGAGAAAACAAGGCATTTTTGATAAACATCGGAGCCTTGATTATGAGATCACGATGTTCCGACGAGTATTTTTAACAATTCCGTTTGGTATAAATCAAAGTCCGGAGTCTCCACGGAAGGCAAGTTTCGGTTCGTCAACAAGGCCAGGATTCTGTTGATATGAAAGAGTGATTTTTTTCTCCAGATTACTCATCGTGTTTGATTGTCTTTATACGTAACCAACCTTCGATTTCAATCCAGTCCGATGATCCATTCCCTCTTCCAATAGTTCGGTTTCCCAATCTTCACCTTCTTCGCCCGGATCGAAATTGTACAAAGGCATTAGGTGGTGCCTCAATTTGTCCAATCTTAAAGTAAAGAAAGTACGAAAAACAAAAATGTCGAGAAAAGAAGGAATCTTAGAAATATTCTTAGTTTCCTTTTCGTACTTCGATTTTTAGCATAGGACTTTCTTTAATGACTGAGCTTTTTTTTAAAGCTAACTTTCAGAAAAGGTTGAAAGCGTTTAGAAACTGGATTCCTAAAAAAAAAAAATGAATTTTGAAAGGCTTTTTCTACATTGATATCTTTAAAGATAGATTTTTGTTATTGAAGTTAAAAAAAAATGACAAATTGTGATTTATTTTAATTCGTTTTAGGTCAAAAACGATGTTATTCCGTTGTCATTTTCATAGTTAATATATTTAATTACTGCTAATCGAATTTCTCCTCTTCTAGTTTCCAAAACACTTTCAATTTCTTACAGTTGCTTATAAACAGTTGAATAAATTAAATTTATTTAGTAGACCACAAAGATAACAGTTTTGTCGTTTTTACCTCTTTTTTCTTAGGATTAAAACCACCTGAAAAAGAGAAGATAATTTCATTTATGAGGAGCTCAAGATTGATGTTTTTGGTTTGATTTTACCGCAGATGCAATGAAAATGGCCAAAAATACAGCTCCAATTGGTATGAATACATAAGTTAATGCGTGAGTCGAACTGGTAGCCTCTTCCTCGGACACAACGATCACCTCTTGAGTCCCGTTCGAACTATGGGAACTACTCGCATTGCCTGTTTCCATTATTTTTTTTTACATGAACTTCAGTGATAATTTCACACTCATTTCACCTTTGAAACACATGCAAATATTAGCCTCTCTCTCTCTCTTTCTCTCTTTACAAATAACCTTCAATTAAAATATAAAATTAATTATTATCACTCTTACGGAATTTGTTTCTGTATCTCTTGAAAATGTCATTGTTTCTCTTCCTTGTTTGCTTTATCCCCTTTTATCAATTATGTTATTGCGACGATAAGCACCTTGATCTCTTTATTTTGACGCTTGCTTTTGGTTTTTCATTATATCTATATGCTTGCGGTTGCGGTATGATGGTCTGCAGTGTAACAGATGACGTCACTGACTGTTCATATCTGTGGAGTCATGTGACGTCATGCGTTAGTTATTGAAGTTGTAACCTCAAACGTGTGAATCTCTCTGCTTTCAACCAGAACGATGGAGAAATAGAGAGAGACAGATGAAATGGACGATGGTTGCTATGGTAACCATGGCCAATGCAGTCTTAATTCTTTTTTTTTTTAACGTTTTTATTGCGGATATTTTTTTCTGTTTTATTTGCGGAGATTTAGATATATAGGACCTCTTCAAATTTATATTTTTGTGCATCAAAACTTATTTGTGCGTTAGTATGTACTATATATTTGTATACAACTACAGTCAAAGTAGGAAATCGGTCATTTTGCAAATTCACTTAAGTGCTAATAAATAACTATAGTAACAAGCCTATATATCTACAAAATGCATGATTATCTTAGATTGAGTTTTGTATTTCGACTTTCTGCAAATTGTTTAAAAATACTAGTCAATATTATTATCTGAAATTGTCGGGGGTTTTTTTTTTTGCAAATTGACGTCTGATTTGTCACATTTTCAGTGTAAAGCCCTGGTTACGTTCATATTACGTGCATAACCAGGCTTTATATTATGTATCGAATGTGTGTGCATACTACAGCTGCTATTTTGTCTTTTATTTCTGTGCGTGTAACCTCGCCTATTTATATATGTGTGCCAGTCTATGCATATATGTAGGCTTATATGTGATTGTGGGTGGTATTCTTGAGGTTCACTTGTGTTTTACGTTATTTATGTACACATGTGACATAGATGTTTTCAAAGCTTCACAATCAGAAAAATCCTTTTTTCTACTTGTCTCTTGAGATTGTTTTTCTTGCATTTACTTTTGATGTAGAGACAGACATGCAAAGATCTCTAAAATAGCTAGGTGTTTCTAGGCACGTTCCTGTTTGTGGGTGGGATGCTAAGGAAGAAGGGGGGTGGGGCGGGATTTACACTTTGCAGACTTATTTATTTACTAAATTCTCAACGTCAAAAGTATTTTCTGGGAGCTGTTTGTCATCATTTTCTCTAGAACCATTTAATCCCTATTATGACAACAAGTACAACAGTAACATTGTTTTTATTCATTCAATATTTAACAAGATTATCATTTTGAGACCTTCAGCTTTGTATCAACATAACAAAGAGATTAAGAAAACATAAAAGTTCTTTTTTACATGAAGATTTATAACAACTACGAAAGTAAAAAAAATCTAACAGTAAATACAGTTGTTAGATATGTGATAGGGACATCATAGGGAAAAATGGGAGTCCTTCTCGTTATATGGAAACACGGAAACATGGAAACATTGTAGTCCCACAATTTACAATTGTTTATTTCATTACGATACTCTCATGCCACCATCTTGTGCCATTCAATAGATTTACTAAACATTTTAAAAACAATAAATTTTATTTTATCGGGTTTATATCTATGCAGCGTTTTACTTTATCTTTAATTTCAACTGAAAATGAATGGTTTATAACACTTGATATGAATTTCAAAATTTCTATAAATTATAAAATATAGATGGCGCTTCTTCACTGTTCGTAATAAATAGACGAAAGGGCACAATATGGCAGTTTTAGTTGACATGAGTGAGAGTACAAAACGACATTTCGATTGTCTCTTGTCATTAGCTTGGTATGACGTCATTTACAAACGAGAGTGATAAGTTTACTCAGAGTAAAAAACATGCCATTTGTTTGTATATTGATAAAGTAAATAGAGATTGCTCTGAGTGAACTTTTCGGTGTTTTCTGACGTTGATACGTATACAATTGAGAAAGATCTTTGAAAGAAGAGGTTATTTGCCTTTCGTTCGGTGAATGTGTTTCGTGTTTACAAGTGTTTCAGCCGTCAATGTAAAGTGGAAGATGAAAGATTGTTAAAACATTTGTTTCTCAGTTCAAGAGAGGGGATCCGTTTTCATTGTTATTTCATTTGGCGGGTTTTCGTGTTTGTGTGTCTTTCAGAAAATGGAATCGGACGAGAAGACGACGAAGAATAAAGGATTATTCGTAAGAAAAAGAGGCGAAGAAGATGAGAAAGAGGACGGAGACGGAGATCCGGGAGATGGAGGAGACGAAGATGAGGTTATTGATAATAAGGTGTTGAGTTTAGAACGTTTCTTATGCGAAATGATCGTGACTCATGGTCAGAGGGAGAGAAATCTACTCGATCAGATTGCCACTTTACATTCGGACATTACGAATAGAAGTCTCGGTTTCCAACAGACGTTAGCTCACTACCAAAAGACTCGGTTCAGTTCGTTGTCATCATCATCATCGTCATCCAATAGAACCGCCGTTCCCTACGTAAGTATCGACATTGACGGTCCGGAAACATTCTATCGATCATTCGAATACGGAATATTCCGAAAAAACTTGTGCAAACTGTAAAATTTACATTGAAGCCTTATGTGGATAGGTTCAGATCGCTATGAGAGACGTTGAGCCGCAGTTTTCCAGTTTGATTTCAGGCGGTTTTGAATGTTTTAAATGCCTCTCGAACTCTTGATTAATAATTTTCTCTTTTCGGTGTAAAATGAAGAGGAAATTGAACTTGTTTTTTAGAAAGTAGAAGGGCAGCTTCATCACGCAAAGAGTTCATGTTGACATCTTTCAAAATAAGTACTTTTATGTGAGGGGTGCTTTTTCGATGAACGACAGTCGGAACACCGGTAGGAACAGTCGGAAAAATAGTAGTAACAGTCGGAAGGTTAGATTTAGTTAAATTAAGCTTGTTGCAGAGGGTCTGGGAGGCCCAGTTCTCTAGTTTTTAAGAATTATTTTTAACTAAACCTTCAGTTGATCAAATTGCGGAACAGTCGGAATAATGGAATAATGTAATAATCTTTAAAAACTGGCTGGCTGCGCCTCCAAAACCCCCTGCAATAAGCTTAATTTAACTAAATCTAACCTTCCTACTGTTCCTACTATTTTTCCGACTGTTCCTACTGTTTTTTTCTGACATGTTTCGACCCATTCCGCGTTGTCGTTGATATTTAAAAAAAAAATTTGTCTATAAAAGTTTGTTTTGAAAGATATCAAACATGAAAATATCCTTAAGTGATTGAGCTTCCTTTTTAGTTTCTAAAACATATTCTTGTTTTCTATATTAATTTTGCTCTTCTTAAAAAGTCAGAATTAATGAAGAGTTCGAAAATGAGGCGTTCATAAATTATTAGGTTCGGTCCCACATATTATGTTAAAATAGCTATAAAAAATCCCTTAAAATGTGGTAAATTAACATGCAATATAAATTGCATCATCGCCTCTGAAAAATGCCATCTGAAGTTTTCACCTATTTCTAACTACCTAGTGTTTCAGAGTTGCGTAGCCTCTCTCTGTAAGGGATTCTATAGGTATTATGTCTTATTTCGTGCCGTTTAACACAGCTTAAGAGGCTAGCAGCTCCTTATTTGATAGAATATTAAAAAAAACTTCCGATTAAACTTTCATGCATTAAAAGTTCAGAAATATTGGAAATTCAAGTTCAAGAAACTGGAACTTGTGATTTGTACCCTCTACAGGCAGTTAGAAATAGGAGAGAACTTCAGTTGGCTCCGCCCTTTTTATGACGACCGGCAACTTCTAATTGGTTGGTTATGTAGTCTGACGTCACATGCTCCACCCTTTTCAACGTCGAACCACACAACAAACCAATTAGAAGTTGCCGGTCGTCATAAAAAAGGGCGAGGCCAACTGAAGTTCTCTCCTATTTCTAACTGACTGTGTGTACCTTCTGAGCAAAGTTTCAACTTTGAACGAAATGGAAATCTGAGAATTTCGCAGAAATCAGGACGTTCGAAAAGAGAGAAAGAAAAAAACCACGGATCATAGGATACTTTATTAATCAAATTATTATTATTAGTGCTAATAAGTGATTATGCAAATTAGGATAAGAGAAGTAATGAGTGAGTTTGAACTGCAATAAAATAAAATGTTTTTTTTCTTCTTCTTTCTTCTCCCTCGTTTGATTTTGTTTTCAGGATTTGTGCGATTCTGATTCTGGAGTTGGTGAAGACCAGTTGTTTATTCATTTGGCGGTCATTTTGAATCGTAAGAACGGTTCTCTCGGTTTCAATGTCTCCGGTGGTGACGGTGGATGCGGATTAGGAGAGACTTCTTCTTCTTCTTCCTCCTCTTCGCCTTCTAATACTCTGACGTCATCGTCACAGGTGAATATAAGTCGTCTTTTGTGACAATCAACAGTAATAACAACAAATAACCATGAGTGTGTGTGTGTCTCTTCTTGGTTTCTTAAAGCCGATGCTACACGTAGCATGTTTATAATTCTTCGGCAAACTTCAAACATGATTTTATATCACACTTTTTAAAAGTTTTTTTTCTTTTGAACAACCTCTCTTCAGAAATCGATTGACAGAAAGGCGTTAAAAGCTTAAAATCTTTTTTTCTTTCCGTGTGGAATTGAGGGGGGATTGACGACACAGAGAGAGAAGGTTGTTATATCGGTTTTATTTTTCTAAATCAATTGAATTTGAATGTCAACTATGAAAGTCTGGTGGTCAGTCAATTTTCTGACTTTTTTTTTCCATTTACTTTCTCCATCAGAGACCTGAATGAGTTGTGAGGTCATTTGAGAGGGTGGGGGGGGGGGGGGGTTGAGATTATGGGATAGGGGTCATATGAGGAGGTGGATGAGGAAGGTTTTTAAGGTTGGTTTCTATGCAATGTGGACATTCGTTTTTTTTTTCTCTTCTCTATCTCTTCTATAGAGGGAGAAATATACAGAGAGAGAGAGAGAGAGAGAGAGAGTACAAGTCCAGAGTTTCTTCTTGGCTTTGGTTTTATTTATGAGTTCCTTTTCTGTGGTTTGTGCCGAAACCAGATGTTGTCTCTGTTTGCTTACTTCGTCTTTATATACTCAATGCAACATTTCAGCTTCAATTCACCCCCTCCTCCCCCTCCTCCTTTTCTAACCCGCTTTTGTGTGTTTCATTAATTTTAAACCCTCCTCCTTCTCTCAACATCCCTCTTGACACTTTAGGGGTCTCTCACAATGTGGCCCTCCTCGACCCTAAAATCTCTCTCTCTCTCTCTCTCTGAATTTCTTACACCTCAGATTAAAGATATAAGAAATCAATGTTTTTCTTTAGTTTCTTTACAGATGAGAAAAAATTTTAAAGTGTTAAAAAAAATGGCGCCACTCCAACTTTTGATTATTCTGTCTTTCAGGTGTTAAAATAAAGTGAAATTTGAATGCGTTTTAGAAACTAGAAGGGTAGCCTCAATCACGTAAGGTAGTTATAAAAATGTAAAGCGCCTACTGATTATTTTGCCTTTCTGTTCCAAAAACTTGAATATGTTTTAGAAATTAGAAGGGTAGATTTAATCACTTCATAGTATTTTCATGTTGATATCTTTTAAAATAAGCTTTTTATTTGTTTGATGATAAACCAACTTTAAACAGACGTCAACAGTTGTTTTGATAGAAATTAAATTATGAAATTACAGTAAGTGATTGAGCTACCCTTCTAGTTTATAAAATACGTTTGCTTCTGAAGGAATTGTTTCCATTGGGTCGAAAATTTGAAACTTTTCGAAAATGTCAACCGTTGACAAATAGAAGAAACGTGACCCCTCCCCCCCCCACCGGGCCCGTTTCGTAGGCAAAGGCCACGTTTGTTTAATTTTTCACCAGATAAAATTTTCAAAAAGTTCAAATTTTCGACCCAATGGAAACAAGGCCGAAACACAGAATAATTAAACAGATTGAAAATCAGCTGTTCATAAATAATATAATTGCAAGAAAATGAGCCTAAAATTGTGATCCTGCATCAATAATACGGGTTTCATCCCGTATTCATCCACCAAGTAAAATAAGGATTTCAAAGCCCATGAGCTGTGGACTCTTAAATAAAGTCCGTAAAGCTCACCGTGCCAATGAGACACACGAAGCCCATTTCATTAAATTGTCAAACCATGCGCAACTCATGTTAAAATTCTAATTAGTTTGTGAGTTGAGATTTAGTAGAAATGAAGAAAAAAAAAAGAAAAATTATCCTTTTTCTAGTATTTACATGATGAGCCCTTAAGAAAGGGGGGGGGGGGGCTGAAGAATACACAGACCTGAATCTAATAGATCTCAGTCTCAGTCTGTTTTAGAAGAATTTCTTCAGTTTTTTTCACAAACTGAAACCTAGAATGTTCGATATAAACAAACAAGAAAACCAGGAAATGATTTAATTTGTGTTTTTTTTTTTCTTCTTCTGAAATTTTCAAAGAGAGAAGAGAAGAGAAAAAATGTAAAATAACTCAAAAAAGTGGAAAAAAAATGAAAAAAAAAAAAAACTGACGAACGCGCAATGAAAGTAAAAATAGCAGAGAAGAAACTAAACATTTCAAAATAATAAAAAATTATATATGTCTAGAAAATGGTTAAAAATTTGGAATCCAATTTGTAACAAGTGCGAAAAATAAATTGCTCATTTATTTATTTATTTATGAGAGAGAGAGAGAGAGAGAGAAAAAAAATTACTTAACATAACTCTCTGTGTTGGCCAATTATTTTAAAAAATTCTTCCAATGAAAAATGAAACACTTTCAAAGTTTAAACTTCCTCATTAATTATGAAACTTAAAAGTAATTTTTCTTTTACTTGAAATCAGCCTAAATAAGCAAAGCCAATTGTGAGGTCTTTTAAGTTTGTTTTAAAGTAATTTTTATAAGAAATTCAATGTTTAGTTGAATCTTTTTTTTTCGAAATTAGATGATCGACAAGATTTTTTTTAATGATAATATTTTAAAACTAGTGGGGTAACCCGTCATAAATAACGGGAGCAAAATTCACAGGCAATTGTGCCCAGCATTAGAATTTCTTTTCCTCCGCCTTTTTATGACGTCAGAAAAAGTAACAAACCCAATTAGAAATTGATGGCGTTCATAAAAGGGCTGAGCAAAAGAAATTCTACTTTTACTTTTATATCATATAGGAAAATCAACAAGTTGAAAATGACACTAAAAGTTTAATTTAAAAGATATTATTAACATGATAATCACCCCTAAATGATGTATTTATATTTACTCTTCTAGTTTCTTAAACAATTTCAATTTATTATTGCTGCTTTAAGGTTTTAAGGAATGCTTTAAGGCACCAGAAAAAATAGTAAAAAACTTTGTTAGTAGCAAAATGTTAATAACAAATATGTTAATTATTAATTAACAATTTTTTTGACTGTTATCAACATCCTTCGATTAAAGACTGCCTCCTAGAGCGGTTGCAAAATTTCTGCTATTAACAAAGTTAGCAACAATATTATCGACATGTTAATAAAAAAATAACAAATGTTTGAACAAGAATTAATAGCAAATATTATTAACTTATTAACATTTCTAGAGACTTTTAAAACAATTGTTAATAGCAAATATTATCAATAAATGTTGAACACAAAGTTAGTAATATTTTAAAGGCAGATTTTTAATATTTGTTAAAAACATTGCTAATAACACGTGTTTTCAGAAACAGTTAGAAACGCAGAACAGTTGAGTAGAGCTCGGATTTGTATACAAAATATCAAACAAATGTTTCTCGATTTGTAGCTCAAGGGCCAATTGTGAAGTAACAATCAAAAACACTGTACTTAGAGCCTGGTTGGAGGCTAGAACTCTAGAAGACAACTTATAGTAACCAAACGTAACCGTTAACCAGTCATTTTGATTATAATAAGAATTATTGCAATTGTTCTACATTAATGATGATGATGATTACGTCACAATTGGCACTTGGGTCACAAATTGGGAACCATTTGGCTTGAAATATTGCATGAAAATCCGATTTCATTTTTATTGTTACTTTTTCATTTGCATATTTTACAATATTAATTTTCAAAGTTATAATAAAAGTGCTGCAACTCTTCTAGTTTCAAATACATTTTGAAATTTATATATATATATTGCTAATAATTTTGTGATTTTGATGGTTTTGGAGTGTGGGCTCTTTTGTGAGCCTGTGTTGAATAAACTCAAGGATTTGGCCCCCGCCCCCCTCTTATTTGCTCATAAGGGTGTTTTTAAAACATGCTCGCTCGTGTTCTTCAAAAATTCTTCTCCTCCTTTTTTTTAAAGTTTCTCTTAAAATGTGTTTGGTATTTTTTTTGTGTGTGTGTTGTTGTCTTATTTAGCCGACTGCTCCGACGACCAAAGAACTCGTCATATGTAAAGTAAATCCCGATGGACCGGCTCATGGAAAGTTATGTCTTCAAGATCGCATTCTCAAGGTGAATCAATGGAATAATATTGATAATTGAATCTTTTGTTACTTATTTTGGAAGCTTTTCTGAGACTTCCGGAGCCAGTTTTAAGCTCTCGTGAGGCCTTTTCAAGTGCGTTTCAGGGGATATTAAAGCACTTTTTGAATGGAAAAGAAGAAAAAAAAAATGCAAAGTACAGTAGAGCCGGTTATCGGAACCAATTTTGTTTTATTTATTCTTATTGAAATCAGTTTTTTTTTTTCTTTTCTTAATTTTCTCCACTTTTTAATGGGAGGTCAATTACATTATATCAACTTTCCATCATTAGAACTGGTCATGTACGACATTAGTTCCGAGATTAGATGTTCTATTGTATTAATTTTTTTCTAATTTTGCAGAATTTTAAAAATTCTGGAATCTATGTATTTTTTTGGAAGCCTTTTTCTGGATTCAATAATTTTTAAAATTCAGAAAAATAAAAATCAAGTCTATATGAAGGCTTAAGGGTTTCCTCCCCCTCTCCCCAAAAAACGGTGTGTTCCCTTTCCGTCGAAATTTTTTCCGTCGACAACCCCTCAGGGATTGGATTGGAGGCTAACAGTGACGTCAATAAAAAATATATAGACCTTCTTTTCATCAAAAGGATCACTCCAGCTACCTCTCGGTAGCTGTAGTGATCCTTTTTTAGGATCGGTTAGGTTTGGTTAGGATCGATAAGGTTCGGTTAGGTTAGGGAGAAAGGGTTATTATTTTTAGCTGTAGTGACGAGAAAGGGATAAAAAAGGTCTATATTTTGTAGCCCTATGACGTCACTGTTAGCCTCCATGAGTCCAATTCCTGAGGCTTGTCGACGGAAAAAATGTCGACCGAAAAGAATACCGCCCAAAAAACAATCTGAAAGTGTTTTTCTTGTCATTGGCGCTCAATAAGTCGTAATTTTAGCCAAGTAAATACATAACTTGTATGCAATAAATAAAAAAACTTCATAAAGTTATTTTTAATTGTCTTATTAAAATTTAATTAAAAAAAATGGTCAAACACCACTGCGATTATGGACCTCATCAAATATAAACATATAGCCTCAGAAGAGCTAAACTGGCCCCCAAAAGTTACAAAAAGCTTTTAAAAAGTTTTAACATTCCGAGAGAAGAAAAAAATGGTCAGAAATCGAATGTCTCCTTCTTTTTTCGTCGTTGTTATTGTTTTTGCTCTTATAGCTCTTATGGTTGCTTTATTTTTGTTTGGTTTTTGGGTTGTTCAACAAGGAGCTTCTTTATTTTCACACCTACAAGTCATTTATTATCTTTTGAAGGTTTGAGTGGTTCCTTCCATTTTGTCTTGATTTCATTTCAGCTTATTCCATCTCATACGAAACGAAGACTTGGAGGTTAGAGGTGTGGAAGAGCTAGCAATGCTCCAAGTTATGGAGCTGAAGTATCTATAATTAATCTCTGGGTCGTTGCGCTGGCACGTTTGGCACTCTTCATCGGTTCAGAGTTCTGTCGCTGTACAATGGAAACAAGCACATTTCTAACCACTAGCAGCCATTTGTGTAGTTATGTTAGTTGTGATAATAGGTGCTTTGAAACACCTTCTGTAATGACCTGTGGGCCCTGGTTACTTCCGAACAAGTCTTAATTTTTCTATCTGTGATTTTAGAACATCGTGAGCTATGAGACCAGAGTTTGAAATCCTGAAACAATGCAATTTATATACAAATGTTTACATTTAAACCCCTTCTTCATTACTCTGAAGAGACCCACCCTCTCTTTTTTTTTTTGGCCGACCCCACTTCTTTGTTTTTTTGGTTTTAACACTCTCAAGGGATGTTTTCCTGAGAGAATACATTATAGGGAACTTGTATGTGTGTGTGACTCATCTCTAATTTAGTACTGACGACGACGATGATGATGATGATGATAATAGGAAAATTTTGGATCCCCATGCCGCCAGTTTTGTTTCTTTAACCCAAGTCCCCCCTTCAAAATCTATATACAGTATGTTTGGTTTTTATCTTTGTTTTAGCCAAATGAACTTTGTGCGACCCACTTCAACACTTGGGATTTTTTTTTTAAAAAGGCTCCCTTTTTTACATCTAACCCCCCCCCCCCCCCCACACTTCAATGTGCCCCCCCCCCCCAGTGTGTTTTTATGAACATAAAAAAACACAAGGGGACGATTTGTCTCACACATAAAAGTTGTGAGGATCACAGAAGGGTTAACAACTTAACATGTTATTTTTGTTATAACCCCCTTCTTCTTATGAAGTTATGAATATCAGTTTTGAAAGATTTCTCTTATTTTGGAAAGTTTTCTAACGTCTTTAGTAGAAAGAGAAAATTGTTTCATTTTTAATATATAATGCAGAAAAAAATAATACTTATCGTTTAACACGAAAAATCGGATAACGCGAAATATATGTTCGTTTGAGTTCTTTAGGATAGGGGGTTTTTTAAAAAAAAAAATATTTAACAAACGAATAATTCGAAAATGTTGGTTAACACGAAACATATTTTTGCCTGATTTCAAGAATATTTTCAAAAATGTACTACTCATAACACGAAATAAAAGTTATCACCTCTTGGTTATCAACTTATCACGATAACAAATTTATATTAAAAACGGTTCTCGGGTTACGAACAAGTTCCGTTTTCAGGAGGTTGGAGCTGGTGGCGACTTCACTATATTGTTCCAGTTCCAGAGCCATGACTAAGGGCCAGACAAGTGAGGCTCCTCCTGCCTCAGGCGCAAAATGACTAGAATGGGCGCCAAATTTATTCTTGCCTCGGTTGCAAAATTCGCTTGTTACGGCTCTGTTCGGTTTGTAAAAACCAGGGGACCACCTCTATATATACTACCATAAATAAATTTGTTTGCATTAAATGAAAATGGTCCTGTTCATGAAAAATTACCGTGTTAAACTATTTTCACTTTAAATTAAAATCCATAAAAATTCAGGTATTAGCTTTCTAAACATAGTGATTAATAATGATTCATTGATTTTTTTCTTCTTCTAACAGGTAAATGGCATCGACCTGAGCTCGATAGGCCACGACGAAGCTGTGAGTGTGATCAAGATGGCACACGAACCACTTGTCATTGAAGTTGTTCGACAGTTATCCTCACCTTGGCCGCCTCGTCTTTGCGATGTGGCCTCTCAGACCGACCTAACGCTTTTAAGGTTTGCATACAAAATTATGCAATTTGAATTTTCTATTTGAGCCTTGTGTAAAAAAAAGGCTTAAAATTCTTTAATCACATGTAATAACAACATAATTTACATAAAACATGAAACTATAAAAGTTATAATTGGGATTATGATTTGATTTAGATCATTGAATCATTTAGTCATTGCAAGATAATAAATTTTTACAAAGAAGATGAAAAAGCACAGTACACTTGTAGCACAGTACATCCGAACGGCGGAACGAATCGGAATATTTTCATAACAATTAACAAGCATTTCAGTGGAGGAACGTTGACATGGCGTTTCGTATCTGATCTAACTTTCAATATTGTGATGGGGACCCTTTCTCGACTTGATAGAATCTGCTTATTTTGTGACTCAAGGCGAGTTGGCACTCAAGTTTAACAGTGATTGGCTAAGTCACTTATTCTATCTGGTCCGGGAGGACTAAGCAATTATAATACCTTTCTGCGCCCTCACTAACCCTCAAAAGGACTTCCACAGTTTTGAGGATCTTTTGTCGTTTGTATCTCGTCAGGCCTCTTACCTCTGATGATGATTAGACGGAAAGCAGCTGCAAATGATGCTGAAGAGCACAATCGCAAAAAATAATTAAAGGTTCAAAATTAAAATTCACCACTGTTTTTACGTTTATTATCAAGTATAAAAATTCTAACTTGGATTAACACGCACATAAAATTCAGCATAAATTCGTTCATTTTATGAAAAATACAACTCTTTTTATAATCTTGAGAATCCACCAAAATCTTGGATGGCGGATTTTTAGGGCACTTTTTCTATTGGTCGCTTTAAGAGTTTGGGCCCAAATGGACCAATTAAAGGATTGCTCCAGTTGGCCAAAACTACTGACATAAGCTTTTCACACACACACAGCCACATAAGCCAAAATGAAAATTGTCCAAAGGCTTTGAATACTCTTGAAAGAATTTCAATTTTTTTACAATTTTTACTTTTTTGAATTTATGGGTTTCTGGTTCTTGGTAGTCTGTTGGGTCCTCCTGAGTTCATTTTAGTGCTTTTCTCTGAAAAATTTCCATTAGAGGTAATTTTTTCATACACATTTCCATCAGTGCTTTTTGCCATTTTTTACTTTTTCGAATTTATGTGTTTTTATGGTCCTCGACAATCATTTGTGATCGGAAGCAATCCCTAAGCCACACGATTTTTAAACTGATTGCAAGTGTACTGAGTTGAATTGAAGTGCTTGTTATCAAAATATATTACGATTCGTTTCGATCCGATGTAATGTGCTAGAAACGTGAGTGTATTAGAAACTAGAAGTGTAACGGAATCATTTGAAGATGTACTTTAGTTATTGTTTCTTTATAAATATAATTTGAAGGAACCAAAACTGAAAAACCTAAAACACATTCAATTTTAACTTGAAATCGTACTATTTTTCAATTTTTTTTTATTTCTTTAAAATTAAAAATATTTTATATTTACGTAAACAACGTGAACTTAATTAATGGAAATCGTTTTTCTTACAAAACGTTTACAGATCTAAGGACGAACTTTGCGTGGAAGAAGAAACAAGTGAATTTTCAAACAATACGAAGAAATACGACATTGAATTCGAAGCAAGTTGTCCTCCATAAAGCATTTTTACTGCGTTTTTCTTGACCTTCATAATTTTTATTTTGTGTTTTTAGGAGATAAAATTGTTGAAAGAGATGTCAGATAGTAAGTTGGGACTTACCATTTCTTACACTCGAGAGTCTGAATCGTCGACCGATATATTCGTCGAACAAGTAGATCCGAACGGAGTCGCTGGACGAGACGGTCGAATAAAAGAAGGAGACCAAGTGGTTCAAGTGAATGGTGTCGACGTTCAAGATCGTAAACGGGCTGAAGAACTTTTTGAATCTCGCTGCTCGGGCGTTTCGCTCTTAGTTGCAAGACCTCGACTCAAAAAGGATCTTCTTGACGACTGCGAAATTGGTCAATTTGTATCTTATAATAGCAGCAATCTTCCGCAGGTGAGAGAGTTTGTGATTTTATTTTTAAATTTTGTAAAGAAAATCGTGTAATTTATACGAAACAACCCGTGTTCTAAACATGTAATCAAAATACACCTAGAAATGACTGTTGAGCCTCCTCCTGTTTTCGAATGTAAGTTTAAAAGTTTGCCGATTTTGTATGTTTTAGAGTATCTTGGAAGAGGACGGATCGGATCTTGAAGAAGAAGAGTATGAAGGAGAAGTTGTTATTCTAAGTGAAGAAGACCGAACGAACGGAAATAACGGTGCTGCTTGTGATGCAGACAAAAGTGATCGTAGCAAAGTGATTCCTGGTCAAAAGCAGTGCAGTTTAGACGAACCGGAGGGTGATAAAGTCGAGAAATCTTTGGTGTCTGAGGTTACCGATGCAATTTGTCACTTGAATTTAAACAAGAAGAGTTTACAAAGTGTAAGCATTGTTACGAAAAAGTGCAATACGGGTTCATTGAGTAAGTCAGAAGCGGTTGAGCAGTGGGTGAAATCCACGGCCGCAGCGGCAACGGGAGAAAACATTCGCAACCAGATTTCTGCCTCGGAACTTTGTCGAGGTATTTCGTTGCCGCCTCCTCCTCCTCTTCGTCCGGACGACGTCGAACTGTTGAGTGTCGCTTGCGACTGTTGTCAGCGTTATGGCGGTCATTCGGTAGTAAAACCAGGATCATCCTGCAGCTCTCTGACCACTTTATACACAAATCGTCATAACTTGGATCATACGATTCAGCTTCAACAGCAGTTGTTTCAGCGAGCACTTCTGGCTTCTTCGTCTTCATCGTCGTCGGGAATATCTCCGTCTTCTGCTTCTAGAAAAACCCCGTCGAATCCGTTAGATGCTGCTTCTGGTAATTCTTCTGATAACATGGAGTGGAAGGTGAAGAAACGAGCGGATGGAAGCCGATATGTCATTAGACGGCCGGTGCGAAGTAAGCTTCTTAAAGACAGAGCAAGCAAATTGGCTGAAGAACGTTGCGGAATGACGACGGATGATGATGCTGCTAGCGAAATGAAAGCAGGCCGCTACTGGAATAAGGAAGAAAGGAAAAGGCACCTGGAAAGAGCTAAGGAGAAACGATGTCGCAAAGAGGAACTGTTAAGATCTGTTGGTGCCGGAAAGTCGGTGTCGGACAAAGGAATCTTGGAATTGAGTCGTCGAAAGATGACACGAATTAGAGGAAAGAACCTGTTTGATAACTTTACAACTGTTCAGGAGGTTCTAGCACATGGAAGCCACGTGAGGACCGATGGCAAGGTTCTACATCGTTTGTTGTCAGTTACGACAGTTTGACTACTTTTATCAAATATACGCGTAGTGATTAAGACAAAACTCACCCCCCCCCCCCATTCCCCCCAAAAAAGGATTTTTTTAGCTGTGCCACTCTTCTTGGCGAGGTGCGGTTTGTGGGTTGTTGCAACATGTAGTGGAAACGCAAAAATTATCGGGGGACTTGTTTCATAAAAATGTTACATGACTCCCGAGTACAAGTGGAAACGAGGATTGGGGGCCTTGACACTCGGACCACTTTTTAGTGGTCTAGTTTGACTGCAAAATGAATGTGGCTCGTTTGCAAAGGTCCGGTGTCATTTCATAGCAATATATTGTCAGCCACAGCTCGATCACCTACGACAACATTTTAGCAGTCGAACTCGACCACTCAAAAGTGGTCTGTGTGTGTGTGAGCAAACGAAGGTGCAATTAGTAGTTGCATGATGATAAAATTGATAAACGTTTTCAAAAGTTTGCTTTTTTACACTCATTTTTTTTAAGAAATTTTTAGGAAGTCAATATTTATGTAAAAATTTAAATTCAGATTTTCAAATAATTATTATTGCAGTTATGCACATATTTACTTTAGGGACTATTTTATTTCGTTTTAAAATATGGTATTGTCTGAATAAACTATTCAATATAAAATTTATGAGTTTCAAAATATATATTTGTGTATTGTGTGTCCATTTTCACCGCTAATGGCGGCAAAAAGGGCCCAAAAATGTGGAGTGAGGAGGGCTTCTGGAGGGAGAGGCAACACTGTTGTTGACTCAATAATATCTATGAAGTAGACGTCACACTGTCACATGTGACAGGACTATCACGTTACTTCAACACGTGTAGACAGTTGCTATCGTGAGAGTAAACTGTCACAACTTTCATGACTGCTACTCTCACGATAGAACTATCGCCGTGAAAACGAGGCTTAAGCCACAGCGGTGCTTGTCTAGACCATTCGTTATCTGTTCCCCACCCAGAATATGGGCACAGAATAAGGGGAAGAACAGCTAAGGGAAACTCGGTCGGCGCCTTTGAAGTTGCTGTGACAGAATTTCATGACCTTCGACTGAAAGCTTCTCTTATTTTAAGTTATTTTTAACCGGTTACTTGATATGGAATGTATTACTGCGTATGGGAAAGTTTTACTTTTCAAAACGGCGTTTTTAACCGGTTACTTGACAGCCGCCATTTTGGCATGTATTACTGTGTGTAAGTGAAAGTAATACATTTCAATGTGCGGCGGCGCTGAACATGCGCAGAAAAATTCTGTCACAAGTTATTTGCTCAGTTTCCCTTCTGTTGTTCTCCTTATTCTGTGATATGGGGGCGTTTTGTGCTTTGAGATCACGTGACCTGTTACGGAATATTCCAAAGACACCAATTAGAACGGAACTACTTACAAATAGTTCCTGAAATAATATATTTTTTTCTTCATTCCAAAATTATCTTTTTATTAAAATAATACATTAAATTATTATTTATTTCTAAGTACCAACTATAACATTCACATATTGAAATGTAATTAGTTGAAAATCACAGTACATGCGGATGATTAACGTCTATGTGAAGCGGCCATTACTTTGACTAGTCTTTGAGGTTTAGCGGCCGAATAGCCGGTGTTGCGCCATCTTTTTTTTCTGTGGTAAGCGGTTTTCTTCTTTGTTTGTTTTGATATTTCGTACATTTTTCTCTTGCTACATTTGTTTTAGACGTAGTTCTGCAACATGGATGAAGAATACGATGCAATCGTGCTCGGAACCGGTCTCAAGGTTTGTTTTATTGGCTTTTTTTTCATCATTTTTTGTTGGGCTCAAAACTCCTCCTTATCATCCAACATTTGGAAGAGTAAATAACGTTAGCGGCCATTTGTATTGCAATAAGGGCGCCTTAGTCTAGTATGCAACTCTTGCACCTTACCAAAACGTGTGTTTATCTGTCGCTTATTTGTTTCTTTTACGATTAAAAGATTGAAAATAAACCAGTGATGATGTCAAAATTTGTGCGCGCGGTTCATATCAGAGGATTTCTAGGTATTGATGATCAAGCGTAGCAGTGACGTCACACGTTCTGAACTGTACTAATTATGAATGACGTCACCGTTCATGTTTGGATGACCTAACGAGCTCGTGCAGCTATTTTGCTTTATTTATGCGTGCTTTGAGTACCAAAAAGGACAACAAAACCTCCTATGGAAGGAATAGTCTTTGATAATTTGGAAATAAAAACAATTTTTGGAATTGTTTCAATGACATACATGTACACTATGTGATCAAAAGTTTACGGAACGCCCCCTTCTTCCTTGACCTTTGAACTTGCCATAAATGACCATGACCTCTTAAGGTATGCATGTATACGTACATGTATATTATATATATTAAGCCAGGTCTGTGTGGGTGTCTATCTGTAATAACGCTGTACAAACCTTGAAACACGTCGGAATTTATATAAATTTAAATGAATGGCTTTTTTTCTCAAGGTCAATTATATGTTGCGCTCTCCCCATCCAAGAACCCCATGATATTAAATTGGAGAGGGGAAAGGGTTTGAAAGTGTAGAAGGGGGTGGGGGAGAGAAATGTAGTGGGAGGAAAAAAGGGGGAGGGGGTGACTGAAATTGAAATGAAAGGAGTAAAAAAAGGAAAAAACGACGCGCATGCGCACAATTGCCTGAGAGATTTTTCTGGTTGCCTTGCTAATAAACTTTATTTTTTAATTTAAAGAAAGTGATTGTTTTTAAATTTTGTGTTCGTCAAATTTGTTTTTCCTCATTAGGAATGTATTTTGAGTGGTATGTTGTCTGTCAGTGGCAAGAAAGTTCTCCATATGGATCGTAACAAGTATTATGGAGGAGAAAGTGCTTCGATTACTCCTCTAGAAGAGGTTTTTCTCGTTGGAACATTACGAATTTCGTATAAAAATAATAGTTTAAAAACGTTCTTCCTTTCACAGCTTTTCACTAAGTTTGGAATGCCGGCGCCTTCGGAGGAATATGGACGAGGACGAGACTGGAACGTCGATCTTATTCCCAAGTTTTTAATGGCTAATGGTTTGTTATCGTGATCTTTTCGCTGTCTTCTGATAAAATTCTCTTTATACCGACCTACAGCTTGTTATCGTTTCATTTTACCAAGGACAACTAGTGAAACTTCTAATCCACACGGGAGTCACTCGTTATCTCGAATTCAAGTCGGTCGAAGGAAGTTATGTTTACAAGGGAGGAAAAATAGCTAAAGTTCCGGTCGACGAGAAAGAGGCGCTCGCTTCGAGTAAGTCGTAAATAACGATAATCGAGCGATGTTACGAAATAAATTGCTAAATATAAATACCTTTTTACGTAGATTTGATGGGAATCTTTGAGAAGCGTAGGTTCCGAAATTTCCTCATCTTCGTGCAGGATTTCCGCGAAGACGATCCGAAGACTTGGAAAGACGTTGATCCTCAAAAGACGACGATGCAAGATCTCTACGAGAAGTTCGGTCTCGATAAAGACACGGCCGACTTCACGGGACATGCTCTCGCTTTGTATAGAAATGACGAGTGAGTCGTTTAGTTGACGTCACTCGTTGTAAAAGTCGCTGCTAACTTTCGTCGATTGCATCTTTTTTTTTTAAAGTTATTTGACACAACCGGCGTCCGAAACGATGAGACGGATTAAGCTGTATAGCGATTCTCTTGCTCGTTATGGCAAGAGTCCCTATCTGTATCCGCTTTACGGATTGGGAGAGTTGCCACAAGGTTTTGCAAGGTCGAGAGATGTCGTTAAACGAGAATATGGCGAGAAGATTTAAAAATAACGGATTTGTTTTACAGGTTGAGTGCAATTTACGGTGGAACGTACATGCTTGATAAACCGATCGACGAGATCGTAATGGAGGACGGTCGTGCGATCGGTGTCAAGTCCGGCGAAGAGGTGGCCAAATGCAAACAGGTCTATTGCGACCCTTCATACGTTCTCGATCGAGTCAAGAAAGTCGGGCAGGTCGTTCGTTGCATCTGTCTGATGGATCATCCAATTCCAAACACGAAGGACGCACTTTCTTGCCAGATTATCATTCCTCAGAAGCAAGTTAATCGGAAATTTGGTACGTTATCAGCTAGATCGAAGTCTCATGTTTTTATTTTTCGTATCGAGGAGTTTTATGAACAGCGTTTTTTTCGAACTCTGGTTATTGTTTTTTGGAAGCAACACTAATAAGAAATTGAAAGTGTTAGAAACTAGAAGATTAACGGAATCACTTATTTTAATGTTGATATCTTTCATAAAAAAACATTAAATTACCTGTAAGTGATTGAATTACCCTTCTAGTTTGTAAAACACACGTTCAACATTCTCTTCATTTTGCACTTGATAGACATTACAGTCAAGAGTTCGAGAGGCATTTACTTTGTCTTAAAAAGCATTTTAACTTTTGTCTGGTGATGAATTTTGTGCTTCCCAAGTGTCGCAGCCATTTTAAAAGCAATTCTAATCGATTATTCTCCATTGGTGTTTGTAGACATCTACATTTCACTAGTGTCGTACACTCATCAAGTGGCGGCTAAAGGATGGTTCGTAGCCATGGTGAGCACTACGGTCGAAACCAATTCTCCCGAATCTGAAATCAAACCTGGTTTGGATCTGCTCGGACCAATCAAGCAAAAGTTTGCGAAAGAAATGACGATCTTTTTTTTAACCGTAAACGTCGTTTTATTTTATAATATGATCTTTTACTTCGTAGGTTCATTACGGTGAGCGATATTTACGATCCGACCGATAACGGAGAACAAAGCCAGGTATATAACTGAAACGCTATCGGGACGTATTGTTTACCAATCCAATCACGTAGCCAGGTCTGAAACACAAAACTGTTGCTTTCGTTTTTGATCGATCTCTAGATATTCATATCAAAATCTTACGATGCAACGTCCCATTTCGAGACCACCTGTCTGGACGTATTGGATATATTCCGTCGTGGAACGGGCGAAGATTTCGATTTCTCTAAAGTGAAACACGACTTAGGTGATGAACAGGACTAAGGGAACAAATAATGTTTTGACTACTGGATTCGTGTCGTTATGAAAAAAAACCTTTCTTTTGTTTATTAGCAACAAATTAAATACCTCTCGAGATAATACGACGCATTCCAGTGTCGAACGGGACGTCCCGAATACGAGGATTTACCCCCGTTCGGCGTTTTCTGACAAAAAAAAAACGGGAAGAGAGAAAAAGAGACGGAGAGGAATATTTAAAACAAAACACCAAAACTTTATCTTTCTTTTCTTTTAAATTGATCTTCCCTTCGAATCCCTCGTAAAATTGTCCTTGCTCAAAAAAAAAACCTAAAAAATAATCTTTGCATCTAATTAGTGTCTGGTTTGATGTTTTTTAAGATACATCCGCGCCCCCTGATATTTGTGTGTCTTTTACCCTAAAATCCTCTTAACGTGTATTTAAATAGCCTCGATGATGATAAGTTAGCATTCAATCTCGGAGGAGATCCTCTTAACTATAGCCTCGTCCTCTCTCCTTCTCTTATCCACAACCAAAAAAATACCATGTTGCTTATACTTATTTCTTATAAATCCTGCAAAAAAGAATGTTTGTGGCTTTTTGTTTATGCATGCATAAAAGGGAATGCAAAAAGTTTCACATAATGAAAAAGAGGGTGGGATTAAGAAAGATTAAAATGGTATTGGTTGTGTAATTTGTGTGTTTCAAGAGTGTTATCTTAACTATTATAAGAGGGTAAACAATTTTCTTTTGTCGTTTTGCTTGTCAATAAAATAATGACTGCATTTGCTTGAATATTTGACAAAAGCATTTGAAAGGGATAAAATAAATTATTCAATATGTAAAATGATTGTTCTCTTAAGTCATTGTTAGGGGCTCCTTCGATTGCAACTTGAGGAACTGGAAAGGGAGCAGAGTTGGAGCTGCACTACCTCAATTCTGACAAAAGGGGAGCCTCATCTGGATGGCGATGAGCTCTCAGGTAGTGCTCAGTGATACCACTGATGGAGCCATGATAGGAGAGCCCGTCGTAAGCACAGCCTCTGGTTAGACTACATCATGGTGTGAGGTCACCTGGGTGGTGTGGTTACCAGAGGAATACCATTGCTAGGCAGTGAAGGGTTGCCCTCTATGTAGGGGGAGTCCTTGCTTCCACAGTCACCTGTGTAGGGGGACGTGGATGTAGGCTGCTTTGGAAGCTGGTTAGGCCACCAGAGGTGGATCAGGATGTGCGGTCATTTTTGGCCACACTGTCCACGAGGTAACGTCCTATTTGGAGGGGCATTTGAAATATTGTCAAGACTTACCCAATGATTGCTAAAATCATTGTTAAAATTAAAAATACGACATTATGAAGTTTTTTTTAATTAAGAAGGTCCTTTTAAAAAAAATAAACTATCATTTTTACAATAAAAAGGTAAGTAAGTCTCTTCAGAATTTTAAGTAGAAATTTCTAGAGGTTATGGGTCTCTTAAGTGTGTTTTCATATTGCCATCTTTCAAAATAAACTTTTTTTCAAAACAAAATGAAAAAAGTTGGGTCATTTTCAAACTCAAAAAGTTTTATTTCGAAAGCTATCAACATGAAAATACCCAGTCGTAAATGATTGGGCTACCCTTCTAGTTGCTTAAAACACATTAAAATGTCTCTTCATTTTGCATCTGACAGACAGAATAATCATAATTAAAGAGGTGTTTACACTTTAAAACTACGTTAAGTTCCAAACTCATGAAGAAAACTTGCCATTTGAACCCTCCCCCAGTTTTGTTTGATTATTGTCATCTTATGTTTCACGTAGCAATGCCAATTTTATAGCAATTTGTTAGCATCATGATCATCATCATCTGCATTAATTTTCCCGCTTTGGATATTTGAACGTGCAGATAGTAGTATTATTAGAAGCATTCAAAACAACAAAAACATTTCATTTTCTCCCTCCAGTGTGTGTGTGTGTGTGTCTACAAAAGGTAATTTTAGGTAAAAGAATTATAATACAATTTGTAATAATAATATAAGTGAAACTCTTCGCTCCCTCTAGCGCCGAACAATGAACTGGACTGGTTGCCCTTGGAAACTGATCCTTCGCCAAAATCGACATGGACCCATACAATTAATTACTTTTTTTTATATTATATTTAGTCAAAACATGTATCACATACTTTATAACGAAAATAAAAACTAATTTCGACTTGAAATCTGCATCTACAAAAAAAAAACGAGAATAAAAAAACCCAATGAAAAATATAAAGAAAAAAACCCTTTTCTTTTCCCGCGAAAACACACGTTATATTTGTTTACCTCGATCAGCTGATTTTTACAGCTGTCAATCATACGCCTTCCTCTTAAGATGACGCACAAGCTCCTCCCACAATCGGCCATTAAGTCTATAAACTCTTTAATTCGTCGATCTTTGCTTTTTTTATATAAAAAAAGACCTACAAAATACACACACACACGCATGAACATACAAATCATCGTTGAATTATACTTTAAAAAAAAAATTAATACCAATCTGTGTATGATTACAATTTACAAGAATACGAGCGAGAAGATATGGGTGGTGGCCAAGTGACGTCACCGAGGGTCGAAAAGGTGGAGCCCATAAGTAAAAGATCACGTGTCGATGATGTCATATTTTTTTTTGCGGCACCGCCCCTCCCTTTGAGAAAGAGAAGGTGGATTATTAATGATAGAATAGATAGAGGGAGAGATTGAGTCGGCCATTTTTCGTATCTTTCTCTCTTTCTAAAAAAGCTCATTTGACTTTTTTTTTTAAGGTGAAGAGAGATAGATAGAAAGAGAATCAGAAGTGGTTTCATTTTAGTTTGAAAAACGACTAGTTTTTAGTTTTTTTTTGTTGTTGTAATTTCGGATTCGAAGATGTCGTCTCCAAGTGCGGGAAAGAGAAGAATGGATACGGATGTGATTAGACTGTATCCTTGTTGGTCCTTTTTTTTAACAAAAAAAAACAAAAAAAAAAACACAAATTACAATTAATTAATTCTTATTATTCTGTAAAATACTAACACTATATTTTTTTTCATTTAATTTAATTTCTCGCATGTAATGTAATATATATTGACAGTAGATTTCTTTTATTTTAAATGAATATTTTTTGCAATTTTCTAACATTGTTTTGTCGTTTACTGTCCAACCTGTCTTTGAGAGAAACTGTCGACAGCTGACTGAAGAAATGTCCTTTGTTTTTGTTTTTTTAAACCCCTTCCACCCCCCTCTCTCTCTCCTCCCCTTGTATTTCTAAAACGTTGCTTAAAATTAAAGTTAAAACTTAAAAAAAAAAAGACAAAACTTTGACAATTGAGCGGATTTTCTATGAAAACATTTTCAATTTTTAAGCTTTTTTGCTTTTGTCTTTTAAAGGTAACGTTTTAAGAGAATAATTGTGGTTTACAAAGTCGTTTATTTCACAATAGTTTTTTAAAAGTTCTTCTGTTTAACAAGAAGAACAAATTTCGACCTTTAAAACTACATTTTTAAATCTCGATTATTGCATACAAATTTGCATATTATGCTAATTTTAAATACGAAACTTAAAAGAGGCAACATTGAGAGAGTTTGCTCTGAAATCGCATTAAAAATAAAAGTAATAAACGACTTGTTTGGCCTTTTTTTTCTGTCTATGTTTCTATTTTTGATTATAATGAATAGTTTAAAAATATATCAAGAAAAAATCAGCTGATTTTGAAACAATATTTTTAACAAAAAACACTTCTTTTAAGTCTTGACCCTCACCCCCCCCCTCCACCTTAAACACGAATTACATTTAACAGTCAATTTAATCAACGTTTAAGTCGAAAATATTCGACTTAAAGCTAATTAGCATTATGCTAATTAGCTTTATAATTGTGAACAGCCAAAAAAAAAATAGAAAATCAGCTAATTTTGTTGTAAATTACAATTACAAATAGAAATACGATGAGAACCCCAAAATATCTGTAGTTTCTTTAAATTTTAACTATGAAATTTAACTGCAAAGTTCTAATGATGTGTTTTTTTTCTGGTGAAAATCAATTGTAAACTTAAATTGCTGTCTTAACTGTAATTAACACAGCATCGAGAGTAAACACGAAGTAACAATTTTGGGAGGACTGAACGAATTCTGTGTGAAATTCTACGGTCCAAGAGGCAGTGAGTCTCAAAAGCTAAACAAACTTCGAAACTTAAATCTCGTCTGTTAACGAAATTGTTTTTTTTTTCTTCTTTAGCTCCTTATGAAGGAGGAATATGGAAGGTCAGAGTTCATTTACCGGAACATTATCCGTTCAAATCACCGTCCATCGGTATATTTCGTAACAAACTAAATAATTTCTAAAGCTTTTTTTACTTTCAACTTTTATCTTTTTTATTTCTTAGGTTTCATGAACAGAATTTACCATCCTAACATCGACGAAGCGTAAGTTTGAAGCGAAAACATTTCTTATTGTGTGGGGAAAGATATTGACGTTTGTTTCTCGATTTTAGATCCGGAACAGTTTGCTTGGATGTTATAAATCAAGCGTGGACGGCACTCTACGGTTCTCAATACATTTTAAATTCCGTTTACTTTTTTTAGTTTAAACTTTGGTTAAAAATTGCAAGTTCTAAATCGAGACTCGACTCGAGTGAAGTTTTCAAAGTTTGGAAAAACGCAAAAAACTTCTTTTGAAGTTGTCGAAAGATGTTTTCGGCTTTTCTAGAATATGGAAAAGCCAAAAACGCCTCTCGAAGTCTTGTGGTTGCCTTACAAACTTTGATTCTAGTTATACTTTTCTTCCCTTGGCATTCTAAAGATTCATTTCAGCCCACTTGTTTATATCTGGTTTTAATCTGGTTTTCCATAATATCTTTTCTATTCATTACCGAAAGACTTATCGAACATCTTCGAGTCGTTTCTGCCTCAGCTGTTGACGTATCCTAACCCGATTGATCCATTAAATGGAGACGCGGCTGCAATGTATCTCCATAAACCAGACGAGTACAAGAAGAAAGTACAAGGTAAAAGGCGGTAGCCACAGTAGAATCCTAGAGGAGAGAGAAGAAAGATTCTTGCCTTTTCTTAGTCGTAAAACATGTCATTAAAACGGTATTCTCGTTTGTTCAGAATACGTGAAGAACTACGCGACGGAAGAGGCCCTCAGAGTTCAAGAAGAGGAACAGGATTCAAGCAGTGAATCTTCAATGTCCGATTTCTCCGAGGACGAAGCTCGCGATATGGAGTTATAACGTGGCCGACTTCGCGAGAAAAAAACAAAAATGGGTTTCTTCTTCTTGAATAATCTCTCGAGAGTCTGAGAAAGAAAGAAGAATGAATTAATTAATATTATAAACATAGATTGTATGTGTAAGAGAGTGAGTGAAAGGAAGAGTTAGAAATCGAGGCTTCGGTCACCTGCGAAACACACACACAAAACAAAACTATTTACTGTTTCTTCGAAATAGTTGTTGGCAACTTTTTTGTAATGCCGACCTTTTTGTTTGGAGCGACCGATGACGAGATGAATACGTGATCCACACTTATTAAGAATTGTTTAAAAAGGGGGGGGGGGGGGGAATTGATTCGACACATCCGATTTGGATTTTTCAATGAGTTAAAACTTGATGGTGTCGACGTTAAAAAGAAGGGGGGGGGGGACCGTTATTTGTTTGTATGTTTTACAAGAAATGGGGAAAAAAAGCTGCTTTAATGGAACAGTTTCCAGTTTTCTTTCGTTTTGTTTTTATCTTAAAATTCGTTTTTAATATTATAGAGAGAGAGAGAGAGGAAAAATAAAATATTTTCAGTCTCCTTCCTTCCGTTTCTCCCCCCACCAAGTTGTTTTTCTTTTAAAATTCAAAAATTCTTTGTTTTTAATTTCATTAAAATAAATGTTGACGAAAAAATTTCGATTCTCTTTTGAATGTTTTTTTTTTTGAACGAAACATCAAAATTGTTTTTCTTTATGTTTTTCATTTTTTAAAAAAAATTACGTTTTGAAATAAGTTTCTTCGTATAAATTATTGATATTTTTGAACGAAAGATTATATTGAAGAAGAAAAAAAAGAAGTATAATTATGGGTTCTTTTTTTTCAGATTTTCTTTGTTAAAAAAACTTAGAAAATGATATGAAATTAAAGAGGAGAGTGAAAAATTATGTTGATTTAAAATTGGTGTTGGAAGTTTAAACAAAAAATATGTAGTTTTACAAATGAAAAAAAATTGATCTTTTTCTTGGTCGTCTTCTTAAAATTTACATTATTTCGTTATCATTTATTTTATTATTTTGTCCTCATAACTTGTCTCTCCCTCCATTCTTATTTTTTTGTAAATACATAACCTAAAATCACTTTAATTTAAATATTAATTCCAATTTTTTTGTTAATTAAAAATTTGTCAATAAACACTTTTGTCTTTTATCAACAGTTAATGGTATTTTTTATTGATTGATCTGCGTTTCAGATGAGCTGCACTTTAAAGAGAAACCCAAAGGTGATAGAAACTAGAACGGTAGCTAAAATAGTATTTTCATGTTGATATACTTCAAAATAAACTTTTTTAGGAACAGAAATTTCAAAGATATGTCTGCTAAGCTTTGGTAAACCTTAATGTTGGATCACTTTCAAACTGACAAAAAAACTGATAAATATCTACATGGAAATAGTCTTACGTGATTCACCTAAGGTTCTAGTTTCCAGGGAGACTAATCGCTGCTACCTAGGAGAACCCTGACCCTGAACCCTACTCTCAGAGAACGTTTCTTCCGATGAAATTTCCTACTAGGGAAGTCGCTGTAATGCCTGATCCACACCAAACTGCCAAAACAAAAACAAAGCAGAAATTCAAGTGTTTCGAGACAAATTGGTAACAATTCTAAAACATTTCTGCTACTTTTGTGCTTTGTTTTGTCTGCAATTTTAGAAACTATTCTATGTCCTGTTTTAAGTCGGTAAACATTAAAAGGTTTGTGTTTTGTCTCGGTACTACGCAACGTTTTGTCAACTGTTGTCTGTGCAGTGTGTGGATAGTTAGTATTAAAACAACAACAGTACAGTTGCGTAGTTTACATAGGACAGCTATAGAAACAAGAACAAAAACCAATTTGTTGTGTTGTGTCACAAATATTTGTTGTGGTTTTGTCTTGAGTACTGCTGACAGTTGTTTCAGGTTTTTGTTTTGTTTTTAAAATACTTTTTTTTAGCGTTTTTTTGTCTCGAACTCATGTTGCACTTTTGTCAGCATCATGTGGAGCCACCTTAACTTCTCTTTTGAATTCCTTTCTTTACTTTACCTGAACACCGTTGACACAAAATGAAAAGCTGATTTTCCACGAAACCTCGAACCTTTTTGTTAAATGACTAAAGTATGATTGTACTTTACTTTGCAAATTGTGGGTATACAGGTGTGTGACAAGTGTAGACGGATACAAATCTACTTTGCACTTTTCTTTTATTTATATAAATATAAATATGATTTTTTTTTAAAAAATCTATTTTTAAGTATTTTAAGTTTAAAAGTAAAAGTTAAGAAAACCAATGAACTACCAGATTATAGGATTATTTTTTGTCAATTTTTAAAAATTACTGTTAAACTTTTTATATATTCCACTTAAATTTGAAAAGGATAACAGAATATTTTTTTTGATGAATTTCATTTAAAAATCTGCTGTATATTTGTAAAAATAATCAGATTCTTTGATTTCTAGTTTTTGTTAGCATTCCCAATTTTCCGAGGCCCTCAATTTGCCTCAAACATTTACATTACTAATTTATTAACAGAGGGAGCCTGAGGACCTTCAAAAACAACTAGGATCCACACACATTGCAAATTAATATTGTTTTGCAGCACCATATTTGTTACATTACAACAAAAATGATATAGTTGTCGCAAGGGTTAAATTGTGAGTGGTCATTTCCGGTTGTAGTTAAGATGTAGTTGTAGTTTTCGAACTCTTGATTATTCTCTTTTTTTCAGCAGAAAAAAAATGAAAAGAAATTAGAAAGTGTTTTAGAAACTAGAAGGGTATATATATCTCGATTACTTAAGGGTATTTTCATGTTTGAAATCTTTCAGAATAAACTTTTTATAGTTCTGAAATAAATCACTACACCTTTCACTAGTTTCTAAAACGCATTCAAGTCATAGTTTTGACAGGGGTTTACTCCCCGGGGGCGTAACTTTTTTTTTACCGTTCTCAACATATGGCCACCGTGACCAGTTTTGACCACAGTAAGCCCACTTTTGACCACGGTTGGCTGGAAGTGGGCCCGGGGTTGCCGACCACCCTGCCGACCGACCAGGATCGGTCGACGCTTTTTCGACCGCAAACAACTTTTACTTGATTTCGCACCTAAAAGAAATAATAATTACAGTTCGAGCAGCGTTTACACTTTATATAAATCACCTCCTATAAAAATGGACACAAAATGAAATTTATAATAATTTTGTTTCATATAAAAACGACAAAATAATTATAATAAAAAGGTATGTTTATATTTATTGATTCATCTTTTCATCATTGATTTATAATAAATATTCATCTCTCCTCCTTCTATTGTGTTAATGCGACCCATACCCTCTAAACACCCCCCTTTATTTTATTTACACCCACCTTTTTTTATTATTTCTGCCTAACCTGCCCTCCCCCCCCCCCCCTTTTTCAAACACAAAAACACAACACTAATTTTAACTTAAATTACAAATCAATACACATCCAATCTGAACACGCAACAATCTCATTATGTACAGGTCACGCCCACTCCAACCTGTAAACCACGCCCACTCGTTCACTCAACACCTTACACCACATGATCCAAACCAGACCAATGAGACGTCAAAGTTGGTCTTCATGTGTGACGTAACAAAACCGAAATTACATTTGCTATTCTAATTGTGACAATTAAAATAAAACAAATGTCTTTTTTTTTTCTCTCCTTTTCATAAGAATAAAATTGATTTCTCTTTCTAAATTCTGCTCGTTTTTTTTTGGTCGTTTTCTTCCTTTTTTTCAGACAGCAAAATAGGTGAAAAAACGGCTAAGAAGAAGAAGAGGACAAAAATAATGAAATAATAATAAAAAAAAAGTAGAAGAAAAAGGTTGAGATTTTTGAGAAGAGAAGGTTGAAAGTTGTAGAGATATGTCTATTGGATGAACTGAATTCTCATGGTGCTAGATGACAATTGAAATTCAATCTACGCAACCACAAGAAACCAGTGGATCCAGATGGACACACATTTTTAAGCCTAGAAAAATATATAAAAACAAGAGATAAAAAGAAAAAAAAAACATTTTGATTCAGACAACAGATTCAACAACGTCAAAGAAAACCAAACAAGACAAAACTTAAAAAAAGACCTGTCATTAAAACGAAGAGATCACCTATAATGAATTAATTAAAATAAAAGACTAAAAATTAAACCCAATTCGTTCATTTCATTCGCTGGTGTCTTTCTCTCTCTCTGTGTCCACCACAATAGAAACAAACAAAGCGAAGTTCACACGTCAAAAAAAAACCTCGTTTATATTTCTCTAAACATCAAAAGCAATCTTTTTTTATTTTTACTCTTCTTGTGTCCCAAACATCGCAGGTTGCCATGACAACGACAGCTAACACTTAGCGTCACTTCCGCTTCACGAACGTCATTCAATGACGTCATTCCGGTGAGACGTAAATGGACAGGCAAGTGGGGGCCGCATGGTTAAAAGTTAATATTGGGTCTACTTCCTCCATCATTTCCGTTATGAACGGAAGTTCATGGAGGGACGGTGTTTAATTAAAAAAAAAACAGCCTAGGGTTGAAACGAAAAGGTGGTGCATTATTCGCTTCTTGTGAACATTTTCTGTAAAAAAAAACTCGTTTATATTTCTCTGAACATCAAAAGCAATCTTTTTTTTTACTCTTCTTGTGTCCCAAACATCGCAGGTTACCATGACAACGACAGCTAATACTTAGCGTCACTTTCGCTTTACGAACGTCATTCAATGACGTCGTTTCGGTGAGACATAAATGGACAGGCAAGTGGGGGTCGCACGGTTAAAAATTATCATTGGGAATTTGAGTCTACTTTCTCCATCATTTCCGTTATGGACGGAAATTCATGGAGGGACGGTGTTTAATGAAAAAAACAGCCTAGGGTTGAAACGAAAAGGTGGTGCATATTCGCTTTTTGTGAACATTTTCTGTAAAAATGTCTTCGGAATGTGATGTAGGTGCAAGCGAGATTGGTGGAAATGAGTTTATTTGTTCGATTGCCGGCTGTCTTAAATCGTTTCGACGCCGCGATCGCCTGAGAAATCACGTGGCGGCATGTCACGATGGAAAGGTAGCTAGTATTTTGGCGCCAATTTTTAATAATACGAACACGTGGTCACACATTCGTTTTCACAATAGAACCCGTTTTGCTGCACTCACGACGGATGCGACAAGAGTTACAGCAGTCCAGGAGGATTAAAAAGGCATGTTAACAACGTACATTCAGAAAAGAAGAATTCGGCACTCAAAATTCGGTATTTATTGGTTCGTTTTTTTAAACATCATAGTACTTTAATCGTTGTTTTTGTGGTTTATTTCTGTTTGTTAGTTGTACCGTCGAGAACTGTGATGCAACCTTTACTTGTAAAGATAATCTGAAGAAACACTTGAAACGGATTCACGAAGGACGACAATTGAAGGTTTTGAGTATTCTTTCGATTAGTAGCCGCTTAGCCACTAACCTCCAATCTAAGGCCGTGGAATTGTTATTTAGGTTGCGCCAAAGGCGCGAAGTAAGACAAAAAAGCTGTATTATCTTCTGCATAGAGGCTAAGCGGCTGCTAATCGAATGAGGTTTTCTTAATCTCCGTTGTCGTTCTACACTAAGATTATATGTTTTCTTTCGATGCTTTTAGTGTTCTCACTGTGCGAAAGCCTTCATCAAACGACAGCAGCTGAAGATACACGAATTTCAACACACAGGAGTCAAACCTTTTATGTACAAATGTCTATTCAATCGTTGTAATTGAGTTGATTCTATCTGGTTGCAATTATTTCTCGGCTCTAGATGTTCATTCGAAGGTTGCGAAAAGGATTTCTTGCTGCCGTCCAAACTAAAAGTACATATGAAAGTACACAATGGTAAAACCGTAAATAAGATACTTGAGTTTTTAACTCATATTTTTCATGCAAACTTTTTACAGGAATCACATTGAGATATGATATCTTTCAAAATAAATTTTTTATGGAAGTTTGAAAGTATGAAAATAATTTTCATGAAATATTAATACGGAAAAAGACGTGTCAAGATGTTTTATGAACAGCTGATTTTAGAAACTAGAACGGTAGCTCAATCGCTTAATAGTATTTTCATTTTTGGTATATTGTTCATAAAAGGTTTACTTTTGAAAACATTTGCTTAAAGTTGGGTCATTTTCAAACTGCCATAAAATGCTTAATTTAAATGATATCAACAGCTGATTACCCCGAAAGTAATTTAGCTGCCCTTTTCGTTTCTAGAACACTTTCGAGGTACATTTGAAAGTTTGAGACTAGAAAGATAAAGATCTTATGCAAGAAAATAGAAGATTTAACGGAAGATAACAGATTTGATTAAAAATAAACTACTACAGTTTCAAATCATTTTTTCAAACCTGCCTTTAAAAATTTATTTTAAACATCTTTTTTTTTTTTGCTTCTTTTACGTTTCTAATTTGAAGTAAATTTTGAATTTTTTTTAAAATTGCTTCAAAAACACGTTTTCATCACTTTAAATGTTTTTTTGCTCGTAAAAGGTTACAAGTGTAGTTCAGACGGATGTGACTTGTCGTTTGCAACTTGGTCGCTTCAACAGAAACACATGAAACAGAATCATGTTGTTGGTAACTACGAAATCTAAAAAATATCTGTTTGCTTTTAACTTATTTTGACGTGTCTTGTTCTCGAGATCACAAATGTTCGATTTGCAACAAATCATTTGCTAACAAGAAAAATCTTCGTAACCACTTGCCGATGCACAACGATAAGAGAGAGATATTCAACTGTCCGAAGGAAGGTTGCAGTAGTTTTTATCACTACGAAATGAATCTAAAACAACACATCAGGGCTAAACACGAGGGGAAGAAGTTTGAATGTTCGTATGAAGGTTGTAATATGCAATTCAAACACAAAGTAAGTAAAACTTCTACAAAAAGAATCTCTACGTTGGTTTGTTTTAACGGAAAATAAACGTTTGTCTTTTGCAGTGTACATTGGCTAAACATTTAAAAGTTCACGATCCTTTGAATTCTTTGGACGATAAGGTGCGGGTTTTTTTTAAGAAGAATTTAAAAATTTCAAATGTTTTTCTAAACATTCATTAGCTTTCTATACTTATAAGAACATCAATAGAATTCATAGATACATTTAAAAGGAAGCTTTTTGTTGCAGTTTCTAATGAATATGACGTTTTTGATAACTATTTGGCCAAAAAAAAAATGAAAATGAACAATTTAAAATTGCTCTAAAAATTTTATCATTTGAAAACATCGTAAAAGCGATTTCTTGACTCTTTCTAGTTTACAATTATTGTCTATTGAACAGCTATTTAGCCACAGTTGTTTCATGAAATACTTTTGTTGAAACTAGTCAATAAATATTCTAAGATTTTGTTTTTCCTTTTTTGTGTAGCCGAAGCCAAGGAGAAAGTGCCTTAAGCGAAGAAGTACAGCGGCTAAGTTATCACGATACAAAGCAACGAGAGAGGAAGAAATTGCAGTAATGTATCCCGAAAAGTGTCTACCGGAAGAAAAGGTACCAGCGGTGGTTGTGATGAGTTCCGATCCAGATCTCGCGACTGAACCGGAGCAATACAATGGAGTAGAGTCTGAAGACGTCAAGTCAAAAGCAAACGATAATGATGGTAATGTCATTAAAAATGACGAAAATTTGAAAAACTTAGCAAACGACAATAATGTAAACGAAATTCAGAGTTTTGTTTGCAAAGTCGCATCATAAAACCTGTATAAAACAAGGGTTAAATTAAGAAAATATTTATTGAAAACGAAATTATACACGAAATTATTGATATGATTAAAAGTTTCTAAATTGACAAAAGATAATAATAATTATTGTATTAACATTCATTTCTCAGTCGTGGTAGTTTTCTCTTCTTTTTCTTGCATATTCTTCATTTCATCCAATTTCTTTCTACTCATCTGCAAAGTGAATTTTAACGAATGACCCTCTTCTCCGTGTCTGCGTTTTTGAAGAGCCTGACCACCAACTTCGGCAGCCGCCTTTTCCATTTCTGAGTATATGTGATCCTGGTGAAACAAAATGTTCAGTTATTAAGTTCAATTTGCATTACAGAATCTTTTCTGAGATCAATCGATTTGCAGCCGAGTAATCAATTCTCGGCGTGCGTGTAATGGTTTTAATTTGTGATCGTACCAGATTATGGACTGTGGTCCTGTCTGCATTAATCGTAACTCTGATGACGACACCTTTACTTAACCATCTTCGTATCGTCTTCGTTCTAGTCTTCATGTCGTGTTCCGTTATCTTCCCACCGACGATGAGCATCTTTTCTCCTTTGCTCAGGTTCATCTCGCCGCCGTTTTTCTCCAACTTGGCCTTCAGCCTCTCTTTGTGAAGTTCGACACTGGTAAGTAACTTGTAGACATCGTATCGAAATCTCTTTGTCCTCGAAGGATCTTCGATCTGAACTAATTTCAAATCTTTCTGTTTAGCCATCGTCTGAGCCTCTTCGAACGTCATCATTCCAATGCGATTGTTGGTGTGACTTAGTACGAGTATCTGAGGTTTCGACGAGGCCTCCTCGTCTCCATCTTTCCCTTTGGGATGTTGTTTGATGTACTCGTCTTTGCTCTCTTTTGACAGTGTGCAGCTCAGAACCAAAGTATTTATTTGCGATTTTAGCAAACTTTTCGCGGCCAGCAAACGAACGCTAAATGGACAAACCGTGGTTCTCAACAACGGCAACATTGTTTTGCATGTGAAGAACACAAACATTCATCTAGTGAACTGGTCAGCTCGTGAACTTTGCGTCTCTCCACTCAACGAACATGAGAGATTTCTACAAAGAACGAAATGTTAACAATGATTAACGAAGACTTCGAAACAGTAAGTTGAATACTGTTTTTTTTTTTATAAATTTTTCGAAAATAATTAGAAATTTACATAATGTAAACTTCAAAAATGAAAAACATCGTCTGCTTAAAGTTGACTCATTTTCAAAGTTTCAAACCGACATAAATAGCTTATTTTGAAAGATAAGGCCCATGAAACACCCTTAAGTGACTGAGGTACCCTTCTAGTTTCGAAAACACTATCAATTTTCCCTTATTTTTTTAATACCGAAAGACGGAATAATCAGAGTTCGAGGGGGTTTACACTTTAAAACCCTCAAGTTATTTTTCTAGTTTCTGAAATGTTACTTCTGAAACGTATTTCTTTCTTTCATTTACGGATTCGCATATTTGCAATAAGCTGCTTAGAAACCAGCTCAATCGACCTTTATTTCAGAGGTCTCTTTTTATATTTTTCTTCCGAAAAATTCAGAATCAAACAAAAACACCTAAATACCGTAGAAATTCCAGTCAGATAAATAACAAACCGCAGCTATATTATTAAGAGTACTCAAAGCACATGGTTACTTTATGACGTCAGAGCCACGCAGAGGCTCATTTGGCCGCATGGTTAAAAGTTATCATTTGGTCTACTTCCTTCATCATTTCCGTTATGAACGGAAGTTCATGGCGGGACGGTGTTTAATGAAAAAAACAGCCTAGGGTTGAAACGAAAAGGTGGTGCATACGTTAATATATATATAATTTTTTTATCGTCACTAGCGCCGTTAGCGTTGATAACGTGAAACTTATCACTATTGTTTGTCGTGCCATCTATCGGACAATGTTTCGTTAGTTTACGATTATTTAATGAAGCGCCATTTTTTCCTTTTTCAGGGAATTTTCGTTAAAAATTTCGTTATTTTTCTAGATTATTCACATAAGTTTAGTGAAAACAATGTCCCTTTATGATGGATTAGGTTTAGGAATCGAAAAGGATAAAGCAGATCGTGGAGATATCTGTAAGTTGTGTTTTTAAGGCGACTTTTCGTCGCTGAAATTGACATCGTAGTCGGTATCAGATCAGATTCTGGTCAAAAACAGTCATTTTCTATTGTTTATCTGATTTCTTTCTGTCATCTTCTATTGTAGCTGGTTGGTCGTCTGGTATTAAGTTGCTGCAGTCTCAATTGCAGCTGAAAAAAGCGGTTTTAACTCAGAATAAAGTAGGTTTTGTCCCATTATCTCGTTATTATTAGATATAAAAATGAAGCTTTCTCGTCATTTTTTGTTTAGCGAGAACCGTTTAAGAAGGGAGCTTTGTTGTTACCTCCTGTAATCGATCAAAAGGTCAGAAAAGATGAACAGAAGGAACTATCTCCGCCACCACCGGCTCCGATCGTCACACAAATCAGAGTATCAAACGATACGAAACGAAGGTGTAACGATTACTAACAAGAGTTTCGATTTTTACTTTACTAAGGAAAGTCCCGTTTCGAATGTTCAATCGAATCCGTTCCTTCCGGTGGATCCCGAATGGGTCGTAAAAGACGAATACGATCCAATGTTTCCTAACGATTACGAGAAGATCATCAAAGAGCAACGAGAGAAGAAGGAGAAGGAACGAGAAGAGGAAAGGAGAAAAGACTACGAAGAACGGTTTGATATTGTTTTTTGCGTTTCATTTTTTGTATATTGTAAGATTGTGATCACAATGATATGGATCGAAATGCAGGCGAAGGCGGAATACTGATCGACATCGAGACAGAGAGGATCCGGACCGAGAACGGAGGAGGACGGACGACGACGACGAATACGATGGAAGAACGAAACGTCCTTGTGAGTTCTCGAATACGATTCGATCGATCGTACTTTTTGTTTTGTATCTTTCTGTTGAAATCTGAAATTTGAAAATTATCAACATGTAAATTCTTTGAAGTAATTTTTACATTTCTAGTTTTTAAAACGCTAGCAATTTTTTTTCGTATTTCTTCTTTCATTTGCATATTTTGCAATAGCTGATTATGAAATGTCGCTTTTGTTTTGTTAGCACGGAGAGATTCAGCAGCAAGAGACGGTTCACAACCAGGTTCCGACTCGCGTTCTTCTTTAAGAAGAACACTCGAATGTTTTGTTGTCGCGAATTACAATAGATTTCTCATCGAGTTCCTTACTTTGAGCAGTTGGTGGGGCTGCGATCGCTCCGCCTCCTTCACTTTTGGGAGACGAAGATCGTAAAGAGGCCGGTCCCGGTGGAAACTCTGGCTTTTCTGGTGGAATGGGGTAAAATGTTTTCGCCATCCGAGGACGACCATGTGTGTGTCTCATATGAATATTTTTTTCTTACGTTAAGACGAGGTGGAAGTGTTGCAATGAAGATCATGGCTAAATACGGTTTCAAAGAAGGACAGGGCTTGGGAAGACAGGAACAGGGAATGAGTAAAGCGCTTCAGGTTGAAAAGACGAGCAAACGTGGTGGAAAAATCATTCACGAGAAGGATATTCCTAAAGGTTTCAGTTACGATGCTCATTGGTTTGAATCGTTTTAACGAGTTGGTTTTTTGATATAGAGCCACCCGTTTCGACCTTGTTTTCTACGCCGGCGCCACCTCCTCCAAACTTTTCTCAGATATTAACTCCACCACAAATGCAACCAGAATCCATAACGGAAGTGATGAAAAATCCATCTAAAGTGGTTCTACTCAGGGTACGTTGGCGTTAGTTCCGATTGAAGGATGGGTCGCCTGTGGTTTGAGATAATTTCTTCTTAGCCGCCTGATATATTGGTTCTTTTTACAGTTACTTTCTTGAATTATCTTATTTAACGTTTTTTAAAATAAGTCAAACTGTTTTAACTAAAAAATTTGCAGTTATAGTTACAATTACTTTTCAAGGTAATTTAGTCTACAGTTAACTTTCAGGTGTTTTAGACCAGTGCAAAACTTCTGAATGGCTTATAAACGAATAAAATCGCTTTTTTGTCTTAAGAATATGGTTGGACCAGGAGAAGTGGATGAAGATTTGGAACCGGAAGTGAAAGAAGAATGTACCAAATATGGCGAAGTACACAAATGTGTCATATTTGAAGTGAGTAAAAGATTGTTTTTTTTTAAATATAATCACATCGTGAGTTAAAATAAAAACGTGTTCTTAGATTCCGACAAATAGCGACGACGAAGCCGTACGAATTTTTGTTGAATTCAAACGGATGGAATCTGCAATCAAGGGTAAGAGTGCCTGGTTAAAAAAAAAGCTAAGCCGTTTGGGTTCAATTCTGTTTTTTGTTTTTTATAGCTGTTGTGGACTTAAATGGACGTTACTTTGGAGGACGTATCGTTAAGGGTGGCTTTTATAATTTGGATAAATTCAGAAGATTCGAACTGGGAGACTAAATTTTATTTCGGTTGCGTTAAAGGTATTTTGAATTATTTGGACATTTTTATCGATCAGTGAGCTGTAACTTCGCAATTTGTCAAAATTCAGCATCGAAATTGATTTCAAAGTTGTTTTTTTCTGCATTGCTTCACACTTGTTGTAATTACGAATCGGTTTTTTTGTAGTATTTGCATTGAAGATGTATGATGTGGAGATCTGCATGTGAAAAGTGTAAAGTGATCTAATGACCACTTCACTTCACTTCATTGTTAACTTTTCTAACTTGTAATAAGAGAGTCCAAAATGCATTTATATGCAATCAATAATTGCAAAACTTAAACGATAATACTGCGTTTATAGTTGGAATTTCACGTTGGCTTCTGCTCCGAATTGCAGTTCGAATAGTACCCATATCACTGAGGGAGCCAATGCCAAATGCCGACTATAAACGCGGCATAATTGTAGGTTTGTACTGGGTGACGCCAAAGATTAATATTATTAAGGCATCCTGTATACTTTCAGCTTTCAGTTATGTATTTACATTTAATTCTATAAAGTAGCTAATTACATACATTGCAATTCTATTTATATTTTTTTATTGTTTTGTATTTATATTGTTGTTTGGGTAAGTTTCTAAGTGCAGACGTTTCTCAATGTTGGTTATTCTGTCTTAAGAGGTGCGAAATGTGTAGAAACTTGAAAGTGTTTTAGAAAGTAGAAGGGTAGCTCAATCACTTAAGAGGTATTTTCATGTTAATATCTTTCAAAATAAACTTTTTTTATAGAATGAAAAATTAAAAAAAAAATATCGTCCACTTAAAGCTGAACCGTTTTCAAACTACCATAAAAAGTTTATTTTGAAAGATATCAACATGAAAATACTATTACTAGATTGAGTTACCCTTCTAGTTTCAAAACACTTTCTAGTTTCTTTTCATTTTGCTTCTGAAAGACAGAATTAATTACAGTTAGAAAATCAGCTGGTCATAAACCATTTTAAGTACTTTAATTAGGTAATGGCAGGAGCAATCCTTTTTATTTTGAATTTATGAAGCTTCTGAATGTATCTTAATTTAACCAAGGAATATATAGAGAGGAAGTGAACTAATATGGCGGTTTTACATATATGTTCCTTATGTTCTGTTTAACAACACGACCTCTAAAATTCGTTGTTGTTGTCATTCTGTTAGCTTATAATAATAAACTTGTGTACTTTCACGGAGCGTGGCCATATTGTGTCTTTTCACGTTAGTTTATATGTATGACGTTCATATTGGGTCCTTACTAGGTATACTGCGTAGAAATGCTTCGTAAGAAACATTGTTGATATCATAATTGATCATATGATGATTAATATGTATTGGCGCGCAAACAGACTATAGAGTAAGTAGACGACGGGATTGTGTTTCTGGTGTAGTTCGAGTTTGATGGGTTTTTCCGTTTGTTTTTAAGTGAATATATGGACAATCAAAGAACTTTAAAGTATTTGTTGTTGAAATTATCGTCATTAATTTCTAATGCTTCAGTTTTTAAGCAAGGTTCAAGTCATGTTTTTAGTTAAAAATGTTTTTTTGTTGTTGCGGGAAATGGACATTGCGTTGTTGGCGGCGGTGGTAAGTTTACACTTAAAGCCGTTTCTTTATTAATTTCTGACTTCACAATTGTATGGAACTGCATTATGAACGTTTATTATTGTTTTTTTTTATTAATCAACAATAATTTTGTTGTATTTTTGTTATTGAACGTACATCCCCCCTATTTAGCAGTAGACGTCAGGTTCGTAATGTGTACAATAGATGGCGCCATTGTTGAGGAGTAGTTTAAAAATTGTTTCTCATTAGACTGATATTTAAGACATTCGGGAAAGGGGAAAGGGGGGGGGGGGGGGGGGAAATTTGGTTTGTTTTTCTGCAACAGTATTGTCACAGGCATCTGTAGACAGTTTCAAAATTTCTTTGGTCCCGCCCATTTATCAGCGTCATCAATTTCTAATTGGTTTGTTACTTGATCTAATGTCACATATACCGCCCTTTTCAATTTTTAATTGGTTGATATTTGGTCTGACGTTCATAAAAGGGAGGAGCCAACAAAATTTTACTGCTGGGTACACTTGCCTGGCCCTGATGACTGCTTAGTGAGACGTAAGAGCTAAACTTATCGAAAGTTTTTGAGTTTAGCTTTCCCTCTGGCTAAACGTTCATTAAGAATGACTTTTAACTGTGAGAGATAGTTAAAGCTAGTGCTAACTTCACGAACATGAGAGTTTCATGTAAAAGTAGGTGAATGAGCGCACTTAGCATTAGCTTTAATTTACATAGTAGGCAGTAATTAAGAATACGACCTTGAGTTTCAATGTATAAGGTATTAGTGAGACTCGATTAGTTGACCTTCGACTTAAAAGTTCATAGAATCAACTGTTATTTTCATAATATTTTGTGTGTGTGTATTACAGACATTTAGAAATCGGGACGAACTTCAGTTGGCTCCGCCCTTTTTATGACGACCGGCAAGTTCTAATTGGTTTGTTGTGTGGTTCGACGTTGAAAAGGGTGGAGCATGTGACGTCAGACTACAAAACCAACCAATTAGAAGTTGCCTGTCTTCATGAAAAGGGGCGGAGCCAACTTGTGTTTGTCCCGATTACTAAATGCTTGCGTGAGTATTTGGTAATTGTCATTTTGTTTTGTTATTGTTGTAAATGAATAGTGATTTTTTGGAATTAATGCTAATAAAAGCGTTAATTACAAGCATTTTTATAGACAGGCATCTGTAAACAGCGTCAGAATTTCTTTGGCTCCGCCCCTTTTATGAGTGTCATCAATTTCTAATTGGTTTGTTACTGAATCTGATGTCACATGCCCCACCCTTTTTATTTCTAATTGGTTGATAATTGGTCTGACGCTCATAAAAGGGCGGAGCCAACGAAATTCTTAAGCTGTTTACAGATACCTGTTTTTTATAGTCAGCACTGCCCCCTAGTGTCCATCTTTTCAGTCGTATTTTTAAAATCTTGGAAGATTTTTATCAATTTTTCTACAATTTTTCCCATCTGTTTCATCATTTCTGAGTTTTTTTTTTAATTTTGTCACTTCATTCTTACTAAATTAATATAATAATAATAATAATAACAACACGTATTAATTGTAATAATAATAATCCAGACAATGAGTTGAACCCATAATTTTTAAATGGTTGCTGGGAGGATATATTTTGTTTCAAATGAGTGGAGCTGAGCTGTGATTAAAACACACACTCCCCACCCACCCCCAATGATGATTTCCCAATTATCATCCCAATTTCACCCACTTCTTCTCCCTCCATTTTCTATCCATTCTCGTTTCAGGCATAATTATCCCCTTTGTCATACAAAAAGGGGCTCAGTTTAATTGTCCAATGAAACAACCAACTATTAATTTTAACTCGAGAAAAGAAAATCTTTGCATAAAACCGTCATTTAAGGGGTTGTTGCAAATTGCAATAGTCTCTCTTCACCCTCCTTTTCTTCCAAACCAGAAACATGATCAGATGTTAACATTAGATCTTATTTGTAGAAGGTGAACAGCCCTTTATATAATGAAAGGGCCTTATTTTTTAAAAAAAAATCATAGGCTCAAATTCAAGAAGAAAACTTGACATTTGAACTTGTTGAACTCCACTAAACATAGGACATTTCAATATTGGATTATTGTAACCCTGTTTGGAGGGTATAGATTAAAGTTTCTAGTGCTAACATTTGTTCTTGAATTCGGGCCCTAATGTTTCACATCTAATTTAAGCATGATGATGATGATGATGATGATAAAAGAAAGAGTTGAGGTCAATGTGGGGAAGTTTCAAGATTGAAAGCAGCTCCTCCTTCCGTCACGCCTTCTCTAAGTCTTCACTCTTGACGTCTCATTCTTCTATTCTTGTAGTTTCAGTACATCGTTTGAGATAGAAATATTACGTTGAGAGAGACAGAAACTACGTGTTAAGATAGGTCAACTGTAGTCTTTATTCTTGGTGCTTTCAAAATTCATTTATGGGGAGGGGAGGGGGGTCATTCATTACTTCCATTTGTGGTTTTTTTAAAAGACAGCCCAAATGAAGTTAAGTGGTCACTTTTCTTATGTCTGCCGGTAACAATAATCTACTTGATAGCGACAGTTGTTTGCTCCACTTTTTGAAGTAAAAAAACAAAAAACAAAATGGAAATTTTTAAAATTGGTATATTTTGTTAACTCTCATGATTAATGGACTCATGAGTTCTCTGGACAATGCAACTTCGAAAATGTATTGCGCGGAAAACAGAAACGTTGAATGCAATACATTCCCAGTAAAGTTTGCAAGACAAGAATGTCTTCATTTCCTGCATGTAATGCACGATTCAAAAGTTAGGCCAATTCAGAGTAGGCGTGGTCAAGGTGTTTCTATAGAAACTCATGACGATGACACTTCGAAAATTCACTGTCAGTGAAACACGGTAGAACGACAGAGGAAGTGTTGAGTGCAATACATTTCCAGTGAAGTCTGTAAGACAAGAATGTCTTCGTTAACTATGTGCAGCCGTGTTAAACCAAATTACAGTAGAGAGTTGGCGTGGTCGAGGTGTTTCTATTGATGCTTAGGAAATGCAACTTCGGAAATTCATTGCAAATAAACCGGGAAATGCGGGAATAGAAATGTCAGATGCAATGTATTCTCAGTGAAGTCTACAAGACAATAATGTCTTCATTTCCTGCGTGCAATACACGATTTAAAATGTAGGCTAATTCAGAGCGGGTGTAGTTGAGATTTTTCAAACATCAACATCGAATTACAGTTAACAATAACCTAGTTTATCTAACTGCGATTAACTTTTTTTCTGCTTACTTTTAGCCAATTAAATAGATTAGAATTATATAAATTAGACCAATCTGATGTCGTTTTCTGTGGGATTTTGGTCTTGAACTAAACTGAAATATATCCAAAACGTTGAGATCACAACAACGTATAGGTATTAAAAGGCTATATATTACAAAATAGGATTCGAAAATGGCTGCCTTTGATGTAATTGTCCATTGCACGATATGTATGTCCATTTCGCGTATTGCATCTCAAGCCAATCTTATATGCATTTCGTGAAAATAAGATTTACATTTCGTGTAATCGACAATTACACCAAATGGATGCAACATATTATATGGCAGCCATTTTTTTTTTCATTTCTTGTTATAAATTACTGAAATTAGCATAATCTAAACAAAAAGATAATATGTAGTAAACAGTTTGTACACATGAGAGAGAGAGAGAGAGAGAGAGAGAGAGAGAAAAGAGAGGTTGAAATGTGCGCCAAGTGTCGAAGACAAGTGAATTTGATTGACAATTTATCATTTTTAGTTGGTAAAAAAAAAATTCTTCAGCCATTTCTTCTCAGAAGGAGAAGGAGGAGGAGGAGATTGGTTTAACAAAGTGGGAAGGAAAAATAACAATTTACAAAAAGAAAGTACTTTGTAAGCTTTTGACGAGGAGATAATGTGTTGTGTGAAAATAATTCAATGTCTCAACTATTAGTTTTGTAACATGTTTCACTTCTGAAGCATTTTTTACTCTCTCTCTCTCTCTCTCTCTCTCTCTCTCTCTTTTGTATATTATGAAAAAGTATGCAGATGTTTACTCATCTTCATTTGCATATTCTCTCACTACTTTAATTTGAATTTGAAATGTTCGGCCATTTTCTTTAGAATTTTTCTATCTTCCGCGTTATCTTATTATTAGGAGTTTTTCTTCTTCTTTTTGGTCTTTTTCTAACTTAGAAAATGAGAGAGAGAGAGAGAGACAGATAGCGAGAGAGAGAGAGAGAGAGAGACAGATAGCGAGAGAGAGAGAGAGAGAGACAGATAGCGAGAGAGAGAGAGAGAGAGACAGATAGCGAGAGAGAGAGAGAGAGAGAGAAAGAGTGAAAAAGAGAGAGAGTGAAAGAGAGAGAGAGAGAGAGAGAGAGAGAGAGAGAGAGAAAGAGAGACAGAGAGAGAGAGAGAGAAAGAGAGACAGAGAGAGGGAAAGAGATATATAAAGAGAGAGAGAGAGAGAGAGAGAAAGAAAGAAAGAAAGAAAGAAAGAAAGAAAGAAAGAGAGGCTCTTAATGAAAATTCCCTTCTGAGTATTTCTCTCTCTCTTTATATCTCTCTTTCCCTCTCTCTGTTTCGATTTTGCTTAAGACAAACGAGTCCCGCAAATTACCGAAACAGTTTAAAAATAAGTGATGATTGTTCCGGGTTTTTTTTTTCTTTTCTTACCAAAGTAATTCGTTCGGCTTTTAAATGTAATTTATTAACCGACTTAACTTTTCTCTCCTTTTTTTCCGAAGCGGGATATGTGTTTTAAAAGAAACAAAAGAAAAGTAAGACAAATTAAATTTCTATTTAAAAATGAGTTTAAAATAAGCTTAACTTTTACCAATTTATTAATTTTTCTTTTTTTCCGGCTTAGAAAATTTCAACTTAAAAGGTCTTTATTTAATTCTAGTTTTTTTAAAAAAAAAATAGATTAGATTTTGGAGGTTTAATTTCTGAAAATGTGTTTGGAATATTTTTAAGAAAAATGATGGTCTCAGTAGTTAATAAACACCTTGACTAATTACAACTTATTTATATTCAACTACCGAATTGGCCCTTTGAGTTATCATTATTAAATTACTGAAATTATTATACAAGAAACACATTTACTGAGTAAAGCTTGAAAAAGACTTTTTTTGGGGGGCACACGAACCACTTTTTTTTGCTCGAGTGGTCGAGTTCGACTACAAAATGTAGTTGGCGTGTGTCACTCATGTGAAAAGGTCAGACTTTTTTTATTTTTTAAAAAAAAAAGCCAACAGATTGTCAACCAAAGCCCAACCACCGGTCGTTGTTTTCGATTTCAAAAGCCACACAAAATTGCACTACTAACTTCATAGCAAAACCTTGTCTAAAAAACACGGAGTTACACCCCCCCCCCCCCAAAAAAAAAAAACAAATAAATAACCGATTACATGAACAGACATTTAGAAATCGGGTCGAACAGAAGTTGGCTCCGCCCTTTTTATGACGACCGGCAACTTCTAATTGGTTGGTTTTGTAGTCTGACGTCACATGCTCCGCCCTTTTCAACGTCGAACCACACAACAAACCAATTAGAAGTTGCCGTTCTTCATAAAAAGGGCGGAGCCAACTTCTGTTCGTCTCGATTTCTAATTTCTATCTCGTACAAACGATATTTTAACATAACATGTAAAGCTATCGTTATCTTCATGTAATTAATGTAGCATTGAAGAATATAGTGACGTCACAGCCGGCGCCTTGTACCCACAATGCAATGCTTGCTGCTAAACTATTCCGTATTGACGACGCATGCACTGCATTAATCGCATGAAGATAAAGAGAGAGCTTTAGTGAAAATTCGTTGCATTCGGTAACTTCGTTTGCTATTTCCTCGTAAATTACTCACATAATTAACAGGCAAGTAAATACAGGAACACGCAGACGTTTGCTCCGCCCCTTTTATGAGGACTGAAAACTTCTAATTGGTTTGTTATGTGGTCTGACGTCACATGCTTCGCCCTTTTCAATTTACAATTGGTTGTTATTTGGTCTGACGCTCTTAAAAGGGCGGAGTAAATGTCTGCGTGTCCCTGTCTTTACATGCCTGTGCATAATTAATAATTATCAATAAAATTGAATAAATATCAATTGATTGCGGATTCTAGCACGCCACCCGCATTCATTGTAGCCCACTTTAGACATCACCACAATGTGTAGTCTATTGTGTTTGTAAAAAAAACCTTAAGTTTGAAGTTAACATGACATTAAAGTTATGAGAGAAAAAAAATTACAATAAAAAGTCAAATTTGTCCTAAATTTTGTGACAGTTTTATTTGATGCCAAAAACATGATATTTTGAAATTGGTACTCATCTTGACAATTGTTTGGGATAGAAAGAGAGACAGACAGATAGATTAGATAGACAGATAGATAGATGGAGAGAAAAAGAAAGAGAGAGAAAATTGAATACAAAGTGTGGGTCGATTAATGGCACATACTCTAAAATGAAAGCCATACCTTTCTCTACCTGAATATTTTTTTTGTCTGTCATTTGAGTAGTTTGATGTAGTTTATTTGTATGGAGTGGGGGGGGGGAGGGGATAACATAAAGAAAGGAGGAGGAGGAGGAGGAAATTTGTTAACAATCACTCTTTTCAGAATGTATGTTTTTTTTGTTGAGGTGCTAAATATGATTATTTCTTGGTTTCTACTTTGTTACTTTTTTTCTTCTTCTTTTTCTTTGTAATCTTAAAGAAATCGATAAAAATTGGTTAAAATATTAAAAAAAAAGTTATAAAGAGAGAAAAAAAAAACTTCCTCGATTTCATATATTCGTAATTTCTTTTGTTTTTTATGTCAATTGTTACAAATCTAATTTGTGATAAAAAGTAAAGAGAGAGAGAGAGAGAGAGAGAGAGAGAGAGAGTGAAAGAGAGAGAGAGAGAGTGAAAGAGAGAGAGTGAAAGAGAGAGAGAGAGAGAGAGAGAGAGTGAAAAGAGAGAGAGAGAGAGAGAGAGAGAGAGAGAGAGAGAGAGAGAAAGAGAAAGAGAAAGATGGAACTTTTGTTTTTGAAGTTTCTTCTTTCTGTCACATTTTACATTAGAAATTCGAGAGACAGAAAGAGACATTGGAAATAATCAAAACTAATTTAATAACATTGATTTTACTTTTGTTTTCTTATATTATTTTTCAAGATATATTGTTTTCTTTTTGTGCTAAAAGGTTGTGAAGATATATATTGTTATTTGGTGGAGTGAATAGAGTGGGTTAAAAGGAAGTAAAATTTTGGATTTGAGTTTCAAAAATATATACATTAAGCCCCGTTTTCCCGATGATAGTTGCTGTCATGAGAGCAGCAACTATCGTGAGAACTATCATCGTGAAAACCAACATGATAGTCACTATCACACTGTTGCAATAGTAACTATCACAACTATCTCGTTTGACTAGATAGTTGAATAATACTGTCGCAATAGTAATAGTTGTTGTGTGACCGCCTCTTGTAGGGAAATATATCCACTTTATAGGGAAATTTGGCTTCTGATGGAGGGAGAGAGGGGCAACACTGTTGTTGACTCAATGATATCTATGAAGTTAGACGTCACACTGTCATGTGACAGACAACTATCACGTTACTTCAAGACAATGTAGACAGTGGCTATCGTGAGAGAGTGAACTATCGCAACTTTCATGACAGCTACTCTCACGATAGAACTATCGCCACCGTGTAAACGCGGTTTTAGAAAAAAATAATGCAAATTAGAATATCAATGTTGGGACATCTTTAAAATTTTCTATTCAACTTTCAAGTTTTATTAATCATAAAGTTTTTTATTAAATTATCTTTGAAATAATATAATTATTTTTTTTTTGTAACAAAAGTATTTAAATGTTGTGACATTTAACTTTTGTTTCACATTGTTGTTTAATCTTCAATGTTATTATTATTAAATTGAGTGTTTTTGTTGCACATTTGGGATTTATGTGCATATTCTACTTTTATCATCTTACATTAATATTATTTCATATCAAATACACATTTCTTTCGTGGATTTTTTGGTTGTTCAATTATAAGAGAAGGTGGGGGACGAATCCGAAATTTTCTCGAATCCGAGACCTAAAAGGTTCTCGAATCCTTCAGATAAGAATCATATATTATTCATTAAGAAGATACAAATAAATGAAATAATTGTATATACACTGTATATTATATATTAAGCCCCATCTATCTTTCTTAATCTCCTTGTTTCTTTACTTCCCTGGTAAGTAATGCTGTGCAAACAAGGACAAAAACACGTAAGCACATCGGAATTTATATAAATTTGAATAAATGAACTGTTTTTTTTTTTTCTTTCTCTCAAGGTCAACTATATGTTGCACTCTTCCCATCCAAAAGAACCCCATGATATTAAATTGGAGAGGGGGGAAAAGGTTGGAAAGTGTAGAGGGGCGGGAGAGAAATTTGGAGGGGGGAAAAGTGGGAGGGGGTGACTGAAATTGAAATGAAAGGAGTAAAAAAAAGGAACAAACGACGCGCATGCGCACACCAGAGAAAATGAAGCGCTCATTTTCTCATTCAAATATAAAAAAGGGGAGGAAATAATAGTAGCAAAACAGGAGATTTGTTACTTCACAATTGGTTCTTTGGGCCCCACAGATTGTGAAAGAGTTGCTTGGTAAGGGCACAAAAATCCGAGCCCTGATTATAACTTAGAAGATGATAATAATAATCTTAAATATAGTTATTGGGTCCTTTTTATTTAAAAAAAACTGCTTAAAACTACTTTCGGGAATTCCTTGAAGGCAGGCAATCACTGCAAGCTTATTTTACACCCCCCCCCCCCCCCCCCCCCCCATCCTAAAAAAAAAGATTTCGCCGAATTTTCTATTTCATTTATATTACAATACTTTAATGTGTAGAGAATTTTTATCGTTATCTGTCAGAGTAAATTGTACATTTTAATCGTTTAACTCTTAGGGGGATTTACTATTCTCTCCCCCCCCCCTCAAACACAACCTATAAGTTTGGTTCCAATTGAGTTGTAGTTGTGGGTTAATGGTGCATGAGATCTTCTAGCCTCTGTTGATCCTAATGAGAACCAAGGTTATGACCTTTTTCTCTCTCTCTCTCTCCTGTGATTACAACAACCTATATCTTGTTTCTATTGGCCCTAGGTTATAATTGTATTTCTAATCAAGATGTAACTTGGGGTTTGTGTGTACATTTGGTTGTTGTGTTTTAATCATTACTCATTAAGGAATGTTTCCACCATCGACTTTTTGAAGAAAAACCAAATATAATCTAGTTGTCGAATTTATTTTATTTATTTGGCTCAATGTTGGCCGATTTTGTTTTTTTCTAGCAAAAACTTGTTCTGAAGGCAGTTTTTTTTTTAATCTTTTTTTTGTTGTTGAGCTTTTTAACAATTATTTCATGACCTTTTATTTTTACAATGTTTGAAAATGATGAGAAGTCACGTTTGAAAATGACGAAGAATCACGTTTGAAAATGGCGAAAAACGACGTTTGAAAACAACGGAAAATGACGTTTGAAAATGACAAAAAGTCACGTTTAAAAACGACAAAAAAATCACGTTTGAAAACGACACAAAATCACGTTTGAAAATGACGAAAAATCACGTTTGAAAATGACGAAGAATCACGTTTGAAAATGACGAAAAATCACGTTTGAAAATGACAAAAAAAAACATGTTTGAAAATGACGAAAAATCACGTTTGAAAATGGCTAAAAGTCATGGGAAAAAGTTTTGCCTTAAAATTTATTAGGTAAATTATATTGTTGTAAATAATTTAGTATTTATGAAAAAAATGTTTAAAATAATCAATCGTGGAAAGGGGCCTTTAACCTTTTCATTTTCATATTGATATCTTTCGAAATGAACCCTTTTTTTAGACAAAAATTAAAAAAAAACATTGCTTAAAGTTTAGTCATTTTCAAACTTGACACATAAAAAGTTTATTTTAAAAGATATCAACATAAAAATACCCTGAAGTGATTGAAGCTACTCAATAGAACCAGCTTAAGGAAATATGTTTCTTTCTAGTTTTTATATCGATGAAGAGTGATGACGTATGAAAAAAAAAAACACACGTTAAAAACTGTTATTTTCTGTTGCTTATAACTGTGTTTAACTGAAAATTGGTTCGGTATTTGTTTTTCCCCTTCATTTTTGGGTCGATTGTTGTCTCTTTCAACATTAGATGATGGATTTTGTCCGTTTTTTTTTATCTCTTCAAAAATGAAAGAAGCTTTCGAATGACCACCATTGTGTCATGTTGAAAAACACCCCCCCTTTCCCCATATTCCCGGACAGGCTTACATCTATATTAAGCTACTTAAGCTACTTGAAGTAAATTCTTTCATCGAAGTGAGAGTTCAACTTATTGTCAATAATGGGTCAGATTGATGGTTGTTCAAACCAAACAACTTTATTATATATATATATATATATATATATATATATATATATATATATATATATATATATATTACTGTCAATCTGCGGAGTCAGTCAATCTGCAAAATTACCTAAGCAATCTGCAAAATTCCCTAAGCAATCTGCAAAATTCAACACTTAAAATGTATTGTATTTTGCAGATTCACTAGCTGGTTGGTTGGGGTTTTCAGATTGCCTAGGCAATATGCAGATTGACTGATTCCGTCGATTGACAGTAAAATATATATGGCTAAAGAACGAATGTTAGAAAAATATTCATTTTTATTGCGAAAATCATCCGAATTTGTTCATTTTTATTTCACGTGAGAGAAAAAATATTAACATGAAAATACTATTATGTGATTCGATTACCCTTCTAGTTTCTAAAATAGTTTTAACTAAAACTAAATGAGAAACTTATTTTCAAAGATGTCGTTTCTTTAAATTTTTTTTTAATAATTTCAATTAAAATTGAAATTTTTTTAAAGTTGCTTAAGAAACCTATAGATTTGCATTGCGTCTTTTGCGTGTTTGTGGCCCTTTGTTGTGTCTCGCGAGCCACTTGTTGCAGATGATTGTTCTGTAACCTATACTGTATAAAGTGGTCCAGTGAGTCCAACTTTTCATTTTATTTCCACTTCACCAAATTTTTTTCCCCCGTTATTTCTTCCTGAAAATGAAGGATGACGGGAAGGTAAAAATGAAGTTTTATTTTAATTATTAATTAATTTATTATAAGATTCCTGTTTCTCTCTAACTATCATTCTCTCTATCTTTCTTTTTCTCTCTTATCACTCTCTAACTATCTCTCTATCACTCTCTCTAACTATCTCTCTCTCTATCACTCTCTCTAACTATCTCTCTCTCTATCACTCTAACTATCACTCTCTCTCTATCACTCTCTCTAACTATCTCTCTCTATCACTCTAACTATCACTCTCTCTCTATCACTCTCTAACTATCTCTTTCTCTATCTTTCTCTCTGTCTTTCTCTATCGTTCTCTTTCTCTCTCTATCTATGTATCTTCTCTACCTTCTTCACCCCTTTTTCTATTCTTTAAAAATAGACGTTTCTAGTTTTCTGTGTGTTACGTGTGTGGCTACGTCTGCTGCTATTTCGACGACGATGAGGATGATGATGATGATGATCCCGGGTTTTTTTTTTTCGTTATTTCTCTACATCGTTACAGTTTGTATTAGATGGTGAGAATGTGGATCGTTCGGAAGTTCACTTCTGGTTTCTTTTGCTTCATTCTTTGATTGAACTCTCAAAGTAAAACATTCTCTCTCTCCGTCTCTTTCTCTGTTTCATTCTCTTTTTCTCTTTCGTTTTCATCAAATGACTATTCGTTTTTTTTTCTTTCTTCAGATCCACAATTAACTAAGATCTTATTTCAAAAAAAATAATCTTTTCTCAGAAGTTTAATTAATATTTTTTTCTTAAAAGTGATCAAAGAGACATAAATAGGATTTAACTTTCATATTTAAACAAGATTATTTTAGTTTTTTTTTTCAACAAACAAACTTTTGAAAGTTGATCAAAATAATAAAAACTTGTCTTAAAAGTTGAGCAACAAAGTTTAAAGATGTTGTTGCAATCAGTTGGTGTCGACTATTTTCTTTGGATGTTGATGGCTCTTGTCAGCGTTGCTCTAACTACTAGTAAGTAAGCTTGGTGGTCAGCCAGGTTTTTTTTTTCTTTGTGTTTTTGGTCATTGTTGGTCACTTATTATTTTGATTGCTTTTAAAATCAAAAGATTAATTTACAACAAATATTCATAAAGGAAAATGTCAAACATTTGACCAATTGTTTCACCATAGAAAAACTTTGTTGTTCAGTCAATTTTTGAAACCCATTTTTAAAGAGTTGTCGAGTTTGAAGTTTGAAGTGTTAAGTTTTCTTTATTAAACTAGTGGAGTAACCCGTCATAAATGACGGGAGCAAAATTCACAGGCAATTGTGCACATGCGCGTCGTTTTTTCTTTTTTTTTACTCCTTTCATTTCAATTTCAGTCATCCCCTCCCACTTTTCCCCCCTCCACGTTACTCTCTCCCCCCTTTTACACTTTCCAACCTTTTCCCCTCTGCAATTTAATATCAATGGGGTTCTTGGATGGGAAGAGTGCAACGTATAGTTGACCTTGAGAAACAAAAGAGGTTCATATATTCATTTAAATTTATATAAATTCCGACGTGCTTCAAGGGTTTTGTACAGTGTTATCTCCACACACACACACACACACAGACCTGGCTTAATATATATATATATAATTTTGGGCTTTAGCCGATTTTTACGAACACAGGCTAGTCTACATTTCAAAAACGAAAATTACATTGTGTCAGAAACTAGACTGGTAGATTAACTACTTAAAGGCAACTTATTGTTGATATCGTTCAAAATAAACTTTTTATAGAAAAAATTAAAATAGTTAAATTAACTTAAAAAGCTTATTTTATAAGATATCATCAACATGACCCATTAAGTGATGGAGCTACAATTCTAGTTTCTGAATTTTGTTCCTGAAAAAGTCAGAATAATCAGTGTTCAAAAGGGAGAATAGTCTAATCGTAGGTCACTTAAGTGACCTACACTTTTCTCTCCAATGCATCTAGCTTAATTTAACATAATCACCGATATAAAAAAAAGTTGTAAAGTGTAGGTCACTGAGTGGCCTATAGTTCTGAAGTGTAGGTCACCTAAGTGACCTACGTAATAATTTGTCTATTCTTTCGAAAGCGCGGTTAACAACCACAAACGAGCGATTTAAATAGAAACTATTATCTAGGGGTTTTATGCTTAACAGAACTTAAAACTTTTTTTAAAAGTAATTCAAAGTTTATTAGAAACTAGAAGAGTAAAAAAGTATCACGTGAAAAGTATTTTAACAAATAAACATTTTAAAACAATCAAAAATTTCAAAACTTTTAACCAAGTTTGAACTAAAAACAAAACAGTGATAAGAATTTTAAGCAGTAGGCTAAATTTAAATGGAAATAAAAAGTTTATTTTAAACAATATATTATTATAAAATTCTATTTTAAGTGATCCTTTTACTATTCTAGTTTTTTTTTTTTTTTTTTTTTTTTTACTAATTTTGAGATTTTTTTAAGAAATTACTTCGAATGAAATTAATTAAAAGTTTTCACTCGTCAATGTCATATTCATGTGGTTAATTTGTATGTAAAATGTTAAAAGAGGGGCATGTGATTGTGAGGCGGAGCCGTACAAAATGAGGAGAGGGGGCCCCACATGCCTAATACCTAGTACACACCCCTGATAATTTAAATGCATTTAAATAATAAACGTGTTCTACAGAGTCCTGTGAAGGGCAAACAAACAAATATATCGAATTCAATTTATATTCAGTTAATAATCTGAAAATATTGAGTTTTAATACTTAAATATATAAACTATTGACAAAATATTGATTTAGTATTTCAATTTAAAATATTAATAAAGTCAATTTTTATTTGGTGCTCATGTCCTTAACTGGATTCCGTATAAATTCACCTAAACACATTTAATTTGAATTCATTTGTGTACAAGGTCTAATATCTTAGACACACATGTGTTAAATGAATTCAAATTAAATGTGTTTATTTGAATTTATACGGAATCCAGTTAAGGACATGAACACCAAATAAAAATTGACTTTATTATTAATATTTTAAATTGAAATACTAAGTCAATAGTTTCTATATTATATTTAAGTATTAACTCAATATATTTAAGATTATTAACTGAATATAAATTGAATTCGACATATTGTCCATTTGACCTTCACAGGGGGCTCTGTAGAACGTGTTTAATATTTAAATGCATTTAACTGTGTATGTGTGTCGAGGGTATAACTATAAAGTGAAAACCGTTTAAAAACGAATAATTGCATAATACGAAATAAATTTTTAGTTCCATCCAGTAAAATTTGTATTTTAAAGATTTTCTTTTAACACAAAATTTGTTTCATATGAAAAAGAAAAAAAGAAATAGTCCTGTCTTTTGGATTTCTTGTTAAACGGTTTTCACCCATGTAGTAAACGTTTTTATTTATTTTTTACAAATAAAATGCTTCTTAAATCGAAAATGAAATTTTGTGTTTTTCATGTTTAAGTGGACATTCAAATTGTATTTTATGATTATGTTGAAATTTTTTTTTTCTAGAAGATATTTTTTTTTCTTTTTTTACGGCGTTATTTGTGGGCCATGTGTTGATGATGATGGTAGACATTTTATTTCTATGTAATAATGTGTGTGTGTGTGTATATATATGATGAAACCACAAATCGCCTTTCTTTGCAATTGCACCTCAATTTTTTACTTCTTCTTCTTGAAACCTCTCTCTCTGATCGCTAATCGGATTATGGCTTTAGAGTGAAGTGGAGGAGGTTAGGTTTACAATTGAGGTTCTCCACAGTGTAGTTTTTTTCTTCTTCTTATCGTAAACTCTTAAAAAAAAACGCCACACACACATATACACCAGACAACACTTTTTCTTTTCTCTCTATTTCACTAAAATAAGATGAGAAAAAACCGTGCAATACTTCTTGCAACATTCTTGAGAGAGAGAGAGAGTGAGAGAGAGATAGTAAGGTAGAAAGAGATGGAGTCTGTGTTATAGTATAGTAAACTAAATTTGAATAAGTACTCTCCGTAAGCAGCCCAAGGGGCCTGTGGCATAGGAACCATTAGTCCAAAAGCAGCTTAAAAATGCATTGTCAGCATAACATCTTAGTACCTACTAAGGTAGAAAGAGATGAGAGAGAGAAAGAGACTCAGAGAGAAAGATGAGACAGAGAGAGAGATAGGAAGAGAGACTCAAAGAAAGAACGAGAGAGAGACTCAGTGAGATAGAGATAGTGAGAGACAGAGAGACATAGGAAGAGACACAAAGAAAGAGCGAGAGAGACTCAGTGAGATAGAGAGATAGTGAGAGAGAGATAGTAAGGTAGAAAGAGATGGAGTGTATGTTATATAGTAAGCTAAATTTGAATAAGTACTCTTCGCAAGCAGCCCAAGGGGCCTGTGGCATAGGAACCATTAGTCCAAAAGCAGCTTAAAAATGCTTTTTCAGCATAACATCTTAGTGCCTACTAAGGTAGAAAGAGATGAGAGAGAGAGAGAGAAAGAAAGAAACTGAAACTTCTTCATCTTATGTATTCTTATAATATCTTAAGTTAATTTCATTATGTATTCTTTATGGTTTATGTATTTCTTTCGTCACTTTGCTAAATATGAAGAAAAAAATTTCCCTATTTGAAAGTATATTATGTTAAAGTGATAAAGTGAGTGTAATGGACTGTGAAAGATAGAGAGAGCGAGAGAGAGATATATAGAAAGAACATTCGTACAGGGTGAGAGAGATGATGATGATGAATAATATATATTTAGCCAATGGTCAGAACCATTAGGGTTCTTATAAAATTCACCAAAAAATGAGTTAAGGGTTTTTCTTCTTAAAAAAAGGAGCTCAAACTTAAAGGATTTCCAAATAAATCTTATTTGAGTATAACGTAAAAAAACGAGAATCTTAACAGTTTTAATAATATATTTCAAACTAAAAGAGTACAAAGAATGTTTGCAATGGAGTCTTCTTGTCAGATGATATCTTTCAAAATAAACTTTTCATGAAGTACACGGAAATTTTACACAGTTTTTTTTACATCCTGTTGAGGTGAAAATCGAAAATTTCAGTTTCAAGTTCAGTTTGAAGACGTCATCGTTTAAATTATTTAATGTTTTTGTTATCTTATTGTAAATTTTATAATTATTTCATAAATTGTTTAAAATACTGATATAAAAAATCTTTCTTTTGCTTTAAATATTAAATACAATATGTTTGAATCGGTCATTCATTTTTTAGAAACAACATAAATGATGATAAGTCCAATGTTAATTCTATGTTGGTTATGTTTATGTTGTTTCTAAAAATGACCGATTCATTTAGTCAAGTTTCAAAATGTGTCATTTTGGCAACAACTGTGGACACACACGTTGTGTGATAAAAAAAAACTCACAAATTAAAAGAAGAAAAAAAAACTTAGTTAATTAAATGAAAAGCATACTGGACATTGGTCAATGGGGGGACCTTTGTGGGTGAAATACCAAGAAAAAAACTTCCAAAATGTTTGGTTACATGTTTCTAGTGCTAAAGTTTCTCTTATTATTTCATTTTTTTTTATTATCTTAAATATTGATTTGTATTTTTATTCAGTTTATTTTTCATAAAGATTTCCTTTTTTTTTTCTTCTTCTTCATTTTTGTCCATAATTTCCTATGAGACAGTTTCTCTTCTTTTTCATATTTATTTTATGAAGAAAAAAGACGGACACAAAACCAACTTATGAACGGACTTTAGATTAATTTCCTGTATCGTTTCTCTATCTCTCTCTCTCTCTCCATCCATTTTTCGTCTTTTAAAGACATTCTCTCTCGCTTCCTCTCTATGTCTTTCTTTCTCTCTCTCTCTCTCTCTCTCTATGTCTTTTTCTATATGTTTCTCTCTCTCTCTTTCTGCTTAAAAACTCATCATTTTAAAGTTTATTCTTTTCTTGGTTGTGGATAATATTATAGAATAACAAAGATTTTTTAGGTTTAGTTTTTTTTTCTTTCTCTCTCAACAAAGGATGAAATATAAAAAAACTAACGTTCTTTTTGGATCTGATTTTCATTTTCGGTTTATAGAAGGGTAAATAATATTATATTATTTTACATCTGCTGTCGATAAGTTCAAAAATGCTATATATTTTTTTGCTTTTCTCTTTTTCATTTTAAATGTTAAGAAACAGGAAATTTCAATCAAAACTATGTTTTCTCTTGTTCTCTGATCTATAACAAAGAAATCTATTCGAGATTGATATTTTTTGTAAAAGGGGGTGAGGAGGAGGAGGAGGTGGTGCTCCTCCTCCTCCTCCTCTTGATTGCTATTGCCCCTTGTTAGTAGGCAAACATGGCTAACACTAAGACACATCTATTCTTACTGTATATTACGAGCATTACTTTCTTTATTGATTCCGTTACTAAAACAAGTAATTTTTACGGGTTTATCATGATGACCTTTATAGATTAGTAAATTTATAAAGTCCATTATTCATTTAGTCGTGACTTATTAGTAAATCTTGGATTTTTATGCAATTTCAAACAAGTGTTTCGCAATCTGTTGGGCCCAAGGGCCAACTGTGAAATGACAATCAATTTCTTCTCTTATCAAAAACACTGGTTAGAGGCTAGAATTTTCGAGTTGACAACTAATAGTAATTGAGACATATAGTCTCTAACCAGCCTTTTTGATTAGAAAAAGCATAATTTGCAGTCGCTCTAGTTTTTGATTTTATAAAAAAAACCATAATTGTTGTTTAATCTAAATGTGATAAACTGTAGTTTAATTTTGCTACTATTATTTCCTCCCCTTTTTATATTTGAAAGAGAAAATGAGTTTTTCATTTTCTCTGGTGTGCGCATGCGCGTCGTTTGTTTTTTACTCTTTTCATTTCAATTTCGGTCACCCCTCCCATTTTTTCCCCTCCACGTTTCTCTTTCTCCCCCTCTACACTTTCCAACCTTTTCCCCTCTCCAATTTAATATCATGGGGTTCTTGGATGGGGAGAGTGCAACATATAGTTGACCTTGAGAAAAAGCAGTTCATTTATTTAAATTTATATAAATTCCGACGTGGTTTAAGGTTTTTGTCCTTGTTTGTACAGCGTTACTCAAAGAAAGAAAGAAGTAAACATCGAAGGATACACTGGGCATAATATATATAATATTTTGCATAAAAATCCGAGCCCTATTTATGATCAGAGTGATGACAATCACGAGTACACACACACCCACACGGAAACAGATGACATACAAATAGATGTACGCACAAATGAGAAGCACGTACACACACAGACATGACAACTTTTTTTTTTATAAAAAACTAGAAATGCCACTCTTGACTTAAGGACACAAATAATACATTTTACACAATCAGACAAATTGAACATTTTGACAGGAAAAAAAGCAGATACACACAAAATACTAGAAATGATTTGAATGACACAAATGTGTTAAATGACAGGTGAAACACACACACATAAAATAGGTACAAATTACAAAAATATAAACGCACAAAAAAACACATAACACAAATGAGTAAAATATGAAACACAAAATTGTCACCGGACAAAGCAAGAACACACATAAAGGCAGGCCTACACAAGCTGATAAGCGGTATACAAGAATCATAGACACACAAAACACGTCCAACGATGACTTTTTTTTTGTTGATGAAAATAAAAAAAATACTTAGGAAGTTAGGAAGAAGAAGGCGGCGGCGGAGGAGGATAAGGGGATTTTGGGGAGAGAAAACAAGAGTTAAAGTGGCCAAACGTCATCATTAATCAAAAAGACCGAGTTGAATTTCAACATTGTTTTTGTACGTTTATCTTTTTAAAAAAAAATTTTTCCATTTTCTAGATATAAAATCTCTTTTTTTCTCCACCATATATATATATTTATTTATATATATTTTATCTCGGTTTCATTTGTTTCTTCTCGTTTTTCGGTTAGGAAATGCGAGAAGAGAAACACCGTCATGAATCTCGTATTATTTTGGATGAATTTTTGTTTGTCGAGAGACAAACTCTTGACCAGAGGTCAAATTTCAACATTCTACTTTTATACCTTAAAGTCTCAGATCAAGTAATAATAATGATTATTATTTGAGATCTTTTGTTAAATCCACACACGGGGGGTCACAAACAAGATATAATTTAAACCAAATTTTGAACTTAAAATTGGTTGTGTTGAAAACTAGAAAAGTGATCTTTTTTTTTTCTTAAGGAGGGGTGTTGGGGAGGCGAAAGGGAGTTATTTGGGGGTTTAAGGTGGGGGGGGGGGGAATCAGAGACGTGTAAGTTTATCGTTGTTGCAACAGACATTGGGCCATAAAAATTTTGAAGTTGTTTCTATCCATTTGGAGCAACAACAACACACAAAAAAAGACAAAAAGATAGAAACTAGAAACAAAAAGAATGTGTGGAGTTTAACGTTGTTGTTTTTGATCGTAAAATATTCTCTGCATAAGGAACACCACTGGTTGTGTGGTTGTGTGTTTGTACTGACTAGATATTATTGGCAGTTGGCACCCAATCTAGCCCCTTTTACCCTCTTGCCAGCCCCCTCAACGCCCTCTTAAAAGACTACATCGCAAAATTACTTCGAAAAATCTCCCCAAAGAGCGCTAGCATCGTTTTTCCATTGAGCCCTAAGACCCGACGTTAAAGAAAAAATGTTAATTTTTAAAATACACAGCAGTCGCGGCGGCAATATGTTTATTTTTCATATTTAAAGTTGTCCAATTTTGATGGTTCAAAGTGCAATGTGCACCTTAAATGTAAGCTCATCTAGTGATAGAATGACAAAAAATTGGTAAGTGCGGTTCTATTTTAAAAAAACTATTTCAAAATTGCGAATTTCTAACTCTTATGTTAAACTCCATTGAGTACGCCCAAATAAGAAAAAAACATCCATTAAAATGCTCGTAAAAATACCTAAAAATAATTTTTAAAAACCACAATTAAGTCACAGTGAAGCCAACACATTGGCGCTCGTGTTGATTTTTTTTCTGGGTTTTTAAGTGTATTTTTACGTAATTTTTACGAGCATTTTGCAGAGGCTAATGTTAAACTCCATAGACGTTTTTTCTTAAAATTTGGTTACAAAAACGTCAAAAACGTCACAAACGTTACAAAAACGTCATGAAAAAATTCAAATTGTTTTCAAAACTAGAAGGGTAAGTTAAAAGTTTTATGTCAATATTATCCTTTAAAAAATAAATATTTTATAGCAGTTTGAATAAATATCTATTCAGCCACCTTAAACGAATTTTGTGTTAAAGGAAAAAGGTATATTTTAATGTTTTATGGGAATACAATATGGAAATATATGGATGAAATCAGCAAGAAAAGGAACACAAAACATATATAATTCAACCATTTTTTTATTATTTAAAGTGGTTTTGATAGTCGAATTCTCGCCCCCCCCCCCAACACGGTTTTCAGAAAACTTAATGTCTTCAAGCAAACTTTTAACATTATCAAAAAATTCAAATTATGTTAGTATCTTCTTGAATACATTGTAATATTCCTAATAGTTTTTTATTCTTGAAGATATTTTTCAAAATAAACTTTTTATGACAGTTTGAAAAAAGCAAAAAACCATTTTTTCATGAAATTTTCGCTGTAAAAATACCTAAAAATGAGTCAAACCTAAAGCTCCGTTTTCACGGTGACACTGATATCATGAAATCTCGTGTTATTAAACTGTACTTAAGAGGGTTCAATAGAAAAATACTTCTTCAAATGCAGGATAGATGGCATCTGCAACCCATCCATAGGTGGCAAACTACACTTGTTGCCAATTAGTTCAAATCGAATGCAGCCTTTTGGAATCTAAAAGCGTCCAAAACAACCTTAATTATCAGCACGTGGACAAACTTACACCCAGAACACATAATATAAGTGAAGACAGAGCACGTGTAGAGAAATAGCGATGACGCAATTAAAAGTTTGCTACGTGCAAAAAAAGGAAGAAGGTGAGTGCCAAGAGTTGAAGAGTGTCAGTACATTTCTATGGGAGGAGGGCTAGTGGCGCCATCTAATGCTATACAGGGACAAAATAAATGATCTACTTGGATTCTTAATGCTTGAGTTACAGTAGGATTAGGTGAACATCTAAAAAAAAAAATGGCTGACATTTTAAGCAAGATGTCTTCCTTCTAGCTCCAAAAAGCAGACAATTCTTCACAGGCATCTGTAGACAGCTTCAGAATTTCTTTGGCTCCGCCCTTTTATGAGCGTCAGACCAAATATCAACCAATTAGAAATAAAAAAGGGCGGGGCATGTGATATCAGACACAATAACAAACCAATTAGAAATTGATGACGCTCATAAAAGGGCGGAGCCAAAGAAATTCGGAAGCTGTCTACAGATGCCTGTCTCATATTTGGCTTTTTTTTATAAAATGGAGTTGATTTACCTATATTTATTTATGTTGGTTTGATCTAATATAGGTTTATGCAGATGTCGCCACTTTTTGGTATTTTTATTAAAAAAAATGATTTTTGGATATTTTGACAATATATTTTTTTTTGGGGGGGCAGGGGGAGGGACGGGTTATTTTTTTATTTAAGAGGAACCAACCCCCTTTAAGCTATATGTATTTATTTTTTCTTTAGACTTTTCAATGTTTTAAGGGTTTTTTTTTTACTTTATGAGGATTTTCTATAAAAAGAGGGGGGGGGGGGAGGGGTCCATTCGAAAGTGTCTTATTTGAGCCTTAAATGTTGTGTGAATAAACTTTTAAAGTGCAGAATTAGGAAGAGAAAAGAAAAAAAAAGCTATTGTTCTTCTTGCTTTTCATTCTTTGAAAAGTTTTTTGTTTGAAAAACGGGGGGGATTGATGCCCACTTTTTTTTTGGTTGCTTTTGTGTTATTTTTGGTGGACGCGGGAACGTTTAAGCTTTTTTTTTTTGGCAAAGAGATCTAAAAGTTGAGGGGGTTGGGTGGAGAGTAGAGAAGGAGAAATGGCCATCAAAATGATGACCACAAAATAAAAGAATCGGGCCGAGATTTAAACACAACTCTCTGAAACATGTTATTATATGGGAGGAGAATGGTGATTGTTGTTTAGATACAAAAAAAAAACTTAGAAAAAAAAGAGATCTATTCTGCATCATCCCATAAAACACTTGTTTAATTCGGTCAATCTTCGGGGGTTTTCTTCCCCCTCTAGTCTTTTTCATGTTCTTAGATTTTGGGAACTGAATTTTATCTCATTTTCATCTTATTGCCAAAAAATAAATTTTCGTTTATAAAAGAAGGGAAATTCATAAAGTTTACGAAAAAAAAATGAAAATAGAAGTACGTATTGTTTTGTTAAAGCTGTGTTTCGAATTGAAATGTTACTAGAAAAACGTTTATGTTTTAAATACTAGAAGAGTAACGAAATTACATAAAGTACACATAGAATTAACATAGAACTCTTGATTGGTTTTGTGAAACTTAGAGTTTTGCCAGAAAATAATAATAAAAAAATTAATAAATTTCACAGCGTTAAAACTGAATAATTATTAGGGCTCGGATTTTTATGCAATATCAATTATCAACAAAATGTTTCTCAATCTGTGGCCCAAGAGCCAATTATAAAGTAAAAATTCCGTTTAGATCAACCAACAATTATGTTTTTTTTAAATCAAAAACAATGGTTAGAGGCTAGAACTTTCTAGTTGGTAACTTCTTAGCCTCTAACCAGCCTTTTTGATTAGGAAAAAAAAACATAATTGAAGTTTTTAATGATGATCACTTCACAATTGGCTCTTGGGCCACACATTGAGAAACATTTCCTTATATTTTGCATAAAAATCCGAGACCTAATAATTATAATAGTTTCATAAAATAATTTTTAATAATAAATTAAATTTTAATTTAAGTAGTCATAGTATGTTCATCGTTATACAATTCATTTTGTCAGAATTTTATTTCAGCTTTTTAAGAAAAATTGTATTTGTATTTTCAGATTTTTAAGTAATTTTACAACGTTTCAAAGGGAAATTAAGTTGAATATTAAAAAAATAACGTTTAAAAATAGTCGTTTTCATGAGGTGTAAAACATGCTGTTTTCTTAAGTGCAAAACGATTAACTTCTGATAATTAATTATACTTATAATTATAGCAAAAAAGAATTATCCTTTTTGTAACTAAATGAGGCTGCTTAGAGGCTAGTGTTAACCTACTTTACTGTAATTCAGATGTATTTTAATTCGAGAAGAACTCTTGCACTTTTAGGACAAATTTCTTAAGCTTGCGAACCACTCGGTAATATATTAGTGCACCAGAAGTAAACAGTGTTAAGTCACATTTTTTTAAAAAAATACACGATTTTTACATTTTATGAATCAGCTTCCCAAGTTCTATCAGTGGTAAACAGTGTTAAGTTCATAATTTTACACATCTTCCGCTAGAGGGTGGTATACTTTTTAACAAAATAAAACAAATTACACTCCTCTTGTCCCAAAAAAAAAAAACTTAAACAAGTCTTACTAGAAATAAAAGCTTGTACCGAAAACAGGTAGTTAAAAATAGGTGAAAACTTCAGTGGGGCTACGCCCTTGTTATGACGACTGGCAACTTCTATTTGGCTGGTTATGTAGTCTGACGTTGAAAAGGGCGGAGCATGTGACGTCAGACTTCATAACCAGCCTATTAGAAGTTGCCAGTCGTCATAACAATTTCGGTACACAGGAAGTTTTCACCTATTTCTAACTGCCTGTGTACCGAAAACCATAATTTTTTTTAATATTTACTTGTTTTATGTATAGGGGGGGGGGGGGGGGGGGTGGGCCTATATAATATAACAACCTCTGCTCGTTTTCAGGTGTTATTTTAGTACAAGCATGTCAAACTCAAAGGGTAACACGGGCCAAATAAACAAGGTCTAAGTTTATGTGGGCCGCAAAAAAAAAACTTCAATTTTTATAGAAATGTAGGTTTATTTGGAAAAGTACCGTTTAAAAAAGAACAAGGACAACGGTAAAATTAATGTTTTCTTCCCGACACTTGGCGTCTCTTCTTTGTTACAATCTTTTCCTACTTTGGGGGGGAAATCTTTTTCGCAGTGATTACTTTCAAAACTGACCCAAGTTGATTGTCAGTAATCCTGAATTTGACAGGGGCTGCTGGGCCGCAAAGATATTCGTTGTGGGCCGCGTGTTTGACATGCTTGCTGTTCACCATTATTAAAAGTCAGCTTGCAGTGATTGCCGCCTCATAAGGGGCATCTTTCAACAAAAACTCGAATTTGTTTTCAAAATTGTTTTCCCAAATTTATAATAAATTTTATTTTGTGCATATATATTGTTACTGTCAATCTGCGGAATCAGTCAGATTGTCTAGGCAATCTGCAAAACCACCAAACAGGGGTTGGGCCACAAAGATATTTGATGTGGGCCGCGAGTTTGACATGCTTGTTTTAGTAGAATGTGTATAGATTTTTACACACATTATTATATATATAAAATCCCAGGTCTGTGTGTGTGTGTGTGTGTGGAGTAACAAAATCCATTGAAGCACGTCGGAATTTATATAAATTTGAATAAATGAACCGTTTTTTTTTCTCAAGGTCAACTATATGTTGAACTCTTCCTTTGGAAAGTGTAGAAGGGGGGGAGTGAGAGAAAAGTGTTAGGGGGTGTGGGGAAAAGATTGGAAAGTGTAGAAGGGGAGAGAGAGAGAAAAGTGGGAGGGGTGAGGGGAAAGTGTAGGGGGAGTGAGAAAAGTGGAAGGGGGGAAACTGAAATTGAAATGAAAGGAGTAAAAAAAGGAAAAAACGACGCGCATGCGCACAATTGCCTGTGAATTTTGCTCCCGTCATTTATGACGGGTTACCCCACTAGTACATATAAGAAAAGGCCGTTTTGTTAAGTTGTTATTTATGTAAAAAAAATACTAAGATTGTTAGCAAACGAAATTATACATTTTCTTCTTCCAAAAAAAAACACATAGAAACTGAGTCCATTTTCGTGTTATTCTTTTTAAAGAAGAAGATGAATATTTACATAATGGCCTCTTTTTGCACCTTTTTTCCCCCCCTCCGCCCATCACTTATTTAACATTGAATGATAGGGTGGATTTCTTGTCAAGGTATATTTTTTTCCACCTTGTTTTTCCTCTCTTTTATTTTATGTATATTTATTTATACTTGAGAATGAATGAATGACAAAGACAAAGAAGAATAAACACTTTTTTTTCTTTTTTTCTCACCTTTTTTTTTTCAAGTTTTATCCGCCATTTGTTTTTTTTATTGAGTCAATAGACAAAGTAGAAGAAAAAAAGACAAAAGAAAAAAGTCCAAGAGATATTTCTTGTTTTTTCTTTAAATCAGTGTCTTCTTTTTTTTTTTACTTTTCCTTCGATGAAATCGAATTTCCCTTTTATTCCATTGTATTTTATCTCTCACAAGATGCACTCTTTCTATATACTCTGATTCCTTGCCCTAAAGCTTGTTTTTTTTTAGGGAGAGGGGGTGGACCAAAAACAAGACATCTACATTGTATTGGAGGCTAATAAATATCTTCGTTTTGGAGAGAAAAATCCAACCAAAAAAAAAAAGTTCCTTCCTTTTAAGATAACCTAGGCATTTTTTGTTTTGTTTGTTTGTTTCTTACAAACATAAGTTCCAAGTTTTCATTTGCTTCATTTTTTTTTTTTGGAACTTTTGAGGTTTTGAAAAACACAATACCACATTTTTTTTTGGTGGTCGATTTCGACTGCAAAAATATCGTCAAAACCGACCACTTTGAATTTTTTCATAAAGAATACATACCACAACTATAAGTCAACCACCTACAACTTCATTTTGCAGTCGAAATTGACCACTAAAAGTGGTCTGCGTATGCCACAAGGTCCTAAGAGAGTGTGTAGACGGCAATGTCAGATTAGAGATCAAAAACACTGGTTAAAGGCTAGAACTCTAGTTGACAACTGATAATAACCAGACATCTATAGCCTCTAACCAGCGTTTTTGTTTAGGAAAAGAACAGTCAATTGCCGTTGTTGTAATGATTATTACTTGACAATTTGCACTTTGGCCACAAATTGAGAAACATTTTGCATAAACATCCGAGCCCTACTTATGTGTTAAGGGCTTAATCCTTAATCACACTACCAACTTTTGATGACACTTTGATGCAATAAAACTTGTAATGTGACATACAACTTGAATATTTATAGTATTGTGATATGGACATGCAACTTGATAAAACTTTCGTTGCAACTAGTGAGAGACTCAAGTCTCTCATTGAGTTGCACATGTTCAACTTCTGAGAAACTTTTTTTTATGAAACTTTTCTGACAAAAACAACCAATCAGACTGTAATGTCAGAAATGACATCAAAACTTTGAATGAATTTTCAGTTCTAGTTGTAAGTCACGTCACAAGTTGCATTGCAAATTTTAACTTCCATCAAAAGTTGTAAGTGTTATAGAGGCTTTAGAAACATTAAGCCTCGTTTTCACGGTGGCGATAGGTTCTTTCGTGAGAGTAGCTGTCATGAAAGTTGCGATAGTTCACTCTCTCTCACGATAGCACAACTGTCTACACGTGTTGAAGTAACGTGATAGTTGTGTCACATGACAGTGTGACGTCTACTTCACTAGATATCATTGAGTGAGTCAACAACAGTGTTGCCTCTCTCTTTCCCTCCAGAAGCCAAATTTCCCTACAAAGTGGAAATATTTCCCTACAAGCGGTGGTCACTCAACAACTATTACTATTGCGATAGTACTATTCAACTATCTAGTCAAACGACATAGTTGTGATAGTGCTATCTGGCAACAGTGTGATAGTGACTATCATGTTGGTTTTCACGATGATAGTTCTCGCAATATTTGCTGCTCTCATGAGAGCAACTATCGTGAAAAATGAGGCTTTAGTTTAATTTTGTAGGCACCTTGTACTTGTATAGTAACTAAACTCATTACCTAAACACGACGACAACTTTGATATTTTTTTTTATATCTTATCACTTTTCATTAATTCATAAAAAAAAATTCTGTCTCTTTTTCGATTTTTTCTTACTTTTTTTTTCTTATCAGAATCAGGTAATAAATTTTTTTGAGGGGTGAGTAGTGAGGGTTGAGGGGGTGAAGTTCTTCTTATTTTGCATTCCAGTTGCGTATTTTTAATTTTTCTTGTCATTTTCTTTCTCTCTTCTTACACATTAAAGAATCGTTTACTTGCAATTAGATTGGATTTCTTTCATATAAATTAACTTTGAAACCTTTTTTTTTTTCTTTCTCCTCCTCCTCCTCCTCGTTATTCGTTTCATTGGTTATTTAAGATTGTTTGTGTGTGTTTTTTTAAACATTCTTTTGTTCTTTAAAGTATTTTTGTGTCTTGAAGATGTTTTGTTTTTTTGTTTTTTTACAGAAAAAAAACAAAACAAAACAGAAAGTGAATTGTTTGAATGTGAGTTTTTGGTTTTTCGTCATTTTCTTCTTCTTCTTCTTGAGGGGGGGGGGGGGGGGGGGAGGTTTCTGTTTTTCTTTTAAGTGTTTGCTTCATACGGAGTCCTGTAAAGGACATGCGAGATTTTTTTTAAAATCTCGACATTTCTACTTTTTCCAGAATCTCGACGTTTCGACTTTATCTCGAAATTTCGACTTATAATCTTTTTTATTCGGTCATGTTAATTATGCCATGTTGTGCGCACCATACTCTATCGCTGCTACAAGAGGGCACTTGCAATAATTTCATTATTAGAGTACGGTGCGCACAACATGGCATAATTAACATGACCGAATAAAACAGATTAAAAGTCGAAATGTCGAGATTAAAAGTCGAAATGTCGAGATTAAAAGTCGAAATGTCGAGATTTTGGATAAAGTCGAAATTTCGAGATTTTGAAAAACAAATCTCGCCTGTCCTTTACAGGGCTCCGTAGCTTCAACAACATTTTCTTAATTATCTTCTTAATCAGTAGGCCTCTTTTTTTCTTCTTATTTCGTTTTTTTGTTGAGAAAAATGGGGGGGGGGGGGGAGAGAGGTAGTAAGATTGTTCGTTCAGAATTCCAATTGATGGCTTTTTCTCTCTTTTGGTTGATCGACCCACCTTTTTTTTCTCCCAACCCAACAATTGTACGATGGAAGGTTTTTGTGTGTGTTTGTGTGGCATTAATACCTGACCATATATATATATATATATATATATATATATATATATATATATATATATATATATATATATATATATATATATATATATATATATATATATATATATATATATATATATATATATATATATATATATATATATACCCTTTACATTCTTTTGTATTATTTTCTAAGTGAGAACTAAGAAATGTCTTTTTTTTTTAAAAAAAAATCCCCTCCGAAAATCTCATTCATTCCGTTTGGTGGAAGATATTTCTTGTCTCTTTGTGTGTGTGTTTTTTATTTGGCCGAATCCACATCAAGCTGACAAAATTGCAACATGAGTTGGAGAGACAAAAAATACAACAAATATGCCAGAAAAAGCAAAACTAAAACAACTGTTAACAGGTATACTCAAGACAAACCAACAACAAATTAAGTGTGTCACAACACAAACAAAATTTGGGTTTTGTTTTTGTTTCTATAGAGCTGTCTTATGACATAAACTACGCAACTGTTCTTGTATTTTAATACTAACTGTCAACAACTGCACAGACACAGAGTCGAAAGAATGTTGCACAGTTTCGAGACAAAACAAGAACATTTTGATGTTTACCGACTTGAGCCGGGACTTGGAATTGCTTGTGAAATTGCAGACAAAGCAAAAACATAACACAAAAGTTGCAGAAATGTTCTAGAATTGTCGCCAATTTGTCTAGAAACACTTGAGTTTCTGTTTTTGTCATCATTATGTGGATCAGTCTCTAGAAAACATACAAATTAAAACTTATAGGCCCATTCTTCATCAAGCTGATAAAAGTGCAATATGAGTTCGAGAAACCAAAAAACACACAACAAATATGCCAGAAAAATTAGTTCTTGAAAACTGACAACAGTACACTCAAGACAAACCAACAACAAATTAAGTGTGTCACAACACAAACAAAATTTGGGTTTTGTTTTTGTTGTTGTTGTTGTTGTTTCTATAGCTGTCCACATAACACGTGCTTTCACGTGCACAATAGTCTTTAGTGTTGCTTTGAAGTGTTTTATTTCACTGTTCTGATGTTGCTTTAATACAAACTGTCCACAACTGCACAGGACAACAGTTGAAAGAATGTTGCTTAGTATGGAGACAAAACAAAAACCTTTTGATGTCTTAAGCCGGTATTACACACTGGCAACCTCCGATGCAATTTAACTTGCAGTGGCAACCTGTGATGTGACTTGCAACTAGAACTTTGTAATAAACTTCTATATCACACTATGCAACCTCTAGTTGCCAATCAATGTCAAGGGGCCGACACATTTGGGTCAATCTCGTACGGTATCGGAAGCCATTTTACCTTTAATCTGCGTTTTACTGAATTTTAAAATTTCAATTCTATTCTGGGGATGTCCAGTAAAATGCAGCTAGAAAGTAAAATGACTTTCCATCCACACAAGGATCTGCTGTGAATCGTAGTGAAAATCGTACATGATTTTCTTCAAAGTCTGCCCCCTTGGTTTGTGTGTCCATATTGTGATGAAATAACAGGAAGTTCATAAACCGGAAGTCATGAAACCGGGAATTCGTTCAATGTTACATATGTCATTTCCGGCAAACGGCCTGATTGGTTGTTTGTCAGAAAGTTTACTTGAAAAGTCTCTCAAAGTTGAACCTGTGCACCTCAATGAGACTATGAGTCTCACACCAGTTGAAAGAAAAATTTTATCAAGTTGCATGTCATAGCACACTATAAACAAGGAAGTTGCATGTCACATTGCAAGTTTTCTTGCATCAGAAGTTGCTAGTGTAATAGCGGCTTTAAACACTTTTTAGTTTCTCTTAATTTTGCACCTGTTTGTTTTTGGTGTCTTCTGTGTGTTTTGTTGTTTGTTTTGTGTGTTACTATGTTTGTTGTTTAAGGGCCCTTTTCCACACAGACAACTTTTGGAACACTTTTCAACTGCAAAATGAATTCGAAGTTGTTTGAGCTATGTTTTCAATGCGGTTGCAATGTGGTTATAATGTGGTTGCAATGTGGTTTTCTATGGAAAGATTGAAGGTGGTCGTTTTTGACGACAACCTGACTTCATTTTGCAATCAAAAAGTGTTCCAAAAGTGGCCTGTGTGTGTGCCAAAGGGCCTTACATTATTGTATGTTTGTGACTATGTTTATGTTCTTAAATTGTGTGTGTATTTCTTTAACTTGTGTCCTGTGTGTGTGTGTGTCTGACATGATTGTATAAGTTGTCACTTTCTCTTTTGACTCAAAAGAGCTTCTTCTTCTTTTTGATTTTCTTTTTGTAACAAAGTAGTTTCAAGTTTGGTGTCCAAAATTGATTGTTCAGACTTACAACTTTCAATTGACTACTTTCTAGTATTCTATCTGAAAAAAGAAACTTGCAATCATTCTCGTTGTCCTCTTTTCTCCATCAATCAGTTTCTAAAACAGATAACTCTCCCCCCCCCCTCACATTGCATTAATACTGAATTGACTGTGAGGCACCTGATGGTCGTTTTATGAACTAACTGATTGTCACTGTTGTTGTTATGCCTAGTACACACACCTGATAATTTACATGTATTTAAATAATAAACATGTTCTACAGAGCCCTGTGAAGGGCTAACAAACAATATGTTTTCGAATTCAATTGATTCAGTTAATCTGAAAATATCGAGTTAATACTTAAATATATAATATATAAACTATTTATTTAGTATTTCAATTTTATAATATTAATAATAAAGTCAATTTTTATTTGGTGTTCGTGGCCTTAACTGGATTCCGTATAATTCACCTAAACACATTTAATTTGAATTCATTTAACTCATGTGCGTACAAGGTGTAATACCTAGTACACACCGGATGATTTAAATGCATTTAAATGCAAAAAACGTGTTCTACAGAGCCCTGTGAAGGACAAACAAACAATATGTTATCGAATTCAATTTATTCAGTTTAATAATCTGAAAATATTGAGTTAACACTTAAAATATAATACATAAACTATTGATTAAGTATTTCAATTTAAAATATTAATAATTAAAGTCAGTTTTTATTTGGTTCATGTCCTTAACTGGATTCAGTATAAATTCACCTAAACACATTTAATTTTTCCATTCATTTAACTCATATGTGCCACAAGGTATAAAACATAAAAACATTTATTTAAAAAAAAGTTGTGTGTTTGTGCTTGTAGTGATTGCCCACTTTTAAGGGTTGCGACCAATTTGAGTCAGGCTATTATTTTATAGTTTAAAAGTTTTAACTTTTCATGTGTAGAAAGGAAGGAGGGGGGAGGTGACTGACTATTATATGGTTTCTATTTGTGACTGTGGTTTTTTTTGTTGTTGTTGAATGTGTGTATAATATTATGTGTGTGTGGTTTAGCTATAAGCATATAAATAAAAGATGCCATGATTACCTTAATTATTATCATTACTGTTATTATGGTTGTTGTACTTTGTATTTTTACTTGGCATTTTCAAGAGTTGAATCATTTTTCTCTCTCTCTCTTTTTGTTCTATCGATCGCTCAACTCTTGAGAGAGAAAGAGATAGAGAGATATAAGGAGAGAGATATATATATGGAGAGAGAGAGAGGGAAAGGGCGAGGGACAGATAGGGAAAGAAAGATAGGGATATAAGGAGAAAGTGAGAGAGAAGGAGAGAAAGATAGGGAGAGATAGGGATATAAGGAGAGAGAAAGAGAGAGAGACTGAAAGAAGAATGAAAAAAAGGTGTGGCATTTAGCCAAACAGAAATTCTTTTTTTTCTAGTATTTTGGAGCCTAATTTTTATACTTTTGAGCAGTTTTAGGTTCATAAATAAGAATTTTTTTGTATGACTTTAAGAGGTTTTAGTCTATTTGTTAAGGCATTTGCCTACACAGTGTAGACACATACATAATAGGTGCTAGAAAGTGAATTTTAGAACTTTTTCTAAGAAGCAACTTAAGGTCTTGTTTCCATTGGTGTGAAAAATTTGAACTGTTTGAAAATTTCAACTTAGTTAAAAATAGAACAAACATGGCGCCTCCCGCCTTTTCATAAGCGGAAACCACGTTTGTTCAATTTTTAACCAAGTTGAAATTTTCAAACAGTTCACATTTTCACCCCAATAGAAACAACGCTTAGACACTTATTTTTCAACAGTTAAAATTTTCTCAGAGTGCAAATTTTGGCCTCCGGGCGAAAATTTGAACTGTTTGAAAATTTCAACTTGGTTAAAAATAGAACAAACATGGCTCCTCCCGCCTTTTCACTATCATAAACGGAAACCACGTTTGTTCAATTTTTCAACAAGTTGAAATTTTCAAACAGTTCAAATATTGACCCCCAGTGGAAACAAGGCCTAAAGGTGGTTTTAAAGTGTAAACATCTCTCGAGCTCTGGTTATTCTTTTAGAAGAAAATTTAAATAAAAAAACTGGAAAATGTTTTAGAAACTAGAATGGTGTAGAGTATCTCAATCACTTAAAAAGTATTTTCATGTTGATATTTTTTAAAAAAATAAGCTTTTTTATGTCAGTCTGAAATTGACACAACTTTAAGATGACATGAAAACAACATGAAAATACTGTTAAGTGATTTAGCAACCGTTCTAGTTTTTAACACACTTTTAAGTTTCTCTTAGTGCTTGTTGCTCCTAAAATGCAGAATATTAGCCAGAGTTAAAAATAAATTCAACTGTTCAGAAAACCCCTTAATGTGTGGTCCTGACACAAATGAGCGGGCCAGACCGCGGACATCTCTCGGAAAAGTGTGGTTAATAAATTACCGGGCTGTAATAGGGCCGGAGCCGCGGCCGTCATTTTAGTATTGCCATAATATTTTTCAAAATAAACATTCTATGATTCTCTGTCTTGATTGCATTATTCTGTAACAATATTGTGTTTAGTGTCATGAAAAGTTTATTTTGAAAGATATTGTCATGAAATTGCTTTTTTTAAATTCTTTTTTTGCTCTTCTAGTTTTTGAAAGAAATTGAAATATATTGGAAACCTTATAGTAACTGTGAGAAATTGAAAAAAATAAATGTATTTTTGTGATGATTTATGGGTAATTTATGGCAGTTTGAAAAATTGCCTTTTTCCTTTAAATTGGAATTTTATACAATTTTATTAGCATTTTCACCCGAAATGTGCGAGGCCATTTGCTATAACGATAGTATTTGATCGATTAAAGTGGTTTTTATCGATTAATGTTATCGATCATTATTGTCCAAACTGTTACAATATTAAATCCACTTATACCTAGTATACACACCTGATAATTTAAATGCATTTAAATAATAAATGTGTTCTACAGAGCCCTGTGAAGGACAAACAAACAATATGTCATCGAATTCAATTTATTCAGTTAATAATCTTGAAAATATTCAGTTAATTAACTTAAATATAAAATATACAAACTATTGACATTAAAATATTGATTTAGTATTTCAATTTAAAATATTAATAATAAAAGTCAATTTTTATTTGGTTCGTATGTCCTTAACTGGATTCCGTATAATTCACCTAAACACATTTAATTTGAATTCATTTAACTCATGTGTGAGTACAAGGTATTAGAAGTGACTTTACAATTTATATGAATGCTAGTGTAACACTTGGCATTTTATGATGATCCCCTGTAAATATCAAGCCTGGAGGTGGATGACTCCCTCGCACTTGGTTTAATTTTATTATATGCCTGTTGGCTACAGGCAATTAGAAATCGGGACAAACATAAGTTGGCTCCGCTCTTTTTATCACGACCGGCAACTTCTAATTGGTTGGTTATGTAGTCTGACGTCACATGCTCCGCCCTTTTCAACGTCGAACCATCCAACAAACCAATTAGAAGTTGCCGGTCGTCATAAAAAGGGCGGAGCCAACTTCTGTTTGTCCCGATTTCTAATTTCCTCGCTTGGAGTTTAGTAAGTTCAGCTTAAGTTTAGCTCAAAATTGGCTGACAAGGAAATTGCAAAATCGACCAATCAAAAACAGAGAGGAGTCGCTCCGAATTCAAACACAAATGGATTTCGGCGTTTGTTCAGTTTATTTTAACTGTCAATTAATTTTGAAAACGATTTTGCCTCTTTTGTTTTTTTTTGCAAATTGATTGCTCAACAACAACAACAACAACACCTCCTAACCCTAACCTGTAATACAGTGGTAGAAAAAGTTGTGCAACATCATTCTTATTTTATATCATCAATTTGTTAAATAAGAAAATTCTCCTTTCATTATTATATATATATAAGAAGAATCTTTTCATAAGAGAGAATGTGTTATTATTCATTCATTATTGTTGTTGTTGTGACGTTTTCTGTTTTTCTTTTGTATTGAGAAGTATCTTTTGAAGAGATAGATTGAGAGAGAGATAGATATATATAGTAAGTGTGTGTGTGAGAGAGAGAGAGAGAGATAGAGAATGAATGTCTAAGTCTTGAAGATAATCAGTCTTAATACAATGAAGCACTGGCATCGATTAGCTAATTAACAATTGTGTGATGATATTACATATATCTCAACCCATTCAAAATTGTTCTCTATTGTTTTTTATTTTCCCTTTTTCATTCTTCTTCTTCTTCTTCTTCTTATTATTATTATTATTATGAGAAATGTGTAGTAGACACTAATTCACATATAACAAATAATAAGAATGAATTAAGAAAAAAAAAAAAAACACCCTTTAAAAGGTTGTTGCACAGTTTTCATCTTTTCTTCATCTTCTTTTCATCCACTTTATTCCGACGGCTTCCTTAAAAAATTGTTCGAACTCTTGAGAGGAGAGAGGTCTTTCTATCTCTCTCTCTCTCTCTTTCTCTTTTCCAATAAGCTTTTCAAATGGAATCATTAATTTCGACTTAAATTCCATCCATCATTCATAGCTGTCTTATGTTATTTTTTTTTTCTATGTCTGTCGTCCACATAATCAATGTGTTGGGGGGTTTTTTTCTTAAAAAAAGATCATCTTTTCTTCACTTTCTCAATCTCTTTCTATCTCTCACTCTTCACTTTCACAATGTTCTTTCTATCTCTTGATCTTTCTCATCTTCATTCACCTACACTACTATATGTGTTTCAGAATCTTTTTTATTAGTGTTAACCTTTAATTGATCTTCATCACTTTTATTATAATTGAGAGCAAGGACTCTGTCCTTTAAAAACAAGTGGAGAATTCACCCCTATCCCCCTCCCCCGAGACCAAATGCTGAAAGCGTTTTTTTTTATTATAACTTTTCAAATATAATTTTCATCAGTTTTAAAATGATGGAATTTTACATAAACGTTTTGTGAATGAGTTTCAATTGGCCATAAGATGTGTTTGAAACAAAGTCTTTAAACTTTGGAATACATGAACATTTTTCCTATTTTGCGAGCGTAGCGAGAGAGCAATTAGTTTATAGTATACTCTTGCTATCGATTCTGGCGAGCGTAGCGAGTGGTAAAAAAAACACTTATAATATGACGTATAACAGTGGCTGAAACAAAAATTAATTAATAAAATATTAAATTTGGATTTTCGCCCATTCTGATTATTATAAAAATGTATTTTAATACAAAATTTCAATCACCCCCCTCCCCCCTCCAAAGGCAAATGGCGAGTTGCTCACCAGACTACCCCCTGTGGGCACACCTGATTGAGAGTCTTAAGACCTTGTTTCCATTGTGGTCAAAATTTGAACTTTTTGAAAATCTCAACTAGTGAGAAAAAGAAAAACAGGCAAGTGTGGCCAGCACTAGCTTTTCGTTTGCTCCGCCCTTTTATGAGCGTCATCAATTTCTAATTGGTTTGTTATTTGGTTATACACGTACATGTATCTTTCCATAAAGTCTTTCCCTGATTACAAAAATCCACTGTACACAAACTATGCCAAAGTAAAAGAAAACGGTTTTCACCTATTCGTAGCCACACTCAGAAAGTTTTTTTCCTGCTCGGTTTTCCAGTCCGTAAACAGTCCAGGCGGCGCTGCCATCATCAAAACCAAAATAGCGTCGTTGCAGCAGAAAGTGCAATGTGTTTTGTGATTTCATGAAACGAAATCGACAACTACGGTTCAGCGAAACTTTAGAACGGAATATCGACGAGAACCACCGGTTGTTAAAAGCATTAAACAGTGGTATCTGAAGTTTAAAGAGACTGGTATAGTGTTGGAGATTTGAAAAGAACTGGGCGACCAACTGTGACTCAAGCCAATGTTGATGACCGCAGCGCCACCTGGACTTTTTACGGGCGTAAAGACTTTATGGACACCCTGTATTGCAGCAAAAAGTAGCTGTAAAGTAGCAGTAATGAACATATTATGGGAATATGAGCCTTAACTTGACCAACTGACCCTTTGCTCTCTTTATCTTCTGATGTTGTTTTTGCCATTTTAGGTCCACATTTCTGAGGGTTTTCTTCTTTTCATAAATATTCTCGTCTCTTTTTTTTTGTTTAAATCCATCTGAAATATGATTAAACCTTCGATCCATATTAGAACAAAGTAAAAGTAATCAAGATAGGGATTTTTGTTCTTCTTTCTCGTATCTTTAGTGAGAAAAAGCAGTTTTGGTTTCTTTCTGTTTTTTCAGAGGGTCTTAAAGTGTCGACTTGCTTAAGCTCTCATAATTTCTTGCATCCGTAAAAGGATTTGTCATTTCTCTCTCACACACATCTCACAAGTTGTGTTTTGGAGACCTCAAATTTAACCAATGTTCTCTTCTTATGTAATTTTTCTCTCTTCGTGTTTTTTTGTTGTTGTTATTTGTATGTTTTTTTGGTTCTTCTTGTTTTTTACTCAGAAAAAAAAAACGTGGGTCTAAAACTTTTTATAGTTTGAATGAATGTATGAGGGTAGAGCTTATTACGTACAGTTTGACATCAAATAATATTATTACGCAACACAATCACAACTTAAGAGCCTAGAAACTAGACTTGCGGAGGACAGCCCTCTCTCCATTTCGGAAGAACTGTCCTCCTACCAGGACCGTCCTCTACGAAGGCAAACAAGTCCTCCACACAATAAATTGTATAAAAACTTAAATACGTTCCTGGAAGGATGGTCCTGGCCGGAGGACAGTTCTTCCGAATGGAGAGAGGACTGTCCTCCACAGGTGGCAAGCCTACTAGAAACACTCAAAAGAGTTTGTGGTCAATTTTGCGGTTCCAAAGTTGCCTTAAATGACTGAAGCAACAACACAGCAATTGGAAATGTCATGAATTTACTTGTAGAATATTATTAAGGAATGCACATAATTCTTCTTAAAGCTGAAAGATGTTTCTAAAAAAAACCGAAAGGCGGCTAGCAAAATGGACCTTATTTTAAGGTCAATGGTCTTTAACATGGGTCAGTCAAATTAGCATAATTCATAAATGTTTAAAATAAAAACTCTTTTAAATATTGCAACCAAACCGGCTTTTAATACCTAGTGGCCACAACATTTCAGAAAAGGTTGAAACTTCAATTATCGTTAAAAATTAAGGACAGGCATCGGTAGACAGCTTCATAATTTCTTTGGCTTTTATGAGCGTCAGACCAAAATATCAACCAATTAGAATTTGAAAAGGGCGGAGCATGTGATATCAAACCCAGTAACAAACCAATTAGAAATTGATGACGCTCATAAAAGGGTGGAGCCAAAGAAATTCTGAAGCTGTCTACAGATGCCTGTCATTTAAGGTAGCTTTAAAATCCAGACCCATGTTTCGCTTAACATTGCGTCTATGGAGTCGTGCGTGGAGCACGTGCAAACTTGAGTTGTCTAGGGGGGGTATTTTCGTGTTGACATCTTTCACAATACATTTTTATGGAGTGTGACACCTGTTTTCACAATTTTCGTGAGGAAAAACAGATTGGGGTCATATTTTTTCAGCAAATTAGATATACGCTTCTATAGAGAAGATTTGAAAATAATGAAAATATATTTTAAAATAAACTTTTTACGGTTAGTAAAAATATTTAAAAAATGAGAAAATTTAACGTTTTTTTTTGCTTATCAACTTTAAAAAAAATTACATTTCAAATTGCCACAAACTTCACAAAATATCATCAAGTAAAACACCGTTATTGCATTCCTTTATGTTTTCTAGTCTTGACAAACAAACAATGAATCTCTTTACAAAAAAATTACTTCTACATAGAAATAAATAAAGTTAATTACATTCTTTTCTGAGTAAATTAGAACTTAAGTGATTGAGCTACTCTTCTAGTTTCTAGATGATTTTTCTAGTTTGGCTTCTGAAAAACAAAATAATCAAGAATTCGCAAATCAATTAATTGTTCATAAACCGTCTAACGTTTTTAAACACATCTAGAACTCAGATTAATTATTATGTCTTTCAGGTGCAAAATGAAGAGAAATTTTAATTTGTTTTAAAAACTAGAAAGGTAGATCAATTACTTAAGGGCATTTTTTTATCAACAGACGATGTTTTTTTCTTAAATTTTTGTCTATAAAAAGTTTATTTTGAAAGATATCAACATGAAAATACCCTTAAGAGATTGAGCTACTCTTCTAGTTTCTAAAAACACATTTAAGTTTCTCTTTTAATTTTGCTCTTCTGAAAGACAGAAATAATCAAGAGTTCGTACGTCAGCTGTTCATAAACCATCTTAAATCTTAAGTCTCGTTTTCACGGTGGCGCTAGTTCTTTCATGAGAGTAGCTGTCATGAAAGTTGTGACAGTTCACTCTCAGGATAGCAACTGTCTAACATGACTTGAAGTAACGTGATTGTCCTGTCACATGTGACAGTGTGACGTCTACTTCACAGATATGTTTGAGTCAACAACAGTGTTGCCTCTCTCCTTCCAGAAGCCAAATTTCCATACAAAGTGGATATTTCTCCCTACAAGTGGTCACACAACAACTATTACTATTGCGACAGCACTATCAACAATCTAGTCAAACAAGATAGTTAGGATAGTCACTATCGCGACAGTGTGATAGTGACTATCATGTGCTCTTCACGATGATATTTCTCGCGATAGTTGCTGCTCTCATCATGACAGCAACTATCGTGAAAACGAGGCTTTAAATATGGTTTTCTAGGAGTGTCTTGCCAATCTCCGAAGGCGTGTTTGAAGATCCAAATAGACATAAAGCGGCGATCATCACATCTTGCAAGACTGATTTTTTGCAACACCGTCTTACAGAAAATGATAATCTTCGTTGTTGTTATTTTTGCAAACTCTGCAAGATTCAGGGCCGGACTGGCTAGTGGTTGGCCCCCACCGGCTATGAAATTGTGTTGGCCCCAGCCCAAAATAACCAATGATTTGCCCCTTATAAACCTTCAGCCTTTGGCCCCCATTTTCTTTTGGCCCCCAATTGACCGGCGATCACCGGTCAGCCGGCCGGGCCTGGCAAGATTCGAATCAATATTTGACATATTTCTTGCACGGAGAGGAGAATCTTGCAAGAAAAAATAGCCAATCTGATCGCCGCTTCAATAAAACAAAAACAATTTATTTGGGTGTTGGAGTTTAATCTGGAACATATTGTATATTTATTGCAAACGTATGTTTTCGTTTACAATTTACATCATATGCCATTCAATCAAGAATTTCTTTGGTGTATGACACACAATAGGAAGCAAAAAAATAAATGCGATTACTATACTTTCTCCCTTTCTAGAAAAAAAAAAACAAAAAAACACACCCATCTTCCTTAAAATTGAATTGAAAATGGTGTCCTGAATAAATAAGATGTGCCAGAAAGATAAAAAACAACAACAATATTATCCATATTTTTCTTTGTTTTGTTTTTTTGAGGCAAAAATATTGTTTCATACAATTTGAATCAGAAAGAAGAAGAAAAAAAAAAATAAAATGCAGTAATTTGAAGTTTTGAACCGTTTAAGAAAGAAAAAGGGATTGTCTAAGCAAATCCCTATTTAAGTCCTTTTACATCTTTCCCTTTTTCATCTCAACAAGAAAATCCAAATTGTCAGTCATAGAACACCAACAATTTCAGGAGGAGGAGGAAGGGTGTTTTTTTTTTGGTTGTTGTTTTTCTCTAATGCATTTTTGTTGGTTCGTTCTTGTACTTTTTGTACAAACTTTTGTACATCACATCGGTTTTTTTTATTTAAGTTTAGCTACTTTTTTTTGTCTAAAAAATAGATTTTCTTGGTAATTTGTTGAAAGTATGAATACCAATAAGAAGAGAGGAAGAGAAAAAAAAAATAGTGAAATTGGTGTCTGACAAAAACACAACTTTGGTGTAAGGTGTTTAAGAAATATATTTGCATAGACATCATGTAGCGCAACTTTCCTGTTTATTGTAGGAAAAGGTGCAGGAAATGATGACGATGAGGACATTATGCAGCAACTTTATAAACAGCTGATTTTCAAACTCTTTGATTATTTTTGCAATTTCAAGGAGAAAAATTGAAATTGCAAAAAAAAAAAAAATATCTAGAATGGTAGCTGAATCATTTGATAATGTTGATATCTTTCAAAATAAACTTTTAATATAGACAAGGTTGGTGTCTGTCTATAAAAAAACATAGTAAAATACATTGTGATGGCTCCACCCGCGACCTACGACTTCTTTTTGTCGCCAAAAAGTCTTTCGAAAGTCGTTTACATGCGAAAATTGGTCTTTTTTTAAAAAAAAAATACATAGCGACGGCTTCCTAGCGACCTGCAACTTCTTTTTGTCGCCAAAAAGTCTTTCAAAAGTCGTTACCATGCGAAAATTGGTGTCTTTTTTAAAAAAAATACATTGCGACGGTTCTCTCGTGACCTGCGACTTTTTTTGTTGCCAAAAAGTCTTTCGAAAGTCGTTTACATGCGAAAATTGGTGTCTTTTTTTAAAAAAATACATTGCGACGGCTCTCTCGTGACCTGCGACTTCTTTTTGTCGCCAATAAGTCTTTCAAAAGTCGTTACCATGCGAAAATTGGTGTCTTTTTTAAAAAAAATTGCGACGGCTTCCTCGTGACCTGCGACTTCTTTTTGTCGCCAAAAAGTCTGTCAAAAGTCGTTTACATGCGAAAATTGGTGTCTTTTTTTTAAAAAAATACATAGCGATGGATCCTTCGCGACCTGCGACTTCTTTTTGTCGCCAAAAAGTTTTTCAAAAGTCGTTTACATGCGAAAATTTGTCATTTTTTAAAAAAAAATACATTGCGACGGCTTCCTCGCGACCTGCGACTTCTTTTTGTCGCCAAAAAGTTTTTCAAAAGTCACATGCGTCTTCTAAAATCGGTTTTTATTTTTATTCATTTACAGTATTTAATAAATTGTGTTCTTTTTTTAAGTAAAATTCCATTATGTAAATGAGCAAAATTTAATAAGAAAAAAAACCCTGACTAGTTTACTTAAAATTGTAAAATTAAGATAAAATATAAGAAAAAAAATGTAGTTACAGCTAGAATTTAGTAGAAGATAATTTTCTGAAATGTATTTCTATAACCTTAAGGACTTATGATTTAACATAGAAAACAATTTGATTGTCTTTTCTGATGTTATTTTTTCCTTATTCTTCTTCTTCTTGAGTCTCAAGGTGTATAATTTGGTTTGGTTGCAATGAATAAAATTGCCTTAAGGAGATTTTTACTACATGATTGTACACAAACTCATTAAAGACTATTATTGCTTATTCAGCAATTGCCGAACACTTTACTTAAGAAAGAAAGAAAGAACCCTTTATTCTTTTATATCATATATAAAATTGGCATTTGAAGCCTATAAAATTAAGGTGTCTTTTCTTGCGCATGTGCATTATTACTCTAATAGACAACATATAGGGCCTTGTTTTTTGTTTTTTTGGTGTGTGTCCTTATATATAAATGTACTAATAGGGATGGGTATTAAAAGCTAGAGGCTCAGAGAAAGAGAGAGAGATAGGTAGAGAGAGAGATAAGGAGAGAGAGAGAGAGAGAGAGAAACTTTTTTGTGAAAGAAAGAAGAGAAAAAAGTTTTCTTTTGATCGGTGATCACTGATCATCAGTATGCGTACAGTGTCACTTACCATAGGGCCAAACACAATAAGGCATTTTGATCATCATCATCATCATCATCATCATCATGAGAATGGTGATCATCATCGTTTTCCGATCGTTTTATTTTCAGCCCTCCGATGATGGATTCATTTGGAAAGGAGAACATGTCGTTAAATCAGAATTTTCCTCTTTCTTTTTTTCTTTCTCACTCAGATTTTTTTTTTATTACGAGAATTTTGAGATTGTTAGGTTTGAGTCTGGGAAGGTGGTGGACTTTATATTTTGAAACGCTTCACTTGCAATGGCAATAGACATTTTCATGACCTTTAATAGCATGTTCAAGAGGACCATCGATGATGATGATGATGATCACAAAAAAAAGAGAGAAAGGGCCCTCCTTCAACCCCCTTCCACACATACACCTAATCGCTCTTCAAAATGACCATTGTTCTTTTTCGAGAGTGTTGTGTGTGTGTAAGGTGTGTGAGATATTGGAAAGAACTACAATATCATTCTTGAACCCAATCTCACCCCCTCCTTCCCTCTTCCAAATCTCTTACAATAGAATTTCTGAAATGGAACAGGTTGAATAAAAGAATAACTATACTACAGTAGACATATATACAGTATGTATATGTTACTGTCAATCTGCGCAATCAGTCAATCTGCAAATTACCTAAGCAATCTGCAAAACAACCAAACTGCTAGTGAATCTGCAAAAAAAATTCAGCAATTTAAATGTATTGAATTTTGCACATCCAGTAGTAGTTTGGTGGTTTTGCAAATTACGTAGGCAATCTGCAGATTGACGGATTTCGCAGATTGCCGGAACATATATATATCTAGTAGAAAAACTAGCTTTTTTTTTTAGCAATTTTCAGCTAGATTCGTGCAGATTTCTAGAGATGAGAGCTTGTAGCATTGATTCTCAGGATTTTTTTTTAGCTAATTTGCAATCTGGGAAATTAATAATTAAATCTCTATCAAGCGGAGCGAGTTGGCACTTTTAATACAGTAATTGCACATACCTCCATTTATGTTATATCTAAGAACAAGGGTTCTTAACAATATAAATCCGTGTTTTCACAACGAGACAATTGGATTACATTTTTCTTCATTAGTAATTTATATGTGGATCAACACTAATTAATTATCTATATTAGTAAACTCGTCGTGCAATTTACACGAAACGATAATGAAGTAGATATTGTCACAATCTCCATGATTCATTTATTCTTTTGAGATTTGTTTCTTAAGAGGGCTTTCCATGGAAAAAAATAATTGTGTAGATTGCAATGTAGATGGCGCCTGCAACCCCTCCCTAGGTGGCAAACTACACTCGTCGCCAATTAGTTGAAATCGAATGCAGCCTTTCAGCCTCTAAAAGCGTCCAAAACAACCTTAATTATCAGCACGTGGACAAACTTACACCCAGAACATAATAAGTGAAGAGAGAGAGAGCACGTGTAGAGAAATAGCGATGACGCAATTAAAAGTTTGCCACGTGCAGAAAAAAGGAAGGTCAGAGTTCATTGAAGAGTGTCAGTACATTTCTATGGGAAGAAGGCTAGCGGCGCCATCTAAAATAAATGATCTACTTGTATTCTTAAATATGTAAAACATATGGAAAGACAATGACACTTTCTAATCTAGATATTTTAATGACTTTTCATTATAATAGATATCGTTGAATATAAACGTGTTTATAGAAGTTTAATAAAAATGATGAAATTTTGGATTTTTTTTCCATTCATTTTTACTGAATATGTTTTGTAATTTCCACAGCGCCTTGCAGTAGATTTTCTCAGTATGATGCAAGTCTTCGAAATGCCGCCTCGTAAATGTTTTTTCTTTAAAATAACCTTCTAAAATAATAGCTAACTAATAATAACTAAAAATAATTGTATTTTCATTTCGCTGCTTATGCCGCCCCCTTACGGTGCCGCCTGATGCGGCCGCCTCTCTGTTTCATAGCACAGCACGGCCCTGAATTTCCATAAAAAAAGTTCAGTTTGAAAGAAAAAAATACAAACAATTGAAAAACAATATTAAATTTTAATTATGTTTTTTTTTATTTGATCAATATAATATAATTTTGTTTCAATTCCTTATAAAAATCGATCATTGAGGTTTTATTTATGAGCAAAACAACCGAAAAGACAAAACCCTTCTTCCTTTCGGAGGAAGGGGGGGGGGGGGGGGGGGGTGTAGCCATAAAAAACCTTACTTTTTAAGTGGACAGAGGTCAAGTGATCGATTAATAAGGGAAAGAGAGACTTAACTTGACCCATCACTTTTATTCTCGTATTTAGAAACTTTGTACAGGAAAAAAAAAATCTTTTGGGAAAATCAATTTCTTATAAATGGTATTATGTTAGAGGGGGGGGGGGGTCATGTGATCAACAGTAAATAGCCTCCTCCCCCCCCCCTTTTCTCTTTCCTATTTGAAATTGGGCACTTTCTATGCAACCCCCACCTTAAACATTTTTTTTGGGGGGGGGGGGGGCGATGGGGCTATCAAAGATGTTTCTCCTTATTCTCATTCACTCTTGAGACAAACGCTACTTTCTTATACTTTCTTATGTCCTGGCTTTTAATTCTCAAAGGGGTCTTTTGCGGCAAAAACATTTCCTCTCTCTCTCTCTCTTTCATTCTCTCTCTCTCTCTCTCTCAAAGTACATTACATATAAATGGAGATCTGAGAGAAAGAATTAAAGTTTTTTCTGTGTTTGAGTATTATAGGGCCCTAGATGTATATATAAGTTATATGAGAGGGGTTGTGGGAGGGGGGAGGTCTTAGAATGTTGTTTGGCATTTTTATATCTATAGAGAGACATGTTGTCCAAATAGGTTTGGACTTACATGTATTTAGGGTCTATTGGGGGCATTTTGTAATGATTTTCTCTCTCTCTTTCTCTCCTAACCCCACACTTGAAACTGTTTTTTTTTTTAAAAAAAACCATCGTTGAAGTTGATTTTTTCTTCTTCTTCTTGTTTTCTGTTTTATTCACTTGAGATAATATAAATATTAAGTGAATAAAATAAATCATTAAGAATTTAACTTTTGGGTGTGGTTCTTTCTCTTATAAGGGAGCCTCTGAAAACGCCAAATTTTAACAACAACAAAAAAATTTAAAAGTTAGAAAACTAGAATAGTCGTTATAATATTATAGTAAAAGTATTTGTTGTTAAAATTGAGGTGTTTTTTTTTTTTCTCATTGAGATGGTTTTTCGAACTCTTTGTTTATTCTATCTTTATGCCTTGTTTCCATTGGGGTAATAATTTCAACTAGTAAAAAATAGAACAAACGTGACCTTTGACTATGAGAGTGAATAGGCGCGCGGAGTCGTCCATTTTTCACAAGTTTAAATTTTCAAAAAGGTTCAAATTTTCACTCTAATGGAAACAAGGCAATTCAGGTGCAAAATTTAAAAAGAATTATAACGTGTTTTAGAAACTAGAAGGGTTAGCTGAATCACTTAAGGTTGATTATAAAGTGTAAGCACTTTTTGAATTTTCATTATTCTGTCTTTCAGATGCAAAATGAAGAGATATTGTTATGTGTTTTACAAACTAGAAGGGTTATGGACTAGCTGGTTAACTGTAGCCTCTAACCAGTTTTTTTTATTGGAAAATAACATAATTGTGGTTGTGATCTCTATTGATTATCAGTAATAATCTAGTATTAGTTGTGTTAGCAGTGATTGCCTGTCATCAGGGTGCATTCACTTTCAAAAGTTATAGTCCTTCTTATGTAAGATGTTTTATGAATTTTTTTTTAAATGAGAGAAATTTTAAAGTTTCGAAGGGGTCATTTTTAGGCTAATGTTTACGGGATTTTTAGAATTATAGATTATTTTTAAAAAATGAAACTCAAAAGTTCATTTACAAGTAGAAGAGTAAAGACATTTTGGTCTGATAATTTTTATGACGATATACTGTATGTCTTTCAAAATAAACATTTTATGACAATTTTAGTCATAAAATAAACTTATACTTATGTTTTATGTATCATAAAATGTATATATTTATAAGATATCTCCGTGAACAAAATAAAAGAGGCGTGACTAATGTTCCTTTATACCATGTACACATGAGTTAAATGAATTCAAAATAAATGTGTTTATAGGTGAATTATACGGAATCCAGTTAAGGACACGAACCAAGTAAAAATTGACTTTATTATTAATATTTTAAATTGAAATACTAAATCAATATTTTGTCAATAGTTTATATAATTATATTTAAGTTAATTAACTCAATATTTTCAGATTAATTAACTGAATAAATTGAATTCGACGACATATTGTTTGTTTGCCCTTCACAGGGCTCTGTAGAACACGTTTATTATTTAAATGCATTTAAATTATCAGGTGTGCATATCTCTAGTTTTAAATAGGATTTAAATTTGGTTTAAAAAAGTTGTTTATAAAAATCTAAGTATTTTAATTTCTCTGAACTTATGAGAATGTCATCCGATTCAAATCATGAGTGACTTTTAGTCATTATTAGCAAACAATAGTTTGATTTGCATATTAATAATAATAATAATAATACATAAAAAAAATATAATATTTTAGAATTGAGATGTTTACTAGTTGTTAGGTTGAATCTTGGTTTTCGTTTTGTAATTTCTCAAAAAATGTTGTTTTGTGTTTCTTGATTCATTTTTCTCACCGTTTTCTGTTTTTCTTTCCGCTTCACTTTTTCATTTGTTCTTTCTTTTCTTTCTATTTTGGAAAAAAAAAATATTTCATGAGTTTTCTCACTTATTCTTTTTTCTTTAGACATTTTCTGTTTAGGTATTTAATCGTTAACTTGAAAAATAAAGCGTTTCGTTATTTTCTTCTCTCTTTTCTCACTTTTTCAAAAAAAGCTTTTTTTTCTTCTAAATCGTTTTTCCTCTTTTCTTTCTTTCTTCTTCTTTTAGACTTGAGAAAATAAGAATAAGTGATAAATTGATTCTCATTTTATTTCTAACAAAGTCTCTCTTTGATTTCATTTTCTTATCGTAATTATATTTTGCTTTTCAATAATCTACTTTTTAAGAAACCTTTTGTTTTGTTTTCTATGCAAAACTTCTTAAGATTTTTAACAAAATAAAAGTTGTGTGGTCGTTGGCGATAGCGTTGGTCAATTTGATTTTGGCCAATAGAAATGCAGTCAGTGGCATACCTAAAGTTTGTGCCGCCCTGGGTAGTCCTTGTGTTTGCCGCCCCCTCCCTCACGAAAAAAACACAATATAATACACAACAGTGGGACAACCAGGATTCTGGTCTGAGAAGGACCAATCGATATTATCGATATCCAGTGATTGAAATGGTTTATATATATATATTATATATATATATATATATATATATATATATATATATATATATATATATATATATATATATATATTAAGCCAGGTCTGTGTGTGTGTGTGGCTGTGTCTGTGTCACAAAAAACCTTGAAGCATGTCGGAATTTATATAAATTTAAATGAATAAATGAACCGCTTTTTTTTCTCAAGGTCAACTATATGACCATGATCTTAAATAGGAGAGGGGGAAAGGCTAGAAAGGGGAGGGGGAGAGAGAAACGTGGAGAAGGAAAAAGTGGGAGAGGGGAAACTGAAATTGAAATGAAAGGAGTAAAAAAAGGAAAAAACGACGCTCATGCGCACAATTGCCTGTGAATTTTGCTCCCGTCATTTATGACGGGTTACCCCACTAGTAATTTAATGTTAATTATGAAATTATTAAATAAACCAGTACCCAATAGTAATTACTTATCAAAGATCAATTTTAATTTTTACTCAATTGTCTATGTTTTCCAGGATTAACAAATAATGCTGGATTGCAGAATACATTCTGTGAGCGCAGCGAGCGATAAAAATTTCATAATTGTATCTTTCTGCTGCTCTGCAGTTTCTGTCTTTTAGTGAGATTCTTCTACTCTACTATCCCGACAGGGGAAAAACCCCTTTCTTTTCTTGGTGCCGCCCTCAAAAAAGTGCTGCCCGGGATGGACCACCCCCTTGACCCCCTCCCCTTTTGCTACGCCACTGAATGCAGTATTTTCTCTCCAATAAAAGTAGCTGTGAACAGTATTTTTTCCCATTTAGTAAAAAAAAATAGCTGTGAATGCCATGCTTTATCGTTATCCATGGAGACATTAATTTGTTTTGATGCTGGACGAAGAACTCTTCATCCAATTTTTGATGAAATATTGATAAAACATAAATTTCTTTAAATGTATTATTTATTATTATTATTATTATTATTATTTCCATTTTTATCATTGTATATTAAATTCAATAAATTTTTGATTTTTACAGCAAAAAGCAAAAAAGCTGCTTTAGTATTTTGTTTCGAATACTATTGATTTTGATGAGCTGGTTTTATAAGCTGCAAAATTAAAATACAGCGTTCCTATTGGCCAAAATCAAATTGATCAAAGCTATCATCCAGACTGATCAAATGTTGTGGTCATTTTGGTGTTTATTCACTGACCCCCATTACTTTAATATTCGACTTTGATATATGTTTTATAATTTGTCTAAATCTGAAGATGTTTTAATTAAACAAAAATAAATTATAAATGATAATGACAACAAATAGAATTTAATGTAGAAAATTAGAAATCAATCATTAAAATAGAATGAAATAATTAAATATGATTTAGAGACAATGAGTAACTAATTATCTTATTATATGTAAAACAAATTAAAGAACAAAATAAGGGCGATAAATGTTTCGTTTAAAATTTAAAATAAACTTTAAAAATATTATTACATATTCGAATAAGTAAAAAAAAATTTACATTTATAAATATAGTTGAATCACCCTGTATATTAAAAAATGCTCATTTGACATGCTTATTTGACATTAAAGTCAATAATTCAATAAATGGCATAAATATTGAAGCATCGTTATATGAAATCTCCATTTTACAACGTTGAATTCGTATATTTTTTTTAAAAAAAAATATTCTTCCTCTGACGAGTTTGAAAATTATTATTTTTTATCTTGAATGATTTTATATGCAAAAAAAATGTTTTCTCTCTCTCTCTCTCTTTCATATATGAAAGCTTGATTTAAAAATATATTCAGGCAAATACTGAATATCCCCAGTTATAACTAAGGCTATATAACTTGATTTGAATAAGCAAAATTCAGTTCGAAAATCAAGAAAGTATCGTAGGCCTATATACTATAATATATATAACTATATCAATGGGCAATGTTTGAAATATTCATGAAGTAGGCTATAAGACATGTATGAGAAATAGATAGAAAATGAGAGAGAGAGAGAGAGAGAGAGAAAATAAGAGTGATAGATAGAAAATGAGAGAGAGAAAGATAGAACATGAGAGAGTGATATAGAAAATGAGAGAGAGAGAGCAAATAAGAGTGATAGATAGAAAATGAGAAAGATTTGAGTGTGTCTGTATTGAATGTGTGAGACATTGTATTTGTATGTGTGTTTATGGCAGACATCGTGTGTAAATATGTGATATTGTGTGTATGTGTATATGTGGGATAGAGAGAAAAATAAAGTGTGAGAGAGAGAGAGCGAAGGGAGAGAGAAAGACAGAGAAGATAGAGTGCGAGAGAGAGAGAGAGAGAGATAGCACAGAGAAGACAGAGTGCGAAAGAGAGAGAGAGAGAGAAACAGAGAAAGACAAAAAGAGTGAGTGACAGAGAGAGTAAAAGATGCTGAGAGAGAGAGAGAGGTAGAGTTCAGTTAAATAGGAAATTATATTACTTTGAATCTGACACTTTTTTGTCATTTGCATATGGATGTTATTTGCTCATAGATTGTATGAGGAGGAAAAGGAGGTGGTAGGAGGTGGTTGGAGGTGGTTGGAGGTGTTTTTTTTAAAGGAAGAAAGATTTTTCTATTGTTTCTCTTTCTCTCTCTCTCTCTCTCTCTTTCTCTCTCTCTCTCTTTCTCTCTTTCTCTCTCTCTTTCTCTCTCTCTCTTCCTCTCTCTCTCTTCCTCTCCCTTCTGTTTTTAATGTTAAATGTGTATATGTCACATCCATTTGTTGTAATTGTCCATTACACGAAATGTAAGTTCATTTCGTGAAATGAAACATAAATTGGTCTGATGTAAAACGCGAAATAGAAATACATTTCGTGTAATGGACAATTACAACAAATGGATGTGAAATATATTTATGTCCTGATCTATTTTTTTTAAAAAAATCTCTCTTTTCCTCTCTAGTCTGGTAAGAAGACTAGAATTCATCTACATATAATCGTTCCTTAGAGGAAATTTTTTATTCATGATAAGGTTAGAAGAAGAAAAAAAAGACTGGAAAGAAATCTTATGAATATTTTTTTTTGGTTGCTGATAAATGGTTGTGATAAGTTGGTAACACTGTTCTTTTTATGGTAAAAGTTTTGACTGTTTGGGACTCTTTAAATTAGAAAATGTGCCCATGGGCCTTTTTTCTTCTTGTATATTTGGGATATAGATCGAAGGGTTTCTATTTTATTTTGCTGTCATAGCATATGAATAACCTTAACCTCATATTTTACTTGAGGATGAATTTGATGTGAAAGGCATAGATTTAAACAGGGATATCATTTGGAGGTAAGGGAGCAATAGCTTTCAAATGGCAAGCAACCTAACCTAATCAAATTGGTCAGCAAAGTAGCAGTAGTAGTGCAGTATCTAATCTAGGCTTGCCACCTTTCCTCCTTTGTGGAGGACCGTCCTCCACGAAAGCAAACATGTCCTCCACACAATAAAACAGGCAATTAGAACAGAAGTTGGCTCCGCCCTTTTATGACGAACGCAACTTCTAATTGGTTGGTTATGTAGTCTGACGTCACATGCTCCGCCCTTTTCAATGTCGAACCACACAACAAACCAATTAGAAGTTGCCGTTCGTCATAAAATGGGCGGAACCAACTTCTGTTCATCCCGTTTTCTAAAACTTAAATACGTTCGTGAAGGATGGTCCTGGCCAGAGGACAGTTCTTCCGAATGGAGGACTGCCCTCCACAGGTGGCAAGCCTAGCAGTATCCGTAGCTCTTGTGGTCTCAAACTCGTTTGTAACCGTAGGCCAATCAGGCCTTTTTAGTTTGGCTCACAGCACTGGCGTAGCTAGGCACCCGCAGGACCCGCAACTATGGGGGGGCGCAGCAGGTTTGGGGGCGCAAAAAACAAAATCAAAGTCGATTTATTTTCGAAAATAAATCAACTTTCATTTAATATTTACTTTTAAAAACTACATAGTTGCACTAGTAAATATTCATGGGAGAGGCGGGCAGTGGCGTAGCTAGGGACCCACCAGACCCGCAACTGCGGGGGGGGGGGGGCGCAGGAAGTTTGGGGGCGCAAAAAACAAAATGAAAGTCGATGTATTTTCAAAAATAATTGAATAAATTAAGCAAGTGATTCCGAATCACTCGCTTAATTTATTCAGTTATTTTCAAATATAAATCGACTTTCATTTCGTTTATTGTGCTTAGAAATTTTTATAGGGGGTACTATTTTGATGAACAGCGGAAAGGTCCGAACAACGGTACGAACAGTCGAAAAAATAGTAGGAGCAGTCCGAAGGTTTGGTTTAGTAAAATTAAGTTGTTGCAGGGGGTCTGGGGGGCGTAGACCCCGACTTTTTTTTTAAAGAATTATTAAATCAAATTAGTCCATTGTTCTGACTGTTCTGTAATTTGTTCAATGGGAGGAATGGTCGGAAAAATGGACAAATTTGATTTAATAACGCTAAAAAAATGGGGGGCTGCGCCCCCCCAGGCCCCCTGCAACAAGCTTCATTTTACTAAACCTAACCTTCCGACTGTTCTTACTGATCCGCCGTTCATCAAAATAGCACCTCCCCCCAGTATGAGGCTAAGTGGAGGGGGACGTTTTAAGCAGCCCGGGGGGGGGGGGCAAAGTTTTACGCGGCGGGGGGGGGGGCGCAACCAAGCCTAGTTACGCCACTGGCTCACAGGCCAGTAGAATGTAGCCTTTTAGCCTCTAAAAGCATCCAAAACAACCTTAATTATCAGCACGTGATAAACTTAAACCCAGAACACAATATAAGTGAAGAAAGAGCACGTGTAGAAAGAGCGATGATGCAATTAATAATTTGCCACGTGGAAAAAAAAGGAAGAAGGTGAGTTAAGAGTTGAAGAAGTGTCAGTACATTTCTATGGGAGGAGGGCCAGTGACGCCACCTAACGCTACAGGGACAAAATAAATGATCTACTTGCATTCTTAAGGGATGGAAATGAAGTAATACCTTGTACACACACATGAGTTAAATGAATTCAAATTAAATGTGTTTAAGGTGAATTATACGGAATCCAGTTAAGGACATGAACCAAATAAAAATTGACTTTATTATTAATATTTTAAATTGAAATACTAAATCAATATTTTGAGATTATTAACTGAATAAATTGAATTCGACGACATATTGTTTGTTTGTCCTTCACAGAGGGCTCTGTATAACACGTTTATTATTTAAATGCATTTAAATTATCAGGTGTGTATACTAGGTATAAGAGAGATTTTTTTTATATATATATATAGAAAGAAAAATGCAATTTAAAAACTTCTTTCCGTATTTTTTTTTGAGTCTATAGAAAAAGAAATGATTGAGTTTAAGAAGAAGAAAATAGAAGAAAGTTTAAAATTCTGTAGAGACTTTATATTTAGTTAATGATTAAAAAAATTGAGAGTGAGAAGAAATCTTTCTTTTTAGAGTTTAGAAAGTAGAGAAAGAAAGTTATGATGGGAAATTCTTTTGTGATCCTAAAACTCATTCTTTATTTCATCTCTTAAGAGAAAACATAATAATATATTTTTTTCTAATGTTCATTAGATTATTTTTTGTACTTTTGCAAGGTTTTTTTTATTATCTTGTTGTAATGAATCATTTATGGAGTTTTAGAATCTCTCTTGAGATGTAAATGGTACTGTTTCAAAGTGGGATTCAGGGGTTGGCTTCGGTTAGTATTATTCTAAGAGAACATATTTCAATCACAGTTTCGTATCTTTAGAGACGTTAAAAGTAATCAATGATACAAATTTTTTTTTCAATTTAACAGCAAAAAAAAAAAGTCAATCACCTTTTTTTTTGTAATTAGTTTTTTGCAAAATAGCATGAAAACTTTACATGAAAAATCGGATAACACGAAATATATGTTCAGTTTTGAATCTCTTATAATAACCAAGAATAACACAGGCAATTAGAAATCGGGACGAACAGAAGTTGTCTCCGCCCTTTTTTATGACGACCAGCAACTTCTAATTGGTTTGTTGTGTGGTTCGACGTTGAAAAGGGCGGAGCATGTGACGTCAGACTACATAACCAACCAATTAGAAGTTGCCGGTCGTCATAAAAAGGGCGGAGCCAACTTCTGTTCGTTCCGATTTCTAATTGCCTGTAGAATAACGGGTCAGACTAAAACACGAAACCGGATGGAAAGTGACGGAAACGCGCGGAAAAATAAATATTAGGCTATTATATAGGCGATACAAGGCACGGGAAAGCACGGAAAACACATACAAACACACGGAAAAATGCTTGTGTTTATGTTTTCCGCGTTTTTCTTTGTGTTTGCATGTGTTTTCTGTGCTTTCCCTTGCCTTGTATCGCCTATAGTAGCCTAATATTTATTTTTCCGCGCGTTTCCGTCACTTTCCATCCGTTTCCATGTTTTAGTCTGAACCAAGAATGCAAGTAGATCTTTTAATTTGTCCGTTTAACTTTAGATGACGCCACTAGCCTTCCTCCCATTAGAGATACAGTGCTGTGAAAAATAACTGCAACACTTAATATTTTTACAATTTATTCACTTTTCTGTGAAATTTAACCAGGGTATCATTTTTTATTACACTACAAACAGGTGTAAACATGACTTTCTTATATTCTGAACATATTTTAGCTTTCAAAGTTAAAAAAAATTAAGAAATAATTATTTTACATATGCTTTTTTAAATTTCAAAATAACTGCAACACAATTTTGAATATTCATTGAATACATTACATGACATTATTACAAAAAAAAAATTAATTTAGTTCTAACAAAATTGGTGTTTTTGTCAACATACTATTTCAGTGACCTTAAAACTACCCTACCCTTCTCAAATAATGGTGTGTTTTGCGGTAAATCTTTTTAATTTTGCTTATAGCTTGTTTTGTTCAAAATTTTCATTTGTATCAACATTTGTGTTGTTTAAAATGGCTAATACTGGAAGCACAACTCCTAGAAAATGAAGCAGTATGGTGACCAAGTACCCTACTTATTTGTTCTATGACAGAAATTGTCAAAAAAGTTTGAGTTTATAAGTCAACAGTTTCCCAAAATGTGTCACAGTGGAAAACCACTGGTCCTCGTACACCACAGTTCTGGAAGAAAACGAATTTCCAGGTGTGGTTCTGAAAAGTTTTTATAAAACTGTGTTTCCAAAATTGTTTTTTCTTATTCAAACATTTGGCTGTGGAATGGCATTTCTCAACTAGAACTGGCTCATTGATTCACCAACATTCCAATGCACAACTTGACCACCATCAGCATAATTCAAGTTTTTGATACAACACTAAAAGTGACATTTTTCCACTTTTCAGTGGACCAACTAGCATGTTCTTTTGCCCATCCCAGTCTTGATTTTCTTTGCCTTGCAGTGAGAAAAGGTTTTGTAACTGGCCTAAAAGCTTTCAAACCGATTCCAATTAGGTGTCTTCAAACAGTTCATGCACAAGGAACAGTTCTAGTTGAGGAATGCCAATCCACAGCCAAATGAATGATAAGAAAAAACAATTTTGGAAACACAGTTTTATAAAAACTTTTCAGAACCACACCTGGAAATTCGTTTTCTTCCAGAATTGCCTTTTTTCTGTGGTGTACGAGGACCAGTGGTTTTCCACTGTGACAATTTGGGAAACTGTTGACTTATAAACACAAACTTTTTTGACAATTTCTGTCATAGAACAAATAAGTTGGTACTTGGTCACCATACTGCTTCATTTTCTAGGAGTTGTGCTTCCAGTATTAGCCATTTTAAACAACACAAATGTTGATACAAATGAAAATTTTGAACAAAACAAGCTATAAGCAAAATTAAAAAGATTTACCACAAAACACACCATTATTTGAGAAGGGTAGGGTAGTTTTAAGGTCACTGAAATAGTATGTTGACAAAAACACCAATTTTGTTAGAACTAAATTAATTTTTTTTTTGTAATAATGTCATGTAATGTATTCAATGAATATTCAAAATTGTGTTGCAGTTATTTTGAAATTTAAAAAAGCATATGTAAAAATAATTATTTCTTAATTTTTTTAACTTTGAAAGCTAAAACATGTTCAGAATATAAGAAAGTCATGTTTACACCTGTTTGTAGTGTTATAAAAAATTATACCCTGGTTAAATTTCACACAAAAGTGAATAAATTGGAAAAAAATCAAGTGTTGCAGTTATTTTTCACAGCACTGTATACTGACACTCTTCAACACTTCCTTTTTTTTCACGTGGCAAATTTGTAATTGCGTCATCGCTATTTCTCTAAACGTGCTCTCTCTCTTCACTTATATTGTGTTCTAGGTATAAGTTTGTCCACGTGCTGATAATTAAGGTTGTTTTGGACACTTTTAGAGGCTAAAAGGCCTGCATTCGATTTCAACTAATTGGCGACGAGTGTAGTTTGCCACCTATGGAGGGGTTGCAGGCGCCATCTATCTTGCCATTACACAAATATTTTTCTATAGAAAGACCTCTTAAGGTTACTTAGTAAAACAAAGAGTTTATTTTCTATGTTGAATATCTATCTATTCAAGAAGGTTGAAAGTGAAGCGTCAAAGGTACCATATTTTTTGTCTCTTGAATTTGGGCCAATATTAGCTCATAAAATACAATCACTCTTCTGTCATAAGACTCATTTAGTGAAGTGATTGAAGGTGTGCAGAAAAAAAGAAATATTTGAGGTGGGGGTGGCGTTGAGGGTGTTTTTTTTGTGTCTGTTGGTCATTTGTTCAAGTGTCAAGCTATTAAATGAATGAAGTGCTGCTTTCTTTTCATTCTTCATATTTTCGGATTGGAGATTTCGTTCTATATAAAGAGGGACCTATTAGATTTTTATCTCTCTCTCTCTCTCTCTCTCTCTCTCTCTATATATATATATATATATATATATATATATATATATATATATATATATATATATATATAATATGCGTCATATATATATATATATATATATGCTTGTTATCTTCATTGCCCTCTAAGGAGGTTTTGTGAGGGGGGGAAGGTTACCTCTTGTTATTTAATGCCTTTTTTGTGGGTGTCAAAACGCTCATTACTATAACACACACAAACCTTAAATGGTTCGCCATCAAAATAAGTCTATAAATTATGTATCTTTTGTTGACATGACACATAAATATTGTTTTTTTTTTTTAAAAAACTAGAATCATTTGTGTCTGAGACTTGGAGGTTTGTTTATTGTTGTGGAGGGTGTGGAGTGGATGGGGAGGTATTGGTTTTTTTTTTGTTCTGAGATGACAAAATTGTTCGATATATATCGATGTTAAGATATAAAATTTTAAATTTTGTAAGATATTTATTAAAAAAAAGTTTCGTATTCGATATATCGAAAAATATATCGAAAATATCTAAAATAAAATCGAAAATATCTAAAAATTTGAAGATATGTAAAAATTGAATATATCGAAACATTGAAAATATCTAAAAAAAAAAAATCGAAATTATTAAAAAAATTGAAAATATGGAAAAATTGAATATATCGAAACATTGAAAATATCTAAAAATTCTAAAAACTTATCTAAACTTGAATAAGTTTACAAAGTCACTATTATTAGTTTTGTATTGTTTTCTGATATTTTAAATATTTTCGATTTTGTTCAATTTTTTTGTTGTTGATATACTACTCTACTGATATTTTTTTAAAATATCAAACCGATTTTGATTTTTCACAAAAAAAAATATCAGACCGATTTCTGTTTTTCCAAAACATCGCCCAGAGCTGTCTGTAGTTTTTATAAATACAACATTTGAGGCTTATTACACGTCACTACTTATTATTTCGATAGAAGTGTCGATATAATTATGTCCTCCTATACAGGCTCCTTTTATTTTTAATTGTCTTATGATGCGAGATCCCATATATGCAATAGGTGTGAAACCTGCATAGAAAGACATAATATATCGACACTTCTTCTATCAGGTTAAGTATTGTCGTACGGAGCCCTGCAGAGGACACGCGTTTATTTTATTATTTTACAATCCGTATATACAGATTACAATCCGTATAAACGGACTGTGGATTTGTATATAGAGACTCGTTAAATTGTTTGTTGGGGGTGGGGTCTGTTTGGTGCAGGCCATGACACCTGGGGGCTGTTTCCCCCAGACGCCCCAACAAACAATTTAATGAAAGCGTATATACAAATCCACAATCCGTATATACAAATTCAAAATCCATATATACGGATTGTGATCTGTATATACGGATTGTGATCTGTATATACGGATTGTGATCTGTATATACGGATTGTGATCTGTATATACGGATTGTGATCTGTATATACGGATTGTCGAATAATAAAATAAACGCATGTCCTGTACAGGGCTCCGTAATTGTCGTGTAGTAAACCTCATTGTTGACAAGTTTTCTGTGTGTTTGTGTCATTTTATTTGTACCTGTCTTAAGTTTTTCAAGCATCAAATTCATTACAATGTATAAGATCTCTTTTAATTGTGTTTGTCTTTAAGTTGAAGAAGGAATTGTTTCAATCCTTTTTTTGTTTGTTAGTCTTTTAATTGTATTTGATCTAATGAAACACAAGAGTTTTTTCTTTCTAATTCTACTCATGTTGATGATGATAATGATGAAGATCCTTTGGTTTTTTTTGTCATTGTTTCTTTTCCTTTTGTTCAAATGATGAAGAAAATAATGAATTGAATAAAAATTGGATGAGTTTGAATGAATGTGTGTCGTTGGTTTGTTAGTTGATTGGGGTCCACCTTCAATTCGAACAAGTCATTATTATTATCACATCTGCTTTTTTTTTGGGTTTCTCTGTCTCTCTTCTTTTCAGATGTCATTAATTGTCTTTATATCTCATTTCAACATCCAATCTATACATTATCTTAAGTATATCTTAAATAGAACTGGAGACCTTACAATTTTAACTCTTTTTTGACCTCCATTGCTCTAAAGAGCAATGGATTTATATAGGATCATGCAAGAAAAGGGGAAAAAAAGGATGTCTGTGTGTGTGTGTGTCTGGAACCCGATTTAGTTCCTCGAACAACTCAAGAACGGAATGAGATAAAGACATGCAGTATTTTTTATTTGATTCCGTGGGTCAATATGAAGCTCCTGACAAAAAATTAGAAAATTTTACCCAGGGGTTATTTTTTTATGAATTTTTTAGAAACAAATTTTGAGTTTTTGGTCATAATTTTTAGTGGGTCGAACATCTCGAAAACGGGGCCACCTACAATAAAATGTCATCAGACCTAAAATGATGTAAACATTCTGACGATGAAACTGGAAAAAAATTGGAATTTTAGAGCGATTCGATATATAAAATTTCGATTTTTTAAAAACGTAATTTTTTTAAAAAAAAATCTCGATTCTTCCTCTTTCCAGTTGTAGCATTCGAAAGGGGGGACTTTTCTATTATTTAGGAGGGGTGTTCGTTTCTATGTTCTGTTATTATTTTTGTATATTAGAATACATGTGACGTATTTTCATTTTAAACCCATATTATTACAAATGAATGACGCATGCGCATCACATGTAACTATGTCATGTACTTGAATACATACATGTGTTTATCTATATACACATGCGCACAAGTGTGTACATGTGCGTACACATGCGCACAAGTGTGTACATGTGCATACACATGCGCACACGTGTGTACATGTGCGTACACATGTGCACACGTGTGTACATGTGCGTACACATGCGCGCACGTGTGTTCATGTGTGTACTCATGCGCACACATGTAACAATGAAAAAAAAGTTGGTTATTTGATATATGAAAGCATATATTAAAGCAATGGAGGTCTATAGGGTTCCTTGAATCCCTTGTTTTCTTTTGTGTCTCTGTTTATGTGTGTCTGTCATGTCTCTTGTCATTTTGTTTGTGACTTATGTGTCTGTGTGTTTTTTTTTGTTTGTTGTTTTAACTGAAGGTTAAATTGCATATTTCCTCATGTAGCTTTAAGAGGCTGCTACATCACAAAATTACTTCGAAAAATCTCCAGCAAAGAGCGCTAGCATCGTTTTTATAACGAGCCCATAGACCCGATGTTAAAGAAAAAATGTTAATTTTTAAAATACACAGAAGTCGTGGCAAGCAATATGTTTATTTTTCATATTTAAAGTTGTCCAATATTAATTTTTCAAAGTGCAATGTGTGCACCTTAAATATATGCTGATCTAGTGATAGAATGACAAAAAATTGGTAAGTGCGGTTCTATTTTTAAAAACGATTTCAGAATCGCGAATTTCTAACTCTTATGTTAAACTCCATTGAGTACGCGCTCATAAGCAAAAAACATCCATTAAAATGCTCGTAAAAATACGTAAAAATAATTTTTAATTAATTTTTTGTTTTTTTTTAATTAATTTTTTGTGTTTTTTTAAAATTATTTTTAGGTATTTTTATGAGCTTAACATAAGAGTTAAAAATTCGCGATTTTGAAATAATTTTTAAAAAATAGAACCGCACTTACCAATTTTTTGTCATTCTATCACTAGATCAGCATATATTTAAGGTGCAATATTGCACTTTTGAAAACTTAATATTGGACAAGTTTAAATATGAAAAATAAATATATTGTCGACGCGACTGCTGTGTATTTTAAACATTTCTTTCTTTACCATGGGGTCTATGGGCTCAATAGAAAAACGCAAACACAGAATTTTCTTGTTGGTTTTACAGCGTGTGTGTGATTCTACCCTAACTTGTGTCATAATGTATATATTTGTTTTTGACAACTGTGTGTGTGTGTGTTTTTGTGATTGGTCTACGTGTGTGTGATTTTTTAACCATGTAATTTGTCTATATGTCAATTATGTGTAGGTGTGCGTGTATTTTCTTTTAAAGTGTGTGTGACGTGTTTTTTGTGTAACACGTGACGTGTTCGATGTGATCTCCACACTGATATATCATTTTTTTGTTTTGTAGATTGATGGCGTTGAATGAGATTACAATCCATACTTGTTTGCTTGTCTTAACTGTCAATATTTTTTGATACAATTTTTGATACATTTTTTTTTTAAAAAAAAATAACACCTTAAAAATGTGAAAATCTTAGTTTCTAACTTTTCTTCAAATCTTTTCTTTATTTCGTGCGATGAATTTCTTAAATCTTAACTTTTTAGAAACTTGATCTGAAAATAAAATTGACAATCTGATCTTACCTTTATATAAATTACATAAGAAGAAGAAGAAGAAGAAGAAAAAAATACTTTTGATTCTCTTCTTTCTTATTTTGTTTGAGTTTCATTTGTTTCCAATGAACTTTTTTTTTTTTAAAAAAAATCGGTCCAACAATGGTTCTAACACGGCTATTGTTTGGGTCATTTTAACTTAAGTATAGGGGACCCAACAGTTTCTTCTTTAATGTTTATTTCTTGTGAGATATGGCTTTTGAGAGAGCGAGAGAGAGAGAGAGAGAGAGGGAGAGAAAGTGTGTAAGAGAGAGAGAGAGAGAGAGAAAAAGAGAGAGAGAGAAAAAGAGAGAGAGAGAGAAAGAGAGAGAGAGAAAGAGAGAGAGAGAGAGAAAGAGAGAGAGAGAGAAAGAGAGAGAGAGAAAGAGAGAGAGAGAAAGAGAGAGAGAAAAAGAGAAAGAGAGTGTGTGTGAGAGAGAGAGAGAGAGAGAGAGAGAGAGAAAGTGTGTAAGAGAGAGAGAGAGAGAGAGAGAGAGAGAAAGTGTCTAAGAGAGAGAGAGAGAGAGAGAGAGAAGAAAAGAGGGATTTTTTCGTCGTATTCCCTTTTATTATCTCTTTTCTATGTGAATTGAATCAAGTTCTTAAACCAAGTTTTAAGAACAATACAATGGATTGATTTAATCTTTATTCGACGGGTTTTATTTCGAGTTATTTATATAATGTACTACATATACAGTAGAAAAGCATAAGAAGAAGAAGAAGAAACTTTCTTTTGATGTTTTAACTACTTTAAATAATTTTTTTATATAAAAAGAAGGGAAATAAGAAAATGATTTCGTTAAGAAAAACATGAGATTTAATAAAATTTAAGCGAAAAAAGAACCCCCCTCCTTACAAAGCTGTGAGCAACAATTTCATCAATGGGTAACAAGAATTTTGTAATTACTGAAGCTGAGAGTTGACAAAAAAAAACGCTCATAATATAAGTGAATAAATAACTTCCTTTGATATAATATACAATGTGAGAGTTTCTTTTTTCTTCTCTCTTTTTCTCCAATTTACTCGATTGAATTGAACGAAATTGGAAAGACACGTATTTTAAGTAAAGTTACAAAGGCCCAAATTCAAGAAGAAATCTTAAAATGTGATGTCTGTAAGCAATTAGCTTTGATCTAGCGCACTGAGTATTAATAGACACTTCGCTTTACATCCACCGAGCATCACTTAATCCCGGATGTTCACCAAAAGAGCGAAGCAAGAGCGAGCGAGCAACTGCGTACAAGAGCGAGCGAGCATTCTCATTCAATAATCGTCTGGTTAGTACCGGTTAGCAAACATTCGCTTGCTAGTGTTCAAAAAAGATCGGATGGATGACGTGGTACATCAAAGAAAAGCTATGTTCGTGCTTGTTTAGACTGGATGGTGATTATTGTATTATGGAAATGCTCGTTGTAAATGATGGGTCATCTGCGAACAAGAACATATTCGCTTAAGGTGGTGAGCATTCTAAGGGAACACGTGCAAACATCGACGAGCACGAGCGAATGCTTGCTCTTGCTCGATCTTTTCATGAATAATACGCGGCTTTAGTGAAAATCAAACATTAAGGAAGTAAAATTAAAAGAAACTAGAAATTGTTTTGGAAATTAGAAAGTTAACTCAATCATTTAAGGGTTATTATTGTGTCATGTTGTTACATTTTTCAAAATAAACTTTTTATAGACAATTATCTGCTTAAAGATATCAACAAGAACGTACTCATTAAAGGTTTCGAGATTCTTTTCTAGTTTTTAAAACAAGCTTTCTAGTTTCTATGAATTATGCACCTAAAAGTGATACAAACCTATGTTTTCTGACAAACTCACCTCTGACGTCACAAAGCTTCCTCTTATAGTGAGGCAAGTAAACCTTTAAGATCAGTGTTTTGAAATGATGGAACCCTGCACAGAGAGTTCAAGTTGAAGTTGAAATTTTCAAGTTAAATTCTTGAATTTAGGCCATAGTTGATTTCGAAATCTTTTACATTGAAATTTCTCTCCATTTTCAGTTAGTTGAAATTTCTATTATTTTTTTTTTATTTAGAAAAACGTTTTTTACGGATTTTTTTTTTGCTTGCTCATCAGTAATTTTGTTAAAGCGATTTAGGAAAAAAAGAGTTAAGTTATTTTAGGGACCTCGAAGATACTAAAATTAAAGTAAGAAAAGAAAAATCGTTTCTTATAGAAACTATATTAGTAAATGAATGTGCTAAAAAGTTTTTACATTAGAACGTCGTTGTGTGTTATTTTTTTAAAGCTAAACATTTTATGGCGGTAATTTAGATTTTTCACTTAACATTGGTACAAAAATCACGTGAAATTTCGTAACTGCCATGAAAAAAAGTTTATTTTTAAAGATAACAACAAGAAGAAGAAAAAACTTAGTATTCTACTGTATATAGTTTCTAACAAACTTTTATTTTTTTCCTGTTTAAGTTGATTCTTAAAATTCAAAGTTTGTTAAGAATTTTTAAATTCGAAAAAAAAAACAGGCCAAATATGGAAAAAAAAGTTTAAATGCTCTAAAAATGTCCTGAAAAAGATTTCAAGAGGACGAATGCTTTAAAATCACCAGTGCCGGCCTTATACCTACCTTGTACATACCTGATAATCTAAATGCATTTAAATAATAAACGTGTTCTACAGAGCCCCGTGAAGGGCAAACAAACAATATGTCGTTGAATCCAATTTATTCAGTTAATAATCTGAAAATATTGAGTTAGTACTTAAATATAAAATATAAACTATTTGACAAGATATTGATTTAGTATTTCAATTTTTAAATAATAATAATAAAAGTCAGTTTTTATTTGGTTCGTATGTCCTTAACTGGATTCCGTCTAATTCACCTAAACACATTTAATTTGAATTCATTTAACTCATGTGTGTACAAGGTATTAGCCTCCTTGGCGCCCTGGAGCAGATTTTTTTTTCAGGGCGCCCCATTCAAAATGAGAAAATGAAAATATTTGCTTCATTATTATTAGTACAAAAAATACATCGTTATTATATCCATAGAGAAAAAACCATATTTGGATTAATAAATGAAAAACTAGTGCAAAAATCACAAAGAAATTTTTAAATTAAGTTTAATTAATATCTAAAGGTTAAAAGAAGGCCGTTCTGGATTTTTTTTCTATCCGCGAAATCTTTAATTAGAGCAGAAAAGTCGAGATTTTCAGCGATTTCATTTTTAATGGATAAGAGTTTCTAAACTGGAAAAGTTTGTTTTGTGACATTCAAGACCCAGCTGGACAATGGTGGAGTTGTGTTCTGTTCACAAAGGTGAAAATGTTTCGACCCAATAAACATAATATAAAAGAATTTTGGCGCCTCAAAACTCGCTTGGCGCCCCAACCTGCTCGGCGCCTTCGTGCGGTGCACGACTTCGCCACCACCAAAGGCCGGCACTGAAAATCACAAAATCCTTCAAAAAAGTTAAAAAAAAATTGAAGATTAATTATTAAAATTCTTGAGACTTTAAATTGCTTCAGCTATTTAATTAATTGTGCTGTTTGTTAATTGTATTTATATTTGCATTAAATGAACAATTTTCTACCAGATTTATGAATTTTTTCAATTTTCTATTTGCATAAACGCATAATTTCTAAAAACAATTTATACTTTTAATAAATTTTATTGCATTAAACAATTTGGCCTTTTTAGTGTCTCCTCCCTGATCTAGTTTTGGAAGCAGTTTTCAAGACAAAATATGCAAATTAAGAGGAGAAACAATAGAATGTTACTTTGATTATTCTGCATTACATATACAACAATATTGAAATTGTCTTACAGTCCAGACTAGAAAAGAAAAACTGAGTCAGTTTTATGTTATTTTCTTAAAAAAAAATTTAAACTTTCGATTTTTCACTTTAAGTCTAACAAAAATGCGAATACATTTTTGTTTATTGAAAATTGCATGTAAAACGCTAATCTTAACAATTTTCATCATGAAATATACAATGTAAATTTTACTTGATTCGCTTTTACAGTCGCAAGTTTTGAGCTAATGTTGCTTCTAGGCAAAATTAACCTTCATTTGTTATTCCTAAACATTAAAGTTGAACTACATTAAAAATGTGAGAATAGATATTAAGATGTTGTAGTAATTTTAAAGCAAATTGTTCATTTTTATGAGACTTCAAAGATTAGACAAAATGTGTGACATTAGAAAAGTGTTTATTTTAAACGCCTTTATACTTATTATAATGAGCTCATGTTTTGTTAAATTATAATTTGTGGGGTTTTTGATTGGATGGTTGGTGGTGGCGGCGGCGGCTTGTGTCTTAGCCATCACCACAACAACAACATTGATTTTTTTTTAAACTTGTGTCTACTTTTATTCTAAGATTGGTGTTTTATTTTAAAAAAAATGTACATAAAATGATGAGGGTTTAACGTGTTATCAGTGATTGCCGATTTTTAAGGGGTAGCCTTGTTTATGCATTTCATATCCAATGTTTTAATTAAAGATTATGAAAATCGTGACAAATAAGAGAACAAGAGAAGCAGAGGTAGAGAGATATAACTAGAAAAGAGAGAGAGAACGAGAGTGAGAGAGATAGAAAAGAGAGAAAGCAAGAGAGAGAGAGAGAGAGAGAGAGAGAGAGAAAAGAGAGAAAGCAAGAGAGAGAGAGAGGGGAAAGAAGAAGAGAGAGAGTGAATGAGAGAGAACTAGAATGAAAGACAAGAGAGAGAGGTAACGAAAAGAGAATGAAAGTTGCCTTGAGTTTAGGGATGCCATATGGGCACTTTACTTAATTAAGCATGTTAACAAGGGTATAATGTATATATATATATATATATATATATATAGTGAGAGTTCGGAAGTGAGAGAGAGAGAGATGAGATAGAAATGAAAGATTATAATGCAACCACACCACAATCCCTACATAAATAAATAACAGCTTCACTCAATAATTAACATGAACCAAAAAATGTCTTATTATTTGCCTTCAAAATTAATGTCTTGAGATTTCATTCTCTCTTCAGTTTTTTATTGTTAAGAATGTTTATTTTTTGTAGTTTTCACTTTTGAGTTTTGTCATATTTTATTATTAAGTTATTATATTAACACTTTAACTGGATTGTTCAACCTTTTTAAAAAAAAAAAGATTTTGAAAGCCACATTGTGAGTATAGGTGACGTCATATTGGTCACTATTCTAGTCTAGACTGTAGAAGACAACATAACACACATTGTAAATTTTCTCTTGAGATTTCTAGATATGTATTTTCTATGTTATATTTTTGATAACTTTTTTTCTTCTTGAAATGGAATTTCTGTGTTTATTTCTTTAGATTTTTTTTACTGTTTCTTTTGTTTCATGAGTTTTGGGAATTTGTTTTTCGAGAAACAATTTTTATAGTTGGAGTGTGGGGAACACACACACACACAACATATGTGTGCAATTTCATGCTTTTTTTCTATTTGAAATTTATGACATTTTTTTTTGTTTGTATGACACTTATCTTATTTTTTTCTTCTTCTATTGTTTTGTCTGACTATGTAAGACCTACTACTACCATATTGTGACACTCTTATCTGGACAATCAACTTTTGTCTTTTATGTAGGGAGGGGGGGGGGGCTGTCGTTGCTGTTGTCGAGCGAATTCATCATAGATTGAAATCTAATCTTTGATGCAGTTTTTTTCTTCTTCTTGAAATTTGAATATATTAGAATTTATAATCAATAATAACAAAACTGCATGAGCTTGGTATTTGATTAACATATGGATCATTAGTTAGAAACCATATGTGGGTGTATGTGTGAGAGAAAGAGAGAGAGAGAGAAAGAGAGAGTGTGTAAGAGAGAGAGAGAGAGAGAAAGTGTGTAAAAGAGAGTTTAAGAAAGAAAAATAGTAAGACAAAGAGTGTAAGAGAGTATGTAAGAGAGAGGGAGAGAGAGAGAGAGAGAAAGAAATAGTAAGACAAAGAGTGTAAGAGAGTATGTAAGAAAGGGGGAGAGAGAGAGAGAGAGAAAAAGTCTAATAGAAAGAAAAATAGTGTGAAAGAGGTAAGAGTGTAAGAAACAGAGAGAAAGGAGAGTAAGAGAGAGAGAGAGAGAGAGAGAGAAGGATAGTAAGAGAGAGAAAAAGTGTGTAAGAGACAGAGAGAGAAGGAGGGAAAGAGAGAGACAGAAAAAGTGTGTAAGAGAATGTGAGGGAGAGATAGAGTAAGAGAAAGGTGAGTGTAAAAGAGAGAGAAAGTGTATGTTATTTATTTTGCGCTTTTTCGTGTGCGCGTGCCTTTGTATTTATCTGTTTCTTTCTGCACTTTTCTGTGTGTATTTGTCTGTGTATTGTTCTGTTGTTTTCTGTGTTTTTATCTACCGATTTGTATTGTTAAGTGTTTTTCTCTGTATGTGGTGTGTGTGTGTCTGTGTGCACGTGTTTTCTTGTTGTGTTTGTCGTGTGTGCTTTTTATGTCTGCTTGGTTTTTACCTTTGTTGCTCTTTAGACCAACAAAAAGTCATTATGTGACAATTGAAAGTAGTAGAAGGGTCTTTTTGTAATCGCCTACAACAAAATGACATCAGATCTAAAATGAAACACGTATTCCAAAGAAGAACCCGGCTTAATTTTGAAGTTTCTAAATCCAGATGTAGGTCTATACAGTTCCAAAATATGAAAATTTAGAGAGAGAAAAAACATGTCACAATTAAAGAAAAAAATTAAAAATGATTTAGAAACTAGAGGAGTAAATGAATCTCTTAATGTGATTTTTATTTTCATATCTTTTTAAAATACTTAAGGGCAGTTTTCAAAATTCAAAGTTAAAGCCTTTCTAGAACTGGATAAAAAAATATCTCTGAAAAAAAAAACATCCAAAAGAATAAATTCCACTTAATAAATTGAAAAATTATAATTGGCTGTCAATGGTATGATGAAAACTCTGAATCAAGGTCAAAATATTATCTAAAAACTATCATTTCAGAGTTTAAAATATAAAAACTCTGAAATAATATTGCAAAGAATATTTCAGAAAACTCTGAAAATTGAAATAGAACTCTAAAAATACACAATAACCAAGGGAAAAAAAGTCACAATTTGTAGCTAGATGGCACTGAATTACATAAGAGTAATTGTAATTTTCAGAAGTTTTTTTCAGAGTTGTTTTTTATCGAGCTCTAGAAAGGCCTTTAAAAAACATCAATGCAGGATGCAACAAAGGTCTATGGGTTGGTTTATACTCCTTTGCTAAGCAGCAAAGCAGCCTGCGAAGCTTCAAAAATGACGTCAGAGCTTCAGGTTTTTGCCTTTGCCAGAGCATGAAGCTAACTTTGAAATTGTTCAACTTTTCAAAGCCTAGCAATTCAAAGCACCAATCAGGAAACGGATACACAAATGGGGTGAACAAGTCACACCTTTTTGCTTCCAGAAGGGGGGAAGGGTTCTATTGTTTTGTATATCCCCCTGTTTTATATGGTGTAAAGGTTAGAAAATATTGTGAAGTTTGCAAGGCCACATGTTTGTATGAACAAGCTATGCTTTGGTGAGCTAATTTTTAGGAGCTTCAAAGCTTGCGAATCTTAGCAAAGTTTGGAGTATAAACCTACCCTATATGTTTTTTTTAAAATTCCTTGTTATGTCTGTTTGTCTTTGTGGTACTATGTAGGCCTCTATATACATGTACGAATGTATATGTGTGGGTGCTTTTTTTGTGTTTGCAAATTACTACTACGGCCCACTTGCCATTAGGCTTTAGGCCATTCATGGTCGAGGTACAGTCACCATGCAAGGTACATTCAAAGAAAGGTGGGGATGCATGGCGTGGGATGCATGGCTGTCTTTCTATATGTGGCCATGATTCGGGTTTTAAGTCTTGACGTACTTCGAGCAGTGTATTCTCGTGCAGTGCTTCCCATGCTACTTTACGGGGTAGAGGTCTGTGTGAGTACGGGAACTTCAAATGAAATTATCTGCTTACTAGACATTTCTCCCTTGTGTGTGTGTGTAATTGTGCATTTATTTCTATGTGTCTGTGTCACACACACACACTTTGTACACATTTTAGGAAGCATATTTTTTGTGTGTCTAGGATTTTTTTTTTGTTTCTTTCATTTCTTTATTTCAAGATATACTTGTAGGAATGATTTATTTTATTTTTCTATTTCTCGTCACAACGTGAAATTTACTTCTTTCTTCTTATTATTATTATAGTATTTTTTTCATCTCACTTCCGCGCCTGGTTTTTTTTATTTCATTTCTTTCCATTAAAATGTCATCTCTTGTTGTTACAATGATGTGTGTATATATATATACGTGTGACATATGTGTCACGTGTGTGTTTTTGGCTTGAAATAAATTTCATATCTACTTATATATAAGTGTATTATGCTAACTTGTGAGTGAACACTTTTTTTTTTTCGTTGAAATATGGATATTATCTCCCGATGGACCATATCATGATGATGATGATGATGTCTTTTAATGTCTAGTTTTCTTGGCAACCGACATGATGAAAATAAAGGCAAATGTCACAAAACTCATCTCTTTTGGTTTTGTCTAAAAATACTATCATTTGACCCATCCATTAAATTGGACCCAATCTCTCTCTCTCTCTCTCTCTTCCTTCCTTTCAACATGTAAAAATAAAATGAACCCTTTTAACATGTAAATCCTATATAAACATTAGAATGGCTATTTGAAAATTAAGTGGACTAAAAATGATTCATTTACGTCCACTTTCAAGGTCAAAATGTCATCTGTGGGCTTTAAAATTGAATACTTTCTGTGGGTGTTTTTTTTGAAAAGTTTTAAGAAAACGTTATTACTTTCTATTTGAACAAATAGAAATAACTAAATCAATATTAAGTTAAAATTAATTCAATTATATTGAAATACAAATTTAATATAATTTCAATATTAACTCTATATAGAGAGAATATTAAATTAATAAATTGAACTCGACTTATTTGTTTGTTTTTATACCTTGTACACACACAAATGAGTGAAATGAATTCAAATTAAATGTGTTTAGGTGAATTATACGGAATCCAGTTAAGGACATGAACACCAAATAAAAATTGATTTCTATTATTAATATTTTAAACTGAAATTACTAAATCAATATATACTGTATGTCAATAGCTTATATAAATTATATTTAAGTAATTAACTCGAATATTTTTAGATTATTAACTGAATAAATTGAATTCGACGACATATTGTTTGTTTGTCCTTCACAGGGCTCTGTAGAACACATTTAAATTATCAGGTGTGCACTAGGTATTACGGAGTTCATGTTGTTTCACATTTAAATGTATTTAACTAATTAAATAAGTTCATATATATGTGTACATGTGCATTTAATTGTAAATACATTTAAGTCGCTTAAACACATTCAGTTTTAAATGAGTTGCTACAACTCATTCAACATGAGGTATAAAGTGTATTGTGGGTGTTTGCAATGCATCATGGGACATTTCAAACAGCAAGTAAAGCAGTATTTTTAAGCATTGCTTAAAATACATTAAATACATTTAATGTAAATACATTTTTGCTGAAATCATTTAGCTGAATGTAATTATTTCTCCTCATGTGTGTACAAATTATTATAGTATTTTCGCGTTGATATTTTTTTTTTAAAAATGAACTTTTGAAGATGTCATTAAACAGACAATTTTTTAAAATGTATTTTTCCAGAAAAAAAGTTTATTTTTAATTACAATTACAAAAAAAATACTCTGCAAGCAGCCGGTTGGCTTATGGCAGAGGGATCTTAAGATCCAATTGCTGCAAGATGCATTGTCAAAATATAACTACAAAAAACAAATCACCTGCATTGACGTCATCAATAGCCTGTTTAGGAAGAGTATTCCATTGTCCTATAACCCTCCGGGGGGGGAATACCAGTAAAGATTTGAACGTTTGCCCTTCTTTGGTTAATAATTAACAGCAGGATTTAAACTAACATATTAAGTTAAAATGAATAATTTTGTGAGGTGATGTAAAGTTTTGTATTTAATATACACTTATACATATTTAATGGTGGTAGTTATAGCTTTTTTTTAATGAAATTATGAACGTCAGTCTGTTTTTTGATTGGATCTTTAACTGGGTTTTTTTTCTATTGATTTTGTTCTTCCTTTTTGCCTACCAATCATAGTAGTTTCGAAAATATTTGGCCCATGTGTGTCCAGTTATGTCATAAAAATAAATTGTTCAACACTTTAGGTCTTTTTAGTAGAAAGGCAATGAAAATGAGATTTGCAAAATCTCTACTTTTTTTATTTTCATTCAAAATTTAACATAAATTGTTTGCAGGAAATTGTGCACATCCTCTAATTTTACTAATCTACTCTCGAACATCTGTTTATGTTGGACGCTTTTTATTTTTCTCATTCTTTTTTTTTTGAGAGAGAGAGAGGGAGAGAGAGGGTGGGTATTTGGTAGAAGGAGAGAATATTTGGAGAAAAGGAAAGAAAAAAGTGAAAGAAGAAATTGAGAGATAGGAAGACTCACATAAATAGCGAGAGAGAAATTGATAAAAAGAGAGATAGAAACAAAGAAAGAAAGTTAAAGAAAAATAGAAAGAGAAATAAACTGATAGGAAGCGAAAAACAGATAGAGATCCGGGTAGAAAGGTAAACAGAAATACAGTTAGAAAGAGAAACAGATAGAAAGAGGGCCAGAAAGATGAAACAGATAGAAACAAAAATAGAAAGAGAGAGAGAGAGAAACAGATCAAGAGCCAGAAAGATGAAGCAGATAGTCAGATAGGTGAAATAGATAAGAAAGACAAAGAAGAGGGTGAAGCAGAGAAAAAGAGAAACAGATAGAGTGAAATCGAGAAAGAGAGGGATACAGAAAGAGAGAGAGAGAGAGAGAAAGAAAGAGAAAACATGGAGAAATGAAAAACATATGTAAATGAAAAAAAAAGATAACTAATTTTGCATATCTCTCTCACCTAAGTACAAAAAATAAAGTAGATTTAAAATCAATTTTTATGAGAAAAATTCTCCTAATTTGATAATATTTATCTCGTCTAGTCTTTAGTTAGATTAGATGAAGAAGAAATCATTTAACTGATCATCAGGAGATAATAAAGTAACGAAAAGTAATATTTTAGGGGCTCAACTTTTCATAACTGTAATTTCATTTTGAATAATAACGAAATTTATTTTCTTCTGAATTTAATTTTTTTTAAAAAATATAATAAACGACCAAATTTTTTTTTATTTGAGTAGATTTTTTTTAAATTTTGTTAAATTTATTCTATTTTTTTTTTAATTTTTCTATTTTAATTGGCAGATTTTTAAAATATTTGTGATAATAAGAGGATTTAATTTAAAAAGCAGGGGAGAAATAAAAAAAATCCCTTCTTAGGTGTGTTAATCATCTTAAATTTTTTATTGTTCCTCTCTAAAAACTTCATTAGGGGTCTTAAATTATTATTGACTTTCATTAATCAAATTAATTCGTTAATATCTTTGAGGTTTTTTTTTACTATTTAAAGTAGTTCATTGTTTCTTGTGAGTCAGCTATTTCTTGATTTCATATTCGAATGGTGTTTTTGAGGCTACAAAAATAGATATAAAAAACGTCTTATAAGAAATTCATAGTTCATTAAAACGTGAGAAAAAAAGCGCATTGAAAACCGTTTAACACGAACACGGATAACACGAACGAAAACGAAACTTGTTTAACAAGAAAAAATATTTCGGTTTTATTTCATTTCGTTTTAAGATAGTTTTTCAAATTCTGATTATTTTTTTTTTGTCTTTCAAGCGTAGAACTTGAGACAACTTGAAAGTGTTTTATAAACTAGAAGGGTAGCTCAATCACGTCCGTGTATTTTCATGTTGATCTTTCAAAATAAACTTTTTATAAACCAAAAAATTAAAAAGTTGGTCATTTTCAAACTTCACTTAAAAAGCTTAATTTAAAAATTTATCAACATAAAAAATACCCTTTAAGTGATAGAGCTACCCTTCTAGTTTCTAAAACAATTTCAAGTTGTCTCTTCATTTTTTTGCACTTGAAAGACAGAATATTCTACAGTTTGAGAGGTGTTTACAGTCTACAACCACCTAAAACCACATAAATTTACTTTTAAGAACTTAAAACTATTCTAGTTTCTAACAAAAAAGTACAAAAGTTTAACATTCTTATTGGTAAATGTATCTTATAAGTTTAAAACACATTTCATCAATTTATTCAACATATTGACGTCACGTCTATAGAAATACGCGAACTTGACACCACACTGTAAGCAGCCAAGAGAGAGAGGGAGGCTTGTGACAGAGGGACTATAATTATAGTTTAAAAACAGCATAGAAGAATGCAATTTATACAAAAGTGGAATGTAAATCAATGGATTACCGGGGTGAGGGGTGGGATAGAGAATGTACAGTTTAGCCTCGAATGGCGTTCCATCAAATTGACAACTAAATTATCAGAAGATACTTAATGAATTGCAACAACAAAGAAAAAAAAAAGTAATAAGATATTTTAATAATAATAATAAAAAAAGGCAAATGTTATTAATTATAATGGTTATTGCAATTTTGTTGTGTTTGTATCTTGTTGACATTTCTAGTCTTGTTGTTACTTTGATTTTTTTTCTCTCATTAAATCGAATAACACATCAGAGAGGGTCGGGAGGGGGGAGGGGGGATTGGGATTGGGATGGGGGGCCAGCCCCCTCATCTCTCTTTCTCTCTTTCACTCTCGATGGTTGGTTGTAATTATAACGTTGGAGATAAATAGGAATTTTTTTTTTCTTCAGTAATTTCTCTTTGAAAAGATGAGACAAATTATTGATTGAGCTTTTTCTCAAGTAGAGTAATTAACTATATGGTGAATGACACCAATTATTGCTTATATGCCTCTTGAATATCATCTTACATCTGTTCTATTTGTGAACGTGAGGAAGTTTTTTTTGGGGGGGGGGGAGGGTTCAGGTTTTTAATTGCTCATTAGAACCTTAAAGATTGAGATTTTTTTTCTTAATAAAAAAAAAATACATCTTGTTTTGTAATTGTTAAGTTTTTACATCTTGAAATAACAAGAAATTTATTTTCTAAGATGGGAATTACCACAAAAGAAAAATTATATCCATTAACATTTTCAAGAGTCACTTTTTTTCTTTAAAAAAAGTAATATTTATTAAATTATTATTATCAAATAAAAGATTAATCTTTTTTTTTAGAGAGTAGAAAGTAGATTGGATGGAATGGAGTGTATTGATATGATGAAAAAAAAATAATCTTAAGCCGGGTCCAGATGAGAACAGAACACTGAACAGAACATGTTCGTTGTTCTGTTTGCTGTAGTCAAAGTGTCCAAACGTGAACAAAACATGTTTGCAATGCGTTCTCAGAACCGCCAATGACTATTGATGTTGGACGGGGAAAATGTTCGTCGAGACGTCCAAACTATACTCCCAAACACGAACATCCTTTGATGTGATGGGCAAAAATAAACAACGGGTGGATCGGGGCCGAACAGAACAACGAACAAAAGTTGATTGGAGGCAGTGTATTGATGTGATGAAAAAATAATCTTAAGCCGGGTCCATATTAGAACAGAACACTGAACAGAACATGTTCGTTGTTCTGTTTGCTGTAGTCGAAGTGTCCAAACGTGAACAGAATATGTTTGCAATGTGTTCTCAGAACCGCCAATGACTATAGATGTTCAACGGGGAAATGTTGGCTGAAACGTCCAAACACGAGCATCCTTTGATGTAATGGGCATAAACCAACAACTGGTGGATCGGTGCCGAACAGAACAACGAACAAAATTTGTTAAGTAGATTGGAGGGATTTTTGATGTGATGAAAAAAAATCTTAAGCCGGGTCCAGACTAGAACAGAACATGTTAGTTGTTCTGTTCGCTGTAGTCAAGAATGTCCAAACTTGAACAGTACATGTTCGCAATGTGTTCTCAGAACCGCCAATCACTGTATGTTCAAGGAAATGTTCACCGAAACTTCTAAACTACTCCCGAACACGAACATGCTTTGATGTGACGAGCAGGGTGGACGGGGGAAAAACCGATAACTGGTGGATCGAGGGCCGAACAGAATGACGAACAAATGTTGGTTCAGAGAAATGTTTGGAAAACCGTCCATATTTTTTTCGTGAACAGTTTTCGGTTCGCTGTTCTGTTCTAGTCTGGATCCAGCTTTGTAAGATTTTCTTTTAAAATACCAAAAAATAATTTAATTAATTTTCTGTTTATTTTATTCATTAAATTGACCTCATCTTTTTTCGTCGTCGTTGTTGTTAATAAGAAATTTTAATTTACAATTTTTTTTCTGGTATGTTTTTGTTTTCCCTCTTTTTAATACGTTAATCATTTTCAAAGGAAGTTTGAATATATTGATGGATTACGGTGTTTTTCAATTTTAACAATATAGAGAGGCAAAATGGAGTTTATGTTTGCAACAGAGACTTTTTCTTGTTAATTTTCGTTATATTTGAATGACGAATTGTTATAGTACGTGATAAGAGGTTTGTTTATTTTGGCAATGCATTTCTAATGCTCCTTTTGAACTAAATAGTCTCTCTGCCACAAGCCTTCTAAGATGCTTGCAGAGTAATTATTGAAATTTTTAAAAAAACCTCAAATTTTGATAAAATATTCTAGAGCGACTAAATAAAGCTCATAGGTCGGTGGACTCTTGCAAAAGCCTTGTTTTACAGGAAATTAGAAATCGGGACATACAGAAGTTGGTTCCGCCCTTTTTAACGACCGGCAACTTCTAATTGGTTTGTTGTGTAGTTCGACGTTGAAAAGGGCGGAGCATGTGACGTCAGACGACTACATAACCAACCAATTAGAAGTTGCCGGTCGTCATAAAAAGGGCGGAGCCAACTTCTGTATGTCCCGATTTCTAATTGCCTGTGCCTAGTTCATGGGGTGGCAATTTTACGGAAAAAAAGCCCATGGGCCTCATGGACCTCCATGAGCTTTGGGTGGACTTTGTAGACCTCATGAGCCATGAGCTTCGTTTGCTCGGCTCACTAAACCGTTTTCTGGGCTTGACTAGTAGCAACATTAAGAAAAACTTGTTTATTTTAGAAACTAGAAGAGTAGCTCAATCATTTGTTTTTAAATTTTGAAAATGAATCAATTTTAAGCTGCTGTTGATTAGCAGAAGACATTTTTGTTCTTAAAATGTTTATTTAGAAACATATTGATTTGAAAATACTTATATATTAAATGATTCAATTACCATTCTAGTTTGTAAAAAAACACTTTGAATTATATGAACAGCCTGATTTTCAAATTTTGTTTATTCAGTAAAAAGAGCACATTAATAAGAAATTGAAAGTGTTTTAGAAACTAGAATTGGTAGCTGAATTATTTAATAGTATTTTCATGTTTGTTAAGATCTTTCAAAATAAACTTTTTATGCATCAAAAATATTCAAAATTAATGTTTGAGCTACCCTTCTAGTTTCTAAGACACTTCGAAGTTTATCTTAATTTGACTTCTGAAAGATCGACTGACCAATAGTTCAAGGGTCATTTTACACTTTAAAAACCACAATGATATGGAATGATTATCAGTTGTTCATAAAGGCAGTCAATCTGCAGATTGCCTAGGCAATGTGCAAAACAACCAAAATGCTAGTGAATCTGCAAAATTCAATACATTTTACTATGATTTAGGTATTGAATTTTGCAGATTCACTAGCATTTTGGTTGTTTTGCACATTGCCTAGGCAATCTGTAGATTGACAGTAACATATATATATATATATATATATATATATATATATATATATATATATATATATATATATATATATATATATATATATATATATATATATATATATAAAACAAGTTCCACGAGCTGCTTAAAAAAGCGCTTAGTAACTGAACGCATTCACTATGACGGATGCAATTCATATAGATGGCTTACAAAGACTGACAGAATAAAAAATAAGAGAGTAGAATGTCATCGGTCATTTATCATTTTTCACATTAAAATAGTTTTCGCATTAAATTAATGTATTTTTTTTTCTTTCTGCACCTTGAAAAGCAGCTACTTTGTATTTTTCACTGACTTTGCAACATTTAAAGAGATGAAGTCAGTCAACATCTGTTTGAAAAGTCCTTTTTTGGGGGCTGAGGAGTAGGAGAGAGACAGAGGTCTATATAATATTGTACTTGTATATTATTATATAAAAAAACCGTTCTTGTGACTTTTTGACGTCAGCTGTTACACTGGACCGTGTCCAATTAATAGAGAGCCCTTGTTTGAAGCCAGATGGTTTGAAACAAATGGGGGCCACAATTTCCAAAAAAAGGGGTCAAACGTTGACTTTCATTTTTAGCTTTGGAAACTTACTTATCATCAATGATGATGGAGTTCAAAATGGATATCGATCGATTCATACCTGGGACATGAAAATCGTTGGGGGGTAAATCAAAATTTTCGGTTATACTTATGGGAATTTTAAGTTTTGCGGATATGAAATTTTTTTGAGCCTCCTGAGGAATTTATCAAATGGTGCTCGGCATGTAAAACGTCTTGTTTCAGTAAAAAATAGGCTTCAAACTTCAAGAAGGGGTCACTTGGGTCACTTTTGAACCCTCTGAGCAGTGTGTGACAATGTAGAAAAATCCACGTATTCAATAATGCAGAGTTTTTTTTAACCCTGTTTAGAGGATTCAAGTGTCTATTTTAATTTAAGTTTGTAAAATTTAGTGGCAGCATTTTGGTGGCAACTTTTGGAAGAAATTGAAAATGTTTTAGAAACTAGAAGAGTCAGTGTATCATAAGTGCTTTTCGAATTCTGAAAGCAAAATTAATAGACACTAGAAAGTTTTTTTAAAAAACTAGATGGGTAGTTGAATAACATAAGGGTATATTTTATCTTGATATTTTTCAAAATAAACTTTTATAGACACATATTTAAAAAAAATTGATATATTGTCTGCTAAGTGTCAGCTAACTTAAAGTTTGATTATTTTCAAACTCAAATAAAAAGCTTATTTTGAAAGATATAAAACATAAAAATATCCTTAAGTGATTGATATAAAATTCTAGTATCTAAAACACACTCAAACCTGAAAGGCAGAATAATCAGAGAGTTTGAGAAGTTTTTACATTTTAAAAGCAACTTAAGGAAATTTTCTTGTTGATATTTTTTTTTTTTCAAAATATACTTTTTTTATGGTATTTTGAAAATTTAGAAAATCGTTTTTCTTGTTTCTGTTTCAATTAGCAAATTGGAAGAAAAGCTAAATAATATTCAATCGTTTACAAAATACAATAAAATGTTTATTTTTAAAGATATCAATGTGAAAATTATTTGGTTTAGAATAAAAAAAGCTAAGAAAAAAGCTGGATAAATTAAGAGGGCTTTCCATCGAAAAATACGTGTGTAAATTGTAAGGTAGATGGCGCCTGCAACCCCTTCATAGGTGGCAAACTAAACTTGTCAATTAGTTGAAATAGAATGCATCCTTTTAGCTCTAAAAGCGTCCAAAACAACCTTAATTATCAGCACGTGACATACTCACAGAACAACATATTATCTAAGTAAAGAGAGAGCACGTGTAGAAATAGCGATGACGTAATTAAAAGTTTTGCCACGTGGAAAAAAAAAGGAAAAGATGAGTGAAAGAGTTGAAGAGTGTCAGTACGTTTCTATGAGAGATGGCTAGTGGCGCCATCTAACGCTAAACGCACAAAATAAATGACCTACTTGCATTCTTAAGTCCAAGTTGGCCAACAAACTAAAAAAAAAAAAACGCTTGGCAAACATTTGTACAAATATTAAACTTCGATATTGGACGTTTTACATGCGCCATAACATATATCTTGTTATATATAAAAATATATATTTATGAATTTGTTTTTCTTATTTTTTCTGTAAAAAAAGACACTTCCGGTTGCTCTTTTTTATATTTTTATGGTTGAAATTTTTTTTAATGTTAGAAAGATTGAGCAGGATGAGCTCTTTAGATACAGTCTATTTAAAGGGATTTAGATAAATTGGATGGTTGCTATTATTAAAAAAGATTTTCTTTTTCTTCTTTATTTTCTAAGGTTCGTTGGAGTTTTTTTTTTGTTGATGAGATTTTTTTTTTTGAAACTCATTCTTGAATTTGTATTCATGTTTGGTTGTCTTATGTTTTAAAACAAGGATCTCCAACCTTTTTTTTTCTTTTCTTGTTGTTAACACTTTGATTCGAACTTCTTATTCATGTTTTATGGCTTGTTTCCACTGAGGTGAAAATTTGAGCTTTTTGAAAATGTTAACTGATGAAAAATAGAAGAAATATTGTAGGCAAAAAGAGGTCACAGTTTGTTCAATTTTTCAAAAGTTTAAATTTTCAAAAAAGTTCAAATTTTCACTCCAGTGGAAACAATGCCTTAAAATGTATCAATGACATCTTTAAATGACATCATGTCTTGATGTTGAAGATCATTTCTGTACCAGTGCCAACGTTTTCATAAGGTTTTTTTTGGTGGCTTTAAAAATGATTATTACTATATTAGAATGGCAAATGTGTGAGCCTCAGTTGTTTCTTTTGAGACCAGCATTTGCCCTTTTAAAATTATATGGGACAACAATTTTTCCAGTATTTCTTTTGAAGCTCATATATGTCCAATTCTTCCTGTTGAAGCCCACATTTGTCCAACTCTTTTCTTTTGAAGCCCACATTTGTCCAACTCTTAATTTTGAAGCCCACATTTGTCCATCTCTTCCTGTTGAAGCCCACATTTGTCCAACTCTTTCTTTTGAAGCCCACATTTGTCCAACTCTTTTCTTTTGAAGCCCACATTTGTCCAAATCTTCCTGTTGAAGCCCACATTTGTCCAAGTGTTCTTGTTGAAGTCGATAATGTCTCAAGACTTTTAAAAGAACAATTACTGAATGAAGTTTTTCGAAGTCACAAACTTGTTGTAATATTTCTAAAGCCCCCACATGTGTCCTATTTTTTTTTGGTTGTTTTGCGCAGAGATTTGTCCTATTTTAAGGCCCCACATGTACATCTGAGGGCCACATGTTGAGAATTCTACGTTTTAAACCAATGAAGATTTTTTTTATTTGACTATATGGTGATCATAGTAAAGAAAATGAAACCTATAAATTAGGATAAAGACTTTTTTTTCTGACGCCCCTGTTTATTGCATTTTTTCTTTCTCAGTTTGCTTTATATTTTTATAACCCCTTAATGTTATTTTCAGAAGAAAAAAATTCTGAAGCCCACCACCCAAATTGTTGAAATTCGGGTGGGGTTTTTTTTTCTTTTTTTTTTCGTTTTCAAAATGAAAAAAAAAAAAAGACTGAAAACTTTGTTATGATGATCTTCATTTTCAATTTCTTTTCAACTTATGATCACACGATCTCATAATCATCATATTCTTATATATAAGAATAAATCTCTTTTTTTTTTGTGTGTGTTGAGTCTTTTTCTTTTTTGATAGCTGTGATTTTCAAACGTTTACATCTGTAAAAATTGAGGGTGAAATGGTGGATATTTGAGGGTCAAATAGTGGAAATTTGAGGGTGGTATGGTAGAAATTTGAGGGTGAAATGGTGGAAAGTTTGAGGGATGAGGGTTGAATGGTGAAAATTTGTGGGTAGAATGGTGGAAATTTGAGGGTTGAGGTGGTATGGTGGAGATTTTAGGGCTGAATGTTAGAAAGTTGAGGGATGAGGGTGGTATGGTGGAAAGTTGAGGGTGGAATGGTAGAAATTTGAGGGTTGAGGGTGGCATGGTGGAGATTTTAGGGCTGAATGTTAGAAAGTTGAGGGATGAGGGTGGTATGGTGGAAATTTGAGGGTTGAGGTGGTATGGTGGAGATTTTAGGGCTCAATGTTAGAAAGTTGAGGGATGAGGGTGGTATGGTGGAAATTTGAGGGTGTAAAGTTGAGGGTGGAATGGTAGAAATTTGAGGGTTGAGGGTGGCATGGTGGAAATTTGTGGGGTAGAATGGTGAAAATTTGAGGGATGAGGGTGGAATGGTGGAAATTTGACGGTTGAGGTGGGTGGTCTGGTGGAAATTTAAGAGTTGAATGGTGAAAATCTGAGGGTGTTGAGGTTGAAAAAAGGTCCTTATATAGATATCTCTCTCTTTATATCCTATATATTCAACATATATGTCTACTTTTTAAATATGAAATTCATTCTTCCGTCTTTATGTATATATAGTTATAATATTGAAGATTTCTTTGTATTTTTGTCATGTCTTCAGAATAAGAGAAGAAAAAAATGAATGTCGAATTGAATTTTCTTTTTCTTCTTCTTCTTCTGAATCGTATTTTTTTCTTATGTTTTGAATTGAGTTTTTTTTTTTTTCTTGTTGAATTTTTTTTTGTTGGCAAAAATGAAATTCATTCTGTGTGTTATTTTTTGTTATTTATGAGGCGTGAAGGTGAATTTAATAATGTTCTTGTTGATCACACAACTTTTTCTTCTTCTTTTAATCATCCTTTAAATTATTTCCTCCTTTTAGTCATATTGCGATTACATTATAATTTTTTCTTCTTCTTCATTTTCCTTTTTAAGAGCTTGAAAAAATGTTTTAAGAAGATAATTGAAATTATTTTTTTCTTTCTCTACACGTGTTTGGAATTGTAACCCAATTTTTTTTTAATGTGAAATTAACAAAATAATTAAATAACAGTATGTACTGTATATTAAACCGGGGGGGGGTTTTTTTTGTTAAAAAAACAATTGTCGGTGAAACTTGTAAAGACAAACTTAGACATATGTTTAGGCTTACAAATGTCATAGTTTTTTTTTTTCGTATGCAAAATAGAAAGAAATACTTTTCGGATTATTTTAGGCTTGATCTAAAGCAAGCATGTCAATCTCGCGGCCCGCGGGCCTCATGCGGCTCACAACGAATATCTTTGTGGCTCACCCAATACTTTTTATAGATTTTACTACCTTTTTGACCTCCATTGCTCTAAAGAGCAATGGAGGTATATAGGATCATGCAAGAAAAGGGGAAAAAAAGGATGTCTGTGTGTCTGTGTGTGTGTATGTGTGTGTGTGTGTCCGGAACCCGATTTAGTTCCTCGAACAACTCAAGAACGGAATGAGATAAAGACATGCAGTATTTTTTATTTGATTCCGTGGGTCAATATGAAGCTCCTGACAAAAATTTTTACCCAGGGGTTATTTTTTATGAATTTTTTAGAAACAAATTTTGAGTTTTTGGTCATAATTTTTCGTGGGTCGAACAACTCGAAAACGGGGCCACCTACAATAAAATGTCATCAGACTTAAAATGATGTAAACATTCTGACGATGAAACTGGAAAAAAATTGGAATTTTAGAGCGATTCCATATATATAATTTCGATTTTTTAAAAACGTAATTTTTTTTTTCAAAAAATCGAGATTCTTCCTCTTTCCAGTTGTAGCATTCGAAAGGGGGGACTTTTCTATTATTTAGGAGGGGTGTTCCTTTTTATGTTCTGTTATTATTTTTGTATATTAGAATACATGTGACGTATTTTCATTTTAAACCCATATTATTACAAATGAATGACGCATGCGCATCACATGTAACTATGTCATGTACATGAGTACATACATGTGTGATTATCTATATACATATGCGCACACGTGTGTACATGTGCGTACACATGCGCACACGTGTGTACATGTGCGTACACATGCGCACACGTGTGTACATGTGCGTACACATGCGCACAAGTGTGTACATGTGCGTACACATGCGCACAATGAAAAAAAGTTGGTTATTTGATATATGAAAGCATATATTAAAGCAATGGAGGTCTATAGGGTTCCTTGAATCCCTTGTTTTTTCATTCATTCACTACTTTTTCTCACCTTTGAAATATTATTATTCTCATTTTGTGCTACCGTTATTACTAGGGCTCGGATTTTGATGCAGTATCAACCGGAATGTTTCTCAATTTGTGGCCCAAGAGCCAATTCTGAAGTAACAATCTCATTTAGATAACAAAAAAATTGTTCTTTCTAACTAAAAAAAAAGTTAGAGGCTAGAATTCGAGTTGACAACTGATAGTAACCAAGACATCTAGCCTCTCTAACCAGCATTTTCTGATTAAAAAATCATAATTGCAGTTTGCTCTAATAATGATGATGATGATGATTACTTCACAATTGGCACTTGGGCCACAAATTGAGAAACATTCCGGTTGATATTGCATCAAAATACGAGCCCTAGTTATTACATTTCTAAAGTAACAATCTATTGTCCTTGTTCTTTTTTTATAATTCTGTACTTTTCGAAATAAACCTAAGTTTCTATAAAAAAAATTGAAGTTTTTGTTTTTTGTTGGTGGTCCACATAAATTTAGACCAAGTTTATTTGGCCCGTGTTAGGCCTTTGAGTTTGACATGCTTGATCTACATCAAACTGACAAAAAGTGCAACATAGGAGTTAGAGAGACAAAAAACACAACAACAAAAGAGATGCCCAAATCCTAGGTATTTTTACAATAATAAAACTCTTGATTGAAAACTGAAACAACTGTCAGCAGTACTCAAGACCAAAACCGCAACAAATTTGTGCCACAACACAAATTGAAGGTTTTTTTTCTTTCTATATGGATGTCTGTCCTACGTAAACTACGCAACAGTTTTGTTGTTGTTTTGATACTGTGTTCACACTACACAGACAGAGTTGGAAAAAAAAATGTTGCATAATACTGAGACAAAACAAAAACCTTTTGATGTTTACTGACCTGAGCCGAAACATGGAATAGGTTTTGAAATTGAATGACAAAACAAAAACAAAACACAAAAGTCGCAGAAATGGTTATAACCAACCTGCTAGTGAATCTGCATAATTCAACACCTAAAATGTCTTGAGTTTTTGCAGATTCACTAGCAGTTTGGTGGTTTTGCAGATTGCCTAGACAATCTGAGTGATTCCGCAGATTGACAGTAACATAATATATATGTACAAAATAAAATTTATTATAAATTTGGGTAAAAAATTTTGAAAACAAATTCGAGTTTTAGTTGAAAGATGCCCCTATGAGGCGGCAATCACTGCAAGCTGACTTTTAATAATGGTGAACAGCAAGCATGTCAAACTCGCTGCTCACAACGAATATTTTTATGGCCCCCAGCCCCTGTCAGCTTCAGGATTACTGACATTTAACTTGGGTCAGTTTTGAAAGTAATCACTGCAAACAAGATTTCCCCAAAAAAATTGAAGTTTTTGTTTTTTTGCGGCCCACATAAACTTAGACCGTGTTTATTTGGCCCGTGTTATTCTTTGAGTTTGACATGCTTGATGAACAGACTCAAATGTTTTGTCTTTTTCAATCAAAAAGACTGTTTAGAGGCTATTGTTTCAGAGTTAATACATACAGAAAAATCCTGTTTTATGAAATATCCTTGAACAGGGATTATTTATGCTGAAACCTTGCTTAGAGAGTTCATGTTTTCATTCAAGTGCCATATGTTTTCTTATTGATTATGTAGGAGGAGGGGGGGGGGGGGGGTTCATGGCTCATGAGACTCATAACATTTCTAGAATCCTCTAAGCCTTTAGAGACTTCTGGGCCAGTTGAGTTGTTTAGATGCATTTTCAGGGCATTTAAACACTTACAGAATTTTTTGGCCATTTTTTCGAAAAATAAAGCAATTTCTATAAATTTGATTTTATTCACATTTTTTTTAGTTTAAAATTTTTTTTTTGGTAGGAATTGTTGTTGGCCTACTTAAGGCTTTTTTTGTGAGACTTCTGGGGCCATTTGAGCCCTCCAGAAACATTTTCAGAGGGTTGAAACATTTTTAAAATTTTATGCCATTTTTTTTCTTCTTTTCATTTTTCCGAATCATAAATTTATTTTCTGAATTTCTGTACATTTTTAAAACCATTTGGGACTTTTTTATAAAGAGGGTTTAAAAACAAATACACAGAGAGAGAGAGAGAGAGAGAGAGTAGAGAGAGAGAGAGAGAGAGTAGAGAGAGAGAGAGAGAGGCGTTTGAGGCTACATAAAATAAACCAAGGTTTTCTCTCCATTCTGTACAATAAAATATAAAATGCAATTTTAATATTTACTATATTTTCATCTTCGTTACATTTTACAATTTAAATTGAGAATAAAGTTGAGAAGAGTTGATTTAAATCTTTTAAAGGGTAAAACAACTTGAGATTGAAACGAAGTACAAATAAGTTCAATGTTTCCAGAGAGAGAGAGAGAGAGAGAGAGAAAGGAACATCTTTTTATTTCGTAAGTTCACAATTGTTGACTTAAGAAAATGTATTTTTTAGTCAAATAAGAAATTCTGAAAAGTGAGAAAACTGCATTTTATTATATAAATAAAATGTTATATTATATACAAAGTGGGGGAAAAACAATTATTTTTACTAGGAATGGGGGACATCCTCGAGATCCTCGAATCTCGTGAATCTTGAAAAATATTTGCGATTCGAAAACTCGAATCTCGTCTTTCGAATCTTAACCTTAAAAAAAAACGGTTAAAAACTTTGCTAAAATTATTTTTAACTCCATTGACGTCCAATAGAAGCGTTCACTAACAACGAAAAACCCGGCGATTGTTGCAATTTCGGTGGTTGGACCCGGATCGCAAATATCATCACCTTGTGGCGAACCCCTGAGTGAAGCCACACTTGTTTTTTATTATTAATAATTTAATATTTAATATTAATTCATTTATTTGTATCTTCTTAATGAATAATATAGGATTGGAGAGATTCGACGGATTCGAGACCCTTTTAGGATTCGGATTCGAGAAAATTTACGATTCGTCCCCCACCTCTAATTTTTACACATTCACTAGTAAAGCTGCAAAACCTATTTGGTAGTGAATCTACACATTGACTATTGTTTTAGGTGGCTTTATAGATATTCATTTTGTTTTTGTCCCTCCCTATGGCGCCACTGCAGTGGCTAATTCTATGCGTCATACAATTTTCTTTTGTCAAATTTGGACGCAAAAACGTCAAGCGAACGTTTTTTTTTTTTATAGAAACAACATTACTAAAAAAAATTCAAATTGTTTTTAAAACTAGAATGGTAAAAGTTTTTTTGTGACAATATCTTAATAAATAAATATTTTATAGTTCAGTTTGAAAAATGATTCGTTTTGAAGTTTTTCCATTGAGGTTTTTCATGAAATACTATTTTCGCCTTTTTTTTTCAAACTGTCATAAAAAGTTTATTTTTAAAGATATCATCCTGAAAAAAAAAACTTTTAACATTATCACAAAACTATTATTCTAGTTTTTAAAACACTTTGAATTTTGTTTTTGTAATGTTACTCCTAAAAAAAAGTTTTCTCAAAACCGCCACAGACCTCACCGCCTCAGACCGCGAAGAGACCTCACTCACATAGAACAATAATAGCTACACAGGCGCGCCATCTGGAAGGACAAAAACAAAATAAATATCTATAAAAGCTACCTTAAGTTCTTAAAATGTATAGATTTTTTTAAGTTTCTGAAATATTAGATATTGATAATTTGACTTAATGTTTGTTTTGAAGATATTGGCATTTCAGAATAAATAATAAATTTGATATTACAATTACAATTAGTACTCTGCTAGCAGCCAAATAGGCCTATGGCAGAGGGACATAAAAGTCCACATGCAGCATTAAAGCATTGTCAAACAAAATGAATATACAAATGTGAATCCCACAAAACAAAATTATCCCTGGCATTCACCACTTCTTCCTCAGGAAGAAGAGTTCCATTGTCTTATAACTAGGGCTCGGATTTCGATGCAATATCAACCGGAATGTTTCTCAATATGTGGCCCAAGTGCCAATTGTGAAGTAACACTTTTTTTTCTAATTAAAAAAATAGTTAGAGGCTAGAACTCTAGTTGACAACTGATAGTAACCAGGCAGCTAGCCTCTCTAACCAGCCTTTTCTGATTAGAAAAAGCATAATTGCAGTTTGTTCTAATAATGATTGATTCCTTCACAATTGGCACTTGAGCCACAAATTGAGAAACATTCCGGTTGATACTGCATCAAAATCCGAGCCCTACTTATAACTCAAGGGGTGAAAAAGACCAATAATATGAATCTGTCTTTAGCAAAAATCTTCCTAATTTGTCTTAAGAGTGGTCATCCCTGTCAATCTATGAATATTAGTTAATAAATATTTTTGTCATTTGTTTATTTTGATCGTATTTTTTTTTATTTCTTGTTTAATATTACAGAAAAAGAATCTTTTTTTCGAGATGATTGTAATCCAGAAAGATTGTCTCAATGTGTTCCACAAATGCAAGGATTTATGGATAACAAAAGGATGGTTTTTGCCATCAGTGAAGAGGAACTGGACTCAATTTGCGAGTACATTACAAACAAAAATAAATATAAATCGTTTCTTCTTTCTAAATAGCAGTTTGCTTTTTTTTTTGTTTTTGCTTCTTGAATTCTAAATGACCACTGGACTTTTATTTTTTTTCATTTATTTACAGAACCTTAAACAGTGAAATTGAATGTGTCGAGAGTTATGTCAACATGTGTTTCACTCCAGAAAATAGGAACTTCTATGATAGAATGCGAGAAGATTCAATGGGAATAATTGATGATTTGTGTACTAAAGGAGCTTATCGTACTGGTAAACAAGAAAAATTCTCACTTTTCTTAACAATGTTTGGCCAACTCAACATCAATTTTAGAACCGATCTGACCAGTGGTTGGTTATTTCTTCAGTTTCAGAAGAGAACCACCAACTAAAGAGAAATTGAAAGTGTGTTAGAAACTAGAACGCGGGGTTAACTGAATCACTTTAATTGTATTTTTATGGATGTCATTCAAAATAAGCTTTTTATAGAGAAAAAAAAAAGCTTATTTTAAAAGATTTCTACCTGAAAATATCTCTTTAGTGATTTAACTCTTACCCTTCTAGTTACTAAAACACTTTCAAGTTTTAAAAAAAAAATGGGTTAGAAACAATTGATTTTCAAACTGTGTGGTTATTCTGCAGTTTCAGGAGAATAACACTATGAAAAAAAAATGAAGTGTATTAGAAACTAGAATGGTAGCCGAATCAATTTCATGTTGATATCTTTCAAAATAAACTATTTATAGAGAAAAATTCAAAAATATCGTTTGTATAAAGTTTTTTTTTTTTTTTACAAATTGACATAAAAAGCTCAATTTTAAAAGATATCAAGTTGAAAATATCCTTAAGTGACTAGGATACTTTTCTAGTTTTTAAAACACATTCAAGTTTTTTTTCTTCTTAATTTTGTATCTGAAAGACAGAATAACCAGAGTTTGAGGGACGCGTTTATACTTTTATCACTTTTAAAGATTATTTAAATGAAATTTGTGTTATTTTTTAAAATAATTATTTTAATTAATATTTATTTCTAGAATATTTTCGACATGCTCAGTGTTTGAATGGTTCCTCATCCGATATGAACTATTGTGATAAAAGTTATCGTCTTTTGTTCAAGGAATCTCTGACCGGAGTGAGTCCGATGACTTCGGAAGCTGAAGCCGAGAAACTCAGTTTAGTTCGATATTGTTGGTCAGTTTTTTTTTCTCTCTCTCTTTTTCTTAACGTTTACATTTGCATTGACTTTAATAATGACTTCGTTAACGAGGAGAGTCATTTTTTTTTCTATTGAAACATGAAAAGAAAAAAAAAGTTTTAATTACAAAAGAGATTTAGATATTTATCAATCATTATTCATTTACTCTTCTAGTTTCGAAGTTACTTTCAATTTAGTTGTTTAATGTTGCTTCTGAAAGAGAAAACTGACATTTTAATTCTCATTATTATCTTTCATTTCCTTATTTTGCAATTGGTAATATCTTTTTTTTTTATTTATGTTGTAAATTATTTATCAGTCATTTTCTCAAAGAAAGAATTCGCTTTTCAACTTAAAAGAATTATAAAGACAATGAAAGTTGTGCAATTTAGAAATCCTCAGAAGAAAGAATTCCCTCAAAAGTTGACAAACCCTGAAGGCAATTCAAGCATTAGCTTCATTTCATTTCAAAGAAAAACAAACAAACAAACACAGAAGGACATTTGTACACAGAACAGACACAAGACACTTATAAACCAGGTAGACAAACACACAGATGGCCATAAAAACACGCACGAACACAATACTAAAACGTCGGAAAACAACATACACACACACAGATAGAAACAGTCAAACATGCGCACATTGCACAAACATAACCACAAAAACATAAAGTACAACACACAAACAAGTACACACACTGGTAGCAGTACAGACGACACAGACAGGAGTGACAATAGCACCAGTAGTGAATCTAGTACAGATGGCTAGTGTCCACCAACCAGAGTATCGTGAACTCTTCAGTGTTCTACAACTCTCACTTAGTCTGATGCTTGCTCTCGGGCATCCCAGAGTATATTATCTTTCCATTGTATCTGTAACATAGACTGTTGTATGCCCTCGGGCATGTGTGGCCTAAACTAAAGCCTATTTTCGGGTGGACTGTAGTAATAATTTACAAAACAAATCACACATAGAGCCTACATGTGTCACAGATTGAAACAAATTGTCAAACACATGGCACAGGAACACACAATGTCACGAAAACATGCACAGGAACACACAATGTCACGAAAACACGCACACGAACACACAATGTCACGAAAACACGCACACGAACACACAATGTCACGAAAACACGCACACGAAAACACGCACACGAAAACACGCACACGAACACACAATGTCACGAAAACACGCACAGGAACACACAATGTCACGAAAACATGCACATCAATACAATGCACAAAATAGACAAACACGTAGACACATTACACATACAGATTAAACGAAATAGTGAAACACATGAAATACCCACACATCGCACCTCGGCTAGAAGAGCGGCACCACTTTTTTTTTTTTGGCAAAATGAGTTTAAAGTTAAGAGAAGATGATTCATGGCTTACTTTGCTGAGCTTTTCAAGTGCAAAAACCGTTTGAACTATTCACACTATCCGGTTATGTGGCTTCCCTACTGGCTCCTCTGTAGAAAAAAAAAATACAACTTTAAACTCATTTTCCCCAAAAAGTGTTTTTCGAGTTGTGTCACTCTTTCTTCTAGCCGAGGTGCGACAACAATCAAGATACATTTTTGTCATAAGTCTCGTGTCACATACACACATATAATCGACATACACAGATAATAATCATCCTCCAAGTTGTATTGCAATATTTTGCAAGATTGTTTTTTTTTTGTTAGCAATGTACAATTGTACAGTTATTTTGCGTTAAAATATTTTTGAAATTCTTTCCGTAGTGCACACAGTGAATTCGTAACTTGCATTTACGAAAAAGTATTACAATTCTGTGAAGCGGACACTGTCACATTTTTTCAGAATTTTATGTACAGATCAACGGTTTCATTTTTTCAGGTAAGTTGTGGTTTCTTTCTCATTTTTATGTGTGTCCTTTGTTTTATTATTATAGTTATTGTTAAAACGTTTCTTTGTGGGTGGGCCACACATCTGGATCCTAATTTGATTAGTTTGGCAGACCCTAAAGCTTTTTAGATGTTTTATGGAGACAGTTAGTTCATTTTGGAACTCTTATAAGAGCTCTATTTTGTCTTTCAGAAAAGCAATACCAAGGAGAAATTGAAAGTGTATTAGAAACTAGAAAGGTAGCTTAATCACATTAGGGTATTTTCATGTTTGATATTTTTCAAAATAAACTTTATATTTTTAGAAATTAAAAAAAAATTATTGTTTGCCTTATTTTAAAAGATACCAAATTGGAATTTACCTTTAAGTGATTGGAACTATACCCTTTCTAGTTTCTAAAACACTTTCAAAGTTTCTCTTCATTTTGCATCTGAAACGCAGAATAATCAAGATTTCAATAGGCGCGTCGTTGTAGGATTTCGGGCAGTTCTTTCTTCCATGTAAACCTCAATATAATTTTGTTTTATTTCATTGTTTTTGTTTTTTTCGGGAAGGATCATTGTACTAATTACACTGTCGGTTCCGAATGGTGTTCCTCAAGTAACCGACTCACCATTGGATTTCTCCACTTCTACGGAGTGTTTCCATTGGTTATTTTATTATTGGTGAGTTTTACATATTTATTTTATCAAAACTAAAAAAAATTCCGACGTCTTAATGGGATAGATTTTTTTTTTTTCTTTTCCGGTTCTTTAAAGTTGGTTTTTGGGTTTTAAATTTTTAATAAGTTAGTTGTTTATTTGTATTCGTTTTTTTCTTCTTTCTACTCTTAAAATGGAAATAATGGTTTCCATTTATTTATTTATTAATGCACAAATATAATAAATGATCATAGGTAATTTTCTGCTTTTTTTGGCAAAATGCATTTGTCTTCTTGTGGTTTACCTTTTTTTTTATCTTTATAGCACATATTTATTAAGAAAAAAGAAATTTTGGAAACAATTTCTGAGTAGGTCTATATGAAGCTTTGATAACAAAAAAAAAAACACTTGGTTCATATGTTATTTAAGGATATTTAATGTAACATTGTTTTGAACAAAAAAGATTGCAAATTATTAAAGTCTAAAGTTAAGAAGAAAAAAAAAAGCTCTGATAATAATTGCCATTAAGTGCGAAGAAGGAAATTACAATGTTATTTTATTCAGCTTTTAAGAAACGAATTTCAAGGGGGGGGGGGGGAAGAGAAAAAAAATTGACAGTTGGTTAAATATTAAAATGGAATATCAATTTTTTTTGCTTAATTAGAAATTTGTCTAAAATGTTCAAATATCACAATTTCACTTATCAAGTGTCTCACATGTCTGAAAATTTATTTATGTACTTTTCTAATGTTAGCATATATTTTTCAATTATTCTAAAAAAAAAGCAACTTTAAAGAAGAATATTAATGCAGAGTAAAATGGACATAAATATATTTTCAATAATTGTTATTATTGGTTAGAAATTTGAATAAATGTTTGAAAATGACAATTTCCACTTGTCAATGTCAAATTTGGTGTTTTTTCAAACTTTTACAAAAATTAATTTTCTAAATTTATAAAGTATGTTTCAATCATAATTATAAAAATACATAATTAAAATAATAAAAAAGAATATAATTAGAAATATTTTAATTAGAATAATAAAAAAATATAATTAAAAATATTTTAATTAAAATAATGAAAAAAATAAAAAATATTTTAATTAAAATAATATAATTAAAAATATTTTAATTAAAATAATATAATTAAAAATATTTTAATTAAAATAATATAATTAAAAATACAGTATATAGGATTGTAATTATAACAAATGTATAAATATTATTAAATAAGAAACCGATTTGCATAAAGTAAAGAAAACTTGACATTTTTGAACTCTTTAAACAAAGTTCAATTTATAGAAAATCCTGTTATAATGAGTAGGAGTTTGTTTTACATTGGAACCCTGTACTTTGAGGGTTCAAGTTGGCTCACAGCAAACCTTAAGGCGGTTGTAGACATTGCGAGTTTTTCCTCGCGAATCGCAATAGCGAGTATCCCTCGCGAGTCAGGCGCGAGGCGATCCAAAATGTGTTTCGCGAATCTACGTGAATCAAGGGTGAGTGGACAGTTGTCTTGAGGGGTTATACAATAATCGGTAATTATTGTAAACGTTGATGAGTCTGATTGCCTCGGCCTGGTTCATTTTTGGTCTACACGCCGCGAGTTTCGACCGCGAAACGTCTTTGATGCAGGGTGTTTACCGACTAGTGCGCGGATGGGGAGTGAGGCAGCCAAGGAAGTCAAGTTGGGCGGAGACTCAGGGCGAGGAATAGTCTAGAACATGCGAGATTTGATTCGCGAAACTGCCTCGCGAGGCAAACTCGCAATGTCTACAACCGCCTTTATGCATTGGTGATCTTTAACTAATCTTCTAATTAGAATCGACTTTTAATAACGATATTTTTAATTGGTTTTATTTCAGGCTGTGACATCATCAATACAACACTTCAAATTGGAAACATCACTTTTGGGTCTCAATTTATAAACTTGCGTTTTTAATTTTTTGTGTAAGTTGCAAAATTACTTTCGAACTTAATTAACAAAAAACAGAAAAATTAATTCTTAACTGAAAAAGTTGAGATGATGATGATGAAATTTTATCAGTTATACATGAAGAAAATGAATTATTTTTAATTCGTTTTCCAATAATACGGAGGCCTTAAAAACATAAATAACTATGGTAATTAATTGAGAATTAAAATAATAAATAAAAAAAAACAAATCCAAAAAGTTTTTATATTATAACATGAAATACATTGTATGTGTGTTTGTTTGTTTCCTAGTAACACTTAATTTTTACTGTCTAGACTGGAAATTAGAAAATACACTTGAAAACATTATATTGTTTATAGGATGACAACAGATCTAAACAAAGAGGAAAAAAATTTACTATTTGTTTATTAAGTAGAAGTTTACTTTTTGTATTGAAGATCTTTTTATTTTAATTGTGTTTCTAGGCTTAAACACCTACAGTAGAAGTTTGTATTGTATTCTATGTACAGTATGTATGTATGTATGTGTGTGTGTGTGTGTGTGTGTGTGCAAAAATTAATTTAATTTGTCTGTTAAATCAAACAAGAACGAGCAAAAATCTAGAATCGAATACCGGTATTAAGATTTTTTTGGAAGCATTTTTATATATCTATGTTATATTGTCAATGTGCGGAATCAGTCAACCAACAACCAAACCTGCTAATGAATCTGAAAAATTCAATACATTTTAGGTGTTGAATTTTGCAGATTCACTAGCAGGTTGGTTGTTTTGCAGATCGCCTAGGCAATCTGCAAATTGACTGATTCGACAGATTGACAGTAACATAATATAAAAAAAAGTTTAAAAGTTGATTTCTAACTTGTAGAGGTGGCAACGGATACAACCGAACCATTTCTACTCGGTTTGGAACCGGTTTAATCGGTTCGCGATTTTTTGAAAACCGGTTCTCATCAGTTCGAACTGTAGGTCCTACTGGAAAACCAGTTCTATCAGTTCTAGTAATCGGCGAACCGGTTTTTATCAGTTCTCGTAATTGGAGAACCGGTGCTACCGGTTCCGAACCGTTGACATCTCTAGGAATCCTGAGAAAGTCGGTCTGTTATTTTTAATTAGATTCAGCTCCAGAATAGTTTCAGAACTACTAATATTTTATTATATCTATAGAGTTCGGATTTTTATGCAATATCAAGCAAATATTTTTCAATTTGTGGCCCGAGGGCCATTTGTAAAGTAACAATTCAGTTTCGATCAACTATCATTCTAAAGATGATGGTAACCAGACACCTAGCCTCTAACCAGCCATTTTTTTTTAAATTCTAATGATGATTACTTCAAAATTGGCACTTGGGCCACAAATTGAAAAACTTGATATTGCATAAAAATTCAAGACCTAATTATCTAGTTTTGATTTGTGTTTATTATTTAATCAATTATATGATGCGTTTCTTATCCGTTGTCTTGTTTTTATTGTGTAATTTTACATGTTAATTGTGCTTTAGAATAATAGTTAATGGAGCGGTTCTAACTATTGTTTACTGGTTTAATCATGTAGATAGATGAATTAATTATGAGCCAATCATGACTTGTCAAGAGTGTGTGGCCACATTTTAGGGTGGGTCCAGACTGTAGAACAGAACAGCGAACACTGTTCGCAAACAGTGTGGACGGTTTTTCCCCAACATTTCTCTGTAAGACATTTTGTTCGGCCACATTTTGCCGTCACATCAAAGGATATTTGTGTTCGGACCAGTAGTTTGGATGTCTCGGCGAACATTCCTCACAAACATCCAGTCATTGACAGTTCTAACAGAAGCCAAGGTTAGCAACCGGGAACACGTTGCAAACATGTTCTGTTCAAGTTTGGACACACTAGTCACAGCTTTAGCCACTATGTTCTAGTCTGGAGTCTCTGGACCCACCCTTAAAAAAGCTCTCTGTCGAGTAATTGTAACCCACATGACTCTTTAGGTTGGCCACGGTTATATTACGTGGCATAAAATGTCGTACTTTGTACAGTTTATTTACAATCGAAGCAGATTGATATAAATTATAAAAAGATTTGTTTTTATTCGAAAAAAAAACAAAATAACAATTTGAAAACGATTTAAATACAAAATGCAAGAAAGAGAAGAAGAAAAAATGGTTTTATGATCCAAGCTTTCAATCAAAGAATGTTAACTAAAGAATCTTTTAAAACAAATGTTTCTTTTATTAAATAAAGAATGTTTTCTTTTTTTTTCATGTTGATTTCTCGAAAACGTCTTCGGTACGACGAAGTAAATAAACTCCGGCAACCAAACCTCCGATGTTCGTCGTAACAGTCTGATTAACTTTCCAATATTTGGAAACTTTTTGCAACGTCTGTATTGTGAATGGTAAAAAAACAAACAAAACAATTGAATAGTTTCTAATTAGTATAGTGAGGTGTATTATTATGTATTTCGTTTTTGGTTTAAAACTTGCTTGAATCATTGATCTGCGGTCGTGAGTTAAGAGAACGGCTCGTCCCGTTTTCAAACGGCAAACTCTTCCCATTTCCAAAAGGGCATTTGGATATAATATCCGGTTATCTGTTTTAGAACCGCTTCTGTTTTCAAATGAAAAACATATTCATCGATTAAGATGTGGGTGAGAATTTTCGATGTCGAAATCGAGTTTTAAAATTTCAAAGAAAAAACCTATTTCAGTTTTTACGAATAAATTTACATCGTGTTAAAAAAATATCCGAATGATTAAAATGGGGCTAAAAAGGAAACTAGTTTAAAAGTGAAACATTTTACAGCAGTTTGAAAAACAAAATCAAACTTTTGATGTTTTTTTAATATTTTTAAACTGAGATGAATCCTTTTTACTTTTAAGTTAATTGACTTCGCTTTTTTTTCAAAAAAAAACGGCCAAAAATTGAAAAAAAAAAAGCCTAAAAAAACTTCAAAAGCTCTAAAAATTCCTCACTCAGGAGTACTCAACATAGCCCAGATGTCCAAAAAGGCTCAAAAAAGTACGAAGATTCAAGAATTCTTAAAATTTGAAAAAGCAAGATTGACGTTTTTCAAAAAAAAAAACGGCCAAAAATCGAAAAAAAATGTCTAAATGTTATAAAATGCTTCAGGACTCGACTGGCCCTAAAAGCCCCCCCCCCCCCAAAAAAAACCTTAAAAACGTACAACGATTCGATAATTTTTAAAACTCGGGGAAAAAAATGTAATAAAAATAAATCCAGTTGGCTTTTTTTTTAAAATGACCGAAAATCGAAAAAATATTTAAATTCTCTAAAAGCGCAAAAAATGTGTTTATTTTCATAAAATGCCTAATTTATAAAGAAAACAAAAAACAAATGAAACTTGTTAAAATTTATACGTAATTGAATTAATTACCTTTTACCAAATGGCTTTTTTTGTGATCCAACGTTGTCGTCATGAAAAAAACAACAAAAATTAGATTTAATTAAACAAAAAACAGACATAATAATTGACATGTTAAAAATGAAACTAAAAAAAGCACCAAATCGGTAACGAAGACATCGACCGACTCGGTTTTAAGCGGTAAATTGGTTACGTCCCAAGAGATGACCATAACATTGCGGAGCGCTTTGATCTCTTTAATATTCTGATTAGTTTTGGAAGTTGCCACCGGATGACTGTCTCCACACAGATGTAAAGTTTCGTTCCATCGTAACCCTCCTTCAATCGGAATGGCTCCACTTCCACACATTGGATCGCAAACGACTTCTCCGTTTTGAATTCTCGCCATTCTGAGCATGTTGTGAGCGATCGTCGAACGTAACGTCATCACTCCGAAACAACTGACGTTCCTTCTGTGCAACGAACTGCGAGTCAGACCCAAAGTGACGTAAATTTCGTTTCCGATGACGTTCAGAACGACTTCGAGGTCGAATTTAGTCATATCTGGCTTCCAACCGAATTTATCTTGAACCGAACAACCGAAACGAGAGGCTGCATCCGGAGAACCGAAACTGTGACCTACTCCGCTACGACGACACGTCACTCGAAACTTGACATCTCCGTTTTGAATGACTTCGACGTCATCCGCGAGATTGGAAGAGACTTTCTTCCAAACTTTCAATGCTTTTATCCACGATTTCGGCTTTAAATCGAGTGTTGAATTCATAAATAGCAACGAATCTTCCTTTGAAATATAAAAAAAAGGGAAATTATTTTAGCTATAAAAAAATGCTCCACAAATACCACGTGTCAAATGGCGAGAAATTAAAACTCGCGCCAAAAACCGTGCGCCAAACGGCAGGAAATAAGAAACCACGTGTCGAATGGCGGCGGGGGGGGGGGGGGAATTAAAATTGGCGCCAGAAACCACGTGGGTTCAGTCCCACGTTCAGTCCTTTTTGTCTCACTTTTCTTTTTTCAGCGAAGTTGACTTGTTTTTCTGAGTAAACGACTACATAAATATTGTCAACAGACCTCATTTCTAATGCCTAAATTATGCAGAAAAAAAAATATATGTCAGATATAAAAAAATTATGAATAAAAACGTTTTAAGCCGAATCACTCCTACCTTATGAGCCATTGAAATCGGTATATCAAAGAATATCCTTCCGCGCGAAATTTCAGCCGACGCTTCAAAAAGTTCATTGCACTCGTCTTTAGCAAAAGACTCGAATCCGGTGACAACCGTTGCCTCCAAACAGCAATAATCCACCTTTTTATCGTCTAATCCAAGGGGTGGAAACTCCATATTTATTTATAGCTTCGATCTATCATAAGTAAAAAAAAAATAGTTCCAATGTTTCAACGAGGTCAATATGCGCAGGACAACTTTACGAGTTTGCTGCTAACGTTGCGAGCCACGTAATCACGTTACAAAGTATGACGTCATTAAAGCGTGTCTATGAAGAAGTATGATGTCATAAGAACTTACGAACACTTACCGATCCTAATATTTCATTACCGACAGTAAAAGGTATTAAATTCAGCCAATAGATGGCAATACTAGTCTTGATCCAGTAGTATTATCCAAGGTTTATAGAGTAACAACGTTTGCTTGTAACTTTTCAGCCAATTGAAAAGCTAGGCCAAAAAACACGGCAGTGACGTCAATATAAAGCAAATTAACTGCTCCCTATTGGTTTTTGAAATATAGGCTATGTGATAATGTGACAACCTTTATTGTGTCGTCACAACATGGCCGTCGCTTCCCTAGCAACAGTTGACTTCCTTGGTAACGAGCAAACCTTGTTAGTACTCTACCTATCGACTTGAAAAATAGCGCCGGCAGCTAAAAACTAAGTCAGACTGTTAAGTTCACTTCCGTTTTATTGTGTTGTTTTGTCAGCTGTTTTTGTCGTTTTTAAGCTTTTATTTCAAGTTTTACGGTATCATTTCTTTTAATGTGTGTTTGTAAAGTACGCGTAATTATGATTGAAGCTGTGGCGACTTGTTTTTGTTTTTATTATATGAGGAAAACCAAAAAAATGTTATTTTTTTAGGTGACACACGCGCACGTGGTTATTTGGGGGGGGGGGGGGTGAACGAAGATGGCGTTGTTGGTTTTTCGTGACGTCATACGCGGCGGTCGATTCAATTTCAAGTGTATTTTAGCCGTTCTTTGCATTGTTTATATTCTGACCACTTCTTACGCAGCTTATTTGCTTCTATCTACTCACAATAGGCTCAAAACAATAGAACTACACACAGGTCAGACGCCCATAATGCAAAATCGCAGAAATTCATTCGATTAATAGCTGCTTAGCCTCTATGCAGCAGGTGATCGTTGAACCCTAGACCACTTTAGCCCATTCGGAGCAACCTATGTAACAACTTCACAGCTTCAGCTTGGAGGCTAGAAGAGTAACACAAAATTGAGAAAATTTCACACTCGAACTCCCAACTTGAATCCTCTAAGCAGGTGTTCCAATATATAAAAAAACTTTTCTTGTTGTGTATTCTTAGAAAACGATTTCTCAGTGTTGGATTCAAGTTCAAGTGATAAGTTTTCTTCGTGAATTTGGTCCAAAGAACCTTTACACTTTGAAATGCTTTTTGAATATTGTTTTGGGCATTCTTTCGATTAGGAGCCGCTAGCCTCTAAGCTAATGCTGTAGAGTTGTGCAAAATAAAGCGAATAACGCTTTGCAAGTTCCTGTATAGAGGCTAAGCGACTGCTTTTAAGTGTCAACTGTATTATGAACCGCTAGTTAACCTTGATCTTGAACATGTTATAAACATTTTTATGGTTATTTAGAAAGCGATAACGTTCAGAAAGAAGAATCCGATTTGAAACCGAACCCACATCGAGAGTTTCGATCGCAATCTGATCGAAATCGGACGAACGTACATCGTACTGTTGTTGAAATATGGGGAAAAGCAGCCATAGGTTCGTTATAAAGAAATTTAGGCGACATTATTTCTGCTTCGCTTATAAAACTCTGCTTTTCTCGGCGGCTTTTAGGAGATTATCTTTGGAAACACGTTCTCAGAGGAACGACTCAGAGTTATGACGAAGGATTTCTACAACACGGAATTCTCGAAACAAACCGTTTAGAATTAAGGCAAATTGCGATTCTTGCGATATCTAAATGAAAATCTCATCAATTGTTAATTTGTAGGTTTTATTCTGGACCGGGATTCATTCAGACTCGTGTTACAAAAAACGTCGAGTTTCTAGTTTTGGTTTTGAATGGACGTGATCGAAAGAAAGTCGAATTTGCAAAGTCTTGGCTCGATTTTCTTCCCAACTATCGTCGCCTTCGTTCAGTTGCAGTCGTTCTTCTCGGTAACGAATTTTGTGACAACGATTGGATTCTTCCATACATGGAATTCAGAGGTGGAATTGTAAAAGTTTTGTTTATCGTATACGATAGTCCACTCGTAGACGATCAATACTTTTATCAGTGGCCTCTTGGTGTCGCCACGTAAGCGATCGTCCTATCTTCATTCCAATCCGGACACAAAAAATGTTTTCAATCTCATTTTCGTTTCGTTTCATTACAGTTATCGCAAGTTTCCAAAGTTACGTCTGACCGAAACAGATCTTCGAACGAGTAGACCGAATCTATGCAATTTTGTTGGAACGGTTTATCCCAATTCATCTCGTGAAAGGGTCGTAAGCGTCTTAGAAACGAATGCCGTGGCTCTCAACTGTGTCGTTCGTCCGAGACTCGAGTACGATTAGTTTTTTAATACAAATGTCATTGTTTTTATCGCTGGAAAGTTTATCGGGAAAAAAACGACGAGAACGCTTTTTTTGAAGCATCTCACGAGAGAATTTTAAGCTTTATTTTAAACTAAAAAAAACGAAACGATTGAAAAAATAATTTTCATGTTTATATTTCTGCCTTTCATGCAGATGGCAACCACTGGAGACGGAAGATTCGTTACGTTTGTACATTGATACATTATTGGAAACAGACTTGACCCTTTCTCCGGTCGGAATCAATACGGAATGTTATCGTATCTACGAAGCAATGTCTTGCGGATCGGTTCCAATCGTAGAAGACGTTTCTACGGTTGGAAACTGCGGAGATCCACTTCGTCTTCTCAAGAAGTACGGTGCTCCCGTGTCATACGTTAAAAACTGGGACAGAGAGTTGATTCATATTCTCGCGAAACAGAAGACGATGAACGAAACGTCAAAAACGGTTCAAAGAATACGTGTCGTAGAATGGTACGATCGATTTCTAAACGAAATGAAGAAACGGTTCATCAAAGTGATCGAAACGAGAGTCGTTGGTTTAGACGAATAAGATCTTTTGTTTTTATTATTTAACTTTTAAAATACACATAAAAAAAAGCAACTAAAAAAAAAAGAGAAACGGAATCGAGAGAATTTTACAGAACTAAAAGTGTTCAAAAAAAACAAACTCAAGTGACAATTAAGTACAAAGAAGAAGAAAGAAAAAAATGGAATGTCCATCCATAACAACATGGAATGAACTTGGAATTTCGATTCGTTTCGAAGAACCTCTGTCACGTGATCGAAGTGGAATTTTAAGGTGAGTCTTTCTCTCTCGGGAGAGAAAGGTTTAAGTTTTCCATTTTCTTCCTTTTAGTTTGGTGATCGTTTTTAAATACATTATTATGTTTTTTTAAAAAAAAAACTTAAAATTAGCTAAAATTGTAAAATTTAAAAAATAAGATAATACATTTTTCTTTCTAAAAAGTGAGAAAGAGAAAAAAAAAAACAATTGAGAATATTAAATTTTTCTACAAAGCTCTCCGAAAGACAGAGAGAGAGAGAGAGAGAGACACGAAGAGCGAACCAAAAAAAATGAATGGCAGTTAAATTATACAATACGGGCAAACGTAAAACACAATTTTCATAAAATATAATATTATTATTATAATAACCTTTTCATTTTTCTTTAAGGTAGAGCTTTTTTTAACTCTTGTAAAATATATATTTATTATTTTAAATATTTCTTTATAGTTTCGACATTTAGCTTTTTTTTAGGACAGGGGGAAGGGAACATTATGTTACGTCAAAGTCGGTTTTTGTTTGTCCATATGATAATTACCGGCTCTGATTTTTATGCAAAATATCTCAAACAAACTTATTTCTCAGTTTGTGGCCCAAAGATGGCCCAATTGTGAAGTAATCATCATTAGAACAAAATGCAATTATGGTTGTTGTTTATTTTTTCAATCAAAAACACTGGTTAGAGGCTAACTAGAGATCTAACCTCTAACTAGCCGTTTAGATTTGAAAGAAGAAAAAAGAGCATAATTTTGCAGTTGCTCTAATCTACAGAATTGGCACCTGAGCCACAGATTGAGAAACATTTACTTGATATTTTGAATAAAAATCTGAGGTTTCTTATGATTATAGTTATCGCACTATAATTTTGAAGCTTATGACGTCAGCCAGTGGAGTTGACTAAGTGAACTTAAGAGGCGCAAGTGTCACTTTTTTTTTCCTTTGATAAACAAGATGATAGCAAAATAGAAACAAGAGTTTCAAACTTTTACAGATTTTAAAAACTGTATGAAAAAGAAAAATCTAAAAAGGCATCTTTTAATCTGTCTTGGTCAGAAATTTCATTACCAAAAGGAATTTTTAAGTCAAATCTGTTTTAAAAAAAAATGGACAGGGAAAAAGTTCAAAGTTCGGCGCCAACTCGAAAGTAACTAAACAAAGGAATGTGTCGGTTTTCCAAGTTGTACTAGGAAAAGGAGGAGGCGGCGGCTCGTAATACGTTAAAATGGTAAAATGTAAATATATTTAAGATGGCCAAAAAAGACCCCTTCGAAGGATGTTACTAAAGACTCTTGAGATATAACCAGATCTCATTTTTAAGTAGATTTGTAATTTCTTCGTTACTAGTGATTCAATTATAATGAAGTTCTCGATGTAATAATAATATCCCTTGGTTGTTGTAATACCTTAACGAGGAGACAATAGTCGAGTGTAGAGAGTGAGTTATCGTGGATACGAGAGTTATTGTTGTCGTTGTTCTCGGTATTCCTAATTCTGGCTAGAACCTAACAATAAGTAGATTAGACTTGACACGATTATTATATTTTTTAACAATATACGACAGTTTAAAAATAATTGTATTTTTCAAGTGAAAATAATCAGAAACTTAAGTTAAACCCGTCGTGCAACTTGCAATACAAGTAAAGGGATAAATAATTTCAGCACAGAGTTGTATACTGGACACTACTAGAGAATGTAGTATTTCTTGCTATATACATATTATAATGAATGTATGTAGAAGGAAGGAGGTTAAGATTTTGAAGTAAATTAAGTGTACCGTTAATGGCGCCCTAACACTATAATATGAACAAGTGTTCATACCTATATACGTTGTTATTTTTTTTAATGAAAACGTAACCGACGCCTCGGTAGAACAGTAGCAGGGGCGTAGCTAGGCAACCGCAAGACCCGCAACTGCAGGGGGGGGGGGCGCAGGAGGTTTGGGGGCGCAAAAAACGAAATAAAAGTTATGTATTTTCAAAAATACTTGAATAAATTAAGCGAGTGATTCCGAATCGCTCGCTTAATTTATTCAGTTAATTTCAAAAATAAATCGACTTTCATTTAATATTTACTTTTAAAAACTACATACTTGATACAGTAAATCCTCATATAGGTCAGTGGGCGCGGAGGAACAATGGTAGGAATAGTTGGAAAAATAGTAGGAACAGTTGGAAGGTTAGGTTTAGTTAAATTAAGCTTGTTGCCAGGGTGGTTTGGGGCGCAGCCTCCAGTTTTTAAAGATTTATTCTTATTAAATCAAATTAGTCTATTGTTCGACTGTTCCCTAATTTCATTAACGTTAAGAACGGTCGGAACAATGAACAAATTTGTTTCAATAATTCTTTAAAAAATGGGGGTTTGCGCCCCCCAGACCCCATGAAACAAGCTTCCTGTTCCGCCGTTCATCAAAATAGTATCCCCACCCTAACATGAGGGCTATGTGGAGACTGAGGTAATGGGTCGCAAAGTTTTAAGTGGCCGGGAGGGGGCGCAACCAAGCCTAGCTACGCCACTGAACAGTGGAGAAAGTCTCCGTTTGCAGTACAGAGTGTCCCCGGTTAGAATCTTGGCATGGGCTTTGGATATTAGTGTTGTGTTCTGACTTGTGAATTGATTGCATATTTGGCTTGTGTGAATTGGTGTTTCATTGGACTTGTGTGACTTGATTGGACTTGTTGGACTGGTTCTGAATTGACTTGTATGTCTCTCAATGACCTAGTTACTAACAGTAATGAAAACGTATGGAGTTAGGGTTTTTTTTAGAGGTGGGGAACGAATCCTAAATTTTCTCAAATCCGAATCGGTGCTCGAATCTCTGGAATCCTTCCTATAAGAATCCTCTATTATTCATTAAGAAGATACAAATAAATGAAATAATATTAAATATTAAATTATTAATAATAATAAAACAAGTGTGGCGGCACTCAGGGTCAGGGCCACAAGATGATCCGGATATCACCGAAATTGCAAAAGTTGCCGGGGTTTTTTTAAGTGAACGTTTATATTGGGCGTCAATGGAGTTAAAACTAATTTTACCAAAGTTTTTAACGTTTTTTTTAAGGTTAGGATTCGAAAGATTCGAAGGACGAAAAGTGCGAAGATTCGAGTTTTCGAATCTCGAATATTTTTCAAGATTCGTCAGATTCGAATGTCCCATTCCTAGTTTTTTTTTTTAACAATTTTCTCCGATACTTTTTGTCTTAGTATTTTCAGGTGTAATCTGAAGGAAACCTTTAATTTGGGGATTATATGTCGTGTGTCGAAGTTTATTTTTTATATAGGCACAATTGAAATCACCCTACGCGGCCTATATTAGTTATTTTCAGTTAATTTGTCTCCTCATGGACCGTTTTTCCCTTTAGCACATTCTAGTTTCGAGCAAACCTTTGAATACTTTCTAAATGGTAAAGCACCCTTAAGTTTGTCGTTAAGATTTATCGTCAGCACATTATTATTATACTCTTAGATAAAATGCGCGGACATATTTTTGTCAAAAAAATCCTTCCCTTTTCTGTACAAGGTAGCTTCCCCCGCCCACCCCCCCCCCCCCCCCCCCCCTTAAATATCGAAACAAAAGACACTCGTGTCTATTAAAAACAATGGCACAAATCTGAATAGCTTTCAACTAAATTAGGGCTATCCCACAATTCACCAGTCTTCTATTTTTTTGTTTACCTGTATCACAGTAGCTGCATTCAGCTTTTAAATATTTCTCATAGAATAAAATCTCAGCATTTACTACTAATTAGTAGTAAATGTTGAGATCTATTTTTGGTCCCATCCATGACTCGAGGGTTTTTTTTTTTTAAAAGTGCCACTTTTTGAGGCATGCACTTCCGTTGGCAACCCAGTCGTTTCTCGTTATCTTTGCCTGGTGAAAACCGGCTCCCGATGCCCAAATACAAGCGCCCAAATATGCGGCGTGAGCGCGATAAGGACTGGCATGGACCTAACGAATAAGAAAAAAAAAAATCTCGATTGGTCGAACTCTTACAAGGAGAGTGAACGAACTTAAGTTTTCTAAACTCACTTTCGGAGTGACTGTCGGTGGTGTCAGACGATTCATCTCTGCCTCTAACCGTTGAGCAAAACCGGGTAACATCGTCACACCTCCGCTGAGAAAAATACTTCGACTCATTTCTTTGCGTGCGTCCAGTGCACATTCTTGGATTGCTTTAGAAACGAGTTTATGAATTCCGGGATTGTCTAGTCCCCAGGCATCCGGATTAAAAAGGCCTTCGGGAACTTGAAAACGACCGCTATCCAATGTGATCGTTCTGACGAAAATAAAAGAAGTGGCCAATTTTAATTTATTTGGGCGAGACAAAGAAACGTGAGGTGGATCTTACTCCCAGGGTGGTTCGCCGTCAAAAAACTCCGCAACGGATACGGACATCTCGTAACTCTTTGGATCGGAATGAAACCGTTGTAGTTCGGTCCTATAGTGTTCGGCACAGAAGCAAGCGTTCTCGAGGACGTAACGCAACAAAAACGAATCCATCTCGGAAACGAGACCACAGTGACGTTGCATAAGGAAGTGACGGAGATGATCCAAGAGACGAGATCCACCGTACGGAATTCTAGACAACCCCAATTCTACTATGTAACCGTCGACTATCGGAACGACTTCAATGCGTTCACCAATATCGACCACAACACCCGACGTAGAATTGTAAGAGCAGAGTGCAAGGACCGTTTGTGCCGTCAGATTGACCGCTCGGACACCGAACTCAGTCATTAACAAGTCCAGCACTTCGGTCTGAGACTTGAAAGGGAAACTTCGAGGAAGGCTCAACTGGACCTGATAATCGGATGGATCCACGTTTAGATCACTGAATACTTTCGTCAGTAAGCCAGTGACCGCTTGAAAGTCGACGGTGAACTGAAAAAAAAAAAAATAAGAACAATTTTTAGAATGTTGAATGAATGAATGCAAACGATTCCTGATCAAGGAGGGTTACTTTTGTAATCTTTGCAGACGGTTTCAGAGGAAAACTGATGGTCGATCCCTTTCTGACGTTTGGATTAAGAGCAGCCGTGCCGTATATCGTACGTCCAGTTGTTCTGTCCTTTGCGGAAACGGTCGGAAAGTAAACTTGAGGTAAAGTTGCTATTGTTTGAAAAAGGTGAAACAAATCAAACATTTGATGATGTTTCCTTTTTTTGGAAGCAAAAATGCGCTTACGTTGATTGCAGAGTATTCCTGCACGAACCGAACTACTTCCGATATCGATCAGAATGACGTCCTAAACGTTAAGTAACGAAACCAAACGTGAGAATTTTTGTTTAAAAGAGAAAAAAAAAAATAAAGACGATTTGCCTCAAAAAACTGAGGATAAGGTGGAACTGGTTGTGCATAGGTTTGAGAATAGTTTTCCGCAGTCTGGGTAAGAATGGCTCTCCTCCACCGTTCGGTGTCAGACCGATTTCCGCAACGAACAACCACATAATGTCCTTTCTATAACCAGATAGCAAAAAAAAAAGTTATCTTACCGTTAGAAGGACAAGTTTTCTCAGTCGCGACAACAACAGACTTTCTACGTTCTGGGTTTTTTTTTTTCTTCACGAAATCATAAATTTTAAAAAATTTCTTACCCCATCATCAATTCTCAATATTTTAACACTGCGTTTCTTCTATTACGGCAGCATTAAAAATAATTATAAAGCAAACATACGCTCAAAACAAATAATTACGAGAAAAAAGAGATAATTCCGAATTCTCACCCCATCGTCGATGCCCAAAAGACTGGATTCGACTGTATCCACACGTCCACCCATCAGCTGATAACAGAAATTCGCTTCATCCGACTTTGCATTCGGATAACAATACAAGTAACCATCTTTTAGCCGAAAGTATCGTCTCTTCCAAGCGTTCCAATAAGTGGCCTGACGTCTTCCCGAAGGAAGTTTGTCTAAGTAACCTTCCATGTTAATATAGTTTGCAGGTGGATTCGTCGGAGCCAAAGGTTCCGGAACTCTGTAAATCGTATCTAGAAGTTGTTGCTGAAAAACAAAACATAGAAAAAAAATTATTCTCATTCGAGATAATCCCTTTTTTGTTTTGGTTTCTAACTTTTTCTACTTACGGGATTCCAGAAAACGTTGGTTCTTTTTTGTCTTCCATCCATTTCTCCCAAAGATCTTTCCCATTGTCCGGCTGGAGAACTGTCGAATTGGTCGATGATCGAAGGAATCACTTCTTCGTCGTCGTTCTCTTCCTCTTCTTCGACGATACTTGTCGGTGCCAGAGATTGAGATTCATTATTGTTGGTTGCCAGTGTCGTCATCGAGTATCCGTTCTTTCCTCCTCCTCCTCCTCCTGAACTCTGAGTAGGAGGTGGATTTGGAATGTGATCGAATAGAGAACTCCGTTCTCGTTGTCTTCGTCCGAAATGTCTCTTGTGTCCTTCGTCAGCTCCGACACCACTGTCGTCATCATCGTCTTCATCTTCGTTTTCTAAGTAACTTTTTTCCGAATGTGAAGTTGTGTTTTTTGTGTGTTCATCATCGTCGTTGTTCTTGTGTTGTTTTGTTTCGAATGCAACCACCAGTTCTGGACAGCTTAGAATGGAACGGCTTATTGAGGACGGAGGAGTCGGATCGGAGGACACGTGAGAACTCAGGGAATCATCTGACGAAATGAAAAATATATATTTATATTTAGGCTTAAGTTTTATTACGTGGGTTTTCACTTGTTCGACAGGTTACAACTGTTGACAAACGCGCGGCAAATATTTCGTTATTCACCGACGTTTTATTATTTTAATATTTTGGTGGTTTTAAAGTGTAAACGCATCTCGAACTCTTTGCTTAAATTCTGTCTTTCTGCAAAATAAATAGAAACTTGATTGCGTTTTAGAAACTAGAAGGGGTAGCTCTATCACTTATGGATATTTTCATAAAAATATCCTTAAGTGATTCATTTACCTCTTCTAGTTAACTAAAAGAATCCATTTTTAATTGTCAGATTGAAAATATTGTTTACTGACAATTCTAGTTTCTAACAGGTTCTATACTCTAGCTACTTAAAGGGGCGATCACATTCTCAATATTTAAAACAAGATTGACTGCAATGTGTTTTTGAATGCATCGCAATTGTCAACGTGTCTTGCAAAGTGGGTTTCTTGCAAAACCGTCTTGCAGAAAACGCCGATCTTCGGAAAGGTTTTTTTTATTTGCAAGAAACTTTGCAAAATTCACAGCAATATTTGACTTATTTCTTTTTGTACTAGGAATCTTGCGAGAAAAATAGCAAGTGTGATCGCCACTCTCAAAACTGGATTCCCCAACATTGAAAATTCCTTCTTCTTTATTGATTGTCCTTGCTCTCTCAAGAGGTTTCAAGTGTTTTTTCTTTTGAATTTCATTCAGCCAAAGAGTTCTAGGTCTAATTATTAAATAATAGTACTTTTTTTAAATACAAATGTAAAAAATATAGAAACACCTGTTTGAGAGAGTACAGTCTAGAATTTTGTACATAAAAAGACTTCAGTATATTTTTTGAGGAGGTGTTAAACCGTTGCTAAGGTGGGAGTTAATTACCAGAGTTACTAACCTTCAATTGTAACACAAAATACATTGAAAAAGGGAGAAGAAGAAAAAAAAACCTCACAAATTTGGTGTTTTTAATTTTTGGGTGTGGCCGCCGTCCCCTTCTCTTTTCTACTTTTTTAATGTTTTTAATCATTTTTTTTTTCTCCTAATAATTCTTCCTTGAATTTGATTAAAATCGGGGGTGGTTGAGTGTGGGTGGCCATGGCTTCAAAGTTAAGTAATGATTGGGAGAGAAAAAATTATTAAAATTCTTATCTAAATAATAGAACAATTGTTTTCATAGTAACAAATGCTAAAACAAAATCTAAACCACACCTCTGAATATAATGAAAAACCGGGCACAATGAACTTTTTTTTATTAAAAAAAGAGGAAAATTAAAAAAAAGAAGAGTTGAATGTGTGTGAAAGTGAAATAAGTTTCACTTTCAACGTTTTTCACTTTCATTTAGAGGTACAAGGTGAAACAGAGTAAAGGTTGGCCCCCCCCCCCCACACTTGACCGGGTTGGAATCAGAAAGAAAAATTCTGGATGGAATAAAAACCAAAAAATCGAATAGGTAAACAAATCCAAACTAGGTCCGGAGGGAAAATCGACTGGCTGGGTGTGAGAAGACAGCGACACAGGCAGTTAGAAATCGGGACAAACAGAAGTTGGCTCCGCCCTTGTTATGACGACCGTTAACTTCTAATTGGTATGTTGTGTGGTTCAACGTTGAAAAGGGCGGAGCATGTGACGTCAGACTACATAACCAACCAATTAGAAGTTGCCGGTCGTCATAACAAGGGCGGAGCCAATTGAAGTTCTCTCCTATTTCTAACTGCCTGTGACAGCGACCGCAGACCTGCGGCTGGCTTGAAGCCGATTTGGGCTGGTCTAGTTTGGGACAACCTTTTACTCTTAACTTATTGCCGCCACGTTTGCAAAATCTACAGTAAACATGAGGATCCCATTGGTAATATTTAAAGCAAGATGGACTGTAATGTGTCCTTGAATTAATTGCAATTACCAATGTGATAAATACTCTTGCAAGACTTAAAATTGGTTTATGGCGGCAACACCGTCTTACAGAAAACGCTTATCTTCGGGTTGTTGTTGTTGTTTCAAAATGTAAGATTCATAGCAATATTTGACTTATTTCTTCCACGGGGAATCATTTGAAAAATCTCGCACAAAATTAGTCTTGCAAAAAAAATCATAATTTGCATGTAAAATATACAGCAGCAGCGAAATCTTGATGCAAATTTTGGTCACTAGTGGGTTCCCAACGTGTTTAACTTTAGGAGCTTGTCCTGCATCCAACTGGATCAAGCAATTAGTTGCCAGTCAATATTTCACAGCTAATTTTATGGCACCCACCCACACACTCGGGCCCGACCGGCTGACCGGCGATCGCCGGTCAATTTGGGGGCCAAAAATAAATAAATTTAAAAAATGGGGCCAACATAATTTCATAGCCGGTGGGGCCAACCACTAGCCAGTCCGGCCCTGCACACACACTCAATTCTTAATGGTTTCTCCACCTCACACAACTTATTGCAGTATAAATTTCACATCAAATTTTTCAGGACACAAATTCAATTTGAGAGAGCAATTAACCCGACCACGTATTTCACGGGGTTGATTCAAACATAATATATGCAAACACACACAGGCTTCAAAGGTATCAAACAAAACACATCATTATGACATAAAAATTACCATTTTCTCCGCATATATATTACATATGGTGAATTTTAATTCAACCCTATGTTAAAATATTATATAATAATATTTAGTTACCGGTATAACTGTATGGTAAACGTGAAGAAGAATCCGTTTTCACCAATTTCTGAATGGTGTCCAATAGAAGAGCCGAATGCAACATGCCGACGAAATATGTTACCTTAAAACCCGGCTTTTTTTTAACTTCTTCTTATCTTAAAATTCAGAAGACAAGAAAAACTGTTTCACATTTAGGAAGTTAAACATATTTACGACTAATTATAATTCTGTCTCTCTCTCTCTCTCTCTCTCTCTCTCTTGTAATAATGTGTGTCCTTGGTGCGCATTTCTCAATTTGCAACTCATCAATATCAATAATAATCTCTCTCTCACATGTGATTTTGATAATCTTCCTTAAAAGTCTCTCATCCAATCAATTTCCTGACGTTGTTTGCAGTGTTTACACTATGTTTGTCTTATATTTTTTTTTTCCTCCCATCATCATCATCATTATTTTCATCATCTATTGATGAATCTACCTTATTTCCTCTCTTGTTCTCCCACTGAAAACCAACCACTTTTTCAAGTGTTTCGATATGATTAAATTATATGAGAAGAGAGAGAGAACACGGTGCTGTTTGGGTTCGTTGGTGGTTTTCTCGAGTGAACTCGACCAAGTGCCCCAATTTCGGGCACAAAAAAAAAGAACTAGGTAATAGTCTAGTCGTAGTCTGCTTGTGTGTGTGCCATCATTTTCATCTTTCGATGATTGCCATGGCAACCATAGAAAGATGAGAAATGCGAAAAGAAAGGGTTAATAAGCAAAAAAAAAGGGCTCACTCTCTTGAGTGTCCTTTTTTTTTCTCCGTCCAACGTTCCGAGTAAAAAAAAAATTCAGGGATTCGATATTCAGAAATAAATCAATAGAAATTTATTTTGTAAAAAAAAAAATCATACAAAATCCATGTTTTTATGACGGTGGTGGTGGTCATTTATGAAAGTAATCTCAATGGACGTCTAGGAGAGTTTTACAGAAATGATGTTATTTTTAAAAAAAAAAAACCCTTTGAAGTTCGTTTTATACGAAAAGCTTTTTTTTTGGAAACTTCGTCGTTACGAAAATAAAAGGCATCATGTACGTGAGTACATTACATGTGTGTGTTTATCTACATACACATGCGCGCGCACATTGCGCAAAAGTTACACCGTACAGAGTGGACGTAGTTGAAGTGTAACTATGGTTCTTCATGAAATTTTAACTTTGAGAATTCATTGCAAAGTGATTTATGGGTTTTTATGGTCCTTGGAAGTCTGTTGGGCTGTCCTGAGTTCATTTCAGTGCTTTTCAGAGTATCTGGAAGACTCATTTCTTGCCATTGAAAATTCACTGCAACTGAACTAGACGAGCGGGAATGGAACTGTTGGAATCGATGCATTCCTAGAAAAGTCTGGAATGCATGGATGTCTTCGATTCTAGTGTGCACTGCACACTTCAAAAGTTACACCAGTTCGAAGTGGGCGTCATTTAAGTGTTTCTATGATTCCTCATGGATTTCTAACTTCGAAAATTCATTGCATGTGAATCAGAAGAGCGGGAATGGAACTGTTGGAATCACTAAATTCCCAGAGATGTCTGGAATGCAGGGATGTCTTCAATTCCAGTGTGCACTGGACGCTTCAAAAGTTACGCCGTACACATGCGTGCACGCGTGTACATGTGCGTACGCATTGCGCGCACGCGTGTACATGTGCGTACGCATTGCGCGCACGCGTGTACATGTGCGTACGCATTGCGCGCACGCGTGTACATGTGCGTACGCATTGCGCGCACGCGTGTACATGTGCGTACGCATTGCGCGCATGCGTGTACATGTGCATACGCATGTAACAATAAAAGAAAATTGGTTGTTTGAAAGCGTATATTAAAGCAATGGAGGTCTATAGGGTTGTTGACATTTTGAAGTAATAATTTCAAAATTTTCAATATTTTCAAATTGGATTTCATTTGTAGACAAAAAGAAAGATTTGTAAAAAGGGGGGGTTTGACTCGCCTTCTCCCGTTGGACTCGGTTGTTCATCTTTATCGCAATTTCTCCTCCAGTGAACATCTTTGTCTTCGGTCGTCGATATCGAAGTATCAACGTCTTCTTCTTCGTCACTGTTGTAATCGGGAGACGGAATGTTTGGTCTAGCAGCAGCCGATCGACGTCGTTCTTCGTCTTCTCTTTCGTCGTTATCGCCACCGTTTTGGGTTTTAAGTACCAATTGAGTTCCCGCCACTCCACTTAACCGTAACTCTCGAACACTCTGCAAGATATCTTGAACGCTCGGAACTTGTTGAACTTTATCGCGACATCCACCATTCGGATCTTCCTCTTTTTCGTCTTCGGAGGAATCGAACCGTCGAACTTCGGAAGGAGATGCCCAAGGAACAGAATTGCCATATTTTTTCGTCCAGTTATACAAAAATGGAGGAAGAGGTGGAGGAGGAGATTCTCTACCGGACAAGATCGAACTCGAAGGAAATTGTTGTTGTTGTTGTTCGTAGTCTTTGGCGTTCATCTGTTGCTGTTGCGGTTGTCTTTCGTTCCGTTCCTGTTGAGCTCTGATTGCTTGTTGTGTGAAACATCGCATGTTACGAGTGCAAAGTTGAGCGAGACGAATCTGAGATCGACACAGAGCCGAAGAGAGAGAAGCCGTTTCGCAATTGTCTGTTTCGTCTCGTCCGCATTCGAACGAACGTTCTCGCTCTTCGCGTAAAAGTTCGCTCAGCTGATCGAAACGCTTTTGTTCGATGGACATTTCATTTTGAAGATGAGAAATCAGTTGCAGTAATTCCTATTTTATAATAAAACAACAAAACAATTGACGGTCAAAGTTAATTTCATAAACTTTTACTTCACTTAAGGAGACAAATTCAAAGATCTTTAAAAACTGGAATAGTAGGCGAATATACTGGAACGTATTTTAATTACGATATCTTTTAAAATAAACTTTTTATGGCAGTTTGAAAACAATAGTCATCATAAAACGTTTATTTTTTTAAAGATATCGTCATGAAAATAGGTCCTATGTTCATTATATTCGCCTACTATTCTAGTTTTTAAAGATTTTTGGAACTTTTTTTTTCTCGTGAATTTTCATCAAGAAAAAAGTTGTAGTAAATTTTATGTAATTTTCTAATTTTATGATTAGATAATAACAATCTTATTTTATTTAAAATGAAAATAGAATTTTCAACTTGAAAGTGTTTTAAAAACTAGAAGGGTAGTTCAATCATTTAAGGGTTATTTTTTCATGTTGATATCACTTAAAATAAGCTATTTTTATGTCAGAAATTTGAAATTAATCGCAACTTTAAACAAGACGACATTTAGTTTATAATTTTTATCTAAAAAAGTTTATTTTGAAAGATAACAAACATGAAATTACTATTAAATGATTCAGCTACTCTTCTAGTTTCAAACACACTTTCAATTTTATCCTGAAATGCAAAAAATAAGTGTTTTGGGGAGGGGGGGGGGAAATATTTCTAAAAATGATTTTTACCCTGACATCCAAGTCCTGTACTCCGGACTCGAATTCTTCGTCGGAAGCCATCAAAAGCCATCGGATGGTCATCGGAACTTTTTCAGTTGCACCTGCTTCCATCGAAGTGGACATTCTCTAAGACGAGAGAACAAACAACATCAAGAATTAAAGTGTTAAATGAAAATTAGAATACGAAACACGCCTCTCCTCCTATTCCCCCGCCTTCATTGTCTTTTTTCGGAGGGATTTTTGGTTAGGTTTTTTTGAGGGGAGAGGAGAATGTTGGGTGTGGTGAGCAGTGAGAACACCTTGTAAATTCAACTCATTCACCTACACACACAATTCATATCAATGTCCTAATTATATTACAAGGAGAAGAGAAAAAAATACCGAAAATTACTTTAAAAAAAACACCTTTAATGTTTTCTCGAGAATATCAGAAAATTTCGCAAAGCCCTGATTATTCCCTTCTAAAAGGTTCGTTTCCACTCAAGACTTTGCAACATGATCTTAACAACAAAAATTGTTACGGTGGCTTCTTACAGCGGGGTGTGGGACATTTGCCCTAAAGACGCTTGCCTTAAACCCATTTCCCCTAAAGGGACATATACCCTAAAACCACTTGTCCTAAAAGGACATTTGCCCTAATCAGTATTCTAAATTTATGCCATTTGGCGTTTTTTTTTTGCGTGCAAAACCTATTTAACATACTCCACCGAAAGACACTAAACCATATGAAAAGCGAAAACAGTAAGTGGAATTAGAGCAAATGTCCTTTTAGGGAAAGTGGAATTAGAGCAAATGTCCCTTTCGGGCAAATGTCCTTTTGGGGCAAGTGGAATTAGAGCAAATGGCTTTAGGGCAAGTGTCCAATCCCCTTACAGGAGGGTAACATACACATCCGACTAAATAGACGGACTGACCAAAAAAGATGGGACATATTCCATTTTTATTTTCCCCACCGACCCGATTGTTTGTCAGTGGGATATGGAGAACCTATACACGGCCGCAGACGTGCACGGCCGGTTGATAGTATTTACTTAGTTTCTGGACGGTGTGCTCGCGCATGATGACAGGCATCCACGCATACAAGCAAAACCAACCGACAAACTGACGGTTGTGTGTGTTTGGCGTTTTGTCGCCGCCTCAGACATCCGACAGACTGTTGGTCGTGTGCGCTGACCGTACTATAATTTAGTCTGTCACCGACTGTCTTGTCATCTGCGCTCACCTTTAATCAAGATGAATCAAATCTTTTGGCTCTTGAACTGTGGTGTTGTGTGAATCAACCAACAAAAACCACATTGATAATAATAATAATAATAATAATGATGATGATGATGATGAATATAATTAATGAGACTCAGATCAGTTGTTAAAATTAATGTGAGATTGATTCTCATCCATCAGATGAATAATGATTGAAATGATTTAAATGAGAATTCTCACAAATTGTCTTTCTCATATCCTCATCAGGTGGGCATATTTTCGAAGGGTCATTTTCATTTAATCTCGAATTAATACCAATAATAATTGAGCCCATAATTATTATTAATGAAGAAACCTTTGTCCTTGGTTCAATAAGTAATTAACTAATTATTGAGAACTTCTTAAATAAGTAATTAGTATGATCTCATTAAAGAATTTCTTCCCTTTTATGACACATTATTTTACTTTTTGTTTATAAAAAGTTTATTTTGAAAGATACCAACAAGACAATACCTTCTTAAGATGGCTTTCCATAGAAGAAAAAAATACTTGTTTAAATTACAAGGTAGATGGCGCCTGCAACCCCTCTTCATAGGTGGCAAACTACACTCGTCGCCAATTAGTTGAAATCGAATGCACCCTTTTTAGGGTCCAAAACAACCTTAATTAATCAGAGCACGTGACAAACTTACCCCCAGAACATGTAAAGACTAAAGAGAGCACGTGTAGAGAAATAGCGATGACGCAATTAAAAGTTTGCCACGTGAAAAAGGAGGAAGGTGTGTCAAGAGTTGAAGAGTGTCAGTACATTTCTATGAAAGGAGGGGCTAGTGGCGCCATCTAATGCTACACACAGAAAATAAATGGTCTACTTGCATTCTTAACCCTTCTCTTCATTTTCCCATCAGAAAGACAGAAGAGAATAATGATGAGTTTCATGAGAAAAGGTGTTTTTTACACTTTAAACTATGTTTTTCTATTCTCTTCATAAAATGATAAAATTTTCATTTATTTTAATAATTTAAAAAAAAAAAGAGTTAAAAGAGGAGTTTTCTTTGTTGAGGTTGAGTTGATAATAAAAATACAGACTTAAGGAGAACAAACACAAAAAAAACCTCCAAAACTAAATTTAAAAGTGGGTTGTGGAATTGAATTCAGTGAATAGAAGGAGGAGGAAATATTACTTTTTTTTATATAAACACAGTTATCTTTTATTTTTTAAAATAATAATGATGATGATGATGATGATGATCATTGTCGTCGTCGACCCATTAAATTTTTTCAAGTGGTTTTTTTTTTTCTTCATAAAATTCAAACATGAAATTTTTCATGTTCCTTATTTTTAATTGTTTCTAAAAAATATAGACTTCATCCTCATGGCGGGGAATTGCACTAAATTATCCATTTTCTTTTGTTGTTTTTGTTAATTTTTTTTTTTGTCTTAATTTTCTTCATTCCACCCACATAATTCCATCCATCCATCCATCGTCTCTTTCTCTCTTGATAATACAAACTAAAACCGCAATGCAGACGACCTTTTTCATTCTTTATCCCTTTTTTTTTGTCTCATTTTCTCTTCTCAAACATCGATGAAGGTTGGAGGTGGAGGCTAGCCAATGCTTCTAGGTAATAAGTAAGGGGGGCTCAAATTATTACGCAAAATATCAAAGCGAAATGTTTCGCATTTCGTCGCTGAAGCAACTGCAATTATGCTTTTTGTTTTTTCTTTAATTAAAAAAAGGCTGGTTAGAGGCTAGACGTTTGGTTACTATCAGTTGTCAGTTAAGAGTTGACAAAAACCATCGTAGTTAAGTTGATCTCAACGGAAGATTATTGGCACTTGGGCCACAGATTGAGAAACAACATGTCAATGGCGGAGGTGGAAGGTACTCTCGTAATGATTAGTCTCCACCTCCAACCCCCTCGTTTCTATAATATTATAGGAACTTATATCAAACATCCTCTATTGTTCTTTCCTCCTATCTGTTTCTACTCTCAACCCTTTTTTTTTTCATTATTTATTGTCTGTTTATTCATTCAATTGACATACAACTTGTAACTTCTTCCTCCTTTGTTGTGACTTTTGTCTTATCTCTCAGTAATAAAAAAATCTCTCATTGGTATTTAGGGAGAGACAGAACCGATTTGTATCTAGCATTCTTTTCTTGTTTACTTAATATTGTAACATCTTATGAGAGTCAAACTATCACTTCTTTTTGTTTTGAGAGTCAAACTATGACTTATTTGTCTTGAGAGTCAAACTATCACATCTGCTTGTCTTGAATCAAACTATGACTTCTGAGGGTTTATTGCGAGTCACGCTATCACTTCTTTTTGTCTTGAGAGTCAAACTATGTCTTCTGAGGGTTTATTGCGAGTCACACTATCACTTCTTTTTTTCTTGAGAGTCAAACTATGTCTTCTGTTTGTCTTGAGAGTCAAACTATGACTTCTGAGGGTTTATTGCGAGTCACACTATCACTTCTTTTTTTCTTGAGAGTCACACTATGTCTTCTGTTTGTCTTGAGAGTCCAACTATGTCTTCTGTTGCGAGTCAAACTATCACTTCTGAGGGTTTATGTTGAGAGTCAAACATGTTGTTCAGGTATCTCTAGGACTCTCACAACTTCTGAATGTCTCTTGAGAGTCAAACACTCTGCATTCTGTTTATCAAAAAAGGGCACGAATTCAAGAAGGGACACTTTGAAATTAAAACGTCAGATCAGAATTCCAATGTTCAGAATAGAAAAACAAAACATTATATTTAGTGTTTTTTCTTCTTCTTCTTCTTCTGAATGTTGAAAGCCTGCTTTAGAGGGTTTACTTCTTAAATCTTATTAATTTTTTTCTAAATTTGTCTTGAGAGTTAATCACAGGCTTACTAATTGTATTTTGAGAGTTAAAATCAACTTTTGAAGTACATTTTTTTTTGGTGAGTTACTTACTAATTTGTTTCTGAACTGTTATTTCGGAGACTGTTAATTATGTTTAATATTTACTCTCAGAAGAACATTTTAGATAGTAAAACTATCCACACAAAAAAAACTACCATCATTTGCAAGTGGATTTATGTCGTGTTTACACACACAAAAGGCTTATATTATGTATGCTATATAATAATGAATGATGATGATGATGATGATGATTCTTTTATAAAATTTTTACAATTACAAAGCATTCCATTATTAGAAGGAAAATTTCCGCATTTATTATAAAAAAACACACACACACATTGGACAATAATGATTGTTCTTTCACATGAAACCTCCTCAACTTTCATGACGAGTTCACATTTTTCTTAAAAAATGTAACTTTTTTTGGAAAAAAAAACTAAATTGAAGGAAAAAGAAAACTATGTTGAAATACACTGTCAGTTCACTTTATTAGGTAGCAATTTATGCGTAGAAAATGTCAATTTTAACCGGTAGTTTTTTAAACTTTTAAAAGTGTAAATCCTTCTCACGATATCTTAGTATGTGTTTTTTTTTTTAAGTAAAATTAAGCGACACTTCAATCTATTTTAAAAACTAGAAGGGTAATTCAATCACTTCAGATTACTTTCATATATGGGATATATTTCAAAATAAAACTTTTTATTGTTCTCTATAAAAAGTTTATTTTGAAAAATATTAACATGAAACTTATATTTTTAATTATCTGAAAGACAGAAATTAATCAGATTTCGAAAATCAGCTTGTTCATAAATAATCTTACTTGCCTTGTTTCCATTCGGGCGAAAATTTGCTTTCCGTGAAAACATGTCAACTGGTTAATAATAATATTTCTTTATTGTAAACTATTATTTTTTACCAGTTGAAAATTTCACGAAACGCAAATTTTCGCACCAATGGAAACAACACTTAATGTTAACTTGTCACTTGAACAAGGATTATCCTTAAAACGTAAAAAAAAATTGCAAACAATCTGCAAATTTAATTGCAGTTTTCTGAAGTTCCTTTAGCCTACTTTGTTGTAAATATTTTCTAAGCAGTTTTTTTGTAAAAAAATTTTTTTTGCAAGATTATTTGCATATTTTTTTCAAGTTCTGCGTATTTTCTATAGTTTCATGTACATTTCTGTAAATTATTGTAACGTTTTTTCCTTTAGATTTTTTGCTATTTCTTACAGTTTCATAGCTTTTTCATTAGCATTTCTCATTTTCTGCCTTTTGAAGAAAACCTGAGAAAAAGCTAAACTTACCGTACAACAACACATCGGATCGCCGCCTAACGAATTGGAATAGATTGATAACAAGCATTTCAATGGAGCCCAGCCACACTTAGCTTGGATTCGGATCGGAAACGCCATGCCGGACGGATCAGAACGAAATCGGTTTGTCAGAAAAGGAAATATCTTGACTTGATTCCAAAACTATGTGCATGCGCTGCTGGCTCCTCAACTGGCTCGTGTTTTCCAACTGACATAAATTCCGATCGCCAGTTCCGATCTATTATTACAATTGCAAAAAGTACTCTTGCTATAGCAGCCCAATAGGCGGCCTATGGCAGTGGGACATAAAAGTCCAAGTGCGGCATTAAGCACTGTCCAGCAGCAAGCAACACCTACTAATGTGCGGACAAAAGTCGATTCCGTTCATAAACGTTTCAAATTCCGACTATTCTGATCCGATGTAGTTGTGTAGCAAGCTTTTTAGATTAACGTCAGGAATCTGTCAACATAATGTTGACAGGCGGTGTATATCATAACCACTTTTTTCTTCTCTTGTTGAGTAGAAAATTCTCACGCTTTAAAGAATTTACCTTGTGTACAAATGTAGAATTATAAAAGAACAAAACACTTTCTTGGTTTTTTTTTTTTTTTTTTTTCGTCATAACTTAGGCCTATTTTATCACAATAATAATAATTTTCTTTACTCTTTGTAAAAACTCATTACACCAGACATAATTAAGTGATATTTCACGATTATTAATGTCTTATTTTTTTCCATCAAGAAAAGAAATTAAGTGACGAAATACAAATTCATTTTTATATAAGTTATAACAAGTTAATAACAGGTAGAATGATGATGATGACTCAAGAAAAGAGAATTTCAAATAAAAGGACCCCCCCTCCCCTTTACCTTCCCCCTCTTCCCTTTACCTCCCCCCTCTTCCCTTTACCTCCCCCCTCTTTTACCTATCCCCTAACTAAACTCATAAAGTTCACAATAGGTTGGTTCTTTTGTTGTTTTTTTCATTTATCTCTTAATAAAAAAAATACTTACTTGAAATTAAGTTCAATTGTAAAGAAAAACCAAAGCAATAATATTAGAAACTAAGAAAAGCGGACTGTTTTGACGCGCATTTTTAACGCTAATTCAGCGCGCGATTATTACAGCGAACGTGGCTTTTTTTTTTATAAAGATGAAAGAATATTTGGCGGCAAAACTAACTTTTTTTTTTATTATTATTTTCGTATTTGTTGTTATTAAGTTAATAAGAAGTTAAAAAGGTGAATTGTAAAGAACGCGGTTGCTATGACAACGGAGACGCGGGTTCACACACACATATGCAGCAGCACACTACCAAGCGACAACACCGATTCATTGGTTTATCTCTTATATTTTGTTTGTGATGATAATGACGATTATAAAAAAAAACATAAATGAATCACATCCAAAATACCAATCGTTAGTTTAAACCCGAAACACAGAGAGACCGGCAACGGTAAACACAGAAAGTCCAATGACCATTGCATCCCACCCTAGTTCCACCTATCTTTTGCAATATATTCTCACCTGTGCAAGCGCTTAGACGCATATTAGCCTCTCCGCCACCTTCTTTTTTTTCATGTAGGTAAATACAGACAAGAGTTTTTTTTTTCTATTTACTATAAAAATAAGGGTGAAAAAGAGGCTATTTATTGTGACAACAATGAGCTATTGTGCTGACATCTTTCGACAGATATGTACACTATCTCCTGACTTATATAATCGATATATTAGGCCCTAATTGATATGCAAATAATGTATTCGGCGCCATTTTGTGTCAATTGTTATTGATTTTTTTTTTTAAAAAAAAAAGAAAATTAAGAAAATCAAAACCAATTTAATTACAACCGATATAAAATAAACTATCGATTGGCTCTTATAATTGTACGTGTATCTAATATTTATTTCATTATTTTTACTCAACATTGACTCTTATTATCTTATATTTGTTATTGTCACTTTTGTGATTTATAAATGATTTATTGACACAAAATGGTCGCTTTCTTCTATTTGTTTACTTGCATATTGGAGACAGCTATAATATCAGTTTCGTTTTGAATGATAACACAGATACCTGCCGCCCTCTAGAAACCTGAAACATGTAATCTATAAACACTTGGCGCCTATCGAATCAGAAATGGCGCCATTGGACGATTTATTTTATACTACACCAATCAAAAGAAGACTTTACCTACTAATAAAAAGAAATGGGCGGATCATTACAGTAGAAGCAAACAAGTCGTGGTTATGAAAAATGACCTAATATGACGTCACATTGCTGTATAATGCAATCGACACTACTTTCTTTGGCGGGAAATCTGATTGCCGCCAAGTAGCATAATGTTATAATATGAGGATACTCTGAAGCCTCTCATTCTTTCGTAGTTCGCAAAAAGTATTTTCAGAAAAATATCTTTAAAAATGTCATTTTTTTTGACATTTTTAGTAGGTTTTTTTTAAATATGTGATAGGAAAAGGTGATGGACATTTGAACGATATAATTATTATTATTATTATAAGATTGTCTCACACGTCGTTTTTGTTGTTTACAATAAAAATATTTTATTAGAAACCATTTAAAGTAAAATACAATCGAATTAAACATTTAATGAATTGATTGGTTGAATTTTCCGGCAGTTTTGAATTTGTCGTACAATTTTTCTCCTTCTCTGACTGCGTAAGTGAGCGTCGCCTTTTGATAATAGTCTGGTACTAACTCCAGGTTATTAATGATGGTGTCCAAAAGGTGAGCTCTCTCCACTTGAATGGCTGCACCAGCTCCAGATCCATCTCCTTTCAAATGGGTGAAATGGACGTGGAAATGATAGTAAGATGGTTGGTAGTGAACGAAAACACGTAGTTGATGTTCGAACACTCCGAATTTCTCTCCGATCGAAGCCTGTTATTATTAATATAAGAAAATTAGAAAACGATTTGTCCTAATTAGGTGCACGATCTAATTAAAATCTCTTACCAATGCTTTGGTACGAATGTTTCGTAGAAGAGCGATGTGTTCGTTTGCTACGACATCTCGTAGCGTACGAATCCCTCGCCTGTGACATATGGCTACCAAATAGAGGTCTTCGATCCGTTCTCTGTCCCACTTCATATCGGGAAGTAAAATGAAACCATTTTCTGGATCCGGATCTTCAAATACGATTCGATCCGATTCCTTTTTGTGTTCCAAGATGTTTTCAACCCACTATTCAATATTTATTAAAATTAATATTACAATATTTTGATTAGATTTTATTATCTTTCAAATTTGACTAAAAAAAAAGAAGAAAAAAAATATTTTTTCAGTATTCTCAAGAACGTTTTTAAACTCACCGGTTAATTAACCCATTGTATCAATTGTGAGGTCACGTCCATAAAATGTTTTTGAACGTAACTCTCAGGCGATGCAACAGACTGATCAACCGGCGAGTTTAAAACCGTGCCTTGTTTTTAATTAATGTATTTAACCTGTAGACTAAATTGTGTGCAATCTTTAATGTGTGGTTGAGTGACGGTGACGTAATCTTGAGCGGTCTCTTGAACCAAGTAGATTGATTTCTTTCTGTATTTTTCAACGTGTTTCTCTGTCGCCGGATGAATTACAGTCGCTTTTATTCCTATTCGAAAAAACGCGCCAAAAAGCAGCATTGGTTACAATGAAAACAAGTGATTAACGACATGAACAGTAGCGTCATCTAATGTGCATTAAAGGCAACATTGTGGCCATGTGCTTCTCGTCATAATGGGGGGGGGACGAGTTCTTTACGTAGTCATATCTTACCGCATAATTCCGGTTTTATTTGACATTCGTAAGTTCCATAGATGTCATTCTGTAAAGTCTTCTTCAGTAAAGTGTCGCCTGAAAGTATATTCTCAATGTCGTTCTGTTTGAACGCTGTTTTCTCCAATATAACGACCGCGTTTTCTTCTTCTTCTTCGTGAGCCGACGATGAGTTGTCTTTGTCGCCGACGCCGCCATTTGTGGTTCTCATTTCACACCTCAAGAAAACCGCTTTCGAAGAAGTATGTTCGTTTAAAGTTTCTAAATATTTCACATTTTTGAAACTTAGAAGCGAATCGTGAATACTTGTATCTAGTTTTTGACGTTTGTAATCAGGTACAACAGCGTCATTTTCATTGTCATCTAATTTGGTCGTCATTTTTATCGTGGTTTTTTTTTACTTTCTCCAAACAAAGAGAATGCCTATTTATGACATGATGTCAGATTTTTGATATCACATTTTCTTTTTCACTCGTATAGATTAGCATTTTCATGACGCCATCTTGGTTCAATTATCACTATGATTTATATAGCGTTGTAACTCACTTCAGAAGCTTCAAAAATATATTATCACGTTCTATTTCCGTATTATTCATTTTGGTATCATTACATTCATAAAGTTGGCGATTTAAGCGTGACGTCATGTTTAGACGCAATTTCATGTGGTTTTTACACTAGATGTCGTTAGTTATTCCGCGCGCGAATTTTTTATTTTTCAGTTTTGAGTTTTTTTCTGCGCGTTTCATTTGCATTTTTCTTACATAAAATTGGTTTCAAGTCTTTTAAATCATTTTTTTAAAACACGTTCAACAATGTTAAAATGAGGAGGAGGAGGTGAGAAAATTAAGAATAGGATGAAGTCTCTTTAAATTCGAGCCCTGGATTAGAGGCTACTCAACAGCTGACGACACGAGCTTTTGATGTTTCCGTTTGACGCATCATATCGGTAAGGAGAATAGCAAAGAATTAGACTGTGACGTCATTGTTTAATGACGTCATTGATCTTCAGTGGATGAATGGATGGAGAGAGAGAGACCGCCAATGAGATCATAATCAATTATGTATGAAGAGGAACACCTGTGGGAAGAGGCTGTTTGACCTACTACCTAACGAAACTGGTTGAACCTCTCTTGTGTTGATGTTGTAGAGGCTAGAAATCTTATAAAGAAAATGATGGGAAGAAAAATTTTCTCCTGTCAGACACCTTTGAAAGGAGGACAAGAACAAGTAGTTTGCATTGAATATTTTTTTTGCAAAGAAGAAAAGAAAAGGACCAAATTTCGACTTTTTTAAATGTGGTTTCGATTTTTGGCTGAAAATCATGGATCACAATTTTTTATAGGACTTTTTAAGAGAGAGGGAGAGAGAGAGAGAGAGAGAGAGAAATAACTCAACAAAAAGGTAATTTTTTTCACAACAGCAAAATAAGTTTATGAAGAAAAGTTTTATTGTTTTTCATTGAATTTATTTGTGTGTTTTTATCAGGTTATTAAGTTCAGAATATTTTAATTTTAAGGTGTATTTAAAAAAAAATAGACAATAATATCGAAAATATAAAAACAAATGGGAGAAATGTAAAGAAAATACAAGAAGAAGAAGAGGAGGAGGAACCTCGAGGAGGAGAGTAAAAAGGTGGGAGGTAGAGGTGCAAATTGGGGAGGAGAAGGATGGGGAGGGGGGTGGGCCGTAGACCTTGTGTGCATTTAGGCGATTCATTCAATAGAATTATATACTTTGGTTAGAAATTCCTAACTTAAAAAATTTCCACCCACTCTCTTATTATCTATTGTAGTTTTTATAATAATATAATATGGGAAGTGGCTCAAGGAGGGGGTGGTGGTGGTGGTAAGCAAAGAGGGTGATAGACCTCCCCCCTCCTTTCCTCAATTTACAACTCTCAGAAATTTCTTGAAAGCATTTTGTTGTTGAGAGTTCAATGCTAGCAAGCAAGCTAGGTTAGAAATACATGGAAGTTGAAAGTGTGGTTGCTTTTCTCTCATTTGGAATCTTGATAGCAAATGGACTGTGATTGGTCATTAAGTGTGTCATCACACTTATTAGTACTTGAATTATAATAAGGCCAACGAGGAAATTTAGCACTTGAATTTGAACTTGAACCTTTTGAAGAGAGGATATTTTAACGTATAGACAAAACCTCCTGTTTTATAGGGGCGACTGAATAAGCGCCAAATTGAACAAACGCCAAACTGAATAAGCGCCAAATGGAACAAACGCCAAACTGAATAACCGCCAAATTTTTGGATTTTATTCAGTTTGGCGCTTATTCAGTTTGGCGTTTGTTCCATTTAGCGCTTATTCAGTTTGGCGTTTGTTCCATTTAGCGCTTATTCAGTTTGGCGTTTGTTCCATTTGGCGCTTATTCAGTTTGGCGTTTGTTCCATTTGGCGCTTATTCAGTTTGGTGTTTGTTCCATTTGGCGCTTATTCAGTTTGGTGTTTGTTCCATTTGGCGCTTATTCAGTTTGGTGTTTGTTCCATTTGGCGTTTATTCAGTTTGGCGGTTATTCAGGTTTTTTGTAAATTCTGATGGTCCAAATATTGTGAGCTTTTATAGACGTCAGACTGTGCAGATTTACAAACAGAACATCCTAACCTAACCTAACCTAACAATGTGTTTATCACATTTTGGCGGTTATTCAGTTTGGCGCTTGTTCCGTTTGGCGCTTGTTCCGTTTGGCGCTTGTTCCGTTTGGCGCTTGTTCCGTTTGGCGCTTGTTCCGTTTGGCGCTTGTTCCGTTTGGCGTTTGTTCCATTTGGCGCTTGATCAGCGCCACCGTTTTATAAGAGTTTTCAGGCGGTTTTTCTATGTTGGTGGAACCATCCTTCGAGGGTACAAGTATTATGACCCAAATTAAAGTAGGAGAACTTGTTGGCTTGGAATTTCAACTTTGAACCCTCTGAACGGAACTACAATGTGTGAATAAATGATTTTATTCAATAAATAATTACAAAAGTTATTGAGTTTTTAAAAAAAATTGTTAATTTTTAGTAATTATTTTAAATTACATCTTACCTGGTTCAAGTGTTTTAGGAACTATAATTGCTGATATTATACTTTTTCTAATCAAAAAAGGCTGGTTATCAACTGAAAAGTTCTACTCTCTAATACCTTGTACACAAAACATGAGTTAAATGAGTTCAAATTAAATGTGTTTAGGTGAATTGTACGGAATCCAGTTAAGGACACATGAACAACAAATAAAAATTGACTTTATTATTAATATTTTTAAATTGAAAATACTAAATCAATATTTTGTCAAATAGTTTATATAAATTATATTTAAATATTAACTCAATATTTTCAAGATTATTAACTGAATAAATTGAATTCAACGACATATTGTTTGTTTGGCCTCCACAGGGCTCTGTAGAACACGTTTATTATTTAAATGCATTTAAATTATCAGGGGTGTGTACTAGGTATAATACCTTGTACACACTGAATTCAAGTTAAATGTGTTTAAGGTGAATTATACGGAATGCAGTTAAGAACATATGAACCAAATAAAAATTGACTTTCTTATTAATATATTTTAATTTGAAAAATATTAAATCAATATTTTGTCAATATGTTTTATCTGATTATATTTAAGTAATTAACTCGAATATTTTCAGATTATTAACTGAATAAATTGAATTCGGCGACATATTTGACCTTCATAGGGCTCTGTAGAACGTGTTTTGTTATTTAAATGCATTTGACTGTATATGAGTGTACAAGGTAAAACCAGCGTTTTTGAAATAACCATAATTGTTGGTTGATGATCTAAAATGTGATTGTTACTTCACAATTGGCACTTGGGCCACAGATTGAGAAATATTTGATGAATATATTTCATAAAAATCCGAGCCCTAATCATAGTCTTCTACCATTTCTAGTTTATTCCTGAAAAAAAGAAATGTTTGCATGACATTTAACAGCCTTGAAAACAACTTTTCCAGCCTAGTTAAATTTCAAATGTTACAGTATATGTTACTGTCAATTTGTAGATTGCCTAGGCAATCTGCAAAACCACCAAACTGCTAGTGAATCTGCAAAATTCAATACCTCTTTTAGGTGTTGAATTTTTCAGATTCACTGATTCCGCAGATTGACAGTAACATATATAATAGTAGAACGTCGATTATCGGAACTAATGTTGGAACATGCATAGTTCCGATAATCAAAAGTTCATATGATCGAACTCGCATTAAAAAAAAGTGGAGAAAAGTAAGAAAAAGCTGATTGCAAAGGATTTTTTTTAAAAAATTTCCATAAGTAGTATTTCCATAAGAAAAAACCGGCTTCCAATAACCGGCGTTCCGATAATGGACGCTCTAATGACAGGCATCTGTAGACAACCGTCAGAATTTCTTTGACTCCGCCTTTTTTATGAGCGTCAGACCAAATATCAACCAATGAGAAATAAAAAGGGCGGGGCATGTCACATCAGACATAGTAACAAACCAATTACAAATTGATGACGCTCATAAAAAGGGCGGAGCCAACTTCTACTCGTCCCGATTTCTAATTGCCTTTGTCTACAGATGCCTGTCTCTAATGTAGCTTGTAATGTTTCTGAGATATTCTATTTTAAACAATCGATTGTGCCACCCAATTATATATATTTTGATAATTACTAGACTGGAATTTATTGCTTTTGAGATATTTCTCTTGTTATATTTTTAGGACCTTTTTAGGTGAATTGGTAAACTTGCAATTAACAGGACAGGCAGTTAGAATTAGGTGAAAACGTCAATTGGCTCTGCTCCTTGTTATGACGACTGGCAACTTCTAATTGGCTGTTTATGTAGTCTGACGTTGAAATAGGCGGAGCATGTGACGTTAGACTTCATAACCAGCGAATTAGAAGTTGCTGGTCGTCGTAACAAGGGGCGGAGCCAACTGAAGTTTTCACCTAATTCTAACAACCTGTCAATTACAGGTAACAACAGCCTGAAACACTTAATACCTTGTACTCACACATGAGTTAAATGAATTCAAATTAAATGTGTTTAGGTGAATTATACGGAATCCAGTTAAGGACATACGAACCAAATAAAAAATTGACTTTATTATTAATATTTTAAATTGAAAAATACTAAATCAATATTTTAATGTCAATTTAGATTAAATGTTATTATAATATAATTTAATTTTTTTTAATTTAATTTAATATATTATCTATAATTTAGATTTAATGTCAGTTTAGATATTTAAGTATTAACTCAATATTTTGAGATTATTAACTGAATAAATTGAATTCGAAGACATATTGTTTGTTTGTCCTTCACAGGGCTCTGTAGAACACATTATTTAAATGCATTTAAATTATCAGCTGTGTGTGCAAGGTATAAGAGTTCAGGTGTCAAAATACCTTTAATTAGCGCACATTTTCTTAAAAAAATATAAATAAAATTTGAAAATTCAATTCATTTTTGATAATTAAAAAAAAAACGATAAAAAAATCAACAATGAGAGAAGAAAAAACGAGAAGAAAACTTCTTAAAAAAAGATTGGACCAATCACCGAATTGCACGATTGACCCGAGAAAAAGGAAAACACAAAAATCTATTTTGCAATCGTTTGCATCAATTGAGGTTGATGTCTGTCTATGTGGTTGTATAATATGGCAGTCTATTTAGATATATTTGTGTTTATGTTTGTGGGGTGAAGAGGTCACTGAAGTTTACTCACCTAACCTCCTCCTCCTTCTTCTTATTCTTCAGGATCGTTTTAATAAGAAGAAAGAAACCTGTATCAAAAATATATTTGAAGCTTATATAATCTAATATAACAAAATTATGATATTATTTTGGTATTCAAGGTGGCGTTTTTAAAAAAAAGTCAAGAGAGAGAGAGAGACAACCCAATTAAGACAAAAAAATGTTTGAAAATATGGCTGAAACGTTGTATAGGCCACAGATGCGACCTCCTGGAAGACCGGTCAGTAGTGACCTTCGTACTCCGGTAGCATGGAGACAACGAGAACATAATCTCAACAACAACAACCATCATCATCATCTTCAGCAACATCAACATCCGTCTCCATCACCCGTATCCACAACGACGGACGAAACGTCTTCCGAAGTCGAGACTTCGGTCTCGGGACGTCGATACAACCGTCTTCAATCTGCAGCTGCCATTCGATACGATCGACGTAACAATACGAACACGATCAGATCGACTCGTAGCGTTCCGGCGCTAAATATGCATGGAAATCCTTGGAATGCAGAACCGTGTCCTGTACATGGACACCATCTGATGCATCCAGTGGCACCGTCGCCACATCTCCATCCTGGGTTTCATCGTCACGCGCAACTCTATTCTCCGTATGCGCATCACGGATTAGGAGGAGGAGGAGGAGGTGGTCTTATGAGGAAGACCGGTTCCATGTTTGACATGAGGATGATCGGAACACTGCCTTCGAATTATCATCCGAAATCTTCTTTTTATAATCCGCATCCGATGGCAGGATTTCACGGACCACCACCACCGTTGCCACCTTCTTCGATACATGCTGCGGGTCGTACGTTGGAGAAAAAATCTCACTATGGAAGTCTTCGAAGTCTACATAGTTTACATGTGGGTGTCGGGAATATGGGTGGCGTTGGGGTTCATCCACCTTCTTATCATCTTCCACCGATGCCTCCTCCTCATTTGTTGCCTCCTGGAATGAGACCGAGGCCACTCGTGATTCCCGCCGGAGCCGAACCCCTTCCCGTTCGAGATCCGACCAAATCTAAGACGGGTGGTGGAAACGTGTTGAGTGGACTTGGTGTTAATTCCAAGGGCGGTGCGGATGTGCGAGAAAGGATGAGGAATAAAAGGAGCTACCACTGTTGTCGTGGTCCTCTTCCGCTCGTGTGGTTCATCATTTCGATCGTTACGGTCGGAGTGGTTCTCGGTGTCGTTCTCGGAAGCATTTACGGATGAAATCGAAGCTCCTATCTGGTTTTTTTTAGGGAAAGAAATATCTGTAATATTTTTTTATGTTTTGTATTTTTTCTTTCGGGAAAAAAAAATCCGTTTCTTTTTAAGGTTTTTTTAAAAGTGAAAACGTTCCTCGAACTCTCATTATTCTGTCTTTCAGAAGCTTTTTAAGAGGGAACTTCAAAGTATTTTTGAAACTTCGAAGAGGAAGGAAGCTCAATCCTGTATTCGGAATTTTATGTTGCCATCTTTCAAAATAAACTTTTGAAAGACAAGAATTAAAAGAGTTGGATAATTTTCAAACTTATCATAAAAAGTTTTATTTTAAAATATATCAACACGAAAATACTCTTTTAAGTGATTGAGCTACCCTTCTAGTTTCTAAAACACATTCAAGTTCTTCTTACTTTTGCTTCTGAAAGTCAGAATAACCGGAGTTTGAAAGGCGTTTACGTTCCGTAAGAAATAAACATTCGAAAAACAATAAGCAAAAATGTGTACTTTTTAATTTGTTTTTATTGCCAACCAATTTATTTATGCACATTCTTTAGGTTTTTACTAATTATTAATTAGAGCACATTGCCTCTTTTTAATTAACAAGTTCTATAATATGATGTTATAATTCTTTTAAAAAGAGGTTAATTAACTTAATTGACGTTTATTTTAATATTTTCTATTATATATGTAACAATGAATTGAAATTAATTTCTAATTTATGAAACAAATGAATTTTCTTAAGTGGGGAAAACGTTGATTGAATTTAATTAAATCATTTGAATTAGCAGCTGTTTCAATGCCTTCACTCGAATATTTGATAATTTTCAGATCGAATATTTATTTATTTTTTAAAAGACGTGTTTTAATTTTGATATTCCAACCAAGTGACCTTATTTCACTCTCATTTTTATTATATTATATTATTAATTAAGAAATTATTTTATATTACTAATTTATTATGTGGTCGTGAGAGATTTTTTTGTTTTAATATATAAAATTTTTAGTTTTAACTAAAAACAACACTTTTCTATAACTGGAAATAAATTATTCTAATAAAATTTATGAGACTATTGTTTTTAATTTTCTTTTATTTCAGAAAAAAGTGTTTTGAAAACTGAATTAATTGTATTTGAAACCGTTTCAGACCGCGTACAGTCAGGATTGGAACACACATATTATCAATGTATCACTTTTGATGGTTGATTTCGACTGCAAAATTGAAATTGTATTGTCGCCGAAACCGACCACCACTTTGTGCGAAGGCCCTAAGTCCTCGTGTTATGCGGATTTTGGAAGTGGAAGATGGAATAGTTTGTGAAATTGCTGACAAAACACAAAAGTCGCAGAAATGTTTTAGAATTGTCGCCAATTTGTCTCAAAAGACTTGAGTTTCTGTATCGTTTGTGTTTTGTGAGCGTGATTTGTCCACAAAAGAGCAAATTATATAAAAATATGTCACTTCCGTTTGTCAGTTATTAATTTTAGTAAATGATATTGGGTAATGATATTTAGTAATTGATCTTTGGGGCATTTTATATGAATATATGGCGGTTAAATTTCAAATTAGCTGTTATTTCTAATATCTAAAAAAGATTGCATAAATTACATTTCAGAATTTGAACAAATGAAATTTTATTGAAATTTTATTTAAAAAAAAAAAAAACATAAAAACACTTAAAAGGATTTTTTTTTTTCTTATATTGAGCTTGAGATTGAAAGTCATTCATTAAACTCTAACATGAAAAAAAATACACAAAGAAACCAATACTTCCTTTGTTTGCATAATCAATAAGCAAACAGTTTCTTTTCCATCTGTTTTCTCTTGAGTACTATTTTAAGATTAGCATAATTTTAATGGCAAAAACAAAACAAAAAAAAAAAGAAATGATCAATTACAATAGGAAAGGAAAAGAAACAAAAATAAACGAACCTAAATTTCACTTTTATAGAAATCAAGACACACATTTCATAAAATTTCGATTAAATGATTACAATAAAGCTTTGTATACGTATACCACTTAATAAGTATTTACATGTTTGACGTTATTTTGAACACACACTATGATCGTACAAAGTGTGAATAAACGCGACAATTTCAAGCAAAAAAAAAATTGCCATTCGTAAACCATCTTTTTTTTTGTTGCCTTTTTTAATATCGAGGCTTAATTAACACCTTTTAATAAAAAAAAATGAAACGTCTTTTTCTTAAATTTAGACTCGGATTCTTTTTTTTTTTAATAATCTTTTTAACTTTTTCTTCTTTTCTTAAAAGAAAAATTTACAAAAATTGTATTTTCAGTTTTAATACCACAAATGTTTTGTTTTTTTAAAAAATATATAAGAAAAAAAAAAACTGAAGCAGAAGATTCGAAGGAAGAAAAAGAGTCAGAGTAGTAAAGATAATTACTAATATTTTATATTAAGATAAATTAATTTTAAATCTCTCAAAAAGAACTTTTTTTTAGAGTTGGGCGAATAACACTCGAATTCAAATATTAACAATATCTCGAATGTTCAAATACCCCGAATAGTTATTTAAAGTTTTATTACAATTGAAAAATAAGACCATATATTTTTGAACCACTTGAGACATTTTGATTTATTATTAGACGAAACGCAGCAAAAAAAAACCATTCGAGGTATTTGTATTTCTTTTATTGGCGTTTTATTCGAGATCTCGAATCTCCAAATACTTTTGGTATTCGATTATTCGCGGATACTATTCGCCCATCTCTACCGTTTTTACTTTTCATGGTTTTTCATCATAGGGCTCGATATACGAAAGTAACCACACACAAAAAAAAACACTTCTCGAGAATCTTTTGCTTTCGAAACTTAACAAAAAAAAACGGGTTTCTTTACGATAATAATCTTAAAACTGCAATTTGTGGCGTTCAAATAGTCATTTTGTTCTAGATGCTGCTATTTTTTCTAAAGGACACGGAGAGGGAAAAAAAAAAATAAAACTTAAGATTTTTTGGCTGTTGAGGAACAACAGTTCAATATGATTGACAAGATTTAAAAGCAAAAGAAAAGAAAAGAAAACACGACGAGAGACTTTTGACAGCGAAAGACGACGCCGAAGACAAAAGTTAAAACTATTTCGTTTTACTCGTTAGCTATCCATTGCATCGTGATTTTCACTCGAATCGATGGTGTTTTTCATGTCCATTTCTTGCCAAGCTGATGTCGAAACAGAAGAGGACGAAGCACCTTTGGAAAATGTAGACGACGTAGACGATGATTCGCGTCCCTCCGTTGCTGTTCGCTTCAGCCTGTCGAGATATTCCTGTTGCGAGGCGGCCAACACCTGAGCCAAAATGTCCGCATCTTCCCACTCACTGAGACCTTTTATAGTTTATAATTAAAAAACGTTTTTGCTTAAGTAAAAGATACACTTTCATTCTTTTCGCTATGAGAACGAATTAAAAGATTCTTCCATAAAACCGCGCATTGTTCAGAAATAAATTACCGAAAACATCGGGAGGAAGTTGATTGATGAACGATGCCGTTTCCAATAAGCAGAAATCCGTAACGGATCCCACACCTTTGTCGTTACCGTCGGAACCAGTCTGATGAGAGCCTTGAAATGAAAAGATGCGTAAATTATTTATAAAAAAAAATTCGTTAACTTTCTGAAAACCCGATCAAACCATCGCTGATATTCGAAGATCCAGAAGCACCCCCGACGGCGATTCCTTCAACGTTACAGCTTCCTCCTTCGTCTCTCGAAGGACTGTTTGCGGCTGATGGTGGAGTTGAAGTCGGTCTTCCACGGGGTGAACGTCCACCTATCGGTGACCTGATATCAGGTGAGGCTCCACCTCCTCCTCCTCCTCCACCACCACCGCCGCTGCTGCTACATGTAGCAGTTGCCGATCGTGTCTGTATATATCGAAAAAGAGAACCAAACAGTTATAAGAACTGAACTTTTTTTCTCGTTCGACGGGTATACCGTTGCTTTCCGTGCTCTTCTTTCGTTGTCTCGTAACCACTGAAGGTACGACTCTCGAGCCACTTGTTCCTCGATCGCTTCGTTTGTCGCTTCCCAATCGGTGGCTTTCAATTTATCTTCCAACATCGTTTGTTCGATATGGAAATCCTCCGATTGTTGAACGGCATCATGCATTAGATTTTTCTCGGCGAGCTTAAAAGAGAACGAAAGAGGAAACGCGTTCATTAAAAGAAATCATTACGTCAAAAACACATATAGAATTCATACTCCTGGCATGAATCCCGGAAGACCCAATCCAACTCCAACTGTTGCTTTGTATGGATCCACGATCGAATTGTAATGGCTGTTCTTATGATAACTTATTCTTATGGATTCGTTATCTGTCGACTGAATACCATGAAAAGTATTGATCGGATCTGTACTGTACGAGAAGACTTCGATGGAACGGTTGTACATCTCGCACAGTGCTTGCATTTCAACATGATTTCCGTGAATGTGATTCAATCGTTTGCGATTCAAATAGCCGTCAAAGTCTTCCGTTACGTACTGCGAGAAGTAGTCGGAGTTCTTTGCCTTCATTTTGGTTTCGATAAAAGGAAGAGAAAATTTATTTCTGTGGTTGTTTCTTCAGTGTTTTTTTTTTGGGTTAGAAATAAATCGGTTTGTGAAGTTGAACCACAAGAGAACCAACACGTAGAGGGCTAACTACGGGGGAGCAATGGGAACAGTTTGCTCTCGGCGCCAGTCTCCAAAAGGAGATTTAATTTTTAAGTAATAATTTTCTATTAATTAGTAAAAGGCAACCAGAAAAAAATGCATTTTCAGTAATAAATATATGCTAGCTGCTAGTTTCACCTCTGAATTCTAGCCTCTAACCAGGTTTTTCGACTGAAAAACGCATTTTCGGCGGCATTCAAAATGCTTTGGCTCTCGGCTCCAAAAACTTGTGCCTATGCCACTGCCAACTCTCGAACGAGGTTCACCTTCTGATCATTTACGACCATTCAAACCTTAATTTCTCGAGTGTTGTCTGTGTAAATTAATTATATCTAACCATGTAATCCATGCAATGTTTGCGTACAACTGCGTGCATTTCTTGATCGCCATAAACTTGATCAGCTGTAAACAGAAAAAAAGAAGAATCCGAAGAGGAGAAATGAAAGAAAATCAGCTTTTAAGAGACGAACCGACAGCACGAAAAAGGCAAGCTCCGTCTTCGCCCATCTTCTTGATTGTGAAACCCTTTTTCCTCATTTTCTTTTCAAAAATTCTTTCTCTCTGTTAATGCAAAAAAAAAATACGGATTAATTTAATTTTTACATACGAAAGAATTTTTTTTTTTTGCTGAAAGATTTTCTTAATCAACTCCGATCGTCATCTTACGAAACAACAGAGTTATCTCGAGAACGAATCGAATGCTGTATCTATTTCTATGTAAATTCCTCTCGAACTCAGATTATTCTGTCTTTCAGGCGCAAAATTAAGAGAAACTAATAAGTGTTTAAGAAACTAGAAAGGTATCTTCATGTTGATATCTTAAAAAAAGCTTTATTCTTAATAAATGACGCTATGGGGTATATGCAATGGGTTACGATTCGGAACATCGGAATGTTATTTGAAAAATACTATTTCATTTTATTACATATATAATCTGACAACTAAGGACTTGAATGAGGGATAGACTTTATGAAATTAACACTGGGAAAAGTAGTCTCGAGAAAGCTTATTCTCTTTTCATTTCTGAGCAAAAGATTCTTCGTTCGTCTCGATTACGTCGAGAAATGCTAAGACGAACGACGAATCGATTAGTCTCGTAAGACGACGACGACGAAGAAGAAGAATAAGAAGGTAAATCGGCGACAAGAGAGACCTCTGCCCATTCCTCCTCCGAAGACATGTGAGGTTGACAGTATTCATCTCCACTGTTATAACCAGAATAATCTTCCGTCAGATCATCATCGTCATCGTCGTTCTTAGCGGCACTCGTTCCTGCTCCTCCACTGGAACTTCCACCAGCGACCCCATTGAGAGCTGCATTGGCACTGGTGCTGGGTCCTCCTCCTCCACCTCCACCTCCTCCTCCTCCTATCGACCCACCAACTACACCTGAACAACCTACGTTGACCATCGCTCCGCCACCCGATCGATGTTCTCTATGTTTTCGTACATTACGATGAGGACTGGCTCTATGTCGTCTCTTGTGTTGAATCGAACTGTTGGGTCCAACGGGTCCTATGAGTGCTCCACCTGGTCCACCATTTCCACCTCCTCCAACTCCCGTCCCACCACCCACTCCTCCCACCCCTCCACCCACAACCACCCCACCGTCCATGATAGTATTGGAACCGACGCCTCCTGGCACGGATGTGTGGTTCTGACCGTGCCACCGTGCCGAAGAGGGTGGTGATGTCCTCCCTCCTCCTCCTAATGAACTGGTTCCTACGTAACGCCCATGTTGGTGTTGGTCCATGGTTCCATGGCTTTGATTTCCATTGACGACGACCATCGATACGACACCCATCGCATTCTGATGGTGATGATTGGCAGACGGATCGAGTCCAGCACCAGACGAATCGCCAACTGACCCACCAACACCCACATCGTTGTTGTTGTTGTTGTTTTTAGCCTGAGAACTCTTCTTTTTCGGAAGAATAGTCATTCTATTCGGTTTCTATGAACTTTACTGATTAATATGGTTTACATGGATTTAGTTAACATGTAGCCTGATTGGCATCGTTTTAACTTAATTCTTCTCTAGATGGACTCTGAATCATCCAACATAAATAGAAATAACATCCAACAATATGGCGGGTCTCAACTTTTTTTTTCTTCTTTCTTTCCGTCCATTTCATTTATGAATTCACAAGATTCTTTCAGTAGGGAAAAAAATCTATTTGATGGCCGCCGCCGCCGCCGATTGGAAATAACATACATAGTCGCTATTCCGATTAACAAGAAAATTCAGCCGCCGCTATTCACCGCCGATTTCAAGTTACACAAGCCGTCGCTGATGGTTTTGGCGGCAGGTAGCCGCAATTTTAAAAATTGAATAATAATTAATTTTTAGGGATTTCTTTTATTATTAAAAATAAAAACTCTTGAAATTCACGAGATTTCAATTTTCATTATGTCCATTCAGTGGCGTAGCTAAACCTAGCTGCTTAAAACATTTCGCCCCCTTTGCCCCTTCCAATCCAACCGCCCCCCCCCACCCCTACCCACAGTTGTGGGGGCTGATCCCATTAAAAACTATGGTCCGTGGTCCACTTAGCCTTGTAACCCACTTTAACTCAGTGGTTAACTAAGAGCGGTGTTCCACATAACCCAGTGGTCAACAATGCCCATTGGTCTTCTTAACCAGGGGTTAACGATGCCCATTGGTCTTTTTAATCTACTCGTCAGTGGCTAGCTGTGAATTATTATTTAAATTATTATTACTATTTGTTACTATATTTTAATTATATTTTATTTTTGGTTTTTGCATAACTTTGCATAACTTTGTAACGTTTGATATAATATGTTAGGTTTCCGAATTTAGCTTTTCATGATTTTCATCTGCATTTAAATTAAAATTATTTATTTATTAAAATGCAGAAAACCATTTCAAATGCATTAATTTCATTATATGTAATATAATACTTTAATGACCTTAAAATATATATAACAAAAAAGAAAACATAAATAGAAGTCAGTGTAATTTTTTTTTTAGATTTTTATTTGCAGCTGTTATCAAAAATTAGGAAGTTAGGAAATTAAGATAGTAGAATTCAAATATTTACACATAAATAAATAAAAAAATATGTAAGCCAATCCCTTAAAATGACTGCCTCACCCCCGCACACTATCTTATTTCAGATTCTCAGATCTTTTTTTTTTTTATATAATACCATTGAAAGAAAGAAAATTGTCCGTTAAAACTTCCGTTTCTTAAGAAATGTTAATAATAATAAGTTATAACTGATTTTTCATTTGAATTTATTTAAATTTTCCTATGTGAACACATTAAGGAGTGTCTCTTCTATTTATAAATAATCACTAAAGGCCCCTACTTGAAATCTGAATAATAAGAAACGGTTTCTCACAAAAGGACTGAATAACAAATAACCCCCCCCCCCCCCCCACACACACAATTTTCAAATAAGTTCCCATGTCCACAAATATCTATAAAAAAAGTGACTCTCTAATGTTAGTAGAGAGAGAGACACATTTTTTCATACTAATGATTCGAGAGAATTCAATAATAAATAGGGTCCTTGTCACGGAGTGGCCAACTTGTGGCTCTCAAATCATACAAATCTCTTTAGATCTAATATTAATTCGGCCCTTGATTAATTAAATGTTGTCCATATTTCTTATTTGCAATCAATAGATAAAAAAAAGGGAGACTGAGACTCTGGACGACGGAGACTTAAAAGATTTAATGATGTTCAACGTTTTTCTTATTATAACACCTTTTTTTTTCTGATGCTCAAACGGGCTCTTCTATTGGCACGCGTGCCGCAGTTTGATCACCTATAACTCTCCTTCCTCACCCGAGGGGAAAACATGTGCTTTCGTGAGCACGTGCCAGCAGATGTTTTTGTTTGATCGTTATTAGTGGGTGGTGATGGGGTGGGAGGGGAGTTTTGTATTTAGAAGTGGGTGGAGCTTAAAAGGTTCCAGGTGATTTTTTTTTCATCTCGGAATTTTTCAACCAATCAGAGAGTATCAATATGCATAAGGGTGTTTCTTTTATTTAGCCTCTTAGCAGTACTCATTTCGTTCTTACACATTCGATGAATCTATTGAAAAGTGAATGTCTGATTAAAAAACAGTATGGTTAGAGGCTAGAGGTGGTTTTTTTATTACCCTTATTAGATGAGGAAGGGGATGAGGAGGAGGGGGTAAGGGGGGGTACCCGATAAGGGGGGGGGGTGTCTGGCTTGTGCCGAAATGATTTTTATCATCGCTAAGATTCGCCACAATGAATTTATAGTTTAAATAGCGCCACATTTGAAGTGACAACGGATGAAATAAGAATAATTTTCATCGTAATTTCGTTTACTTCTAGTTTTTTTTTTAAATTAGTGTATAAAAATGTTTAATGAATTTACGTGCGATCTTAATAGAAGAAGACGAAGTCAACAACAACAACAACAGGAACAACAATCGCCTCATTTTGTGATTCATTCATCAACGCCAAATGTTTATCCTCTTTGTTCTCCTCCTAATCCCAATCCTAATAATCCTCATTCGTCGCAAATCTATCCTCAAACAAATGGATTAAGAATAAGAGAACCACTTGGACCATTTTCTCAGCCTTCTTCTAAACAACAACAACAAAATCTACAGAATTCAAGCAAAAATGTGACTCGAGTTGGTCTTATTCCGAATAATAACATTCCTCGAAATAACAACAATGATAATTATTGTAAAAACAATAATGTATCTACAAACAATAACAATAATAATAACAATAAGGAGAACTGGACGCCTGTTGGAGTTTTACCCATTGCAAATTGTAAAAGAAATCGTAAAAAATGTAATCTCAGGCCATTGAATCGTAAGTATGTTTTTTTTTAAAACCTATGTTTAAAATAAACCATATTTTCGCGCCACAAAACGTTCGGATCTCTAAATTGATTGTCAGTTCATTTCTGGACATTTTTACGTTACGTCATTTCCGTTATTTTGCTTGTGGAAGGCGTGGCTAAAGGGCCTCTTATTTTACCAGAAGAGACTAATCTATTTTTCACTAAAGAGCGCATTATGTTTACAGTGGTGCCAAATCCCCCCACATAATTGATTTAATCCAGTGAGGTAGAGGGGTGATTGATTTCTTTAATCTCATTCATAAATTATTAATTGATTATTTCATAATTTTATCATAAATTATTTATATAAATAGTATATAGAAGCGGTAAAAGTGGCAATCTAGAGATATGGCATAAGTAACTACCGTGTGCTAAAATTGTGAAGTAGAAACAATGAACCAAAAATAATAACATATAATCCGTCTTATTCGGTATGGATGTTAAGGGTAGACGAATATGGCGTTTTTATGTACACATTCGAATAAGAAGTACGCCATATGAATACACCTACTTTTGCATCGAATGACAAAGTGTATAGCTTCTTAAATATGAAGCACAGAGGTTGGTGAAAGATGTGGAGGGGATAACCGAATATGGCGCATTGTTTCCGCGCAAATCAATGAAAATCCGCCATACCCTTACACCCAATGGGAGATTGTTACCTAGAATATTATTGTGACGTAATGTTGCCTTCTGTTCTATTATGATTTCGTCACGGTCATGTGACCTATATTGGCATTCCAAGATGGCCGCCCACTGAAACGAGGGCAAATTTCGACTTCTGGTCGTAAAATACGCGAAATATTTTAATTTATACGTCTAAATAGTTAAAAAGACGACATAAATATACGGTAATCGATCCAAAACATTTAGTTTCGTGGTTTTCATTCCGTATTTTTGCAGACATTTGTACGGAATCGTGTTGTGATCAAGTAGACGTACGACCAGAAGTCGATGCTGCTAAAATGATGATGATGGACAGTCAAAACTACGATGACATAAGAAACTTGACCATTTTATTCTTCTTAGATCGTCTGGTCGACAAGGGACAGCCTCGTACATTACACGATCTGTCATGTCAGTTCGGAACGAAAGGATTCACGAAAGAGATGAGGCAGATAGCGGGCGGAAGTCAGTCTGGACTCAGGAAGTTTCTATCGCAGTATCCGTCTCTTTTCACAATCGATGGAGAATATGTGACCATCACGTGCTACACGAATGGAAGTGGAGCTGGAGGTACCGGGAATGGGGGTGGAACTGGATCCGGACGTCGAGATTACACTCAGGAGGCTGTGGCCTACTTCAAAGATAAGTTAGAACAGTACGGAGCAGCGGAAGTGCCGATAAAAAGCCTTCTTGGACACCGTTCTCAGGCATCTCTCGAAGTAAGACACGTCTCTGGACAACACATTCGAGATTTTCGCGATTTTCTCGTTAAGTTTCCCGAAGCTTTTGTCGTTAGAGACGATTACGTCGTACTAACGAAACACTGGGAATCGATCTGCGAAGGAGGAAGTAATGCGGGCGGAACGCTTGAGAGAAGAGAACCGTCTCCGACTCCGTTAGAGTCGATATCTCAGGTCGATTCTCAATTGACTGCGCAGATTCTCGGATTCTGTCGTTCGATCGTTGAATCGCAAGGTAACATAGCGATAGATCATCTTTTTGCACAACTTTCTGCCAAGTTTCCGCGCGAGTCTCTATCCCATCTCATTAAGAATGCTCAAGATCTAAGCGTCCTTCTTAAAATGTATTCGGACGCGTTCCTCGTTCACGGCGGCAACGTCTCGTTAGTTCCTCTTAAGCCGTCTTCATCGTCTTCTTTACGTGCCAATTCGAGCGTGATCGGTGATTTTGTCGGTCGTGGAGGTGGCGCTGGCGGCGGTGGCGTCTCTTGTCCTGCAAATACGGGAAGTCTTTCGGGCGAATCGACGGCACCCATTTCTCTTTCTTCGTCTTCCAGGCCGCAAGCACCGGCAACGATGAGTTTCAAAGAGCGTCTCATGACGCACTTGATCAAAGCAGTTGCCGATAATAATGCGATGGAGCAAAGGGTTTATCAAACGCCTTCTGCTCCTGCTGCCGGTCGCCCAATGTTTGGAAATTCCTATCCAAATTTTGACATCGTTCAAGCAAATGCTCGACTTCTGAAGACGGCCAAAATTGTGACAAAAGTGTCCGATTGCCAAGCGATCGTCGCTCATTTCAAATCCCTCCAACCTCCGGTCGTCTCTTTCGATGCCGAAGGTGTTAATCTCGGACCGACTGGTCCGATGACGCTTCTTCAGATGGGAACCAGCGACGGTCAAATTTATCTGTTTGATCTGCATGTGTGCAGAGATCTGATGACCGAAGGAGGACTTCGAGACATTCTACAATCTATGGATGTGCTCAAAGTAGGTCCATCTCAATCAAACTTTGTCGTTATAACTTGTTGGATCTTTCATTTAATCATTTTTTAAAGGTCGTCCACGATTGTCGTAACGACAGTGCAGCTCTCTATCATCAGTTCGGTGTCACTCTTCAAAATATCTTCGACACACAGGTGGGTTTCAAATTAGCATTTTTATTTAAATATTGGCACAATGTATGAATTGTCAAAATGTGTTCGAACTGAATCCAATGATCAAAACAGCTGACTAGACAGATAGTGAATAAGAAAAACGAAGGTAACTTCATATTGGGCTCTTAGTTGGGTGGTTCGTCAACGTTACTAAACAAGACTTCGCAGAAGAGTATTGGCAAAGTTGCCTTTCTCAAACTAAACAAAACACATTCCAAGGAAATGCATGACAATGATGGCTGTTTATAATAAACAATCATTGCAAAATATGTAAATGACAAAAGAACAATTGAAATCAAATTCTGGTTATTCTGCATTTCAGAATTGTAAAATCCTAGTATAGCTCTCCCCTCGCCAGTTAAAATACACTGCTGTTAGTTAGAAAGTTATGTCGATCTGAGTACGAGACTACGAGTATGCACATTTTTATCAGCAGAAGCTCAGCAAAAGTTAGAAATTTAATTGGCGGTCTAAAGTTGCTTCTAAACGCACGGTCCACAACAAGCTGACAAAAGTGCAAGATGCGTTCGAGACAAAAACACAACACAAAGCAGGTTTTGAAAACAAAACAATAATGAAACAACTGTCAGCAGTTCACTCAAGATAAACCCACAACAAAAATTTGTGACACAACACAATCAAAATTGGGTTTTGTTTTTGTTTCTGTCGGTGTCCTGTTGTTTTAATACTAACTGTCTAGACTGCACAGACAGTTGAAAATACAGTAGCCTATGTTGCATAGGACTGAGACAAAACACAAACATATTCATGTTTGTCGACTTGAGTCGCCAGGACATGGAATAGTTCATGAAATTGTAGACAAAATAAAAACAAAACACAAAAGTAGCAGAAATGTTTTAGAATTGTCTCCAATCGGTCTTGAAACACTGAGTTTCTGTTTTGTTTGTGTTTTGTCACCTTGATGAGGATCGGGCCTAAAAAGTTACAAACTTACAAATACGTTTAGTTACGTTTACTTACGTTTAGTTGCATCAGACAATATTTATTTATTTATTTATAGGCAGCTCACGCAGTTTTGCAACAGCAACAGACTGGAAAACCCGTCCATAAAGTCAAAAATATATCGTTGAACACCGTGTGCCGAATGTATGGTGGTTTCATCAATCCCAAAAAGGAACAAATGAAGAAACTTTATCGTCGCGATCAACGGTTTTGGAGCCGTCGTCCACTTACAGAAGATATGATTTTGTATGCGGCTTACGACATCTGGGCTTTGGTTCCCACGGTCTATGAAGCGATGAGGATTCAGTTGGACGGCAGAGAATCGAATCCTTTGTTTAAGCAGCTTTGTGACGAACAGGCCAATGCTTACGTTCACATCGATGAGGTGAAACAGAGTAAAAAGCAGAGGAAGATTGAGGCAGAAGTGTTGGAGTTGAAGAGGAAATTAGCCACGACGGGCAGCAATAAAACGGTCGTATTAAGCAATCGAGAAATACGGCTCCTAAGGTTTGATTCGTTTTTAAATCAAAATTTACCTTTAAAAAAATTTTTATGGCATTTTTAAAAGTCGACCGCCATTTTCTCATTGGTTTTTATTTTTAAAAAAGTTGAAAATTCGATCATTTTTTGTAACTTGATTCAAACTAAAATTATAAACGTTTTTCTTCTGCACCCCCGAAACCGTAAGAAACCTTGTTGATTTAAAGATTTTCCATTTTGTTTCTAGGCATGTTGATCTCACCGACGACGAACGTGACAAATTAGAAGGTTCGCACAAAGTGGCTCGTAAATTAGAACGTCTTCAGGGTCGAGGAAGTGCCGGAGTCTGCAGTGGAGATCGATCCAATGCCGATTCTTCGGAAGCATCTCCGGACATTGACGATGACGAGTATGACGACGACGAAGAGGAGGAAGAAGAAGATTACGAAGGTGAGAAAGACGAAGAAGAAGAAGAAGAGGACGATGAACTGGGATTCGGAAACGGAAGTCCAGCGTCTCCTTTATATTCGTTTGGAGCCGGAAGAGGACGATCCTCGTCTCCATCTCTCGAGGATAGCATACGACTCGTGGAACAGTTCTTGGCGAACGAAAGATTTGAGACTTTGGGGTTTGGAAACGACGATAAACTCATCGAAAATGGAGTTTGCATAGCCTGTTGTCGTTCAACGTTACAGGACGATGACGCTCCTAAAGCAAAACCGCCGAAACCAGTCATGGTTGATAGCAGTTGTCAGACACTTTCGACAGGTGATATCGTCATCACGAAAGTGTATTTTGAAGATAAGGCGAACTCTCCTAAAAACGGAGCCGCCGCTAAAGAACGGGTCGACAAACTAAAAGACAATAACGGTACATGCTAAAGGAAAAAAAATTATGTTGCCATTCTTGCGCCCGATTATCTTTTAGTTGCCACCCTCCGATTTTGTTGCATAATTGCAAAGAAGCGCCCGATTTGTTGTTGGGCAGGCTCCTGTTTTTTATTTTGTTGTGGGCAATTGTCGACAATATTTTTAAGTAAGTTTCTAATCAAATGGGGTTTTTTTTAGTGTGTCGGCATTGGACGGTTTCGTACCTTTTTCTCGGAATCGTCTCTCTGTGCATCTTACGAAAGGTTTTTAAGTTAATTTTATATTTATCATGACAGTAGCCCTTCATGTAAATTCTCTAACATAGTGGATGTGTTTACTTTTTAAAAGTGACTACAGGTAAACCCCTAAATAACGAACTTTGAAGAAACGAACAATTCGTATTTACGCACATTACAGTGACTAATAAATTGCGAGTCTACAGTTCATTTAACGCACATAGAACCCTGTAATTACAAACATTTTACATTGTTCAAGGCTTTAAAAAGCACGAAATAAATATAAATTCAACTTACGAACACATTTCAACGAACACATGGATGTTTGTAAATTTGGGTTCGTCTCTGTGAACGAGTGGAAATAATTTACAGTTTGTTTGAAACTAGAATAGTAGAACGTAGTTTCATGTTTTCATTTAAAAATAATTATTTTATGACAATTATAAAAAAAAATTGGTTAGAAATTAGGAAGATGGACTAAAATATTTTTAAGATGATTTTTATTATTAGTTTAAAAAATAAGTAATTTTAATTTTTCACTACAACCTTTTTTTTAAAAAAAAAAATTGTCATAAAAAGTTAATTTTATAAAATATCGTGGTGAAAATACTGTCCAACAAACTTAAATTTCTTTCTTCTTAAAGTTGCTTTTAAGAGTTTACCGTTGTCCACTTAAACACATTTAAATTATTGTTGATTCACCAAGTGATTATTTTTTTCTTCTTCAAAAATTGGAAGTTGCGATCGCTCGACTAATTATTTTTATATTTATGAAATTAAGAATGCTATCAAATTTGGTCAAGAGATCTATTTAATTACTAATGAATTAACTCGAAACTAGTAGGAATGTCCCTCTTTTCGTTTGTGTCAAGAGTGTGAAAGTTTCCTTTTTTATCCTTGAAATGTTAAACGTTTTTTTCTTCAAAAGTTCTGCTTATTTTGGTTTCAATTATGACCAAAGTAAAATACATTTTTGTTGTTTTGCAGAGCAAAATAAAATTAAAAGGTTTAGTTTTTTTTTTTGAAGACTATTTAAAAAAATACCCAGGGTATAACATATACTATAAGAATTTCTTTTTTGTTTGTTTTTAACCCATGAATTATAATTAATCATGAATGGCCAATTTTTAATAATTACAGCTGAATAGAATTCGCGTATTGCAAACATGTTATTTTACAGCTAATAATTAATAACCATGTTTAATCTAGTCGAGATTACGGTTTTTTTTAGATAAAGAAAAATGAAATTTCTCAATTCGTTTTTTTTTTTTGCGTTTTGTAGGTTTGGGAATTTTGTTTTATTTGCAACCGTTATTTTATTTTTCTTCTTCTTCTTCTGAGCGGATTTTTATTAACTAGTGGCAATTTTTATGTAAAAATGACTTTCTTTCTCTAATTATTGTTCCTTCCCCCCTCCCGTTTATCAACAATAATTAAAACAACTTTTAACTAAAAATTCACAAAATTATAACTTATAACACTGAAACACAAAAGATAAAAAAAGGTTTCGTTTTATTTTTCTTTATTACAAGTTTACAACAAAAACAAAGTTTCCAAATCCCAGAAATTAAATAAGTTACAGTTTTACAACTCTTCACGCACAGGAGTTGGTGCATATTTCGGTTTCAGTGTTACGATCATTTTGATGAAATCTGTCTTCTCTAGACATCCATCGCAAGATTCTCCCCAGTTGTCCAGGATCTTCTTCAACTCCTTCACCTTCAGTTTTTTCAGATCCACCGTTTCGAGATCGATTTGTTTTTCTAGAGAAAAAAAAAAAAAAGGTAACGAAACACGGTAAATAAGAGAGGAAATTCTTTCGTTTATACCGTATTTCAGTTCGCAGATCTGAGAATCCAACTTGTGTAACTTTTCGCAAACTTTTTCTGCCGGCATGTTCCAACTTAAAGGTTTCGACATCTCTCCAAGAATGTAAGTGGCCGAATCAGGCATTCCACCGATGTAGTAACACTAAACGGCGGAGGGGAAAATACGATAAGAGTTTCGATTAATTTAGAAAGTTACGACTTCTGGGCTTACGAATCGGTTGTCTTTTCCCTTTGTTTCTATGCAAAACTCTTTGAAACTTTCTTCAATCTTTCCAGGTGCTCCTCTCACTTCATCTGTTAAAATCAATTCGAATCTCCTCAAAACTTTCACGCAAACTATACATAAGAGACAAAAATGGAAATTATAGAACATGCGTGGACAGGGGTCACACATTAATTTGAAAAAACAACGCGTCACATTTAGAAATCATTAAAATTGCAGGAAAAAAAATACAGGAAACAACTACAAAACCAGTGAATTTACTAAATTTGGAAAGTTTTTTCGATTAAGCAGCAATTTAGACTCTTGTGCAGCTTTTTTGCTGTATTTTTAGAGTTTTGCGCAACCTATAACAACTCCACAGCCTTAGGTTAGAGGCTAGCGGTTTCTAATCGAAAAAATACCCCTTAGTTTCAAGCACTCTTCTAGTTTCCTCTGAACTTTTGCAGGTTTCTTGAAGTGTCCTCCAGATGAAGACGTAATGGTGACGCCTACCAACGTGACGCGATACAAAGCGCACATGGCTTGAATGGAGAGATCGCTAAAGAGGAATAAAGGACGTTATTATTAGACATACGAAGAAGGTTAATTTACCTTCACAGGTCTCTTCAGTGATTGTGATCGCACAAAAAGTAGGGGAGTTTGCGGAGATCAGAAACATCAAACAAACTAATAACCAACTACAATTTGTCGTTCTAATAACTTTGTTTCGTAGACGAAACATACTTAATGTAAGGTTTGTCATTGATGTAGATTTCGTGACGCGTCTTCTCAGGTTAAGAACCTCGCAATAAGATTATTAGACACCGGTCAAACGATTGGAATTTCGGTCAAAAAAGAACAACTTTTTACGTCGTCTGCCTTCAATCAAACTAATCACGATGTGCCACCGGATGAAATCTTCGTATCAATGAGAGTGTAAGAACATTTGGCGTTATCTTATTGGTTACAATAGATGACGTGTACAATATTCACCAATAAGAATACGAATATGTTAACACTGCTACAAATATACGCGGAACCGAAATACGCATAGTCATTATAATTCATACCCAGATTTGTTATTGAAATTTGTATTTTCATAAAAAAATTCAAATTAATTAAATATAAACATTGCAGCATTTATTTTAGTATTATTAATAAAAAAATGTTTTAGTAAATTTATTTTTGGTTTGTTTAATTGAGATTTATTTATTATGAAAGTAGTGTAGGGATAAATTGTTATTAATAGCGGAAGTAAAAGGATGTTATAGAAAATCATTTTAGTAACACTGTCTATTAAAAATGGCGGCTTCTTTTGGTCTTTATGTCGGTGCTTCAACGACTTGTGTAGCTGTAAATAAGGTATTTCACTCTTTTTTTTTAGATAAAGTTTAGTGTTTTATGGAGCTGTAAACATCCGTTTTAGATTTTTATTGTTATTTGTTTTGTTTTACGGAAAACGGGCGGTTTTTTTTACCTGAAACCTGACGCCATTCCAACCGGAAGCACGTGGGTTGGGGGGGGGGGGGGGGGTTGCTCGACGTTTTATCTTGTTTCATATGTTTATATCAATTGCATATCGTAAAAAGGTATTTCATTTTGTTGTTTTAGGACGGCCAGACTGTAGTCTTAGCTAATGATGCAGGAGATCGAGTCACTTCGGCCGTTGTTTCATACACCGATGGCGAATTGGTAACCGGCACCTTGAGTAACAACTAATTGACGGCTAAAAGGACTAATTCCGAATATTATTTCGTAGGCGGTTGGTCTTTTTTCACGTAATCCGTCGTGTAACATGACCTGCTGTAAGCAATTAATTGGTCATCCGAATCTCGAGTCATTGGACATCGCTAACAGATCTTCTTGCAAAGTATCTTCAATTCATCACTTTTAATGGCTGGTTTTTACTTGCTATTTTCATTTACAGATAGGAAAAAATCCGAACGGAAATGTTTACTATGAAGTTCAGGAGAACGGCGGCAAATATAAGAAATTTAATGCTCAGGACATTCTAAGTTTAATTTATAAGCAGCTTATGGGTATGATAAGAGCTATGGTGATGTCTGTAATTGATTATGTCGATTTAAATGCCAATTTCATTCGTTTAAAGAAACGGCAACGAGTCACAGCGGAGTTCAAGGTGAGAGAACAGCCGTTTTAGTCGTTTCGACACAGTTTACGACTGAACAGACCACTTGTTTGAAGTATGGCGAAACTATTACTCTTTCATAAGCTGTCATCAACACCATGCTTTTCATTTGCTTCAGGCAAGCAGCTTCATCAGCTGGTTTTAAGGTTCTTCAGGTTATTCGTGAACCGGCGGCCGCACTTTTGGCTTATAATGTGGGACAGGAAAACAATGGGCTTTCAGCAGCATCTAACGACGAGTATTTTTCTGCATAAAAAGGAAGTGATTATAAGGTGGCGTTTCATTTTGATTTTATTTGCAGGTATTGCATGGTTTATCGTGTCGGTGGAACGTCTTTGGATGCAACTGTTGTTTCTGTAAGTAATGGTCTTTATAGGATACAGTGTTCAACGCATAAATCGGATTTGGGTGGTAACGATGTGACGGAACGGCTGACGAGTATGTTGGCGGATGAATTTAGAAGGTGATGTTTGATTTATCTATTTTTTATTATCTAGTGCTTAGTTATTGTTCTGATTTGTAAGTGTAAAGAATTTGGATTTGTGACCCAGAAAGTTTTTCTGCAAGCTTTATGAAGTTATCTTTGAAAATAAATATTCCGTATCAATATCCGCATGTTGTACAATTTCATCAATTATTGATTACAGGCGCCACAGAGTCGACGTTTCGGACAAACCGAGATCGATGCTGAAACTTCGCAGTGTTGCCGAAGAAGGTAAACGCGTTTTGTCGACGTTGACCACAACGACGTGTTCAGTAGAATCGTTGCACGATGGCATCGATTTCACTTGTCCACTTTCCAGGTTTGTAATTGTTTTGTCGATGATATCAACGATCGGATGTTAATCGGCCTTCTGTTTTTCAGATCAAAATGCGAAATTGTGTTTAGTAATTTATTGCCACAATTCTTGGGTCCACTTCAGGATGTTTTAGACAAAGCAAAATTGAAAGTGGAAGACATTAGCAAGGTCTCGTAGTTTGTAAACGCATAAGCAGATGCAAGAGATTGTTTTCAAATCTCTCTCTCGTTAACAGGTCATTCTTTGCGGTGGAACTTGCAAGATACCTCAACTTCAACAAGCCGTTTCTCAATTTTTTAAGTCGGCTGAAGTCCTCTGCAGTATTCCTGCAGACGAAGTTCTTGCGATCGGAGCTGCAAATCAAGTGATTGATGATCTCTTTCGATTTAAGTTTGTTCGAAACATTAATAGGTAATATTCTTTGTATGTCGATTAGGCTTCTCTTTTGAAAGGTGAAGAATCAAAGTACCGACAGGAAGAAACGAAATATCCAGCTTTGACTCGTAGCATATTTTATAAAGTAAACAACGGTTTCTTTTTGGTGTCAAATCTTCAGTTTAAATATGCTAACTTTTGTTGTTGTTTATTTTAGTTTTCTGATAAAAATGACCAGTCGGACAATGACGGATTGGTATTTAATGCTGGAACGTTAGTTCCTACTAGAAAAGAACTAAAGATTCCTGTTAACGGATCCAAAAATATCAACATTGACGTTTATGAACAAATTGAGGATTCGTCTCGTAACATGTTGGCAAAAGTACGATTTGATTTCTTCAGGGTTGTTTATTTGAATGACAGAATAGTCAGAGTTCAAAAGGCGCTTACACTTTAAAATCACCTTAAAATAGAATTTCAATATATTTGTTGAAATATGCTGTGCGTTAAGATTACGCTTAATTTAACTATTTGTATAAATTGAAAAATCTATATTTTTCCAACCCCAACCATTCTCAGATTATACTAATTTCTAACACCGAGTAATTTTTTTTTTGTATAGTTGAGTTTAGACGATTTATCGGACGACGTCAAAGAAATAACTGCATCGTTTTATGCAACAAAGTATTGTCTATGATGCTAAAGTAAATTATTACGATGACTTTAATGAAACGGTTTTTGCCTTGGATTTTACTTTTTTTCAGAGATAATTCGTTAGAAGTTCGACTAATCGACAAATCAACTGGAAAAACCGAATCTATTGTCGTAGGTGGTGAATTGAGAACAAACTAAAGACAAGGTTTCCATCTTTTTGTGTGATTTGTTAATTTATGAGTTTATTTTCGAAGAAAAATAAATGAAACAACTTTCAGAGAATACATTATAAAATTATCAACTCGAGTTTTGAAGTAGACGAGTTAAAACATTCTTTTAAACACAGTTCATATAAGAAAAATCGCTGTTTTTTATATTTAAAAAAGATAATTTCATTATTTATGAATTTCTTAAAAAATGAAAGAGAAATTAAGAACGAAACAACATAAGTTACCAGTAGCAACACGTTAGGAAGAACAAAGTGAAAATTGTTTTTTAAAAAAATTGTTTAAAATAGATATTTTCTGCACCTTTCGGACTGACATTTACATTCAATTCTATTGTAGGTGTTATCGTCGGTTTCCGTCTCCATCACGTTTGGTTTTGCGGGCGAAGATGGCATTCCAGATATTGTCTCTCCTAAAAAGAATAATCTCCGATTACAACTTAATCTGTATCTTTTGCCAACTTTCAGGTAGCTCCCCCTTTCAAACTGCTGTTACTTCTATCAGGAGCAAAAATAGAAACTCGAGTGTTTTAAAAACTAGAAGAGTAGGAGAATCACTTAAAAAGGGTATTTTCATATTGATATCTTTTAAAATAAACTATGTCAGTTTGCAAATGAGCCTACTTTAAGCAGATGAATTTTTTTTTTAATTATTGTCTATCAAAAGTTTATTTTGAAAAATAGCAACATGAAAATATTAGTGATTCAACTACCCTTCTAGTTTCGAAAACACTTTCAAAGTTTTTTTTTAATTTTGCTCTCCTGAAAGACAGAATAACCAGTTTGGAGATCAGCTGTTCATAAAACATTAAAATCCTTAAGATTTTATTTAAAGCAACTTTTAAAAGAAGTTCAAAGTTTACTTCAAACTAGAAAAGTAAACGATTAAAAAGTTAATTTTAAAAGATATTATAAAAAAAAAAAATCATATCCTTATTTTTCTGGTTTCAAATAAAACATTTGAAACATTTTTCGATTGGGTTACATTTTAATTAAAAATATCGGAAATTTCTTACGAGACATCATGTAGTCAAATGTTAATTCTTCTCCCTTTGCGATATCACGTTTCGCAAAGAACGCAATGCGAGGTAATCGAGGATCTAAAGTGTTGATCCAAACAACATAAACTACCAGGTTCGGACTACACTATATAAGTAAAAAAACAAAACAGACAAATTAACGGTATGAAGTTGTAACTAGAAATTTTGTGGTAAAACACAAACCGAATGGTTCATAAAATGAGATACGTTTCCATAATGTGCTGCATCAACAGTGAAGGGACAGTCGCCATCATTGTAATCTAGATCAAATAGGTAAGTCCGTCCCTCTGCGTCGTAAACTTTGCCCCTCATTTCGGCCTCTTCATTCGTGATCACTTCGCCCACATATTCCATCACAAAAGTGTCTTTCTTTATCTTTTGTAGGGCCCGAACTCCCCATCCACGACCGTTTGAAGTACGGAAGATGGACAACTTCACCTAAGTTAAGTTATTTCAAACAAAGGTGATCTGAAACGCATGTTTCGTAGTTGTTTTTATCGTAGATTTAGCTGTAAACATCGAAAGAATTCTAAGTCTCCTAGTAATTAGAGTAAGTTCTCGACTTACGTGGTTCATTCATCCCACGCAACTTGAAAAACTGCTCAAGCTGAATGGTGCTTAACAGAAGCGCGTTTCCCAAGAATGCAACACACTAACTTACCTTTCGACCCTGTTGTACAACACGATTATGGCAATCGTCTCCGCATTTACAACGCCTGTTACACTCATAAATGGGTGAACCTCTTGTGACTCTCACTCTCTTAAATTTAGTGTAAGCATGAAGTCCGCCCGATTGATGGCCACAACATTGTTTCCTGTTCTCATAACAGTTCGGTTCGCATTCGCAGCCAACCAACGGATCGTCCGGAATGACGATTCCTTCACCAGCTTTGTTATCGTTTATGTAAGTGAAGTTCTCGGGTGGTCCTTCTAGATCGACCAAATTCTTCACAACAATCGGAACTTCCTCTCTGGACACTCGATTGATTTCCTTCTCCCATTCTTTTAGACGCTTTTGAACCTCTAACTTCTTGAAAAACAACTTCGAAACTTCGGCATTCAGCGAATGCGATCCATTTATAGATTTCTTTAGAATCTTTTTGCTCTGGAAGAACTGATTTTTTAGTTTTGCTTTTTTCGCTTTCGATTCACAGATCTTTTTCAAGTTTTTCAAAGAGTTCGAGTGACGATCGACGTCCAGAGTCCTCTTCTTTCTATCGTGTATACAAGAGAAACGGTAAATTGAGCGTTCCTCTCAACCTTCTTTAATCTTTTCGTACCTCGAGTCCTTCGTCTTCAGTGATCCGTTTTGCTGTTCGTGGTAAGACTGAATGAGTTTTCGACAATGTAGGAGATTCTCTTTCGGTTCCCACGTATCAAAGTGTCGTGACCATCCCCTCCAACTAACTAAGTACCAATGGATTCCCTGAAATGAAACACAAAAATGCACACGATTAAGGTTCGTCCATCCTTAAGAGTGACCAGCGGTCAGTTACTCCATATATATCTTACATTGTGTATTTTGTAGTCTTGTATCTTTCCGACTTCGTACTCTTGCTCGTAAGATGCTACAAAAGAACAATATGGTTGAGTTTGGTTGCAGAAATTAACAATATCGATGCAGATTAACTGATGCTTCTTTATCGTTATCCATAAGGTATGCTAAGTTTATTTCGCAGACCTTTACGGACTTTTCGAAAACACTTAGAATCTATGTTAGCATGGAGGCTATGGAGTTGTTATGCAGGTTGCGTCTCAGGCAACAAAATAAGGCGAAAAAGCTATAAAATCTTCTGCTAATCGAAGCATTTTTACTCCTAAACCAGTTTACTTTTCTTTTAAAATATAAAAATTATATATTAAAATAAGAAATATGGTTTTTTAAAGGTTAAAGGGCTGTAAGCGCCACCCCATGCCGGAATCTCCAAGCGTAAATGCACAGTAGCCTTAGCTTGGAGGCTAGCAGCTTCTAATCGAAAAAATGCACGATTAACGATAACGACGCGGATGGCGATTCAACTGGAAAAAAATTGTTTCAATACAACGTTAAAAATCGTTTCTCTAAGTAGTTTACATGACTAAATTATTACATATTTAAGTGGAATTCGTTAAATATTTACTTGTTATCTCTTGAGGTGGACCACCGTTTGATTCAGCTGCCGTTTTTGTCGTTTTTCTATTGTTTACGTAGATCGAAAGTCCCAATTCGTTACATCTTTTCTCGATGTCGCTAAGGTCTTCAAGGCACGGGATGATCACGTTGTTCTCCATTTCTCGCGGTGATCGACTTCGGCTACGGTTCGGTCTTAGATGAGTGGTCACCACAAAAGAAGAAAGATGGGTGGGGGTACCCTCAAATCAACGTCTTCTTCTCCCACTTCAGAACAACCACCATCTTCGGAAAATCAGCCGCCGCGTCGTGAATTCTCCCTCTTCTTGACGATTTCCCGCGTAGATGACATCATGACACATTCAAGTTCAGTTACGCAGTTGCCATTGGTCAAGACGGTAACACGTTGATCATGTGATCTCATCTATTACAATAGCAAAAATGCAAATCTCTTGTTTATAAAGATTTGAAGCTCAGTGAATGCCGGATAAGCTTATATAAATTAACGTTACGGGTGACCTAATATGGTGTCTTTAATCGTGAAATATGCAATTTACAGACATCTGTTTTGTAGCATCACAAAATGGGCACTATGACTTTCTCTACTTTACTACGGTTAGAATGAACACTTAAAGCAATAAACGTGGTCTACATTGTAATAATAACAAAAGGAGAGGTGTGAACTAATATGGCGCGTAAGCTACGTGTACGTCAATAGTGGTCAACGCCTCATAACAGGCACCCTTTCATCGGGATATGACTTCAAAGGTATGACGTATTGATACCATTTTAGTATTTAAATCGTATGTTGTAAAATCGGTTAATATTGATCGTTTGGTATCGGTTACTTATTGGTTAGAATCGAAAGGCTAACTCTGGGGTCGGCAAACTACGGCCCGCGGGCCAAATTTGGCCTTAATTTATAATCAATTTAATAAATACTAGAATTAAAAAGATAATAGAAAGTGTTTTTAGAAACTAGAAGGTCGCTTAATCACTTTAGGGCATTTTCATCGTGATATCTTTCAAAATATACTTTTTATAGACAAAAATTAAAAAAAATATATAACGAGCTGTTTAAAAACTCATATAAAAAGCTTATTTTAACCCTTCTAGTTTTTAAAACATTTAAGTTTCTCTTAATTATGCATCCTGTTTATACTTTAAAACCACCTTTAATGAACAAAATTAAAACATTTTCTTCCAAAATAAATAATATTTTTATGTAAATCAAAAAATAAAGTTTGTGAATGAGTGAAAGAGAAAAAAAGAGAGAGAGAGAGAGAGGATTTCTATCGTTTTAGGATTTCCGTTGATTTTTAAAAATTAATATTAATATTTTAAGCGGAAGTTTCAAGCTTAAAATTTTTAACTTTTCTTTGTTTTTATTTTTTCTTCTTCTTCCTTTTCTTCTTTCTTTTTAGTCAAATATTATTCAAACGAAGTTATGTAGATTTGGTTTGTATTGTTTTAAACATTTTCACATTGCCTAAAAGTCTAGTCAATGTGAAGATTCACTATCTAATTACTTAATTATTTTTTTTTATAAATTATAAATTGACTTTGCAGAATATCGGCTTTTGTCACTTCAGATTTTATTTGAAGTGTTTTTTTTTTGTTCCCGATTTCGTTAAAAAAAATTCGTCCCATTTCTTATTTTAACAAAGTTAAAATATTTTCGATGAGAGTGTTTCTTATTTTTGGGATGCTGGCTAAGTTGATGACGTCATCAACATCTTGATTCATGATATATTTTGTTTTGCCAACAAGAAAAAAAAAACGGTCTTTTTGTTTAAAAAAGAAATTATTTCAATTTTTTCTTTCGTCTTGTTTGCATCGTTTTTGGTGGGGGGCCGTCGTTTTGCGCGTTTCAAAAGAAACTTTTCTTGCTTTTAATTGCTATGGAGATATCAATTGTATATAAAATAACGATTGTTTCAGCAATTATTTGCTTACAATCTGGTGAGTAATAAAAGTTTCTTAAAATATTTTTTTTAATTAAATTTAATTAAATTTAGATTTCGAAAGCAGCTGCTAAGAATAAACAATTTTGATAGAAAAACTATGTGGTTATTTAGAGATGAACTACAAAAAGTGGTCGGCGTGTGGCTGAAACCAACCACTCGAGACGACTGAAAGCGGTTTGGAAGTTTAGTTGAATGAACTGCAAAAAGTGGTTGTATTAAGTCTACTCGACGACTACTTTTTTGTAGTCCATTTCGACCACTATAAGTCGCTTGTCTGTGGCCATCCTTTATGTTTTTAAACAGTAAACGCCTCTCGAACGCTTACAAAATTATGAGAAAGTTGAATGTGTTTTAGAAACTAGAAGGGTAGCTGAATCACTTTAAGGGTATTTTCTTATTGATATCTTTCAAAATAAACTTTTTAAGTGACTTTGAAAATGATCCAACTTTAAGCAGACGGTGTTTTTTTTTGTCTGTAAATATTTGTTTGTCTATATAAAAAGTTTATTTTGAAAGATATCAATCACCTTCGAAAATCGTCTAGTTTCTAATTAAAACACTTTCTAGTTTCTCTTAATTTTGCACGAAAATCAGCTGTTCAATGAAACATCTTTGAAAATGTGTATTTTATTTTTGTTTTTGATTTAGGTTTTGCATTATATTGCTATCAGTGTGGAATCGGTTCAGATGGGAGCGATTCTTGTAACGGACCACCGAAAACGGATTCTTTCATTGTAGAATGTCACACTGGAGATTATTGTTCTAAAACTGTATCACGAGGTTGGGATAAAAGTAAGTGAAAAGTGTTAATTTTTTATTAATGCTATCCGGTGATTTTCGAACTCTTGATTATTCTATCTTTCAGGGAGCAAAATTTAAGATAAAATATAGAAGTGTTTTAAGAAACTAGAAGGGTAATTTCATGTTGATGTTTCTCAAAATAAACTTTTATCTAGAAAATTAAAAAAAAATATCCACATGTTTAAAAACTGTCCTAACAATTTTATTTTAAAAGATATCAAACATGATTGAGCTACCCTTCTAGTTTTTAAAGCATTTTCAAGAAGAAAAAAAACTCCTCTTAAGATGCTTTATGAGCAGCTGATTTTAGAACTTTCACATTAGCATCAGAGGACTTTCGCTTGTCTTTATTCTGCACATGCGCACTTCTGATGGTTACATTAAATTAGGTTCAGTTAGGATTTCTATGCGCATGTGCTGAATAAAGGATTAGTCCAAGTCCTCTAATGCTAGTTCAAAAAATGGCGCTTCATTAAATAATTGTATAATAACGAAAAACTGCCCGATAGATGGCACAACAAACACTAGTGATAAGTTTCACGTTATCAACGCTGTTGGCGCTAGTGACGATAAAGATGTTAAATGCTTTCTAAACAATGAACCATATTAGAGTTCTAGGGAAGCCCTGGAGGCTCATGTGTGAAATAATTTTCAACATACTATCTCTGAAATTTCAGAGATAATAAGTCTGAAATTTCAGACTTATTTTCTACAATATATGAGACACCGTTTCTGTCTTAAATCTGGGAATTATTTCATAGTTATTCTATTCTGAACATAAAGTTTTTTTATTCTGACCAGTGCCATAGGTAGGTTTCTGAAATTTCAAAGATAATAAGAGATAACAATGCAACCTTCTGCACCCCCCACCGCAGCTACGGTTCGTTCGCAGCTACCCTCCTCCCCTTCTTATTATGACTACTATTTCAAACTATATTATTCACAATTATTAACATATACATTTATATACATTCACATGAAAAAATCAAATATCTGAAAAAATACAAATATATTATAAAACAATAAAACATATAGACACCTTTTGCAGAAAGTCATCAGCATATAATGGCAGAAAGTCATTGCAAATTTTTATTTTTTAAGTGACAATTTTTATGTCAGTATTGGCACCTCATAGATATTGATAGAGATACTAACTCTGAAATTTCAGAGATACTAACTCTGAAATTTCAGACAAGAAGGCTGCTGGTTTGTTCTTGCTAGCAGTAATTAACTTCCAAGTGAGCAATATACATTCAATGGGTTGAGTGTGTCTGTACCATTATTTGTTTATAAATTGTAAATTCTATACTTCTTTTTGTACATTTTCATCAATATTTAATAAATATTTTAACTATATGTGATTGTTTTTGTAAAAAGTGCTATTTTAATTCTGTTTGATGATGTCTTCTAATTTTTATGACACTTTACAACACTATTACACTTTTCAGACTTAGTATCTCTGAAATTTCAGAGATAGTATGTTGAAAATTATTTCACACATGAGCCTCCAGGGCTTCCGTAGAGTTCTTTTATAGAGATCCTATAAAGGAACTCTAAACCATATGTCCAATAAGCGCCTCTAGTGGCAGTAGGCCAAAAGATGGCCCCCCCCCCTAAGAAGTTAGCAGACGAAACCTTAACATAGAACTCTATGGAAAAATCGCTGCACGAGGAAGTTTTTTTTTACCATTTTCTCGCAAATTACTCGCCCAATTTTTGTGAATTCTTAAAAAAATAAAGACAAAAGCACGTAGTTTCACATCCATGCACTAGTTTTTTAATATTTCACATTGTTTTGTTGGCTTCCATGTTAAAAGTTTCGGTTTTACAGCAACGTTCAGAATAAAACATCAAAAATAACAAAACAATGTGAAATATTTAAAAAAAAACTAATGCATGGATGTGAAACTACGTACTTTTTTCTTTATTTTTTCGAAAATTCACGAAAATTGGGCGAGTAATTTGCAAGAAAACGGTAAAAAAAACTTACCTGTGCAGCGATTTTTTTTATAGAGTTCTATGTTAAGGTTTCGTCTGCTAACTTCTTAGGGGGCCATCTTTTGGCCTACTGCCACTATAGAGGCGATTATTGGATATATGGCTCATTGGGTTCCTTTTTTAAACAAGATTTAGTATAAACGCCTCTCTAACTCTTATTGCTCTGCCGTTTAGGCAGACACTAGAAAGTTTTTTTTGGAAACTAGAAGTTTAGGTCAATTTTTAAGGCTATTTTCATATTGATATTTTTCAAAATAAACTTTTTATAAACAATAATTACAAAATATTGTCTGCTTAAACTTGCCTCGTTTTAAAACACACAAAACATTAAAATAACCTTAAATGATTGAACAATTTTCCCTTCTAGTTTCTGAAACACTTTCAAGTTTCTCGTCATTTTACATCTAAAAGACAAAATTTAAACAAAGTTCGAAGGGCTTTTGCCGCGTTTACACTTAAAACTTAAGTTGCTTCCAAAAAAAAAAAAGCGCCAAAACTTGATATTGTCGCCAAAAATGGCGCCTCATATGGAGAACAATATAAAGTCAATTACAAATTTTTAATTCGAAATGTGCTATTTTGGTAATTAGTTTGTGTTTCTCTGATATATATAGTAAACAAAGAAGAGGTGACAACGAGAGGTTGTGCAGCCAGAACGACTGTAAACGGCAAACACCACGAACTTGGTTGTCACGTTGACCAGCGGTCAGGTGCAATTGTTTGCTACTGTAATTCCGATTACTGTAACGCAGCCGCCACCAGTTACATGCCTAGATCGGCATCATTTGTGCTCAAGATTCTTTTGCCCGTTCTTACGGCTGCTTACACTACCATCATGAGGTTCGTGAAATAACCTTTTAATTATTGATTTTGTTTCATTTTATTTTAATATGTTGCTCACATATAGAACCAAGTAAAGCTTAAACAAAGCTAAACTTAAAAGCTGCTCAATAGATATACTATGGAGAATTATGCTATGCAGCATGGTTTAAGTTTAACTTTATTTTAAGGAACGGTTTTGGTAATTGGCTATACAAGTAAAGATGTGAAAATGTAAAAATGAGAAACAATTTATCAGGAAAATAGTTTGTCCATTTCTTCCAATGACTTTCCTTTAGTTTCTGGAAGTACAATAAAAACAAACAAAGTTCCCAGAAAGCAAAACAATGCAAATAACCAAAATACACCGCACTGATGAAATCCACCTTCCGATAAAGTTCTTCCCCATTCTGTAACAACAAATGTTAATACGTTTAGTACAATACAACATAAACCACTAGCTTTTCCTCGGGCATTTGTTCTAATGATTTCGCTCATAACGACACACGGAACTGGTCCTAAACCTAATGTGTATGCAGACTGATAGATCAACAATGACACAATTGGTAACCATTGAAGATATCGAGCAGTTAAGTCGGAATTGTATTGCACCAGATCGTAGTATGTTCCGAGAACAGCCATACAAAATGCCATGATGAGTCCCGAAGACATAAGAAGGAAACGACGTCCATATCGATCGACCAAACCGATTGCGAAGAACACTCCGATGAAACCAAACGAAAAAACAATGGTTGCTTGTGCGTAAGGACTTACGTTGACTATTGCACGAGAGTTTTCGAAGATGAGAACGGAATAAAAATACAGATAGTCAATACCCGAAAGCACTTGAGTGGCCATAAGACCACATGTGATTAGAACTGGTTTGTAATGGCGTTTATTTCTGAAATCCTTGAATGATATGGTGTTATTATTTAACAATTGTTGTTTGATGCATTCCAATTCATCGGTGATGTCTTCTTCGGGCCGCAACCACTCGAGTGTCTCTTTGGCATCATCGTTGTATCCGTTTTTCATAAGCCATCGAGGTGATTCTGGAATAAATGGTAAGGTCATCATGTGGATCGTTAAAATGACAATTGGACATAAGGCCAACCAATTCCAAGGTAAGAACAAACCGAACCCGCTGACGAATAACATTCCGAGACTCGAAAAAACGGCTTGAGCTGCGACGAATCTTCCTCGAGCTTTCGACGGTGTGATTTCGGCCAAATAGGTCGACACCGATACTATACTCATACCATAAAAAATGCCGATAATAAATCGACCAAATCCAAATATTATACTGTTCGTAGAGGAAACAATCATCAACCATCCAATTACATGTGGTAAAACAGAAAAGATAAATGTCTGTTTACGACCAAGTTTATCTAGAAAGTAACCGGCAGAAAGTCCTCCGAACATTCCTCCAATGGCGAATACGGACGACACTAACGACTGCCTTGAATCTGTTAGGTGGAACGGATTCGGATGTTCGTTGATGTTGGGCAATGCCGGCGATGTGTAACAAACACCGATGCCCCAAACCATCGAAGTCAGACATACCGAGAATGTCACAAAGAATAATTTGTACATTTTGCACAAACGAGGTTTTAATGGATTTTGTAATTGTTCAGCATTTGTTTGTTGTTCATTCATCTTAGAAAATTGTTCTGTTCTATTTTTCACGACTGAATTTATTAGAGAACGAGATTGTTTTGCAACAGTTGCATTGACTTGTGGTACGTGACAAGCAAATGCTTCATTTACTTATATATGTATAGCACAGTAAAATGCTGTGGCAATTGTGTTTTATTGTTATTCATGAATCTTAATTAGATTTTTATTACTATACTTATTATATACTTAGTAGATAATTAAAAAAAAAGACAGATTTCATTCGTCCGTGGGGTAAATCAGATTGCATTGCATAACTTTATTGGGTTCAGAAATACTCTAAATTATAGACTATTTTTGATTGTGATGTTAATGAGCGACTTGTATATTCGTTTTTATTACTTTGCAAATGATGCGTAATTTCATAATTATGATGATCTGAAGTTCCTAATCATTTGCATTGTAACAAATGTTTTTGTCACGGTATAACTGCTAGATTTTTATCATTAAGCAGTAGTGCCAACAAAAATGGGAGGACCTGTAGGACCAGAGCTCACGGCTGTGGCGTAGCCAATGGGGGGTGTCCAGGGGTCCGGACGCCCCCCCTCCCTCTCGAGACTCTTTATACATGCGAAAAAGAGCTGTGTTTATATTTGATATTTTTTTCTCGGTCTTTTTTTTTCTCTCTCTCTTTCTCTCAACCTGTGCCTTCAGAACTCATTTTGTCCCACCACCTTAATAAATGCTCAACTAAGCGACTTTTCAGCTAGTCGCCAGCTACAGCGTGCAGCGCCATGCCGCCCCAGACCACCATGTGGAACATTCCATCCGAGAAACAGCCCATGCATGCACCACCACAATTCCGCCACTTATGGAAGACAACTTAAACGCTCACGCATCACCATACAATTGAACACGTGTCGTTGTTTACAACAAAGTATGCTGGTAAATGAAGACACCTGAGTGGTGTCTGAATTTCACGCGAGCGCGTTATTTCCCTGGTTTCTTTCGTCGCTGCATTCCTCTTGACGTCTGGCATGGAACTTATGGAAGTTCTACAAGCCAGTTTTGCATGTCGCAGCATACCACCTTATAGCGGACGTTGCACAATTTGATTTCATATGATGCATACATGAACCCCCTAAATGTGATGCATACAATGGGTAGTTCTTTAGGCATTGTAGTGTGGTACGCACGCTGTAGTGGGTGCATGATTAGCTTTATTCTGAAGAAATAATTTTGGACTCCCCTCCCCCATAAAAAATCCTGGCTACGCCACTGGCTCACGGCCGCTCCATTATTACTGGTACATAAGATTTATTTCAGAAATATATTGTGAAAGCTCAGTAAATTATGTTATGTGTATATTTATATGTAAGTTGGGGTTGAGGGCTCCAATTTGAACATGTGCCAGGGGTCGCAAAAGTCGTAAAGACGGCCCTGTTAAGCAGCCTTAGCATGTTCTTTTTAGAGGACGATGAAGATCTCATTTTCGAACTCGTGATTGATGACAGAAGAGCAAAGTTAAGAGAAACTAGAAAATGTTTTAAAAACTAGAAAGGGTAGCTCAATCACGTAAGGCTATTTTTTTATATTGATATCTTTTCTAAAAAATCGATTTCTTTTAAAAGATGTTTTTAATTTTGTTAAAATTTCAGAAATTTTTATAAACTACATAAGTATCATCATAATGATGATGATGTAATTATTCAAATTAATCTATGCATTAATAACAAATTTTGGCAGGATAATTGAAACGAATAGTTTCTTTTGCCTCTTTAGAGATATATAAAATGTTATATATAGTTTTTAAAATTGTAATTAAATGGTTTTCAAAACTAGAATAGTAAATGAATTTATAATTTAAAAAAATCATTTGAATTTTAAGAAAAGTTAACGGTTTTTTGTTGATAAATTTCAACGTAAAAACGAAAAAAAAAGTTTATTTTTAAACTTGTTATAAAACGATCGTTTCTAAAGATAATGACAATTAAAATTGCCACTTATATTTAAAAGGTTAATATATTTGTATAACATTTAATCTATTTTGAATTTTACGATAAGTGTTCACTCTGACACATTTTAAAAATTAATTTCGCTCTCGTGTTGAAAATGTTGAATTACAACAAATTATGACACCTGTATATAAATGTGTTAGCACTTTTATTTATTTCCTATGATAAAATGGTTACATGATGTGATAAGATTTCTTTTTCTCAAAAATTCAATTAACTTGTTAATCTCAGTGGAATTATCTAAAACAATTGAAACAGTAGCAAAAAAAAATTACTCTATAATTGAAATGATGCTATTTCTATAAGCAACCCTGAAGGCCTGTGACAGAGAGACAAGAGTCCAAGTTTTGCATACATAAACACAACATAAAAACAGTCCAGTGTATTTCTATAGTGCAACTCATATATCCCATACATATTTTATCAAGAAAACAATGTCTCCATTTCTTCCAGAGTTTTTCCTTTAGTTTCTGGAAGTACAATAAAGATAAACAAAGTTCCTAAAAAGCTAGACAATGCAAATAACCAAAAAACACCATATTGATGAAGTCCAGTATCAGATAAAGTTCTTCCCCACTTTGTGACAACAAATATAAAAATATTGAGTATAACGCAACAAAAACCACTTGCTTTTCCTCGAGCATTTGTCCTGATGATCTCACTCATGACAACAGATGGAATTGGCCCTAAACCAAGTGTATATGCAAGTTGGTAAATCAACAGTGACACAACTGGCAAAAGCTGAAGATACTCTTTAGTAAAGTCACTGTGATATTGCTTCAGATTGTAGAATGTTCCCAATGCAGCCATACAAATGGACATGATGAGTCCCGAAGATATTAGAAGGACACGACGTCCGTATCGATCGACCAAACCGAGTGACAGCAACACTCCAATGAAACCAAATGTGCCAACAATGGTCGTTTGTACGTAAGGGCTAACACTCGTCAGTGCATGGGAATCTTCGAAGATGAGAACAGAATAAAAATAGATATAATCGATTCCAGAAAGTACTTGAATGACTAAAAGAGAGCATGCAATGAGAAGTGGCTTGTAATGATGTTTCTTTTTGAAGTCTTTCAGTGAAATGGAATTGTCACTTAATGCGAGTTGTTCCCTGATACATTCTAATTCATCAGTGATGTCCACACCGGGTTGTAACCACTCCAACGCCTGTTTAGCACCTTCTTTATACCCGTTTGCCATAAGCCATCGAGGTGATTCAGGTATGAAGGGTAATGTCAGCATGTGTAATGTTGAAATTATGATAGGACAGACTGCCAACCACGTCCATGGCAAGATACAACCTAAACTGTAGACAAAAACCATTCCAAGACTTGAGAAAACTGATTGAAATGAAACGAATCTTCCACGGACTTTCGACGGCGTAACTTCAGCTAAATACGTTGCAACCGACACCATATTTACAGCGAAGAAGAACCCAGTGACCAAACGACCACATCCGAACATTACGGCATTGGTAGAACAAACGATTATCAGCCATCCGAGAGTATGTGGTAAAACAGATACGATAAGTGTTAATTTACGACCAAGTTTGTCCAGAAAGTAACCGGCAGAAAGTCCTCCGAACATTCCTCCTATGGCAAAAACAGATGCAACTAAAGATTCTTCCTCCAGTGTTAAGTGGAATGGATTCGGATGTTCGTTAATGTCTGGTATTGCCGGTGATGTGTAACAAACACCGATGCCCCAAACCATCGAAGTCAAACATACCGAGAATGTCACATAATATAATTTTAACTTTTTCAATACATTATTTTTATTATTAATGATCATTTTTAGTTAAACAATTTGAAATATTGTTTGTTGTTTTACAAGGTGTTATACTCTTGTCTGAATAGATTTACAGAGAAATCTTACAGATTCGAAAGCATTTATATGGTATAGTGAACATTATCAGTAATTATTAGATAATAATGTTTGTGATAACTCTTGTTATTATTAAAAAATAATGAAGATTAAAATGCAGTTCTAAATGAAATGTGTTTGTCCATTTTGAGGATTTATTTCTGAGAGTTTTTTTTACAAATCTATTATTTTTGCAGATTTTTTTTTTTGTGTTCTTCTCTGTTGTTTACCACAATGAAATCCACTTGAGGATTGTTATTAACATGATAACTTGCAATGCAAACATTTAGTCAAAACGTGATAATGATCATAGTTAATAATAATAAATGTTGTTCCAACACTTAAAACTTGAAATTGCCTGCTTTTAGTCTAGACAATTGCGTTATTTTTTTTTAAAAAAAAAATTAGTATCTTATTTAAAATCGTTTACAATTGTATCATTTATTAATATTAATCATTATTATTGACTGATAAATCGGTGAACTTTCAATTTATCTAAATAAAATTGCTTTATTAGTTTTGATAAAGTTTATTAGTTTCATAAAAATAAATGTATAATTATGATGAAAATTACAAATTACAATTACAAAAAGTAGGCCTACTCTGCTAGCAGCCGAAATGGGCCTATGGCAAAGGAACATAAACGTTCAAGTGCAACATAAAGCACTGTTAAGCAGTAACGCCATACATGCACATTATATTAAAAACAAAATCAATATACAATTGGATATAATTAATTTGGTATATTTTTAGTAATTACTTTATTTTTTTTTTAAATTAATTTCTCACAATTTTTGACAACTAGTCGTGTTATTTTAATGTTGATTATTTTTTGTACAAACATTTTTGTAAAAAATTATACCTGATTATAAATTTTGATTATAAGTATTGATCATTGTATTTTTCTGTTTTCACTGCAGCCAATTATAATAAGTGAAAATCTAAAAATCTATTTAGAGGTAAACACAGTGGTAATGCAATAACAAGCTGATAACAAAATATGATTCAATTGGTATATCTTTTTATTAGTTGTCATTTTTCTTCGTATATTAGTAGTTATCAAGTAATGATAAAATTATTATTGTATTAACAACATTGTTTTTTCTCTGAAAATGACTCAAATTAGTACCGGGTACCGCCGTGTATGCCGGTATTGATAAATAATATTGAAAGAAAGTTTAAGAAACGAATTGTGTCAATCAAGAAAAGAGTTTGTCCAATTCTTCGAGAGTTTTTCCTTTAGTTTCTGGAAGTACAATAAATATAAACACAGTTCCCAAATAACCACAAAATGCAAATATCCAGAAAACTCCATATTGATTAAGATCACTCATAGATAAAGTCATTCCCCACTTTGCAACAATAAACGTGAAAAGATTGAGTACGATACAACAAAACCCGCTAACTTTACCGCGAGCATTTGTTGCAATAATTTCACTCATAACAACAGATGGAACAGGTCCTAGACCTAATGTGTAAGCCACTTGATAGATTAAAAAGAACACAATTGGTAACCATTGAAGATGTTGAACAGTAAACTGATTTTGGTCATCATTCAATTTGTAAAAGATACCTAAAACACTCATACAAATGGCCATAATGAGACTAGAAGAAATAAGAAGTAAACGACGTCCGAATCGATCGATCATTACGAAAGAAACTAAAACTCCGAGGAATCCGAAGAAACTAACGATAGTCGTTTGAAAACGTGGATCCATGATGAAATGTTGGACGTGTGATTCTTGAAAAATATGAACAGAATAAAAATAGAAGTAATCAATACCAGAAAGTACTTGAATAATTAAAAGTGAACATGTTATAAAAAGTGGTTTATAATGTCTTTTTTTCTTAAAGTCTTTTAGTGAAATGGAATTAACATTGGACAAGAATTTGTCTTTAATGGATGCCAATTCATCGTTGATGTTTTCTTCTTTTTCTTCAGGTTGTAACCACATGAGTGCCTCTTTTGCACCTTTATCGTAACCATTTGCTAACAACCATCGAGGAGATTCTGGAATGAAAGGTAATGTGAACATGTGAATTGTTAAAATTACTATTGGACAAATTGATAGCCAAGTCCACGGTAAGAAACAACCGAAACCGTAGATGAACAACATTCCGAGACTTGAGAAAACCGATTGAAACGATACGAATCTTCCACGAGATTTGGACGGTGTCATTTCGGCTAAATAAGTCGATACCGATACGATGCTCGTACCAAAAAAGACACCGGTGATCAGACGACCAAATCCGAATATGACGGCATTGGTTGACGAAACTATCATCAGCCATCCGATAACTTGTGGTAAAACTGATAAGACAAGGGTAAGTTTACGGCCGAGTTTGTCTAGAAAGTATCCGGCTGAAAGTCCTCCGATCATTCCTCCGATTGCGAACACCGATGCCACCACCGATGCTTCTTCCATTGTTAAATGGAATGGATTTGGATTTTGATTAATGTCAGGTATTGATGGCGATGTGTAACCGATCCCCATACCCCATACCATCGAACTAAGACAAACGGTGAACGTCACGTAGTATAATTTGTAATTTTTTGAATAATTTTTCAATTGTGATTTCTGTGTTTGTTCCTTTTGCACTTCCATCTTCGTACTTATAGAAGCGTTTCAATGTTTCTAATTGAAACTCGTAAATTTGAAATTTTTCTTAAGTACCTCCCGTACTTTTTACGAAAAGGATTTTTCGTAATGTTTATATATGGTAACATTTTAAGTTCATGATTGATTGTAATCCTTATTTTAAGTATTTTTAATTAATTTTACAAGGTGTTATAAATTGCTGTTGATGAAACAGCTATTATTAGGTCCAAACTTAATAAAGAAACTAATTGGCACTTGAACTCTCTAAACAGTGAGCAGTGTTTCAACATAGAAAAATCCTGTTCGAAGGTCTTCATTTTTTCTTCCTATGATGGAACTTTGTTATGAGAGTTCGAGATAAAGTTTTAAGTGCTAAATTTTCTTATTGAATCTAGGCCTCAGTTTCAGTTCTTTTTAAAGTCATAAAGGAGGGTAATAAGTTAATAAATTGCTGATTTTGTTCTTTTGTAATTGTTGAGTCATTGTTAATTATAATTTATGCGCGATTTCAGTGAATCAAAAAAAAAAAAATACCAATAGGCCAAAAACTTTGTCTCGTTTTTTTTTAATATTTAAAATAATAAGAATTTACCTTATGATTTTTTTATAATTATAAAAAAAAACATTGACAATTTCTTATTTGAATTGCTTTTTTTTCTTCTTCTTTCATATGGCAAAGTTGCTCATCAATTTACGCACTTAATTTATTTCATTTTCGTTTATTGTGAAATATTCTCTACATATTACACTCACATATTACACTCATTCTTATGCTGATATAGAAATATCAGAAGTGAAATTTATAATTAATGCATTTTGATTACATATACATATTATTTTTGTTTGTTTTAAACAAATTTCTGTATAAAAATTGTAATATTATATTTCAATATATTCATTTGTCTAATTCAATATTTCTCAAGATTTGTTTTGTGAACAGCTGATTTTAGAACTCTTGGTTTTTTTTCTGCTGTTCAGGAGGAACACTAGGGAGAAATTGAAAGTGTTTTAGAAACTAGAATGGCAGCTGAATTACTTAATGGTATTTGCTTGTTGATATTTTTCAAAAGAATTTTTGTATGAACAAAAATTTAAAATTATACCCTTAAGTAATTGAGCTACCCTTCTAGTTTCTAAAACACTTTCAACTTTCTCACAATATTGCTTCTAAAAGACCAAAGATGAAAACTTGGCATTCCAACTTAATGGTACTTCTATGAAACAGGGTTTTTCTGTTTGAATTCTGTTCACTCTGAACAGGGTTCAAACAGAGTGTTCAAATTGAAGTTTTAAGTGCTAAGTTTCATTCTCTGAATTTGCACCTAAATTACCCACATTTACCCACATTTCGCAGTAATTTTTACTAATAGAACTTTTTTGTTTGTCTCATTATTTTAGCATGTTTGATTAATGAATGGAAACAGGAGCTGTTGCCAGGGTTACATAATGATCATAAAGGAGGGACGGTTGTTTATTATTGCATATAGAAATATAATTTTTACAAATTTTTATAAAATTATCACTATGTTCAGCAAATCATTCCAGGTAATATTAACTTGCTTGTTTCTCATCAACGTTTTATGCAAAATAAGATTTTAATTAAAAAATAACGTTGAATAAACAAAATTTCAGTTTTTTTTCTTCTTCATAATTTCAGTATTATAATTAAAGCATTTGTTTTTTTCTGAAATAAACAAATATTTATTATTCAGGTATGAAGAAAACTTTCTTTTAAACTTGAACTCTCTGAACAGGGTTTCAACATAAAAACCCTGTTTTATTGAGTAGTTTTGTAGTTATTTTATGTTGAATCCTTTTTCAGAGGGTTCAAGTGCAAAAAATCCTTCTTGAATTTGTGTCTAAATTTATTTTCATTTTATATTTTAATATTTTATTATCATTTTCTCAAAATTAAAATTAAATTGTAATATATTTCAATTTATAGAAATTTATTAAGGTGGTTTTCAAGTGTAAATGCTTCTCGAACTCTGATTATTCTGGTTTTTTTAGGAGCGAAATAAAGGGAAAATAGAAATCGTTTTAGAAACTAGAAGGGTAGCTGAATCAGTTAAGGCCATTTTCATGTTGACATATTTTAAAATAAACTTTTTTATGTGAGTTTTAAAACGAGGCAAGTTTAAGCAGACAATATTTTGTAATTATTGTTTATAAAAAGTTTATTTTGGAAAATATCAATATGAAAATAGCCTTAAAAATTGAGCTGCCTTTCTAGTTTCTAAAAAAAACTTTCTAGTTTCTTATAACTTTGTTCCACAGGCATCTGTAGACAGCTTCAGAATTTTTTTGGCTCCGCTCTTTTATGAGCGTCATCAATTTCTAATTGGTTTGTTACTGGGACTGATGTCATATGCCTGTCTCATATGAATCTCTAGTGAATCCTTGCATAGCCTAATATAATTACAGGAGGCTATGCTCCTTGGTGAATCTCGTACGCCCTGCTGTGAATCAAAAAGTGAATCTCTAGTGAATCCTTGCATAGCCTCCTATAATTACAGGAGGCTATGCTCCTTGGTGAATCTCGTACGCCCTGCTGTGAATCGAAAAGTGAATCTCTAGTGAATCCTTGCATAGCCTCCTATAATTACAAGAGGCTATGCTCCTTGGTGAATCTCGTACGCCCTGCTGTGAATCAAAAAGTGAATCTCTAGTGAATCCTTGCATAGCCTCCTATAATTACAGGAGGCTATGCTCCTTGGTGAATCTCGTACGCCCTGCTGTGAATCAAAAAGTAAATCTCTAGTGAATCCTTGCATAGCCTCTTATTATACAGGAGGCTATACTCCTTGGTGAATCTCGTACGCCCTGCTGTGAATCGAAAAGTGAATCTCTAGTGAATCCTTGCATAGCCTCCTATAATTACAGGAGGCTATGCTCCTTGGTGAATCTCGTACGCCCTGCTGTGAATCGAAAAGTGAATCTCTAGTGAATCCTTGCATAGCCTCCTATAATTACAGGAGGCTATGCTCCTTGGTGAATCTCGTACGCCCTGCTGTGAATCGAAAAGTGAATCTCTAGTGAATCCTTGTATAACCTCCTATAATTACAGGAGGCTATGCTCCTTGGTGAATCTCGTACGCCCTACTGTGAATCAAAAAGTGAATCTCTAGTGAATCCTTGCATAGCTTCCTATAATTACAGGAGGCTATGCTCCTTGGTGAATCTCGTACGCCCTGCTGTGAATCGAAAAGTGAATCTCTAGTGAATCCTTGCATAGCCTCTTATACAGGAGGTTATGCTTCTTGGTGAATCTCGTAAATAATTTTCTTCAAGCTCTGTTTGTGTCGTCATCTATTGGTGATATTTTCATTTTTTTTTGTATGTGTTTTACGTTGAGCTTTTCTTATTACGTGGATAATCTTTCATTTGTCCGATTTTTCTATTGCAATTTGAACGATTTTCAGCTTAAAAATCTAGAAAAACAATACTGATAACCGTCTGTCTTGTATTGTTTAGAGATTTTCGTGATTTTCTTTTCGTTTTCGTCGATTTTTCTTTGTTATGGCGTCGACTGAAATCAACATGGAAACGACGACTTACACCTTCGACAGACACGGTAATAATAAACATTCGGTTGTCGATGATTTCATGTACGGAACCAATGTGGCACAGGCTCACATTTACATCAGAATGGGTGAGAGAATTAAGTCGAAAGTCACATTTCATTCTCAGTAGAAATATCATTACATCTTTGAAATATTTGTCGTTATACAGGTTTTCTACGTAAGGTGTACGGAATCTTAACAGTTCAGCTGTTGATTACGACTTTAGTGGCGGGAACGGCAAAGTTTTCGCCGATTCTACGATCGTACATCTCGCAAAAGTATCAATTGATAATTTTTTTTTGTAGTAAATTGTTCATTTTAATCTTTTTTTGTTTTTTGTTCGCTTTCTCGTATCGCGAAGCCCGTGGATGCTTTCTCTTGGCTTGTTATCGTCTCTCGTCATTCTTCTTGCACTTCATGTCTATCGACGTAAAACGCCCATTAATTACTTCTTACTGGGAGCTTTTGTTAGTATAATTTTGAAATAAACTCCGCAAGTTAATAAAATAATCATTTTATCTGGTTTTTAGACTCTGGTTGAAGCTTATAGTATCGGAATCATCGGTAAGAATTAATTTTCGTACTGTATCTCGAGAGTTCGAAGTCTGTTTTAACTGTCAAATGTTTTGTTTCTTTAAAAGTAACATTTTACGACCAAGTTATTGTTCTTCAAGCATTTCTGTTGACTGGTGTTGTCACACTCGGTCTAACGCTTTACACTTTACAAAGTAAAAGAGATTTCAGTACTTTGGGAGCTGGGTAAGAAGAACTTTATACAGTATAAAAGGAACTTACCTTTTATTGATATATTTCTGATGTTGTTTTCTAGGCTTTTTGTTGCTCTTTGCGTTCTTTTGGTCGGAGGAATCGCTCAGGTTATTAAATGCTCAAATTTCAAGATGGAAATTTGGCACTTAAACTTCAACAGAAAACCTCTGACAAGATTTCCAATATATAAACATTATTTTGTATTTAATATATGTTTTTTTATGTTGGAACCCTGCTCTGGTGGTTCAAGTTGACGTTTTAAATGTTAATTTTTCGACTCGAATTTGAGTCAGTGTTACAAAAAGATTCGATTGTTTTTAAAGATTCAGATTTTGATTCAGGATTCTAAATTACGTTTTGTTTGGTTATTTTTTGTTAAAAGATTTTCCTCAACAGTAGTTACGTCGAGTTGTTGTTATCTGGTGGCGGTGCTTTAGTCTTTGCGTTGTTCCTCGTGTACGACACTCACATGATCATGCATAATCTGTCACCGGAAGAGTACATTCTTGCAACGATCACACTTTATTTAGACATCTTTAACTTGTTTCTGCATCTTCTTCGTTTCCTCGATGCCGTCAAGAGAGGGTAAATGTAGGTAGGTCAGAGGTCGGGTGAGTGATTAAGGTTGTACTTTCACGTTTGATCCTTTCTTTTAAAATTATTCAATTGTTAGTATTGTGAAATGAACTTTAAAAACAAACAAAGGAACATTTCTTTGTTTGCCTTCATATTCGTACTGGTCTTGATAACTTGTATTTTTTTTTTTTTTTATATCAAATCGAAACGAAATCGGAAAGTTTTTGTCCGAACGTAATGTTATGGTCGAGTATTGTTACGAATTGGTTTCTATTTCGTAGCACTTTGAAATAGTAAAATTCAATGAGACATTTTTAGTTAAGTATTGAGTGTATTGTCTAAGTATTTTTTTGTTTTGCTGTGAAAAATCCAATATTATTGTTAACTTATAAATATCTCTTAATAATATACCTCGCACTTAAACGAGGCACACATTGAAGTGTTATTTGTAGTCATATTGGCCTTTACATTGTCTAGGAATGACCGATTAAGCGGAGAATCAGCTTTTCTGGTTCCGTTTAATCGTAGAAATTGAATCTGTCGTAAAAATCGAATGGATGGATTCATAACCCAGCACGATCTTTCTTAAGGTTTTTTTACACAAAAAACATAGTTTCTCTGCATTTTACTATAGACTTCAGCTTAACATATTTAGCTTAGCTTGTCAGCATGACGTCAAACAGTGTAATTTGACAAGTTGTGCTAAACCTCCATGACGTCACATCCTCTTGTTGAACGGATTTGGATATTGTGGAGTAACAGAATGTGCTCTATGACTTCTTAGGAATGGTATCAGTCAATTTAACTAGTAATCAACACCGAATAGAAGAAAACAAGTTATTTAATTAAAATACAGTGATTTAATTTTAAAAAATCTAATTGAATTGTTTCGAATCGCGTAAAATCTATTCCAAGAAGTAGTTTAGAACGCTCTCTGTCCAGCGCATGCGAAATATTTGGTTCCTGAACAACGTTTGTAAGTCAAGGTGTAAGTACAGCGGTGGTATATACGGTATTGAACGAAATTAGGTGGATGCCTTATTTGTTCTATGAGCGAAGGAGTCGTAAGTCACGGTTTTACTGTATGGAGGTTAGCTTAAGCCTCATGTGATTTAAATCTGGTCTCGTGAAGATAAAACGCAAGAAGAATGCATAAAATTAATATTAATAAAGTTAGTTTTATTAGATTAGATTATAAAATATGGCGATGCACGCCACGTTGAATGTTCTTATTTTAATGAAGTTTAACCTTTTCTGCCTTGCTTTGTCTAAACATTTCAAATGGACATGGAATATTTTATTCATGCGAAAATACTTTTAATGTGTTTGTATGTTGTTCGATATCATTTGCATCCGTGTAACGAACTGTATAACTTCACTGCGTGACATCTGTGAGTATTGCTAGTTATGCTCGGAGGGTCTCAGACATTGGTATATTTTGTTTATTATTTATCGTTTTTGCGTAAATTGACCCTGAGATTCGAGAGAGAAGTCTCATCAAAATATTTATATCTAGTGAATATGCTCGCTCGCTCATAGGAGAATGACCAGGCCGGGATCATCCAAATCGAAAATTACATTCCATTGAATATTTTATGGTGTTTATTTAGGGCGATTTGTACAAGAATAATACATAAAAATTAAAATGAACAAACCGTGAGGACTTGAATATCACTGAAGTGTAAAAAAAAACTAAGTACTGAAACGTGAACTTACAGATGAAGTTTTGAGAAAAGTTGCAGTAAACATTTGCAAATGACATGAAATGCAAACAGTTAACATTGAAATTGTTTTCACATGAATAAAAATCACCTTAATTATAACCTTTGGAAGGGAAATATACTTATAGGAAGAATTTCCAAACAAGAAAATTATTTCAGATAAACCTAAAGAAAAATAATAATCTTGTTTCAAAGAACAAACTTAATGTATATTTTGTTTTGTTTAAAATTCTGTTTGAATTAACATTTAAATATTGAATGTATAGATGTTTGAAAGTGAATATTATAATTTGAGGTGAATTTGCTGTTGTGTCCAATTGTTTCCGACCAAGAGTGCATAATGTAAATGGATTAAATTGAAAAGTTATATTCTCGAATGGGTCAGAGATTACATTAACTCACATATTATAAAACGTTGCTTAAAATAAAGGTAAACGTAAGAGGCAATCGTCATGACTGGTATTAAGTACCTGGTATGATGCAATACCTAGTATAGCCACTTAACATGGTGTGTTTGGTTTTCGTTTACATAGTTCGTTTTGCGCACAGTTACTTTTGAAACGTAATTGAAAGTGCAATAAACACTCAGATATATTGTAGATACACCGATAAATTTGCATAACCTAGTTTGATTCCGCATATTTTTTTTAAAAAAACGTTTGAAAAATAACCTACATGCTAATTTGCATAGATAATTAGAAACGAACAAAAGTGGATTGTTAATTAGCAAGTAGGCTATTTTCAAACTTTTTTTTTAAAAAAATAGAAGGAATCATGATTTATGAAAATTTAACAGTGGATGAACAGTATATGCTTATTGCATTTTAATGTTTCATAAATAACTATCCTGAAAAAGAGAGAATGTAAACGAAAACCGAACACCCCAAGGCTATACCAGGTATTGCATCATACCTGATTTCAGTTATGACTCATGCCGATAGTCTCATAAAACATAATGTAAAAGAAAAAGGTTCTATTTTTAGTGTATTGAGAGTGTTTATGTTTCAGCTTGAATTTGCAATGTTTTAAAATGTGGATGTTAATTTTCGTTTTTTTTAAAAGTACTTTTGAAATTTCTGATATTTTAAGAAAATTAATGAAAACGCAAAATTTAAAAAATATATATTTTTTAAAAAAAATTATTTTAATTAAGCGCAATGGTTTATATGAAATATGAAGGGCCAATGGTTGGACACACGTTTGAAAAATATGGTATAAAGATTGATTTTAGTCTTTCTCTTTCTTGATTGTTTGTAATTTAATTATTAATAATACAAGCTGTTATAAATAATCGTTATAATTGTATTTTTAAATGTTGTACACTTTATTAAAAATGGTTACACATATTGCAATTTGTGTAAAAATACAATTAAAGTCTGTTTTTGTGTTGAATACAACAACAATACAAAAATTTACTTTTGTTTATTTAATGAAGTCTTGTCGATTAGCTTCGTGCTTTTTGTGAACAAGATTAAGCACCTTTGCCAAATTAAAGCTACTAATTGGTCTCTTTATCTGATTATAATTATTATTATTATCCACACACACACAGTGCATTGACTGCAATGTGGTTGTATCAATTATTTATCAAAGTAACTAAATTAAACATAGGAGTAAAATAAAAAATGATGTTTGAAAGAGAATGTATTTTACAGTTTGTCGAATTATTGCAATTCGTATGCAAACTTCATTATGACTTTGAAATTTAATTAGATAAATCTGTTTTTATACCTTTGAGCAACACAAGTCAAGATATGAGTTATTAGAATTGATTATTATTTTTCATATGTAATTTGTAACTCTTGCATCATTTCTGCAAATTATATATTTTATTGTAATCGTAATTACCCTTTAATTTGCATAAATATGTAGAAAAATAGTCCAAGGCCTTAACAATCAGTGGTCACGCAACTAATTTTCATATTGTCATGTTCTTTCCAAATTATCTTCAAAGCGGAAGTTGTGGAACAGTTTTGTGGCTTTTGAAACTTTTTTTTAATTCATTTTGTCATTACTGAATAAAATGGCAACTAATTGACACAAAAATGAGTCAAATTTTAATCTTATTACTGGAAGACACTTTGTGAACACATGTTGACTGGTGAAATTATTTAAATTATTAGTTAGAAACGACCAATCAGTACAGTACTATTTGTCAATTCAAGATTCCTTGTTGTATTATTTAAATGAGCATATTTTAAATAATTAACAAATAATTGTAAGTTGAAAAAATAGCAATAATTTCATACTACAACCATTTCTTTCAGGCTTTCAGTTTTATTGCCAACATTATATGTATATGTCATAAATTCATAATATCATATGTTACTGTAGTTCAACGAAGTAATTGTACAGGTTTTCTATTACTTTGAAGGTGGAATTTAATGTTTGAGTTTTGTACTGTTACAAGTGTTTAACTTGTTTAAGCAAGTGTTTCTTTATGAAAAATACCCATTATTAGAAGAAGTTTTATTGAAATTATATTGTTTTTAGTACATTCACAGTCATTCATCTTAATAGTGGTTTTTGTTTGTTGACATTGAACATATTTTCTATTAGGTTCTGTTGTTTTTAGATAAAGAATGTTGTTACTTCTTTTAATATTCAACTGACGTCTAGAGGTGAGAATGTTTACCGTTTAATATGAAAGTAATATTTTCTTATTTCATTGTATGTTTTCATATACGGGTTTAAAAAACTCATTTTCTAAAATGAAAACAGAATTACTCACAAGGAGAGACATTACGAGAAGTTGAAGAAACATATTTAAAAAAGTCATGGCTTGTGTAAATAAATTCTGTTTGTCATTTTTGTTTGTGGTTTAGTTTGACAATAAGCAGAAGTAGCACTAATTTGCATATATTGCTCTACATTGAGTCTGTTGTCTTAATTTACTTATAAATTAAGGCTAAAAGTATGCATAAAAATGCACAAAAACGCATGATGTGCAATAATAATTATTTGAATCCAAAATAAAAAAAAGGCATAAAACGCGCAAATTGCATACAAAATGTGTTTTAAGCTGTAAATACATGGTCAATTTTAGCTTGTCAATCTTTTTTTTTTTTTTAACTTTTGATATTTTGCGTAGGCCGCGCCTATTTTTGTTACTAATTGCTCAAGCTTTTCCACGGATTGACAAGCCAAAATTGACCGTGTATTTCCAGCTTTACATCGAGTCGTTTTCAATTTAAATTTTCTGTTATTGCTTCTGATAATTATAAATTTATAATTATTAATTGCTTTAGATATTTAATTGTGCTTTTATGTTGTATAACACAATTTTTTTATTTGCATAAAACGAACAATTTGCTTGCGTAATTTACATTTTTGTAGGTTTATTTTCTATTTGCGTAAAATACCCATTTTCTAAAGAACAATTTACACATTTTTGAATTTTGATTTGCATAAATGCTTTAACCTCTTATAAACTTTAAAACTCATTTCTAGAGTAACCACAACTATGTTTTCGTTTTTGTTCAAATCGAGATAACTAATGAAATTCTTGAGAATTCTAGTCAGTAATTTTAATTGAAAAAAACCGTAATTATAGTTACTCTAATACCTTGTACACACATGAGTTAAATGAATTGAAATTAAATGTGTTTAGGTGAATTTATACGGAATCCAGTTAAGGACATATGAACCAAATAAAAATTGACTTTATTATTAATATTTTAAATTGAAAAATACTAAACCAATATGTTTATATAATTATATTTAAGTAATTAACTCAATATTTTCAGATTATTAACTGAATAAATTGAATTCGATATATTGTTTGTTTGCCCTTCACAGGGGGCTCTGTAGAACACGTTTATTATTTAAATTCATTTTAATTATCAGGTGTGTACTATAGGTATAAGAGTGCGTTCAGACTACTCGTGCTCGTAGTCTGGCTCTTTATTGCGGGCTCAGGACAGGCAGTTAGAAATCGGGGAGAACTTCAGTTGGCTCCGCCCTTGTTATGACGACCGGCAACTTCTAATTTGTTGGTTATGTAGTCTGACATCACATGCTCCGCCCTTTTCAACGTTGAACCACGCAACAAACCAATTAGAAGTTGCCAGTCGTCATAACAAGGGCGGAGCCAACTGAAGTTCTTCCCGATTTCTAACTGCCTGTGGCTCAGGTGGCTCATCAACAAGTCAAAATAATGTGGGACGGACTCACGACTGGACCGGCTTTATCAGAGTTTAATGATTGAAAGCATTAATATGATAAATGTGGTGATGTTGTCATGAATATGCACAGTATTTGTTTAGTCTTTATTGTTGTTTTTAGTTGGAACAATACATTTCTTTGAAATTTACACGCATAATAATTGATGAAAACACAAATATTGGGTGTATTTTGAGAGACACTATGTGTGTATAAACCCCCTCAGGTGTGATAGTCACACAATTCTCAGATGGAAGTTTTGTCAGTGTGTATATATACATAGGTGTATTGCATGATTTCACATATGTTTTATATGTCCTTGGCACTGGCAATAAACTACTTGCTGCTGCTGCTACTACTACTACTATATCATTAGTGAATTTCCTCATTTTAAATCATGACAGAGACAGAGACAGGCCCTCTCTCCATATACAAAAATTACACGCACAAAAAAAAACTTTCATTGGTGTCCAGTCAATGTAACCAACCACATCTGAAGAGGGAACGAAACCTCCTTTTATCTTTTCTATTTTTCTCATTTTATACAATTGGTTATTGTGTTGTGTATTTTTTATATATATGTGTGTGTACTTCATAAACCGGTTTTCATTTTAAGATTTTAAGTAAAAAAAAGATAGAGAAAGAGGGGGGAAATCATGTGGATGACCAACCGATTATATTTTGTGTGTTGTGTGTGAAGAAAGGTTGAAAAAAAACACACACACACCCAGAACACAACAACATTTCATAGGGAAGAAATTGAAGACTGGAAGAACAAATTTTTGATATTATTGTTCCTTCTTTTTTTTTTTTTAAATGTAATTTCTTCTACTCTTTGAAGTTTGTTTGAAGTTCATTTCTACAATCTTGTGCATTTTTTTTTTATCATTGTTATAGAAAACTTACCAAAAAAAGGTTGAAAATTGGCAGTGCAGAAAGAAAGAACTGTTGCAACATGATGTCACAATGTAGAATGTCTTGTTTTTATTTGTGTTTTCTGTCTTCTTGAGATTCACTTTTGTAAGTATTAAGTTTTAATTTTTATTACAAAACTTCATAAGTTTTTGCAACATTGATTTTCTAACTTATCACCTTTTTTTGTTGTTTAAGGTAGTAATTCACATGTAAATTTGTTAAGCACAGTTCAGATAAAAAAAGGTTTAAATTTGTTGTAGAAAACATTTCAAATGTTTTTTTTTTAGAAACTAGAAGAACTGTTGAATATGTTGCTATATATATATATATGCTATATCTTTTAAAATAAAATATTTTGTTGCAATTATTTTCAAGTGATGCAAAAGAAGAATATAAAATTTTATCATTTTAAAACTATACCATAAAAAGTTTATTTTTAAATTTCAGCATAATTGTTTACTATTCTAGTTTGTAGCAAACATTGAACTACTAAATGTTGCTCATGAGAAGATTTTTCTAACTTTTTTTCTGCTTTTTTTGTGTAAGTTGGTGTTAAAAATGTGTTAATTTACATGTAAATTTGTTAACACAGTTCAGACAAAAGTTTTATTTTAGAAAGAAATTGCAAATGTTTTTTTTATAAACTAGAATAACATTGAATATGTTGCTAACATAATCTTCATAACGATATCTTTAAAAATAAACTTTTTGTTGTAATTTACTAATTTTGAAATTTTTCTTTAAATGATGCAAAAAGAACTATAAAATTTAATTATTTTTAAACTACCATAAAAAGTTTATTTTTTTTTTCAAAATTTCAGCATAATTGTCTACTGTTCTAGTTTATAAGCAAACATTGAACTATCAAATGTTGCTCAAGGGGAGAAAAAGGGTTTAGTTTACTTTAAATTACTGTTTTGGGTTAGTTTTAAGTTTTTTTAAACAACTTCAGACATTTCTGAACGAAAGAGTTTCATTATTTAATGATGAATATAATGATGAATCATAACTACTGTAATGGAAGTTGTTGGTAGTTTGATATAATGATGACAATGACGTGAGACATTGAAACACAGAATTTTTTTTTTAAAAAGTAGAATTGGCATTGGTTTTCTTGATATCTTTAGACCTGTAAGGAGTTCTGCCAAATTTGTTTGCGTGAAATTTTCTTTTTCTTCAAAATGCATTGAGACACATTCGTATATATGTAGTAGAAAAACTATTTCATCAAAATTATTCCAGCTGAATTTGCTTAGATTTCTAGATAAAATAGCTGTAGCTTTCATCCAATTGTGTTTTGAGCTAGAAACTTTTAGGCCCTTAGCACACGAGCTGTTCGAATTGGACTGCAAAATGTAATCTTCGTGTGCAGAAGCCGGGCGTCTTTCCATAGCAGTTCTGAGCAACAACAGCCGAGCCACCTGTGACGACATTTGTACAGTCGAATTCGACCTCTTGAAAGTAGTCGGCCGTATGCCAAGGCGCTTAATGTTAAGGCTTATGGGTTGGACCACATAGATCACTTTTGGTGGTCGATTTCGACTGCAAAATGAAGTCGGGTTGTCGCCAAAAGCCCAAAACCGACTACTTTGAATTTTTTTTGTAAAAAAAAGTACATTGCAAGCACAGCTCAACCACCTGCAACTTCATTTTGCAGTCAAAATCGACGACCAAAAGTGGTCCTTAAGGGTACCAATGCTCTACGTTGTGGATAATTGAAAGAAACCGGCAAAACCGTTTCCTATAAAAAAAAATATAGAAAGACTCTTCCCAGTGTACAACCAGCCATAATCCAAACATTTTGGGTCAAACTTCCAGCTTAAAACTCTAATAGCTGCATTTACTAATATAGCTATATTTTCTGCCACATAAATACAGGTATACTTTTAATTAGAATGAAAACTGCCAAAAAAAGAAAAATCATCAATAATTATCATAAGTTTTAATTAGTTGTATGTGTCTTATAATGTAAATAATATTAATGTGATCGGTTATGATGTCCTAGTTTAATATGCCATGGTATTGACACCAATAGAAAAATAAGATAGAAAATTGCCAAAATGGGTTGATTTTAAGTTGAAAGAAGATGATGGACAATACATTGAAAGAATATATTAGAGAATGAAAACTAGTTTGTCTTCATAAAAAAAAAATCTGTAACGTTATTTAAGGTGAATACTGGTTCTTTTGCAAAACGGTATTTTTTTTCTATTCAATGTCTTCCTCACGTTTTTTGTGCAGGTTTGTAGTTTTCATTATAATAACTCATATGTAACCTACTATTTTATTTTGAAATATATTATTTGTAGTTAACTTTTGCTAAGAATAGTGAATTGAGAGCGAAATTTCTAAACTTTTACACAGTGAAATGCTGCAGAATGTTTACAGAAATTATTTTAAGGTAATTTGCTTACAGTAGAGCTTCGATTATCCGACCTAAACAATAACAATAATGGAACTAAATTATGGAAATACGAGGGAAGAGCGAAACAGATCGAATATTAATTGCAGTTTTATTATAGAAACAGTGATTTTATAGTGTAAACACCTCTCGAACTTTTGATTATTATGTTTTTCCCAGTGTAAAATGAAGAGAAATTTGAAAACGCTTTTTTTTTTAGAAACTAGAAGGGTTGCTCAATCACATAAGCGGATTTTTCATCTTGATATCTATCAAAATAAGTTTTTTTTTATGTGAGTCTGAAAATGAAACAGAACATATTTATTGAAATTTTGTCTATACAAAAAAAAAGTTTATTTTGAAATATGTCAAAATGAAATTACTCATAATTGATTGAGCTACCCGTCTAGTTAATAAAACACTTTTCTAGTTTATCTTCGTTTTGCTCATAGAAAACGCAGAATAATGAGTTTAACATAAAGTTAACATTTATCTTAACATGAAAATTGGTGACAAAAAATCGGATAACATAATATTTTCATGCCATCCATGATATCCTTTTAGAGGTTATTATTATTAATTACCGGTAATACTGTATTAATTTGTACACGCATAATACATAATAAATACACATACGTAATATATACAGTTCAGTCGTAACCGCTAACGCAGGTGAGTAAACTAAGCCATCTGTGCAGAACGTCACCGAATTTGGTAAACTTAGCCTGTTTGAATATATAATGGCTAAATGTGTTAGAAAAATAATGGTCATTATTTTTTCATGAACCTCATTTTTTTAAAAAAAAAATCTAACAAGTAAAGACACTGACTTCATGAAAAAAAAATGTTGACATTATTTTGTTTGGCACAATTTAAGTTTAAAATGGCATAATTTGTTTTTATAAAAAAAAGAAGTTGATATTATCTAGTTTATGTATAGAATTTATATTAATTTTGTAATTTAACCTTTTAGTTTTATTTCACACCTTTTTGGTTTAATAACTGAAAGGAAGTTGGACCTTTTTTGTGTTTTAGAAATATTTATTCATATGGAAATTATTAAGAGTTTGTTTTTAACAAATGAGGTCTGAATTTTGTAATTTGTTCTTGATTATAGTGATATTGCTAATATTTGGGTCTTAATATGCAATATCCGATTTGAGGATTATCCTAATTAGTTTTTTTTTTACGTTAGATAAAAATATGTCAATTTTTATTATAATATACAGCGTGGGCATTAAAAAGTGATACCTGTTTTTTTTTTATTCTCAACCTTTTTTATTTGGAGGAATCCTTGTAATGATTTCGTTAAATTTTGGGGAACCCTTAATTGGTTGATACATACAGCATTAAGTTAGACAGGGGTCTAAATTACAAAATAGACGTGTAAAGCAGTAGGGTTAATTAATGCTTAGCCTGCTTAGGACCTGGATTTTTATGCAATATTCAGCAAATGTTTCTTGTGGCCCAAGTGCCAATTGTGAAGTAATCATCATCATTAGAGAAACTGCAATTATGCTTTTTCTAATAAAAAAAAAATGCTTTTTAAGAGGCTAGATGTCTGGTTATACTATGAGTTGTTGGTGAGAGTTCTAGCCTCTAACTAGTGTTTTTGTTTGAAAGAAGAAAAAAAAACACATAATTCTTGGTTGATCTAAGCGAGATTGTTACTTCACAATTGACCCTTGGGTCACAGATTGAGAAACATTTGAATGATATTGCATAAAAATCCGGGCCCTATTAATAATAATTAACTAATACTTTTGAATAAAATATTACAAGAGTATTTATTGCCTATTTTTATTTACTATTTTTTGCAAGCTTTTTGTAAAGTCTTTCGGAACTCTGGACATGGGCTGGTGGAACCCTGGTTTGGAAACAACTGTTCTAAACTACTGTATCAAGTAGGGCTCGGATTTTGATGCAATATCAACCGGAATGTTTCTCAATTTGTGGCCCCAAGTGATACTTGTGAAGTAATCATCATCATTAGAGCAACTGCAATTATGCTTTTTCTAATCAGAAAGGGCTGGTTAGCGAGGCTAGATGTCTCGTTACTATCAGTTGTCAATTAGAGTTCTAGCCTCTAACCAATCGTTTTTTTTTTATCTAAACGAGATTTTTACTTCACAATTGGCACTTGGGCCACATATTGAGAAACATTCCGGTTGATATTGCATCAAAATCCGAGCCCTAGTAATAACATTACGGTGATGGAAGAAATACCAAAATAAAAGTTCATTCAATTATATATCTTTATTATAGTGATACTTTTGTTTTCGCCTAACTGTTAATTATTAATCATAATAAGATAACCAACAAAAAATGTCTAAATTAATGTTGCCTTGATTCATCCAAACTATTAGCTTGGCTGCTTATTATTTTTATCTCGTAACTGTAAGGCACTTTCAGGATGTAAACTCTAAACGTCTTTTGATTGTTTCCTCGCCACTCCTTTCCCAATACACTTAAGGTGGTCTTAAAGTGTATAAACGCCTCTGGAACTCTTGATTATTCTACCTTTCAGATATAAAAAAATGAACAAAAACCTAGAAAGTGTTTTAGAAACTAGAAGGGTAGATCAATCACTTGTTGGTATGTTCATGTTTATTATCTTTCAAAATAAGCTTTTTATATGTGTTTTAATTTTTCTCTATAAAAAGTTTATTTTGAAAGATATCAAACATGAAAATACCAACAAGTCACATTTCGAAAAAAAAAAATACTTTCTAGTTTCTCCTAATTTTGCTTCTGAAAGACAGAATAATAAAAGTTCAAAAATGGGCTGTTCATAAACCACCATTAAAGAAATGAATTTTGGCTGTCTAGTAATAAAAATTGTCAAACCTTAATAAGGCAAAAGCTATTATTTTTATAAACTAAAAGGGGTTATTGTGGGCTTAATTAATTGTACATTAAAGTGGCGGTCATATTGAGCAATTTGTGGCTAGTTGAAATTAGAAATGAATTTTTATCACGTAATTGTTCGTAGAAATTAATTTTTGCAACTTTTTTTTTTGAAGATTATTTATATTTATTTTGCAGTTATTAATTATAATTATTGTTTTGTCGAAAAACCAAAGTATCACTATTAATAGAATCGAATAAATTTTATTTTGATATATTTTTGTTTTCATAAATTTAGTGTTATTAGTAGGGCTCGGATTTATATGCAAAATATCAAGCAAATGATTCTCAATTTATGGCCCAAATGCCAATTGTGAAGTCATCATCATCATCATTAGAGTAACTGCAATTATGTTTTTTTTCTAATCAAAAAGGCTGGTTACAATCAGTTGTCAACTAGAGTTCTAGCCTCTAACCAGCCTTTTTTGATTATAAAAAGCATAGTTGCAGACTTGTAGTTGCTCCATTGGCACTTGAGCCACAGATTGAGAAACATTTGCTTGATAATGCATACAAATCCGAGCTTTAGTTAGTTCTATTATTTTAGTAGATATGAATTTTTGAAAGCAGGTATCATTTTTCTAGTCTATGCTGTGTATATTTTGCAGTTTTGTTAATTACTTTATATTGCAATGTACACATGCACATTATATATAAACAAAATAAGATGAACATTTTGAAACAGATTTCCGGGTAACTTTACTGAACCTATCATTTAGTAAGATATTTTTGTATAAAAAAAATCTAACCTATTGTTGATATAATTGTGAAATTTCAAGGCAAAACATTCTTTCCGTGTCATCATTTCTATAGTGTTGCGTGCAAGAGCAAATATTACTTTTGTTACAGTTACAATCGAGTAGGTCATAGTTTATAATTTAACAAAAAAATATTTCAAAAGCTGGCTGAACAAATTAACTTAATACTACTCTTTAGTTATTTTTTAAGCTTAGAATAATAAATACATATAAGGGACGAACGTTAACGAAATGTTTTTTTGTTTAATTTTCTTTGAACCGTGACCGTAAGAAAAGGTTGAGAACCACTGTGGTACTAATAAGTTTAACAACTTTGTTAGCAATAAATTCATTTTTTTCTCTCTTCTAATTTACGTGTAAGAAAGAAAAAAAAAACATTCGTAAAAATTCTTTTGCTTTTCAGCAGACAATTGTTTGTTGATTGTGAATTTTAGAACAATCAACTCCTTTGTCTTAACTTAAAAACGGTTATTTTTGTTGTTTATTAATTTTTATATTGTGTAGGTGTCATAATGTTGGGATCGTCATAAGGTCATATTATCTCTTGAAAGTCAAAAATGATTAATGATTTAAATTATAATTTTAAAATTATATTTTAAAATGTACAAAATGAGTAAATACTGTAATTCGTAGTTTGAAAACTATGAATACTCAAAGTTGAAAACGAATTCAACTTGTTGAAAAGTTAAATTTATTCAACTTTACTTTGAATCTATTTTTGAAGTGATTATTTTTGCTTTTTTTTTCAGTTTAAAAAATATTTCACCCTCATTTATATCAAGTGGATCGAAACAGGGCCTGAGGCACTTACTATACCATGCCACTTTTTGGCTGCAAAAGGAAATCAGGTTGTCGCCAAAACCTTGAGTCTTTCCATAGAAACTACATGATTGCAACCACCTTCGACTTCATTTTGCAGTTGAAAAGTGGTCTGTGTATTTAGAATAAATACATAAGAAAGCCTATAAAAAAGCTTATTTTTTTTAAATAAAAACTATAATTTACGAGCGTAATATTTCAAACTATCATCAAAAGTTTGTTTTCAAATATATTTAACAGGAAAATTACTCTTGCAAGAATTATTTACTATTCTAGTTTTTTTATTAAATGGGTCCATTTAATTTCTTGTTAAAAGTTGCTTCTAAAATGTAGAATAATTCATGGTGCAAGTGATCCAAAATGTTTTGCTTAATATTAGTATAGCACGTTACCAGTAAGTACACCACCTGTGTCATCACGGATGGTCTCAATATACATTATACAGATTTCATAGAATGCATTAGTTGCAACTATTTTGATTCAAAGGTTAGGTGGCAACAGAAATGCAGAAACTCTTCATTAATATATATATAATTATATTATTTATAATCGGAAAATGTTTACATACCGGGTATAGTTTATTTTTCATTTATAGTCTATTAGGAATGACATTAAAGTAATGAGACTAATTTAGATAGAAAGAAGCACTCTTCAGTCATTCTACTAACATTGTTAATAATATTAGTCCCGGAACTCATTTTGTGGAATTCTGTTTTGAAATATGTTGGTAACATTGGCGTGTTGCATGTCTTCTGTTGACTCAAAATCTTGGCCTTTTTTGACGGACGTGACTTTTGGAAACCTGAAATAGTCTGTCTTTATAATTGGTACAAATTGTCTTACTACGTGTACCACTTATCCAGTTTTAAAAAATTAAATGAAATTTCTAAACTCAAGTGCAAAATGAAGACAAACTTGGATGCGTTTTAGAAACTAAAAGGGTGAAGGCTTTTTATGTTTAAAAAAACACCAAACTTTTAAGCAGACGATATTTTTTTAAAAAAAATTGTATAAAAAGTTTATTTTGAAAGATATTAACATGAAAAATACCTTTCTAGTTTCTAAAACACTTTTGTTAGTTTGTCTTAATTTTGTTACTGGAACAATAATCAAGAGTTTGATAATCACCTTTCACATACCTTTAAGTAACAATATATTAAATATTAGTAAATTTTATTCTACAAATTTGGATAGTTGTTATTTAATGAACAGATTATTAGAAAATAAAATCTGAAAGGGATTTAAATTATTGCAAGAAATTATAATATAATTTTCATGATGACATTCTTCAAGGTAAACATTTAATATACAGTAAGTAGTACGACAAACAAGAGCAATAAAACGTTTATTTTGAATGATATCATCATGAAAATTATTTCGGATAATAGTTTATTAGACAAAAACAAAATATGCAATCTTTTCTTTTTTTTTAAACTTTAAATTTCATGTCATTACTTTTAATTTTTCAATTAGTTCCAAATTTTTGATTTTGTATTTAGATGAGTGAAGGGGGCGGTAAGGTAAAATTGGGATTTTTTTTTGCTTAGGTCTGATGGGTTCTAAGTAGGTTAAACATAGGCAAACATCTTATTTGAAGAAAAAAGCAAAACAACATTCTTTCCTAGAAAAGATCAAATAAATCTAGTCATTCATATTAAAAACTTGACTGATGGTTTCTTTTATTTTTTGAGAGAAAAAAAAAAGTTGCTTCTAAGGTCAAGAAGTCAGTAGGACTTTCTATAGTTTCTAATGTATACCTGTGTTGCTTTTATTTTAATTGTTGTTGTTGTTAAAGGTTATTTTGGTTCCTGATTTCCGTGATTTGGGTTTTTTATTTTTAATTTTGTTTCATTCAACAACAAAAAAATTCAAGCAAATGTAGCACATACAGGGTGTTTCTGAAGCATGTTGACATTTGAAGTAAGTTTTTTGTAACTGGTTTTTAAAGCGGATGTATCAGTAATTAATACTTACATTACATGTTAGTACACACCTGATAAAGTGAAATTGCATTTAAAAAAATAATTATGTTTTACAAAGTTTTTAAAACATATTTAATACAATATATTAAGTTATTATCTTAAATACAGTAGAATCTCGGTAATCCGGACTTTGGTTAATTCGGGCCAACTTTTATCATAATATAAATGGGTTTGTTTTGAGTTAATCATTGCTTTTGATTTTTAACTTCCGGTTAGTGAACGAAAAAATTAAAGTAAAACAAAAAACGGTAATTTTTCCGGATTATCCGGACTTAAGGTAATCTGGATCAGGTCTAGTCCGATTTAGTCCAGATACTCGAGATTCTACTGTTTTTTGAGTTAATATTTAAATAGATTAACTGTGTATCTCAATATGAGTTAATTTAACAAAATATTAATTTAGTATTTCATTATGTTGAGGTATTAAATAATGAAGTCATGTCCTTAACTGGACTCCATATACTGTATATCAATATATATCAATGGGGTTTTATATTTTCTGGTTTTGACAATGCATTCTCTATGCTGCACTTGGACTCTTGTCCCTCTGCCATAGACCTTTATGGCTGCTTGCAGAGTAATTTTTCAAATTCAAATTCAAAAACCAAACACAGTTAACTTGATTGTATTTAGCTCAAATGTATACTGTGTTAGAAAAGCAAATTTTAGAATAAATTCAAAATTTCTTAGTTATTTAAGAGGCTAGATACATCGTTTAGTTCAAAATTTCTCCGAATGTAGGAGCTGCGATCGTTGTTGATTGAAAAACGGTTTTTTAACGTTTTTTCTCCCGGTTCGAAGTCACATAATAATTAATAGAAAAATAATTTCGCGTGCTAAGCTTACAAAAAAGAAAACATGGTGAAGCCAATAGATGAATGCACGTAATAATTATTTTGTTATTGTTCTGAGTTGTTTTTAACGGGAGTTCTTCAAATGTTTGGGTGACGGTTTTTTTGCTCCTATGGGACTTAACATGGAGTTAAAAAAACGTAAGATTTTAAATGTTATTTAAAAATAGAAAGCCCTTTTAAAATTTAGAAAAAGGAATAATCCTGAAGGCAATAAACACATGTAAGTACGTGCTAATTTTTCTGATTGCTCTAAATCATTTTTAATCAGAGTTCTCTTAACTTTTGTTGGACGGTGTTTTAGTCCTATGGGACTTAACATGGAGTTAAAAAACGAACGTTTTTAAACGTTATTAAAAAATAGAAGGACCTTTTCAAAATTTATAAAAAGGAAACATCGTGAAGCCAATACATGAATGTATGTGCTAATTATTTTGTTATTGTTGTAAATCAGTTTTAACGAGAGTTTTTCAAATGTTTGTGAAACGGTTTTTGATCCTATGGGATTTAACATGGGGTTGAAAAAACGAACGACTTTGAACCTTGTTTAAAAATAGAAGGACCTTTTCAAAATTTATATAAATCGAGCACGTGAAGAACAATACTTTTTATTGCATTTTGCGCTTTACTGTATTTGAATTGAGCGATTGTGAGGCGATTTCTTTCATTTTTAGTAACACCATTTCGTAACACTCATTTGTCTCGTTGTCGTCTGCTCAAAACAACAAGATGGACGACGTGGATCTAGGCTCTTAAAAAATATGACAGTTTGAAACTTTTCCAGTTTGTTTGGTTTAGAAAATATAATTAACTCATTATAAAATTATTTTCCAAAATGCCATAATGATGAAATACTTTTAATGATTTCTTTTATAGTTTATTTTTCATAATTAATTATTATTCAGATAGCAAAATATTTAGCTAGTTTACTTAGCATTTGTAATAAGGGGATAAATTATATCTTAGTTGCTGTCTAGTCTGTCACTGTTGTTTTCTAGTATTTAGGCCTAAATACTAGATATACTCTATTAGGATATGACACCACTTAAGTTTATTTTATTTAAATTAAATTCTAACGGGAAAATTGCTATACGGATTTAAAACAATTTTGGCAAACAATATTAAAAGTAACTAGTTTATTATATCAAAAGTTTTATGGACGGAGGTCATTTCAATAATTAATCCAGTAGATTTCTTGGATTAATTCATTTTCATTATTAATTCTAATGTATTAATGTTTAATTAGTAACTGAAACGTTCTCTGTACGCAATAAACAATTAATTAATTAGAAGAAGAAAACTGCAGAAGTTTTTTCCATAATAAGGTTTTCACATATAATTGAATTTTCTTGGTGTATTTGCCAATTGAAGTTAAAACAATTATATCCGTTAATAATAAAAAAGAGGTTTTATTTATTTGACAGACAATTAAAGGGAATTTAAATTGTCTTTTATTTTATTTTTGTCAATCAAATTGCTTTTTAATTGTACAGTAGATTTTTTTTTTAATTTTCAAGATATGCAGTTTTATAAAGTTGACTTGTCTGTCATGATTTCAAATACGTTTAAAATTTAAGTGAAAAGACGAATATGACATTTTTTTTATTTAATTTCTAGCTTAAGTGAGAAATTGATTTCAAACTAATATTATACGCAGTTTTATTATTTGAAACTAGAAAAAAAGTATTAAATAAAATCTTTGAAAATGAAACTTTTTGTTGAGTTTGAAAAAAGTACGTGAAAAATACGTGGTCGCGGTGTAATTCTTTTACTCTTCTAGTTTTAAATAAACCTTGAATTACTTATAGCATTTAAATTGTTTCTGAAATATTAATATATGCCTAATTGTGTTGGAAAATATTCACTTTGTTACATTTTAACAAACGAAATACTTCGTATATTTTGATTTTATTTCACATTTCCATGCAATGGATACATTTTTGATAATTTTTTCATTTTTTTTTTGGTAATTTTTACATTTTTTTGGTAATTGTGACATTTTTTTTGGTAATTTTTACATTTTTTTCAGTAATTTTATAAAATTTCAGAATTTTCCTTTAAAATGTTTTAATTTTTATTTGAATTTTCTTGCAGATCCACTAGAAATGTAAAAGTTTGGTATTCGGCATGAAGATCACAAGCCGTTCCAACTTCTTGCCTATGTTTTTGGCACTATCATGTCTAGTCCTCTTATTCATTCCCATCTACTACGTGGACCTGTGGTCCACATTAGAAGCAAATGCAGCACGCCAAAGAGTTACAGAGGACCATCAAGAACCTCCTGAAGAACCGACCACAACAGATCGTCCACCGGAGTCTGCAGAATTGGATTTTCTAGAAAAAGACAACAGTAGCATTTACAACGAAACTAATAATATTACTCAGTTCGAGATGACAATTTTGCCGATATATAACGAATCGAAACAAAAACCGTGGCCACGTTTACCAAATGTGCCACTAACGGCCAACCAAAATAATAATGGCATTTCTAATTTAATCATGACAGGGTTTCCAATTTCCAATCATCCTGCGGCCGACATGGCAGAATTTGCGTTGCGAATGTCACGACATCGACTTCGCATCGAAATGTACGGACCGACACCTTTGAAGAATAATAAAGCAAATCACGGACACTCCGACAATCGCATCGAATCCGATTCTACTAAAGCCGTTGAGGAGAACGATACTTTTTTGCAAGGAGGGACGAATCAATTGTTGATCGTGACTTACTTCAGAGGAGGCACCACATTTTTTGGTGACCTTCTCAACGAATATCCCGGTACTTTTTACCATTTTGAACCTTTGCATATGGTCACTTTGAATGATCAAGTTCGAAGTGATGAAGATGTGGCCGAATCGATTGATCTACTGCGACACCTTCTTCGCTGTGAATATGAGAATGTGTCGCACTACGTAAAGTATGTTCGTAAGGCTAACCACCGGTTCCTCTTCGAACACAACCGGCGCCTCTGGTTCTCTTGTCAGTTCCATCCTTCACTTTGCTTCGAAGAGACTTTTTTGTCTTCGATTTGCAAAATTCATCCGATTCATGTCTTTAAACTCGTTAGATTACGGCTAGTGCAAGCAAAACGACTTCTCGACGAATTTCCTTCGTTACGGATTATTTATCTGGTTCGAGATCCGAGAGGTTTGTATAGTTCGCGTCGAGATCTTAATTGGTGTAATGCGACACGATCCTGCATCGATCCGTATTCGTACTGTGAGGACATGAGGCAAGATCTTGCAGTTGCCATCAAATTGAAAGCAACGATGCCGAACCGGTTTTTGGCACTTCGTTACGAAGACATTTCTATCGATACGGTCAATCAGGCGAATCGTACTCTTGATTTTCTAGGTCTGAGTCCGAAGCCGAGTGTACAACGGTTCATCAAAACCCACACTAAAGCTCGGGCCGGCGAGAACCTCGGCGGACCTTATACGACAAAAAGAGACTCGAAGAAGACGCCGTTTGCTTGGCGTAGTAAACTTTCTTATAAAGAGATTGAATATGTCGAAGATGCGTGCAGTGACGTCATTAAGCGTCTAAATTTTTCATGACGATCCAGAAAATGGTTTAATTTTTTTAGTAATTACTTTCTTAATTAGGCTAATTTGTTATTAAACCTTGACAAATGTTTGAAGCATATTTCTTATTCAAAAGCCTAAAACTAATTGCCAGCATATTTTGCACTTAAGATTTTTCTTTTATTTCAAATTAGGAGAGTCCTGGGTCAATTAATTGTGCCACAATTTTTTTTTTTTGCGACATTTAGTGCGGCTTCACACGGACTACAAAATGATTGACGTTGGCTTGCTTTACACGAACCGCTATTGATGACAATCTCATTCTGTCAGTGCGGGCCACTGGTTTGACCTTGATCAAGTTGATCATCACTGACAAACAGTCGGTGGTTGCCACTTGTAGCAGAACTCAACCACTCCTCGCCACCGTGGTGCAAAAAACGGTCGCGGTAGCTCGCAATGAACACCCCCCCCCCCTTTCTCCCCATGTATTCAAGAGTCAGGTTAAAAATGACCACTTTTTGTGTCTCCATAAAGTGGCTCGTTTCAAGCCGGCTGAATCTATCGCAAACTCTTGTAAATTTCTGTGTTTTAAACATTAGAGAATGTTGGGGGCTTTTATGGTTCTCGCTGAGCTTTGTAGGCTCAGAATAAAGGGCACTTTTTTTTGGAAGGGCCATGATTATCTATAAAATCCAAGAAAAGTTGTATTTGTATTTGTATTAAGTTTTTCTTTTCTTGAATTATGGCTTTTATCTACGAATTATGTAACATAATTTATGTTCCTAAAAAAATTTGCATAATTAGTTTTGTGATAAAAAAAATTTTTATAACTGTTTTTAATTTTATTGTAGTTTTTATTTTTCGGACAAATAGTGAGTTAATATTTTTCTATACACTGTATGCGGAAATCTGGTTATTCTGCGTTTCAGTATCAACATTAAAAGAGAAATAAATTAATTCAATATATATATATAAAGGTAAAAACAAAACCATTTAAGTATATAAGAATGAATTGTTTAAATGAAATGATTAAAGAGAAATTAAATGTGTTAGAAACTAGAACGGTAACTGAATCACTTAATATTGATTTTTTTATATTGATATTTTTCAAAATAAACTTCTCACAGACGAAAAACGGATTATTTTCAAACAGAAATGAAAAGCATATTTAAAGAAAAAATCAACACGAAAATACCCTTAAGTAATTGAGCTACCATTCTAGTTTCTAAAACACTTAACTTTTTAATATTTTTTTTTAAAAAATTCAAGTTCGAGGGACGTTTACACTTTTAAAACCACCTTTAAAAAAACAGACCATAAATTACTAAACAAAAGAAAAATTTAATGAAAAAAAAAACATTATCTCGAAAGATTTTTTTTATATAATTATTTTTCATATAAATTTATGATTTGCTTGTAAAAAGTTATGCGAAACACTAATTACTTTAATCTTATTAAATGATACGCATATTTACGTTTTTTAAAAAAGCATAGAAAAAATAATTTTTGTTTTATTTATGTCTTGTTATTTGTTGAAATGTTGCATTATAAATGTTTTATTAAGCTAGAATTAATTTTAAAAAAATATGTATAAATATGTTGTATGCCTGTTTAGTATGTAATGCAAAGTTTTAATTTTTAAAAAAAAAAAATTAAAACACATTTTGTTTTCTTAAAAAAATATTTCAATTTTTTTTATTAATTATCTCTTTTTTATACGTCTACGTTTCAGATTGTAGGATAAATTTAAGGGCAATTATGAAGAAAATAAGCGGTTAAACTTGTCCTAAGTAATGTTTATTAAGAATGGGGTTGCCAGAAGATAGAATGAAAAAGTCAATGAACTTTTTCATAGAAACAGATGGTTGAATTGGCGCCAATATCCAGTGCTGTCAAAATTCTCTTCTTCACCGTGAGAAAAAAAAAATTGCAAATTTAATTAAAATAATCTTAATCAGATATAAAACTGTTATAATTTATTTTAATTTTGTTCAGATTTTTTGTTTAATTTAATAAAAAATAAACAATATTCATAGGGAAAATTATCTTCCACTATAGGGAAAATCATATCTATTATTCTATTTGGTAACTAACATGAGCGCCAAAACAACTATCTTTGATTTCATTGGCTAATGGAATTTTATTTCGTCATTATTTTTCTGTGAAAAACGGTCCCGTTACTCCGTTTTGTATCAGGAAAAATCAGCTGTTAAAATACGAAAATAGGCGCCATTTATCACAAGGGATCATCTCGTTCTTTAATTAATGGCTGAAATATCATTTTTTTTTACAAAATAATGTCCTATTTTTTCTTAAGCGTAAGCCATTTAATTTTACAACATTAAGGACCGATATTTTTAAGAGCAATACACGATCAATTCTGGCTTGTCAAGCTTGGCTTCTTAATACAGGATTGTTTCTTGAAATCGACACAGAAACAATGAATTAATCTCAGTTTATTTTTCTTTAAAATTGGTTGGCATAGCCTTTTATTTTGCGTTTTTTTTGCTAATTAACCCTTCTTAAAATAAGAAAGATAACAATTTCTACATTTTTTTTGTTCCCAAGCTAAAAATGATTGTCTTCCACCCTCCAGAATTGAAGCTAAAATCTGCCAGAGAGAAAAAAAGCTCAGCTTAAGATGAAAAGCCAATTAAAAAAAATTGAATTAAAATCCAACATCTACAGGATCCATTTTGTCTAGAAAAGCAAAGATTGACAAGCCATAATTGATCGTCTATTTCCAGCTATAGCCGCATAATTCTTTTATTAACGGTGCCATGTTGTGTCCATTCATCTACTAGATCTAAAGGACACAAAGTGGCTAATATTGCATATCTTTATAATGGTTTCATTTCATGAATAGTCTACAGACATGAGAGTATGTTTAGACATTGACAAAGCTTTCTTTCCGGTGCCACCATTGCCACATTGCAGTTTATTTCATCAGACGATTGACCTTTTTACGGTTTAAAAATGGTTTTAGATTTAGATTTATTTCGTGTGGACAAAGGTGGAGAACCAGACAAGATTAGAGAAAGTCAGAAAAAACGTTTTAAAGATGTCAGTCTGGTCGATAAAGTCGTCGACACCGATAACGAGTGGAGGAAACGTAAGCATTTAATACCCGTGTCAGTCAGTCTCGTTGTTGAAGCCTGGTGGTGCTTAAACGGGTTGTATGTATATGGCGTTTTGGTTATATTACTGTGATTTTATTAAGGCACCATATTTGGTTGCTTAGGTGGTTTGTTTCATGTTTATTTCTTATGTTTTATGGACGGCACACCATGCTTCAAATGTTTTATTTAAGGAGATAGCTGATGTCCTATAATATTTTTTTTTTGTGATTTTAATTCTGAATATCTGACGTTTTTATAGTTCGACATGAAGCTGATAACTGGAATAAGCTTAAAAACTTATGTAGTAAAGAAATAGGCGAGAAAATGAAAGTAATCGACATAAAAAATAGTTGAAGTTGACCCGAATAAACCATGTTTTATATTGTTTAGAAAAAGGAAGCCGTCGGTACCGAAGAGGCAATTCCAACCAACATCTTTACCGCCCTCGATTCTATCACTTCAGAACAACTCAAAGGCTTAAAAATTTCGCAAATCAAACAAATTCGGATTTTGATCGATACGGCAATTCTCAAATGTCAAGAGGATGTTGCGACGAAAGAGAAGGAACGAAACGAAGCATTGAAAGAAATCGGTAATCTGCTTCACGATTCCGTTCCCATCAGTAACGATGAGGTTTTTTTTTCTCGTTAAATCTCTATTGTGTAAACTAGTTACTGATTCATTCTTGGTTTGTTTTGTAGGACGAAAACGGTGTCGTTAGAACTTTTGGCGATGTCACTGGCCGTAAGAAATATTCTCATGTCGATCTGATACATATGATTGATGGTGTTGATTGCGAAAGAGGAACTGTGGCGGCTGGAGCGAGAGGATACTACTTAATGGTACATTTAGCAGCTCTAAACTTTATTGTAGCAAGTTGCTTCAAAATCTAAAAAAAGCTGCAAATACATTAAATGTATTTTTATGTTTTTGTAATTTTCGAACATTTAGAACGCGGCTGTTTTCCTCGAACACGCGCTCATCCAGTTGGCATTGAGGCTACTCTACGCTAAAGATTACAAACCGTTGTACACTCCATTCTTCATGCGAAAGGAAGTGATGCAAGAGGTGGCTCAGTTGAGTCAGTTTGACGAAGAATTATACAAAGTGACCGGAAAGGGAAGCGAAAAAGCAGAAGATAGGAGCGTAGATGAAAAGTATCTGATTGCGACATCGGAGCAACCGATCGCTGCATTCCATCGCGACGAATGGCTGGCCATCGAGAACCTTCCGATCCGTTATGCCGGTTACTCGACGTGTTTTCGTCAGGAGGTTGGATCTCACGGTCGCGACACGAGAGGAATATTTCGTGTTCATCAATTTGAAAAGGTGAAAATGACAATAGGTGACAAATGTTTTGAAATAAGTTTTTACTGGATTTTTTTTCTTGGTGTTGTTAGGTTGAACAGTTTTGCATCACTTCACCTCGTGATAACAAATCTTGGGAGATGTTTGACGAAATGATTGGCAATGCTGAAGAATTTTGTCAACAACTTGAGATTCCCTATCGAGTTGTTAACATCGTTTCTGGTATTATTCACTGTTTACTTTTTTTGTTGTGTTTCTTACTGTTTTCTTTATTTATTCAGGCGCTTTGAACAACGCAGCAGCTAAAAAGTTAGATGTTGAAGCTTGGTTTCCAGGTTCTGCTGCATTCCGAGAACTTGTTTCATGTTCAAACTGCCTGGATTATCAAGCAAGGAGGCTACTTGTTCGTTACGGCCAGACGAAAAAGATGAATGCTCAGGTATAAACGTATAATGTTTCATTTTGATTTATTTTAAATATTTAAATTTTTTCAGGTTGATTACGTTCACATGTTAAATGCCACTATGTGTGCCACCACCCGAGTCATTTGTGCTATCTTAGAGAACAATCAGACTGAAACTGGGATCTTAGTTCCAAAGGTTTTACGGCCGTTCATGCCTCCAGGCCTCGAAGAACTTATTCCATTCGTAAAACCGGCACCGATCGAAGAAATTGAGACCAAGAAACAAAAGAAACAAAAGGAAGGAATGGAAAAGAAAGAAAAGAAGGAAGAATAACGAAGAAACACAGCTCTTTTTTGATCAGTGAAAATGTAATTGGCAATGAAAAACTATTGTGCTTTGAAAGTAATTTAATTCATTAAAATGAATTCCAGAAGGAAAAATGTTTGTTTGAATTTTATTAGCAGGTTGTCGTTTATTTTTTGACAGACGTTAATTATTGTTTTTAGAGCTCGGATTTTTATGCAATATTGTGCAAATGTTTCTTAATTTGTGACTGAAGTGCCAATTATGAGGTAATCAATCATTAGAGCAACTGTAATTATGCTTTTTCTAATAAAAAAGACTGGTTAGAGGCTAGAAATTTAGTTGACAACTGATATTAACTGGACATTAGCCTCTAACCAGCCTTTTTGATTAGAACCTGATATTGCATGAAAACCCGAGTCCTAATTATTATTAATAAGCAAAAAAATCCATATTACAGTAAATATTTTATTGTTATTTAACAAAATATATATTATTTTATTTGAAAGACGGTGATAGGGAAACTATTTCTTTAAATGGGGAATTCTTCTTCCTAGATGGTGAGAAATCTGGTAACATAGATTGACCGGACATTAATTTTGTGCTGCCATCTAGTGGCAGAGAATGACACGTCGATGACTCCATTTTAAAACTTTGTATTTTTTGTGTTGAAAGGTGAGTGAAACGTAATCTGTGTAATCCTTGTTAATTATTGTAATTCAAGTGAAATTATTTTAATTAAATTAAAGTATAGTCTGTATACTATTGTCGTATATTATTATTTAACGTTTTGTTTGCGATTTTAAGCGTTTTGAAGCGAGTTTTTGTTGAATATCCACGTTGTTGATGTTGCAGTTAAAACTAGTTCAAATTGCTATAAAAAGCTCGTATGTTAAATTAGAACTTTAGAAGCTGTTTTTTTTTAAACATAATTTTATTCTAAAACTGACTGGTTTTCATTGTTTTTCAGGTTCTTTACTTTGTTGAAGCGACATGGCGAAGTCAAAGAATCACACAAATCACAATCAAAGTGAATAGAAATGTCTTTTTTTAAAAAAAAAAAAACCCGCATGAAATATGTTAAATTGCATCTTTCGTGTTGCTTTTTTATTATTTAGATAGTAAAGCTCATCGAAATAAGATCAAGAAGCCAAAAATTCCGAAACATCAATCGTTGAAAGGATGCGATCCGAAGTTTCGAAAGAACCTTCGTTATGCTAAGAGACACAATAAGACCGGAAGATATAACCAAGTGACGAAGAGGAATAAGGAGAGAGCATTGAAGTTGGCTAAGGAACAAGTTGCTGGAGGAGTTGTTGCTGCTACTGCACCGACTATTGAAGCGGTTGTTGCTGCTGCGCCATAAATTATGGCATCAAGTATGATTCAGTTTTTCTTTCTTTTTGAATCTTTGTAAATGATGAATAAATTGTGAATTTATCTTGTCACAGAATGAGAAAAAGGCGGCGCGATTTCAATCTTTTAAGTTTTTTAATGTTTTAATGATTTGTAGTCTTAATGAAAGATTTTCAGAGATCTTTTAGGAGTTTGAAGCTTTTATAAAACGTTTTCCAGGTGATTTTTTAGGATTTTGAAGCGTTTGTAGCCATTTCGGAATCTTTATCAAACGCGTTTCTTGTTCAGGTCGATTCCTGTATTTTTTCTAATGTGTTTAGAACTTCGTCAAAGGGATTTAATATAACATTTTCGGTCTTTTAAGGTGATTTATAAACATCTGATTTTGGAACTCTTGATTATTTTGTCTTTCAGAAGTAAAATGAAGAGAAACTAGAAAGTGTTTTTAAAAATTAGAAGGATAGATAAGTTATTTAAGGGTATTTTCAAGTTGATGTCTTTCAAAATAAAACTTTTTATGGACAAAAATTAAAAAATATTGTCTGCTAAAATAAAATGCTTATTTTGAAAGATAACTACATGAAAATACACTTAAGTGGTAAACAGCTACGCTTTTAGTTTTTAAAATACTTTGAAGTTTTTCTTCATTCTACGGAGCCCTGTTGAGGACATTGAAATAAATAAATTTGACTCGGACTCTTTCACTCTAACCTAACATTACTTAACTTCTGCAGATGTATACAGTGATTTGAAGCGTAAGTCTAGAATATAAGTCGAGATCTCGAGATTGTAAGTCGAGATTTTGAAAGAGTTCGAGTCAAATTTATTTATTTCAATGTCCTCAACAGGGCTCCGTATCATTCTGCACGCGTTTACACTTTAAAACCACCTTTAAGACTTCCTTTTAAATCTCTATGGTCTTTAGAAGGGTTTCGAAGTTTTTGTTGCCACGGTTGTATTTCTTCAGTAGAAGAATTTCTGATGTTTTAAAAAGGAAATTGTAAAGTTTTATTTATGGTGCAAAAATGGTTACAAAAAAAGACAAATGCCACATAACAACTAAATACATAAATAGATTAAAACACAATTGGTATATATCATACAAAATTAGCTTTTTTTTCTTAAATAATTTATTTAGCCAAAGAATTTTGTACTTTTTAACGAAACGAAATCACGAATGTTTTGAAAACGAGTCCTCGGTTCGGTCAGCATTTTAGCAGCCAGTTTCATTTTCTCTTCGTTACGTCTGAGATACATTCGAGCGTCCTGTTGCAACTGTTCGATCTTTTCGATTCGTGATTCGTTCATCGGGATGTTTTCTGTTATGTAAGGATTAATGCGGAAGTAAACGGTCGGAGGTAAAAGATCGTGAAGGATCGTATGAACGGCTAGAAGAGAAAAGAGAAAATGACATGAAATCGATTCAATTTGTTGCCTTTACGAACCCGATTAAGTACCTTCTGTATCCGTTGCGCTGTCGACGATCTTCATCAGTTTCATTTTAAGTCCTGTAGACGAAGGATCCATCGTCGGGACCGACTGCTGTGGTTCATATCGTCCTCCACCCAGAGATATGACGCATTGAAGTTGCTCCTTGGGCCACAAATGTTTACATTCGTGGATTGCTAGTGCCGTCGGATTGTTTACTAGAATTCCTCCGTCTTGATGAACATCGGCTCCCAATCTATACTCTTCAAAGTATCCGGGAGCAGCTGCAGAAGCACGAATCGATTCCCAGAGGTGAGCGCCATGCGTTCCGAGATACTGAGACTGAACGCGTGCCGGATAGTCGTAGTTACGAAACGTAAATGCTTGAAGCTGAACGTGATTAACTACGGTGGAAACGGCAGCGATCTGAATTAAATAACGTATGGTAAAAATTTTCCGTCAGAACTCGACCCTTTTAAGTGAACTTACTTTCGGACATTCGTGATCTCGCCTCGTGTCCATCAGTTTACTCATTCCGATGTTTTCTCGTATAAGTTTCGTCCAATTTGCAGTGTCGTAAAACGCATGACTAAGAACCAGTTTCCCAGTTCCCCAAATCGGATTTTGTTTAAAGATTCCGGTTCCTATTTGTTTGTACAGTCCTTCGCAGTCTGTAATTGAAGATTTCAAGGCTCCGAGAAGGACCGTTAGGATCGCTCCGGTGCTAACACCGCAGATGTAATCGAACATTTGATAAACGGGACGTCCCGTGAGTTCCTCGAGTCTTCGAAGAACTTCCAAAGCTAAGATACCCCTTTAAGATACAAAAGAAACGAGTTTAGTTCCGATTCTGTTTTCGTAGCATATTTTTAACGAACTCTTCCGACCTTAAACCACCTCCATCGATACTTAAAATTCGAACGCCCCATCCGTTTGGGGGTTCACAGTGTCCCAAGAGTGCGAGAGCTTCTCTGACTCCTTCGAGAACCACCGGATCTCTACTTGATCCCTGAACCAATAGAAGTTGCCTCACTCCTCCGATCTGTGTCCAAAGAAAGAATAAAATTAGATGTTAGTTTTCGAAAAGAGGCTTATTTTATTTGTCTTCACCTTTGCGGCTAATCCTTTCGATTGAGGATATTGCCTCAAGTGCTTACAAAGGTCCTCGACTCGCAAGTGACACGACATGTTCGACTTTGCTGCCGTTATCGACTGAAAGAGGAACCGAGTTCTTGCATCGAGCGATGCTTTGGTTACTATTTCATTAGATACTGCGTTTAATTTGGAAAGTAACGGAACTTGTTGCAAGTTCCGATCTGTTGGATTCGAAGGAGGCGTCGTTTGTGAAGGAGATTGTTGCGTCGGCGTTTCCGAAGACATGTTTTGTATTTTCTGTGATTTTGTGATTTTTGTCGTCAATACAGCTGCCGTCTTTACATCATTATTGTCAAATGATAGTAGTTTCTGAATGCTTTCTGACAGATTCTGAATGTGACTTCGTAGGACTCTACTCAAAACCGAAGCCGTCGTTAAATACGTTCGTAATTGGCGCCTACGATGAAGACTACGAGGCAAGTGTTGAGTGCGCATTCTGCAAAACGAGAGTTTTATGAAACGAGAACAGATTAATATTTTGAATAATGAACTTTTTATAACAATTTCAAAATATTCGGTTTGTTTTTCACTCCAAGTTTGGCCAAAAGTCGAAAAATATCATGTGATAAAGTTTATTTTTAAAGTTTAAAGTTTTTTTTTTTTTGATTTTATTAAAGATCGAAGTTTCATTATTTTAATGGATGTGTTGCCATGACAACGCGTCTCGTTACGTGTCGCCATGCACGCGTCTCGTGGTTCCCCGTTTCCATGGCGACGACTTCGAATTGAGTGACGAAAACAAATCGGATGATGCCGTTGTTATGAAGATGCAATATTCAAGAAATCGCTATTGGTATGCGTTGTCATAGCAACGCATCATCCGATTGTTTCATCATTCGTGGCTCAGGTGACGTATGACGTCATCCAAAGTAAACAACCTCCGTCATTGACCCCCATTCGCACCGTGCCAACATTTGACACTAGAAAAAAAACGGGTTCAGCATTTTGCTTATAATTTTACGGTTATTCACGTTATCATTGATCACAGGCTATGTGTGGTGTAAATATAACAATTTATAATAGTTTTCTTACTTTGACTTGCAGCAAACACTTGAAAATTAGTAGTAAACGCTTGTAATTGTGACACTTTTGACTTTTTACGGTAAAAATGTACGAAATACGTTTGACAGAAAACCCAATTTTAACAGCGTATTTAAAGCGTATTATGACTTCAAATGAAATAAACACAACCACAAAGTGATAACATTGAACGAATAATAAAGAAACAACAATGAGTTGTTTCCGTATTTAAAGTTCATTTTAGTTTTGGCAGAAATTCAATTAATCTTACGTAATGGTCCAACAGCTGATCACGCCACCGAAATGTCCGACGAATCGCATGCTCATATATCGGAATCAAGCCCCCTCCTTTACCGCTCCTCTCTATGGCGTGGTGTGAGGTCATTATTTCAAAAGAAAGTTTGAAGCACAACGACCTTGGTTCATAACACAATGAACATAAATGTGTGGGTCACCCTAACATGGCAGCGTACACAACTAAAATTCAATGTAAAATATGCCATTGAAGGGCATCCATGTAATAACGAAAATGGGGCTTCAATTATATGACGTCACTTATAAATACGTTTTGTCTTATTTATACGGAGTTCTGTAAGTGACATGATATTCATTTTAGTTGTAAATTTTAATTGATTGCAACTACTGCTTACTAATCTGACACAGAAAATTAAGTAATGCGTTGCAAAAAAAATGATAGTCTTTAGTAACTAATTAATAATCTGTTGAAGTTAATTAAAAATCTACATACGTAAAATGTATGTCTTTTACAGAGCTCCATATATTACGGCATTTTCTGCTATGGCTTGGATGTCACATGTCACAGCTGATTTAACCGGTTTACTAACCGCCTCCATAACCGGTTACGGCGGTTAGTTTAAAAACTTTAAAATTAAGATGGCTGCCGACGTAAGGCAATCTCAAGTGAAAGCAACTACAGTTCCAACAAAAGAAACAGGAAAATCTCACTTTGAGATGATCAGAATCATTATGGAAGCTGGTGAAGTATTTTTCTAACTTTTCGATTACCAAGAAAAGAGATTCTCAAGTGTTTTGAAGCCTAAATTAATGGTTTCTAAGTGCGAGTGGTACAAATGTGGTTCTTCTATTGGTTACAATTACGAGCAGAATCATGTAGATTCAATGAGGGAACCACATTTGCTCTATCGTAGTATTGTTATCGTATAATGACGATTGTTTCTTCGTCTAGGATGCAAGCTAAATGCTTTACCGTTGACCGTGGCCTCAGCTTCGTGTATTTATTATCGCTTCTACGAGAATTCCAATAACTGTGACTACGATCAATATGTTTGTATCGCGTTTGAATTCGTTTCATTCAAAATCTATGTAAACTTTTGAAAAGTTAAGAAGAGCTTAACGTTGATAATCGTTCTTTTTCGTAGCTTGTTGCTGGCGTTTCGCTCTATTTGGCCGGCAAAGTCGAAGAGAACCACTTAAAGATTCGTGATGTGATCAACGTCTGTCACAGGTAATTTTTCATTTAATTAAATTCAATACATTTTTATATAAAACAAAAATAAGCAACAATTCATTAGAATTAACTCTCAGCCGCCGTTAAATAAAACTGTAAAAATCAAGGAAAATTAGTTTTGTTTAAAAAAATATCCTGTAATTTAAATGAAATAACTCCGATAGATGATCGTCGTGAAACTTTATACCAACAGAATTGTGAACCGTAACTCTGAAACGTTGGGTTACGGCGAAGAATACTTTGATCTTCGTGACAGTTTTGTTCAACTGGAACTGTTGATGTTACGTGTCCTTCACTTTAAGGTGAACTTTCCACATCCGCATAAGGTACGAACCGTCGATGAAATGTCTCGAGACTCGATCTCTCATCGAAGCCACAAACGGGTTAACTTTACGGAGTTCTATCTTTCGTAGTATTTACTTCATTACTTCTGGTCCTTAAGTCGATGGTCTTGTCGTGACGTCTTTAACTATCTTCCCGCCCTTCGTACTGCTTGGGCATTTGTTCAAGATCTTCTTCACGATCCGATGTATCTCCAGTTGAAACCGCAACATTTGGCCGTGGGTGCCATCTATTTGTCGTTTCAGTGTTACGGCATTGTCGTGCCGTACAACGGTGATGCACAGATCCCGTGGTATCAAGCGTTGGTCGACGATCTCGATGAAGAGAAAGTTTGGAGTGTGGTCGAAACAATAATCAAGAACTACGAACAGGAAACTTTAGTTCCGCAACGTAATTAAATGTATCTTTTTTGTGATTGTGATAATAAAGTTTGTTAAATTTGTTTTTCTTACCTGAAAACATTGTTTTTAAAACCTACGATTACAGTTTCAGGAATTTTCTTTAAAAATTGTTTATTATTTATGTTAATTAAAATTGTTTATTGTTTTTATACAACTTTTAAGCTTAGCTTAAAGTGATAACTATCTCGTTACTTTGCTTTTGAGAAGCAATATTTAAAAAAAACTTGAATGATTTCTAGAAACTAGAAGAATATCTAAATTGGAGAGTTTCGTTTGATACATAGTTTTTAAAATAAACTTTAAATGGCATTTTGAAAATGACTTGCTTTAACATTTTTATCCTTAAAAGCCATATGTGATTCATTAATCTGGATGAATAAAATAAAGTAAATGCTTTTACAGCTAATTTTAAAGGAAATACTGCACACGAACGTCAAAGTGTTGATCATACTATTTGAAGCATTTGCTTTTACGTCATGTTACTTGGCATTTGCTTGTACTTTTTACTTATGCTTAATTTTATTCATACTCTTCTAGTTTCTAAAACATTTTCAATTTATTCTTTTTGTTGCTTTTAAGATTTTGTTTATTAGCTATCCATTACTTAAAATTGTTTACAACTTGTAATTATTGTTTATTTTCAACTCTTTAATACCTGAAAATAAACAATAATTATAATTAGACTCTTGACAAATAGTTTCTTTGAAGTCTGTTGGTTTTTCTCTATAGTGTCAAAAACAACTTGAGCCCAATTACAAACTCACATAAAACTTTTATTTTCAACTTTATCAACATCATTCTTTGACTATCCTAGTTTCTATAACAAACTACATTACTTCTGTAAGTTTTTTTCTTCACAAAATGGTTTGTATGATTACTTGTAGAAACAATCTTGAATACAATACGAGTTTGTATTTTATTGTTTGAATACATTGAATTTTAGACAAAAATTAAAAGAAACTGCGTGAATTTGTGAGTGCATAGTTATGTGCTAACGTTTCAAATTTGGAATCGTGAGTTGATTTTGAAATTGGAAAAAAAAACAAAATTTAATTTTTTTTAACAAATTTTATCTAGAAAAGTTCTTTTTTTTTTCTTTCAGAAACGTAAGTTGACGCTGAATTTTAAAGAGCTGCTGCATCATCTCCGTTATCTTGCGTCGTATCGCTGCTCGGATTTGCTGGAATTCCGTTATTGTTGTCCGATGAATTGTCGGTTAAAGGATCTTTTTCGGCACCAGATTCATCTGTAATTTCAAGTGGAGCAGTAGCAGTATTGGTGGTGTTGCTCACACTGTTGTTGTCAGATCCAACTTGTGGAGTTGACGGAACAATGGAACTGTCAGGAGCACCGTCAGTTGGTAGACTAAGGCTCGCTTCTGATCCGGTATCTGTTGGCACGTTGTTGCTACTGTCAGAGCCGCTATCGGTTGACTGGCCACTGGTGTTGTCTGTTGGTGGGGAACTCTCGCTATCTGATGTCTGGGTACTTGAAGTGTCTGTTGGTTGGGCATTGCCACTGTCGGTTGACTGGCCACTGGTGGTGTCCGTTGACTGACCGCTGGTGTTGTCCGTTGACTGGCTACTGGTGTTATCCGTTGACTCACCGCTGGTGTTGTCCGTTGACTGACCGCTGGTGTTGTCCGTTGACTGACCGCTGGTGTTGTCCGTTGACTGACCGCTGGTGTTGTCCGTTGACTGACCGCTGGTGTTGTCCGTTGACTGACCGCTGGTGTTGTCCGTTGACTGACCGCTGGTGTTGTCCGTTGACTGACCGCTGGTGTTGTCCGTTGACTGACCGCTGGTGTTGTCCGTTGACTGGCCGCTGGTGTTGTCCGTTGACTGGCCGCTGGTGGTGTCCGTTGACTGGCCGCTGGTGGTGTCCGTTGACTGGCCACTAATGCCCGTTGACTGGCTACTGCCGCTGTCCATTGACTGACCACTGCCGCTGTCCGTTGACTGACCACTGCCGCTGTCCGTTGACTGACCACTGCCGCTGTCCGTTGACTGGCCACTTCCGCTGTCAGATCCACTGTCTGTTTAGAAAGCAACATAAAAAAACGTTTAGTAATACCACTAACTATTCTAGTTTCTTAAATACTTTGAATTTTTTCGTAATGTTTTTCCTGAAAAAGTTTACTTGAAAAATCTAAATTTTCTCAATCTTGTAATTATTTTGTAATCTGTTTATAAAAGGTGTTTTCATATTTTTTTTAATTAACGTGGCTATATATAAAATAAAAGGAATGATTTTTTTTAAATTCAAAGTAAATTAAAACAAAATAAAAAGGATCCAGAATTCTTAATAAGATTGATAATTTAATAATTTAGGATAAATTAGGAGGATATTATCGATTGTCTCGATTATTACCAGTTGGATTTGGAGGAGGAACTTCTTCAGCTTCGCAATTGCCGTAAAGTGAATCATCATCGTCACTATCGGAAGCTTTAGCAGGTACTGGAACAGTGCAACATTTTCCAAAGGTCGATATAGGACAACATTTCTGTTCTCCTCTGCAGTGTTTGTCGAAAGCACACGGCATTCGTATGTTGAAGAAACCTAGACGGGTGCACGACACATCATCCATCGGTGGACAGGAACCTTCCTTTTCTGTAATCAACGAATAAGTCAATCATGTATTATTTTTTTTATATATAATTTCGTTTTGCTTTGATTTTTTTTAATACTAGATTTGCATAAACGTACGATTTCGGCAACATTTATTGAAGTGAAAGCAGCAACGTTCGGCCAAAAGGTTTCCGTAATCGTTACAAGTGTCGCAGTCATCACTACGTAGTAAACGAAGGAACGGCATTGTTATTGGGAAAGCGAGAAACCGCTCTTCTGCAGGTGGAGGCACAAATGGTTGTGCGATCGGCGTCGGTGCTGGTGTTTCTTGAGACGTTGAGTCGTTGAGTTGTTGAGTCGTTGATTCTAGTTGGGTTTTGGTGGGTTCGACAGCCGGTGGTGATCCCTTAAGATCCGATGCTTGAATGGTGGCCACTGCCACCAAGGCGAATACGAAAACGGCATACATAATTTTATGTTTCTAAAATATAAAAATATTTAGAAATATTTTTTTAAAAAAAAATAAGTTAATCTGAAAGTTCTTTTTTTTACAGACAAAATACGAGAAGAAATATTATTGTAAAATACTTACCAGTTTCAATGTGGTTGTTTGAAGTTTTACGTCGTAGTCGAACGAAGTATGTCCTTAAATACTGTCTCGAGTTCCTGATCCTACGTTTTATAATTACGTTCCTATCTGTTTTTTTCCTCTTTTATCGTCATCGTTTTTCGTAACCGTTTGGACCACTTGTGCAGTAACCTACGCGTTCTTTTTTGTTCCCAATCAAATTGGTGATGACTACACCTTTGATAAATCCATTAATTTGAAAATGTCACTTTTTCGTATTATTATTGAAAAAATAAGGACACGTAGCCTTATTTTTTTTCTCTCAATATTATTCGAACTTTTGGTTAAACGACACTTTTTGGAAATAATATTTTATTACAGGGAAAATCGTTTAACACGAAATTTTAAGAAACCTAATATCAAACTAATTTTGTGTTAAAAGAAAACATTTTAATGTATTGAGATGGTTTATTAATAGCTGGTTTTTGAATTCAGATTATTCTGTATTTTAGCAGCAAAATTAGAAAAATTAAAAAAATGTTTTAGAAACTGGGAAAAACTTAGAAAGGGTAGCAAAATCACTTAAGATATATTTTACGTTGATAACTTTTAAAATAAGCTCTTTATAGACAAAAATTGAAAAAAAAATACTGTCTGCTTAAAATTTGGTCATTTTCAAACTGACATAAAAATCTTATTTTGAAAGATTTCGGCGTGAAAATGGCCTTAAATGATTAAACTACCATTGTAGTTTTAAAAACACTTTAAAGTTTCTCTTCATTTTTTGCACCTAGAAAACAGAATAATCAGTGTTCTAGGGACAGTTACACTTTTAAAACATTACACCTTAATACAGTACATCTAACGTTTTTTTTTTACAAAATAATATGGAAGTCATCAACATCATCAGATCCTAATAAAATGATTTTTTTTATATACGTTCATATATTTCCACAAGAGTTGGAAATTTTGAAGGGAATTTACATAAAATAATTAACTTAAAACATGTGTTTTCGTATATGTGTAACCAGGTAAAATATAATTATCATTATGAAATTTTCAACATTTTATGTATGTAATTCATAATTTTTATATAAATTAAGTACGTTTGGGTTTTTGCGAACTGAGGATTTCAAATTTTTTTATCTGAAAGTTTATTATGAAGAGGATGTGAAACTCATGCCAAGAAATGCCCAAATGGTAGGCTCTTTATTGCAGAAAACCTTTCTTCCCTTGTAGTCACTCACTTTTCACGTGAAATTCATATGTTTTCATGTTTTCAACCTTGAAACTCTTTGAGTCGTTTTCAATTTAAAAAGTCATGTGTGGCCTTGTTTGTTGAGTAAAATTTGTTATTTTTCTAATGCGTTAAACTCCATTATTTGTAAAAGGTTAAACTGACTTTTTGTTAATTCACTTGGGTCCTTAAATTTAAGAAGGAAACTTCACTTTGATTTCTATTTTAACCCTCTGAACAGGATTCAAACAATGGGGCCTTGAGTACTCTTTAAGAAGATTTTTTTTCTATGTTTGAATCCTACTCAGAGGTTCAAGTTGAAGTTCAAGTTGAACTTAGAACTAAAAGTATACATATCAGTACTGTTGTTGTATTTTATTTTGTATGTCTGCTTCAGGGGTTTCGTTTTCTTATTCGTCATTTGCATGGCATGTTTAGCAATAAAAACATGTTTGTTATTGACAGAAATGATTTGGGAACTGTTATTCATGAAAATCGTTACGCAATGAGCAGTTTTTGAAAGGAAAATTCAATTAGAAAAAGGTTAATTTCACCTTTTAAAAAATTAATCGAGGTTGTTTACAAATTTACAATTTTAACTTAGTTTTATTGTCAAATTAGTATTATTTATTGTTTAAAACAATAACAAAGATAAATTCTAAAAAAAAAAAAATTCTTTATTATTTCGATTAGAGACTAGAAGGGTAGCTTAATCACTCAATAATATTGTCATGCTGAAATTTTTTTTTAAATAAGCTTTTATGAGAAACAATTAAAAAATAAGTTATTTGGGTCATTTTCAAATTAACATGAAAAGTTTATTTTGAAAGATAATGTATGAACATAAAAATAACCTTGGATGATTGAGCTACTCTTCTAGTTTCTAAAAACAATTTCTCTTAATTTTATCCCTGAAAGACAGAATAAAACAAAAGTTCTATTAAAAAAAAAGTAAAATATTGTCTCTAAAATTCTAATTTGCATATGATTTGCATACAGCTGTTGTTACGCCATCTATTGAGAAAAAAACGAAAACAATTTGTGTATAGATCAAAGATGGCCGCCATGAATAGGTTGCTCACTTGTGTTCGATCTTCACGATCGAATATTTGTTATTTGACGGTAAATGGAGGGATGAATCGAATGATTTCGACGAGCGGTAAGAACAAGGATACACCGACATTGGCCGATACTTGGGTCAAAAAGTTAAAAGTCTCTGAAAAGGTCGAAACGAAGGCTGTAGAGAACAACGTAAATATCGTTTAACCTTTGTTTATCGATCACGTTTGCCTGTCATATTTGTATTATTATTATTACAGAATTGGATAACTTATGGATTTTCATTCAAAAGTGAGGCAGATGACCGTTACATGAGTCATATTGTGTTTTTTGGTGCGTTTACGATCTTATTAGTTGGTGGAGCTTTCATTTTAGCTTATCAACCAGATTTAAGGTACGTAAACATCGATTCCAGGCTATTACAATCGATAATTTCGTGATTTTATTTTTCTTTCTTCTAAAATTATCATTTTTTTTTATTACAGGATGGCCGATTGGACGAGAAGAGAAGCGTTTTTAGAGTTACATCGTCGAGAGAAACTCGGTTTGCCTTTGGTCGATAGGAACTTGATCGATCCGAGTAGAATCGTACTTCCGACGGACGAAGAACTTGGAGACACCGAAATCATCATCTAGAAATAATAAAAAAACGAATTTGCCAAACTAAAGATATGAAATAGATTTCAGTTATTGAGAGAACGTGTATAAATGACAAAAAAAAAGTGTGTAATAAATGTAAAAATATGTTTGTGCGTTCTTTTTTTTTTTCTTCTTCGTTTTCAGTGCTACTCGAGGGACACGTTTCGCATGCGTTTTCATCATTTATTATGAATAAAAGAGAAATTAAAGTCGGGTTTATTTTAGGAACAGACTAATTGTATGCAACTAGGTGACCTACACTAAAGAACTGTAGGTCATTTAGTTACCTACACTTTAAAACTTTTTTTATATCGGTAATTAGGTGGTGTTACGTTAAATTCAGCTTGTTACAGGGGCTTAAGGTCACTTGCGTGACCCACAGTTGTTCTTTAAATTATATTTCATGTATGTTTGCTCAACGTTAGTTTTAACTTTTAAATAAGATTACGGGCCGTTAGTGTTCATTTTCTTTGTGAATAACTGGTTTTCAATTTATTAAAAGTATGAAAAAGTATGGTCGTGGGTCGCCAGTAATTATACAAAAGTTCAAAGTTTGAACAAAAATGCATAACCTAAGTGGAATGTGACTTTTGTTAGAAACTAGAATTAATAATTTATTAGTGATTTAGCTGCTAAAATTATTTTTACAATTGATATCTTTAAAAACTACATTTTTTTGGTCGTTTATGACATAAAATGACGCTAAAATAAAAAACAGAATGTGATCATTTTTTTAAAAACTACCAATCAATTAAGATGAAATTTCTATGAGAACAACTTTTTTAAAATTTTTTATTGAAAATGATTAAAAAATTAATGTTTCATTTATTTTATATAAAAATTAAGGATAAACAAAACAATTAGTAAATTTTGTTATTTTGATTATTTTATTTTAATATATATTGGCTTCAAAATTTATTTAAATTATTTTTCTAAGCGTTTAGTAAAATTGACGGAGAAAAAATATTTAAACATTTATTAAAAAAGATAAAACTTATTCTAGAATTTCAAACAATTACATATTTTATTAACTAATATTTCTCAGGAACAAGCAGAGCAAAATAAATTTCACTCCGAACCTGCCAGGATTCGAACCTGGAATCTTCTGATCCGTAGTCAGACGCGTTATCCGTTGCGCCACAGGTCCTTACGTCTCTCAAGCTTTTCTGATTTTAGTCACATTTATTTTTTTTTCTATTTGGTTTTAGACTTATGATTAGTGTCAATAGATGGCGAGACGGTATCAGCTTTTCGATAGAGGCATCTCTGCCCAGCCATAGCCTTCTTGAAGGAGGCTATGGCCCAGCACTGAAATTTTGTTTGCCCCGCCCTTTTATGAGCGTCAGACCAAATATCAACCAATTAGAAATGGAAAAGCGCGTTTTACCCGCCTTTTTCTACTAAAAAAAAAGGCGCGCTTTTTACCTTTCCTGATTCTATGTTCAGTTTTTTTTTCTCGTTATTTTTATTTGCTTTTTAACGATGTCAGTGCTGTAATTTGGTGACTTTTTGGCTTTGGTTTGTTTTTAATGCTGTTTTTCGGTGAAAAGTCGATACGAGTCCTCAAAAAATGTTACATTTTAGACAATTTAATCATTTTCAAAGACTATTTGCATCGAATTTTCATCGCGGCTACGTTTGTCACGTCAGAATTCGTAACTTTTCATCAGAAACGAACTCAGAAGATACTTTTAAAGACAACAACAATAACAAAAAGGTAATTCTTGAGCGCAACTTTTGTTTAAATTAAATTAAATCCATCTTTTCTCGGTCACAGCCTCCTATAGGACGCTATGTCTCGGTTTCAGTGTTGCCACCAACTTTCTAAGAAAAATCCTTGCAGCTCCACTAATTTTACCCTCCAATACCCTCCCATTGTTCACAATATGAGATTGAAGCCAATAGATGGCGCTATTTCTTTAACTCTCCGGTTAATCAATGGGCTCCGTTGTTTATGACGTCACGGTTACATAAATTAATAGATTTAAAGCGATGGCCATTGCTTAACCGATGAGTTTAAAAATGTGGTTTAATGTTTTTCAACATAATTGAGTAATTTTTGTGGAACCATTTTTAAACAGGTGCTTGATTTTTATCAAAATGGTTCATTTACGTGAATGGAAATGTTTAAAAATAAGCATATTGCTTAATGATATTTGTTTTTTCTCAATTTACTCTCAGAATATCCTCTGCAGTTAAATACCCTCTTTGTACCCTCCCACCTTTTAAAATACCCTCTAAGAGGGTAAATTCCCTCCAAGTGGCAACACTGCTCGGTTTACTCACATTAGTTTTTTTCTCATTGATATCAAACTTATTAGTGTCAATAGATGGCGCCACGTTATCAGCTTACCGATTTTTTTATTTACCCGCCAAATTCCTGATAAAAAGGCACGTTTTTTTTGTTACATTTTGTGGTTTTTATGTTCATTAATTAAGTTATTCGTTATTTTTATTTGGTTTTTAACCGTGTCAGTGCTCTAATTTGATGACTTTTAGACTTTGGTTTGTTTTTAACACTGTTTTTTTTAAATGTAAAGTAAGTTAAAACGCTGAACGAATCGGTGAATAGTCGATCCCGCGTCCTAATTTACGTCCTCTAAAAATGTTACCGGTACATTTTAGACAATTTAATCATTTTCAAAGACTATTTGCATCGAATTTTCATCGCGGCTACGTTTATCACGTCAGAATTCGTAACTTTTCATCAGAAACGAACTCAGAAGATACTTTTAAAGACAACAACAATAACAAAAAGGTGATTCTTGAGCGCAACTTTTGTTTAAATCCATCTTATGACAATTCGTTCAGTGTTAAGACTAGTTTTATGAATGTTCGTTTGAAATCGACCGAATTAGAATCGAATTCGTTTAGAATCAATGTTTTTAGAGGAGATTTAGACGATGATGATCGGGGAGAAATCGTAGGAAATGATTTAAGTAGAGTCGGAGTCCGATGTCACGTGGATGAAGAAGGTAAGAACGTCGTCGTGACCGGAAACGGAGTCGAATCGGATCCGTCTTCGAAAGATCGGTTTGTATTACAGCTTCAGGTTCCAGTGAATTCCAACTTGGAGATCGAATCTGATGACATCACGTTGGCTCCGATGCAACTCAAGAAAGTCAAATGTCATATTAGAAACGAAGGTGTTTTCAGAGTTCATAATCTGAAATGTGAAGATCTCGACGTCAATTCCGATTTGGGAAGCGTTCTCTTGGAAGGTTTCGTACTGGGTAACGTTCGTGTGAGTCTCGGAGGAGACGGAACGGTGGATGCTGGACTCTCTCAGGGTACGGTTGTCAAATTCAAGACTGAAAAGGGTTCTGTTCGTATTAAAGCATTGTATTGCGATGAGTCCGAGATTCTGTCGAACGGTGGAACGGTTCAGATCGAGAATCTTACTGGACGAAAGAATACAATCTGCGTTCAAAAGGCAGATGCAAATATTGGTATAATACCAAATTTATTCTTATGTTTCTGATCAGTTTTAGAGCCGAGAGGTTCGTTTGACAACCGAATGAAAACGGTTCTTTACGTCGTTTATTTTTTTTTTAAAGACGTACAGCTTTATGAACAGCTGGTTTTCAAGAAACTCTGCGTTTCAAGAGCAGAATTATGGAGAAATTGAAAGTGTGTTAAAAACTAGAACGGTAGCTGAATTACTTAATTTATAGGTAAACATAAAAAAATATCATCTGTGGACATTTGGAGAATTTACAAACTGGCATCAAAAAAGCTTATTTTAAAAGATATCAATATGAAAATATTATTAAGTGATTGAGCTAACATTCTAGTTTCTAAAACACTTTCAAGTTTTTCATCATTTTGCTTCTGAAAGACGAAAAGAGGGCATATTCCGACCTAAAAACTAGCTTAGTAAAAACCGTTTTCTTGGTTCTTAAACAAGTCAGAACGGAAGATGATGAAGAAGAAAAAACATAAAAAAATACATAAATTCTCGTCGAGTTTTCAGTTTGCTTGGATGGCAGTATTGATCTTTGTGTCAATAAGGGTAACGCAAACGTTTACGTAAGTCGGACGCACTTAAATCAGGAATCAACGATCCGCAGCAATGAAGGAAACGTAAACGTTAGCTTTTCCGAATCCATCGAGGCTTGGGTGAGGTTCGAAGGTCGACAATTGCAAATACAAGATGAAATCGAGGGTGAAACAATAACAAATCCGTCAAAATTCTCCATGGTTTTTAAGGGTACGTTACAGTTACGATTTTTTCCAATTTCTTCCATTCTGTCATTGTTTTTCTACTTAAAGGAATGTTGAACAAGGGTAAATTCACTTCTGGTCCTACTATAACCGCTTCGGCTCCGAATGGAACCGTTACTGCCAAGATACTCGATTGGTTTCATCGTATAACGATGGGTAGTTAAACTGGCAATTTGTGTTATTCGTTTTTTTTGTCTCTTGTTTGACATTAGACGTAATTGTCGTAATAACTACGATGAATTGCTTTTTAAAAGCTACAAAAATGAATTTTAAGACAAAATAAAACACGAAAAGTATGAGATTTTTATGTAAAAAACTGCTTTTATTTCACTTTTATACAAAAGAGGAAGAAGAAATCAAATTCAGAATATGTCTCTACGTGGTTTATCTTCCTTAACGCGTTCGAGATGTTGCAATTCTCGTAATCCCTAAAAAAAGAAATAGAAAATATATCTTTAAAGTCCCCGTTTTTCAAGCGACGTTTTTAGACAATATAAACAAAAAACCTCAAGTATCAACTTTATCCTTGCTTTGATCGAAGCCGATTGTTTCGTCAACGATGAAGTAATCGTTTCTAAATAAGCAACCTTTTTGTCGATGAATCTCAAAGCCTCTTCGAGAGTAAATTCCACGTAAACGTCGAGTCCTATCTGAACTCGAATGAGACTCGGATCTGGACTGTAAAGAATCAAAACGTGTTTTCTATTTTAAAACGAGCTTTCTTTTATTGTAACAGAGGATGAAAATCTCTTTGTTACATGACTGCGTTCACGTAGAAATTACATCCTAAATCCAATTTGGTCCTCAGAGGCGATTCGGTCATTTTTGCATCCTAAATGAAGAATATGCAGAATTACAAAAATAATTTCTCCTAACGAGACATTCGTTTATGATTGATTGTGACTCACCTGAATCCCTTGTATCATGTTTTTAAGCTGTAGGTATTCGGCAATTTTTGTATACACTTTGTCTTTCTCGTTGATTAGAATTCTTTAGAAAAGATACGAAAAAACAACAAATGAAAGGAACGAATTTTGCATACACGAAAATGACTTTCGATTTTTTTTTTCTAAATAACTTACTTTAGATCTTCTTTGAGTGTGTCGTTAATGAAACTTTCATACTGTGTTATTTTATCGTTGTATACTTGCGATTCTGCCATGTTTCATAACGAAAATTGTATAAACTGGACATAAAAATTCAGAAATCTGATAGGCCACATGCTTTTTAGCAGACGACAATAATAGACAGTGTTGTCAATTTACCTATCATTCATTACTAAATATTTATTTCACGCTTTATTTTTTTATATATTTATACAATTTTCTGAGATATGTGTAGTTTCTATAATTTATACTTATTTTATTTAGAATTTTTTTTATTAATAATTACACTTTTATTGATTTCATTTTCTATTTTAATAATTCTCTTAGTTAGCAACACTTGGTTAGGTTGGCTAGCAGCCGCCGCCGTTTTAAAATATACTTTTAGAATAGCGGCTGGCTGAATGGTTTTTTTTTTAAAATTGTTTAGCGTATTAAATGCCAGTTTCAATGAACATCTCAATTTGTACGTTTTAATAAACAAAATCAAACTTTTTATCAAAATTTCTAAACAGTTTGTTCCAACCTTAAACTTTTCATGGGTAATCGGCGTATCGGCGCCGATGTTGAAGCTTTTGTTCCCCGACTAATAGTAGGGTGCTCAAATTATCCACAGAAAGTTAGAAATAGGACAGAACTTCAGTTGGCTCCGCCCTTTTTATGACGACCGGCAACTTCTAATTGGCTGGTTATGTAGTCTGACGTTGAAAAGGGCTGAGCATGTGACGTCAGACTACATAACCAGCCAATTAGAAGTTGCCGGTCGTAATAACAAGAGTGGAGCCACCTGAAGTTCTCTCCTATTTCTAACTGCCTGTAATTATGCTATACAGCAGAATACCCAAAGGGGGGGGGGGGGATAATTTAACAGGCAATTAGAAATTGGGACAAACAGAAGTTGGCTCCGCCCTTTTTATGACGACCGGCAACTTCTAATTGGCTGGTTATGTAGTCTGACGTTGAAAAGGGCTGAGCATGTGACGTCAGACTACATAACCAGCCAATTAGAAGTTGCCGGTCGTAATAACAAGAGTGGAGCCACCTGAAGTTCTCTCCTATTTCTAACTGCCTGTAATTATGCTATACAGCAGAATACCCAAAGGGGGGGGGGGGGGGATAATTTAACAGGCAATTAGAAATTGGGACAAACAGAAGTTGGCTCCGCCCTTTTTATGACGACCGGCAACTTCTAATTGGCTGGTTATGTAGTCTGACGTTGAAAAGGGCTGAGCATGTGACGTCAGACTACATAACCAGCCAATTAGAAGTTGCCGGTCGTAATAACAAGAGTGGAGCCACCTGAAGTTCTCTCCTATTTCTAACTGCCTGTAATTATGCTATACAGCAGAATACCCAAAGGGGGGGGGGATAATTTAACAGGCAATTAGAAATTGGGACAAACAGAAGTTGGCTCCGCCCTTTTTATGACGACCGGGAACTTCTTATTAATTTGTTGCGTGGTTCGACGTTGAAAAGGGCGGAAAGTGACGTCAGACCAATTAGAAGTTGCCGGTCGTTATAAAAAAAAGGCGGAGCCAACTTCTGTTTGTCCCGATTTCTAATTGGCTGTATAATTTATCCTATACAGCACGTTTAAATCTTATCGATTCATATCGATCCTTCGGCCATTAATTCTTTAAAAAAATATAAGATGGCGGAGTTATTAGTGGATTCGAGTATTCGTGTTTGGGTTTTTCTTCCAATTGTTGTTATAACGTTCTTGATTGGCATTTTACGGCATTATGTATCGATCCTACTGTCATCTCAGAAGAAAGTTGACGTATTACAAGTCCAGGATAGGTAATATTAAGCTAGAAATGAAGGTTTGCAGAGCGATTACAATGCTTTCATTATAAGAGTGGCACAAAAGCTATATGCAAATAAGGCGTTTTATTATAGAGATTCAATGGGTTATTTCGCTCTGTCTTGAGATGAAACGTGTCTCATTCACTCGGCTCTGATTTTAAGTTGTTTTAATAGATTTTTGATTGGTTTTTAACAGTCAGGCAATGATTCGAAGCCGTCTTTTGCGTGAAAATGGCAAATATATACCAGCAAAGGTAAACTACTGTAGAGACGAGATTTTTTTTTTTATGAAAAATTGTTTCATTTTCAGATTTTCTTCATTTTTTTTTTCCTGGAACGCTTTTTTTTTTAAAAAAAAAAGCATCTTGGAGAAGAATTTCAAGATTCGCTTGAAAACTAGAAGAGTAAAACAATGAATTATTACTTAAGATGGTTTATGAACAGCTGATTTTCAAACTCTTTGATTATTCAGTTTTTCAGGAGCAAAACTAAGATTAATTAGAAAATGTTTTAGAAACTAGAAGGGTAGCTCCATCACATTAAGATATTTTCATTAAACTTTTTGGAGACCAAAAAAAAAAATTACAAAAATATTGTCAGCTTGAACAAGAGGCTCATTTTCAAACTCAAATAAAAAGCTTATTTTGAAAAATATCATCATAAAATTACCCTTAAATGATTGAGCTACCCTTCTAGTTTCTAAAATACATTTAAGTTTCTCTTCATTTCGCTTCGGAAAGACAGTTTTTATAATGGTATTTTTGAAAATAAGCGTTTTATGAGAGTTTGAACGTTTTCTCCAAAGTTTTAAGCAGATAATATTTTATTTTGAAAGTTGATGGTGAAAATTATTTCAGCACTTTTGTTTACTATTCTAGTTTCAAGGAAATTTTTGAATTTTTTTGTTAAAAAAAATGAATAATGAAATAATTTTGGCTGTGTGAGTTTTATAAAGATTTAGTTTTGAATGAAATTTGGTTTTGATAATCATTTTTAACGTGAAAAGGCATTTGCGATGCGTAAACATTTCTTCAATAACGAAGAGAGCGGTTACTTCAAGACACAAAAACGTCCTGCTGCTATGAATAATCCGATCACGGATCCGACCGTAATGACCGATATGTTAAAGGGAAACGTCACAAACGTTCTTCCGATGATCATCATCGGTGGTTGGATCAACTGGACTTTCTCCGGATTCGTTACGAGTACGATCTTTTCCTTTAGATTCTCAAACGTTTCTCGTAGTTTTTTTTTTCTCCCGTCTTTCTAATTAATAAATTAAACCCTTGGGGGGGGGGGGGGGGGAAAACAGCTAAAGTTCCGTTTCCTTTGACGTTACGATTTAAACCGATGCTTCAACGTGGAGTTGATCTCATGTCTCTCGACGCATCTTGGTAACGATCGTTCTTCTTTCCAATTTCTTCTTTGTTTTCTTGTTTTATCGTAAAATTCCTTTCTCAGGGTCAGTTCTGCTTCTTGGTATTTTCTCAACGTTTTCGGACTGCGAAGTATCTACGCTTTAGTTCTTGGCGACAACAACGGTCTTTTTATTTGTTTCTCTTAAATATTTTCGGGTTGAAATTTCAATTTAAAACTGAAAAATGAAATGTGGGTTTTAGCTGCCGATCAGTCTCGTGTGATGCAGGAACAAATGTCCGGAGCAGCCGTTGTGATGCCTCAGGATCCAAAACAAGCGTTCAAAGCTGAATGGGAAGCACTCGAGATTTGCGATCATCAGTGGGCTTTGCGTAATGCCGAAGTTGAGTTGACCGGAGGAGTTCCGACTCCCGAGAGTCTCTATCATCAAAATAAAGTAGATTGATCGTTTGGTTTGGTGTTTTGTTAGATCTTTTAAGTTGTAATTTATATATGTATGCAATAAAATTTCTTCATCTCGTGGTTGTCATTTTTCGAATTTTAATGATTACTTTTGAAAGAGAAGCATAAGGAGCTTATGGCAGAGGGACAATTTTTTGTTCAAAAACTGCATAATAATTTGTGAAAATTAGGAATGCTCAGAGCGCAATTTATTTGTTTGTTGTTTTTTATGGTTTGTTCGTGAGATTATTAGAAATTGTTTTTGAATAATTCAACTGTCTTCCAACAAAATGAAACACGATATGAAATATCGATTCTTAAAAAAAGTTTTAAAAGCCAAATGTTCATTGGCTTTAAAATGTCCTGAAAAGGCCTCAGGAAGGCTTAGCTAATCCCAGAAATTCTCAAAAGCTTTAAAAAGTTTTATGAATTTCCAACATATTATACACAAACGCAGCCAAATATAATTAAATGTTTTATTTTTCTACTAAAGCAAATAAAAATTGTGCCAAATTAATTTCAGAAAAAACGTCTTCTAATGCAAAAAAATGGTACGTTTAACAATAATATAATCAGTATTATACAATTCTTGATGGGTTAATTCTATCATTAATTTGCAAAACTTAAAACAACAACAAAAGTCATAATACATTTCTACTCAGGGGACCTCATTACAGAAAGGTGATATAACTTGTCATATGACAGAAAATTGTCACAATATTATCTAGCGCAAAACATAATAACAATCACAAAAGCAATTTACGAAACTTTTATTAAACGACAAAATACTGTCATATGTGTATCACATGTTAATGAATCTCATTGATTGATGTACAACATAATATGACAGTCATAAAATGATAGGTCACGCGTAGTGACATAATAAGATATGAATGTCACAATTTTACGGTGTTTTCTGTAATGAGACCTCAGGTGCGCGCTGGCGACACGAGACCGGTTTCGACTGTGTTGTAAAAAAAAAAGCAATTTTTCACGGGCTGTTCAGGCCAGCCCGTTCCTATTTCTATTTGTACCTGAAACTGATTAAAATGAGTCTATAAACGTTTTCTTTCGTTATACCAGTAACGATAACAGTTAATACTTGCACGAAACTTAGCTTTGAAATAATTACCTTTCTAAGTCACAACATAAACACACAGTAAGTCTGTTTACAAATTAATGAATGAGTGATTAATACAAATGTGGGTTTTTTTTAAATATGCAATACATAATTATAATTAGAAAAAAAGATATTTCTCCAGATATGACCAAAACGAATCTTCGAACTTGACTTTATAAAAAATTGTTTCATCCTCGAAACATCGTGTCCGTATTTCACGAGTAGAATTTTTTTTTTCATTGATAAAATCTTAAATTTTGAAAATATAGAGTTGTGTGTTTCAGTGATGGTCCATGTCCTCAGAAGTGATGAAACTTATTTTTTTTTTTAGATTGGGTCATCTGTACACTGGAGTAAGACAGTAGGGGGACTTAAGTCCATTTGTGAACCAGTGTTGGTCACAAACTCACAGTGAAGTGATGTCAGAGTTTGCATTTGAAACGATACCTCCTATACTTTGCATCCGTACTTCTTTTATGTCAATGTCCGGACGGCAGAGTATCTTGAGTCGCTGGGAGAAAAAAAGGCATTGCCACAAGATTAATTTTATATGCAAACAGCTTTATTTGTAAAGCTTTTGATTTTGGCTTTGCATATCTCCGTATTTTAAAACTTAATCTTAAAATAATGTTAACTTTAAAACAAGGCCTTGGCAAAATTCATAGGAGTATTTATGAAAAATTTGAAACTTAGCTTTGTTTAAGCTTTTCTTTCTTTTGTGGTTTTAATTAAATTGTACGTGGACATAAATGAGCTGATTGCGATTCAGGTTTTTCGGGTCAAATAAGTCAAAGGTAGTCTTAAACTCATGAACTTTATTTAGGAAGTTTCATGTAAAAGTTGATAAGTTTAGCTCAAGCTTTGACTTAACAATCATTAAGAATATGATCCTTAATGATTGTTAATTGTGAGATAGTCAAAGCAAGTGCTAAACTCACGAACTTTAAATAGGAAGTTCCATATAACATTTGGATTATGGGATAATTTTTAAATTCTTGCAGAAATGGGAAAAATTCAAATGCTCTTAATATATATATATATATATATATATATATATATATATATATATATATAAAAAGCCTCAGGAGTACTCAACTGGCCTCTAGTTCCGAAAAAGGTTAAAAAAGTACACAGATTCAAGCATTTTAAAAATAGATTTGAATCTAAATTGTGCAACTCACAAGTTGTCTTTGTGAATGTGGGGTGTGTCACTCTTTAAAGTCAATTGTGGTTGCACTTTTAAAAGGGATTTATTTTAAATTTAACTTCAAAATTGAAGGTTTGTTTTACGAATACGGCCCGGCCATTAGTTTCTAAACGTCCTAGTAAGAAAATGATCGTACGTGTCCAAAAGAACCCGGTGTTATCGTCCACTTGTAGATCATGTAACCCGGTATGCACAGCATGGAACTAAGTCCCATCATCCATCCAACCAGTTCACCCCACCAAGGATACTCGTATGACAGATATTTCAAACGGTTGTACTGGATCAAACTGAAGCAGAAAACTCCCTGGTTTTTTTTTTTTTAGGGTGTGAAGAATTATAATTGAAACAAAAACAAAACAAAAACATTTTCCATTATTCATTAAAATTCATACGATTTTTAAACCAAATTACTTACGAAGCAGATTGCAGGGCAAAACACAACCCAACACCATTTCCACCACCTACAAGGATAATATCCAACCATGTCCTTAAGGTTTTCATAGAATTTATTGGCTCCTGCATACAAAATATTATGCAAAAATACAAATGTTAAGATATACACTTGACCCTCATGTAAATGTTTGTCTCTCTTTCTGTTTTGATTCTCGAGATGTCGAAAGCAAGCACAGGGTCACGAAATTAACATTTTAACGTAATAGAAATTGTCATTTAAGATTTACTTTACTCCTGAACCTGTTTATTTTCTTCTACTACTTGTTGGGTGCTCTGGTTTTTTTTATAAACAATCTAACATATTTCATTCTTGATTTACAAAAAAAGTAGCTTTATCTAGTTGACAATCTCACCGTAAGCCCATGAAATAGCAATGCATTCGAAGAAAATAAGGAAAAGTAGACATATTCCGCTGGCAGCGTAGTAGTCCAGCATTTGGAAGACATACATTCCGCCCTGGCACACTATAGGAATGGCAACGAGGTAGGAAAGGAGGCAAACCACAGCGATGAAAATTTCTTTATGAGGCCTTAGATATCGCGGCCATTCGTCTACTACGGCCGTAATAAATCCCTCCATCGTGCAAAACTGTTTGAAACGGTTAAAGTATGTGATAGTGGACTTCTCGTAATACATATTTAAGATGGTTTGAAAGTATAAACGCCTCTCGAACTCTTGATTATTTTGTGTTTCAGGTGCGAAATGAAGAAAAGCTTAAAATTGTTTTAGAAACTAGAAGAATAGCTCAATCACTTAGGGTATTTTTACGTTGTTATTTTTTAAAATAAACTTTTTATGTCAGTTTAAAATTGACCCGACTTTAAGCAGATGATATTTTTTTTTAAATTTTTGTCCATAAAACGTTTATATGTAAAGATTACAAACATGCAAATATCCTTCAGTGTTTTATTCTTAATTTTACTCCTGAAAGACAGAAAATTCAAAGAGTTCGAAAATCAGCTATTCATTAGGCAAAAATAATTCCCATAAATTAAAATATTGTCACTTCTAGTATGTTATATACCTGACTGTCGAGTCCGACAAACAGCAGCATTATGAAAAAAATAGCTGACCAGAATGGAGCACCCGGCAGTTGAAGAACTGCTGAAGGATAAACTAAAAACGCAAGACCTGGACCTAATTATAAACAAAAGAAAGAACATGGACTTGATTGGAAAATTATGAGATTATAAATCGTATAATTTTATACCTGATGCGGCCACTTCACTAACTGGTTTCGACTGTGCTTGAGCCATGAAACCAACCACAGAAAATACGACAAATCCCGAGAACATACTCGTTCCGGAATTGATACAGGACACAATCAAAGCATGTCTTAATAGTAGAAAGAAAGCCATAAGCTTATCACGTTGTTATCACTATTGTTGTATTTATGTTACTTGTAAACGTTATTATGGTAACGGTTGTAACTTCCTAAAGCCACCAAAGATCCGAGACCAAGACCATAAGAGAAAAATATTTGCGAGACAGCATCTAACCACACCTAAACCATATTTGCATTGTTAGTATTTTTTATATGTTTTAATTTATGGAAACTTCAATCGTCTCGATCGAAGGAGATCAAACAGAAAATATCGTACTGTGGAATCTCCCAAACGAGACATGTTTGGAGTGATGTAGAATTTAATGCCGTCAATGGCACCGGGAAGAGTAATACCACGGATGAGAAGAATGATTAGGAGGAAATATGGAAACAAAGCCGTGAAGTACACCACCTGAAATACAACAATTGAGACTTAATAATTAGCGGTGCAAAGATCGAACTTAGTTATTTTGAGGATTTAGAAGTAGCTTTAGCTCTTTTTTTTCCCCCCATTTGATTAAAATGAGGATGAAAATGTGTCTTAAACTGAAAAAAAATCACAAATAATCACTCCAAAATAGGTTCAAAGTAAATAGTTTCAGCTAGTTTCATTTGTTTCATTTGTTTCACTTGTAAGAGTGATTCTGGGTCGCTATTGTTAAATTTTTCTTTGGTTTTGGTTAGTTTCTGTTTTAGTATTTCTCTTAATTATTCATATTTCATTGAATTTAATGCATTTTAATTAGGTTTAGGTTAGATTTTAAATTTCTTAAAGATGCTTCTCTAGCATGGAATACCCGAAGTTCTGTAGATGCGATCATGCTATGATCACGGATAGTCGAAACAAACCTTTCCTGTCCATCTAACCCCTTTCCAGATGCAAAAGTAGCACATAACCCAGACAATCAAAAGAGTAAAGGCCAATGGCCAACGGACTTCTCCAATATCATGTAAACCATCCGTTATTTGAAGTGCATTACGCCTTTAAAAATTAGAAAGAGCATTTTGTAGTTAATTATGTTTTGTAAACTTGTTTGTATTGTACAGTTTTATCTAATAAAACTCACTCCCAGAATTCCTTCACTGGAGATGTGTAAGATTTCGCATCACCAATTGTGGCATTCATTAGCGAAATGCAAGTTAAGTTGGATCCGCAAGTGGAACTGATTTTGGCCGTGGCGTTGAAGCCATATTCTGGCCGGCAACGGTCAGTGTTCCACCAGTTTCCACAGGTGCCCCATGGTAGATTTGGTGTCAGTGAGGAATAGAAATAGTACAAACCCCAGGCAAGGATTACAATATAGTAGATGTTGAGCCAGACTGACATTACAGCTGCAGCATATCCCACTCCTATTCGAAAATATTAATAATTACTTTACGAGCATGTAGACCTGTGGCAGAGGGACAAGAGTTCGAGTGCAGCATGTGAAATACATTTTTGCAAGCCAAAAATATAAGTCCAATAAATACATTTTGCCAATTTGCCCTGGCATTTTAGAAAAAACATTTAAGGAACCTGAAAAAAGTTTCAAAAATGTAAAAAAAATTCGAAAAAGTCCCCAGATTTTTGAATTTTTCTTACGTTCTCATAAAACACTTAAGTTTTTCAGTTACAAAACCTCCTTGGAAGTGAATTCCATTGTCCATAGGAGCAAATGACCTAAAATATGAATTTATTCTTCCAGAAATCGACCAATTTTGTTTGTGAATGGACACTTATTATTCTTCATGTTTTCACTTTGTTAGGTTAGAAGTTAATCACAAATTGTACAGGAGAAATTTTTTTTAATTAATCTTTACATGACACAGGCCATGGCATATTTACTGTTGGTAAACTTTATCCCGTGAGAAATTGAACTTTCATGTTAATATTAAGGTTTTTGGCATAAAGTATAAAAATTGTACCTTTAAAAAGTGGACATATTTTGAACACGCCAAGACCTCCAGTGCTGAGAAACTGTCCTAAAGATAGTTCCAAAAGGAACATAGGAACTCCAGCACAGATGACTGTCAAAAGGTAGGGTACCAAAAACGCTCCTGAAAATTAAAACAAACAAAAAAGTTACACAACTTTTAGATCAATCGATATTTTTGAACTAAATCAACTTGATTTAAATCTGATTTATAGTTAGGATTTAATAAAAGAATAACGTCAAACTGGGAAAATGAAATGACTGAATTTTTTCTTTCTTTCTTGAAATGAATTTTGTATAATTACATTTCGGATGTTTATGCAAATATCAAGCAAATGTTTCTCAATTTGTGGCCAAAAAGAGCCAGTTGTGAAGTAATAATCTCGTATATGTCAAACAGTTTTTATTTTTCAAATCAAAAACATTGTTTAGAGGATATATAAGTCTAGTTGACAACTGATACTAACCAGACATATATAGCCTCTAACCAGCCTTTTCTAATTAGAAGAAGTATAATTTATTGCAGTTTATATAATGATGATCATGGTATTTATAAACTTCACAATTCGCTCGTGGGCCACAAATTGAGAAACCAATTTGCTTGATATTGCATACAAATCCGAGCCCTAATTATAATAAAAGTGCTTGACAGGATTTGATAAAAAAAAAATACAGCAATTTTATGAAATTTTTAATAATATCGAACAAAATTCCAATTTAAAAAAAAATAGCTTTTTATTAATTTAGAAAAGTGATATAATTTTTATTATGTAGTAGTTTTTTTCCCTCTCTAGTATAAAGCCACCCCCTCCCCCCCCCCCCAAAAAAAATAAAAAATAAGTTATGATTGAGGACGTAGAAATTAAGGAATTTTTTGGGCGCTATATACTTATAACTTATAAGACTAATTGAATACAGGAAACGCTGACTTTATCCAAAATGCATGGGACACACACACACACACACACAAAAAGGACCGGCAAAAAATGTCTTATTACAATGAATGGGTGTCCAACTTTTGAATTATAAAATTATAAGTTTCAAAAAAATCCTTGTGAATATTTAAGCTGAACACATTTTGTGTTCAGTGGCCACAATGGGCCTTAAAGTCTTAATGGATAACTAGGGCTCGAATTTTTATGCATTATCAAACATAATGTTTCTCAATCTGTGTGGCCCAAGGGCCAACCCCAATTCCAGTTTAGGTCAACCAACAATTAATTTGTTACATTAAAAAAACACTGTTTGGAAGATATAATTCCTAAGTTGACAACTGATAGTAGTAACCAGGCATCTTAGCCTCTAACTTAGCCTTTTTTTTTTTAAAAAAAGCCTACAGTGAAAAAAAAACTTATAAAAATCTTCGCATGTAGGCGCTTCTGTAGCTGTGACGTCAACATGTGGCAAAAAAAATCAATTTTGATACACTTTTGTCCGCCATTTTCTCTCTTATCGATGGATAAAAGTGGGTATATTTTAATAACGACTCTTTTTGGGTTAAATATGCACTACTGAAAAAAGGAAGAGCAACTTTTGATCTACAATTGTGAGTCATTTGAGTCGTATACAATTAGTGGTCAAATTTTAGGGTACTATGAAACTTATTGTTAGTGGGAAGTTTGATCCTATAAAATGTATAAACGGAGGAGCGTTTGTCGCCTATGGGATTTAACATGAGCTAAAAAAATACGAGATTTTAAAATGAAATTAAAAATAGAAAAACTAATTATAAACTTGTACCAACGTATCACTAGATGAGCAATATTGTTATGCACATATTGCAATTTGAATTTTGAAAATCACAATTTTTGTTGCAGAAAACAAAACATTTGCCTGAACCATGTATTTTTAAAATAGGAATTTCTCTTTCTCATTGGTTTCAATGGCTTAGCTGTGGGGCGCCACTAAACGGCGAAAAGTGGAACTATAATTGTCATCTGCTAATATTCAAAATGGCGTCACACATATAGGCTCTTAATCAGAAAAAGCAATAATTGCAGTTGCTCATAATGATGATGACTTCACAATTGGCACTTGGGCCACAAATATTTGGTTCCGAGCCACTTGTTGACCACCATTTCTGCTCTTTAATTAAATACATTAAATTTAAAACATCTTTAATAAATGTTGGAATTAAAATATTCAATTTTTGTACAGGGCTGAGTAAAAAAATAGATAGGAAGGGTATTTCTAGTAAATTAAAAGATTTCAGAGGGTGTGTTCCCTTTTCCCTAGTCTATAATTTTTCCCCCCTCCAAATGTGACTTATAAAACTGTGGGTTTAGGACCTATTGTGTCATAAGTACATTCATATATACAGTGAAGAGTGAATGGCAACATCCTCTATTACGTGAATTTCCTTTTATTCTTTTGAATGATTGAAATTAATACAGATTTATCTATTAATTGTCTAATTCCTGTATTGTATATGGGGGCTTATGAAAAGTTGTGACATCATTTGACTGTGTATTATTGGAAATCATACAAACAACATACATGAAATTAAATCCATAATTATACATAAAAAAGAGTACAAAATCTACAAATATTTACTATAAAGTCTATAGGATTTTGTCAAATTATAACGGATCTTTTTTATAAAAAAAAACCCCTGAGAGTGGACCATTTTATTTTATATATTTTTAGTAAATTGAGGGATGGGGGCGAGTTGGAGTGAGAGTTTGATGATATTATTAATCAGGAAATACTTAAGGGGTTCTCTTTTAAGTTTGATTTTGAACGGAAGGCTGTTTGTTATATTATGAAATAGACCGATATAGTTTTTACAGTGTGAATCTTGTATCAGTTTGAAATACTAAACTTCACTAGGTGTAAATTGGTATCCACCCACACATTTAATTAAGGTTAGAGGCACAAAAATATTTGGGCCCGAATTCAAGAGAGTGAGAGAGAGAGAAAATTCTGCACTGGTAGCAATGACTTTTCATATTTAGCAGGGAATTTACATATATTATTCATTTGAAAGTCGGGAATATTCTTGAATTTCAAGTCCCAAATTAATTCTGATATTCGGGCCTTGAACTTTCTTGTATAGGGATTTTCTAAGTTAGTTTTAGTGCTGCACGATTCCTGGGAATGTGGAGAATATTCCCTAAAACGCAAATAAAAGTTTGATTTTCAAATATTGGAGATGTAATTAGTAATTATTCACATTACTTTTTTTTAAACTTTGTAATTGTAATTTTTCTAATGAAAAATGCAAATACATTCGTTTTTATATTTTAAACTATTTTTCTAACTCAAAAAAATTAACACAATTTCAAAGTTGTTTAACTTTGAAATTGTAATTAACAATTTTTTGAGGATTTTTCTATACCATAATAAAACAAATGGGGAAGTAGTATATTTTGAATGAAATGAATTGTTTTCTTACCACCGCCATTTTTGTAACAAAGATATGGAAACCTCCATATATTTCCCAGTCCAATTGCATATCCGATAACGCTGAGTATAAAATCAAGTTGACTCGACCAGTTGCCTCTTTCAGGCAACACTTCGACTGAAGTTGCTGATGTTGTTGTCTTTTTCTGTTATATACATATTATATATATCCACATTTTATTTTGAATGTGAATTTTAGTAACTGTGAAACACCAACAAATTCATTTATTATTATTTTTTTTAAAAAAATATATATTTACCGTGGCTTTGTCGTTCATTGTCAAATTTTGAATTGTTTCGTATATTTATATATATATATAAAAAATAATTCTGGCTTTTTTTTTACAAAAAAATATATATATAAAAAATGGTGACAAATCAAACTTTCGGTTCTTCTTTGAGAAAAAAAAAGCAAGGTGTTTTGTTAAAGTTTAGAAACTTTTGCAGTAAAGTTGAATTGATGACGAAGATGAGGATTTCATCTGTAAAAATCTTTTTTCCATGTCATAGTGTAGCTTTTAGAAGGAGGTTGAAACATTCGAATAATTGTAACTTCCTATGAAAAATGATATCAAAATATTATAATGTAGTATATATATTAAATTAATATTATAGCCTGCATGAAAATTGCTCATTGCTGTAGTGTTAAAAAAAAAGAATGACATTATACTGAAGTACCACAACAATTTTTCTTCTTTTTTTTTACGTCTAATCTTTAGACTTAGTGTCACGTTTATAGTTGGCATTATTTTCACGATTGTATATCTCTTCACATTGATTTGTTGCGAAATTTAAATGTAAATACGACAGGACGTTTATTGTGAAATGTTTACTATAAACGTGGGCATTTATTTCAAGGGGAAATTCGTGCTTAAGAATATCTACTAATGAACTCTTTAATAGCAAGTTTAAGGTTCTTTTTTTTTTTGCGATCAATGAAAATCATTGAAATATGAAACAAGTTTTTATTTATTATCAAGAAAATTGATATAGTTTGATTTTTTTTTTTTTGTCTTCCACTTCTTAAAAATTTATGTCTGTTTTTTTTTTTAAGATGCGAGGGCGGAGAATCTCTTTTAAGTAATATAATTTTGTTATAATTTTTAAACACACAAAAAAGTTGTATTGTTTAATGTCAGTTTTAATGGGAATTGACAAACTAACTGATATTAGAACAGTTCACTTATGAATGAAGTAACTACTTGGTAATAAGTCTTTCAAGTAAGCATCGGTGTTCGTGTGAATTCACTGCAATTTTCACAATCTTTGATTAAACTGCAACCACAGTATAGCTATATTTTTAGTCAGTATATATATTTTAAGAGATTTTATGCTATGAATTTTAAACAATGTATTGCAAAAAAAAACATGAAAGGAAAGTGTTTTCTGTAAAAGCAAATGCTTTAGAAACCTCTTGCAAGTCGGGTAAGATAATTATCACATTTACAAATGCAAAGCATTTCATGAAATTTGAATTGAATTCAATGAATTTGAAAAAAAAAAAAAACTCAGATAATTTATGTGAAAAAACAAGGCAAAATATTTCTTATTTTCACTGAAATTACATAATATAAAGGGTATAATTAAAAGGTAAAAGACGAAATTGTAAAATTCATTTCGCTCGATATGCTTGCAGAATATAGCTTCAAGCTTCAATCAAATCTTGAACAAGCTGTGTTTGAAGTCTGCGCATTTCTACTGAATTTCAGAGTGTATAATATGTTCATATTAGAAAAATAGACCAAAATTTAAAAAAATGGAAATTTTTTACAATTTATTGCAAGGAATATTGTATTGAATATTGCTATAAATGTTAACCATTGTGATCGCAGCTATAACTACGCTATAGCAAAGTGGTACCAATTGTTGCTGTGAATATTTGTGAGAAATCATTCAAATAATTTAATTACTTCGGCAAGTCATTTTTTTCAGAAAATGCTTGCTAGTCGTACACAAAAATGTTATCATTATTGATAAAACCACAATTTATGGCAAGAAAATGTAAATAATTAATTTTGACACAAGTTAGTAAATAAATATTTGGTCATTTTCATTGATTCATGTTTTCCCTTTATCAATTTATAGGCGTCAAAATGGAACTTAACTATAAAAAGGAATGATTGCGAGCGGCGAGCCAAACTTCCACTAAAAGTAAAGTTGGTAAGGTTTAAGGTAAAATAATAGTAAGATTGATGAGATCTAATCGAAAGTGTCAACATAAAAGGAAATAATTAATTGAATTGAGTTTTGATCAGTAGATTACTGAAGTTGCCAGGTTCTGACATTGATTGTAATTATTTGTGTTTATTATATGAAAAGGGGCTTGGTTCTAACCTATGTGGCTTTTTTTTTTTAGAAGTTTTAACATTGATTACGATAATAATTAATTAATATAATGTAGTTTGTCGTGTGGCAAGAGTGTGCATTGTCGTTGGACTTTGAAATAGCCACAAAAATGTTTTAAGAAACTAGAAGAGTAACCCAACTAACCAACGTATTCTAAAATGTGGCTTAAAATAAAGCGAAATTTAAAACAAGGCTTCTATAGCGAATCAATGTAAAAAAAATTTAAGTGTTACTTTGTTTAAGCTTTGCTTTGTCTTAAGTAACATTTTAGATTATGGCCCGCAAGCATTTGGTGTGACACTGGTGAAGAAGGATACGAGAATTTTAAGCTTTTGGACGTCATCAGACGCGTTTTTATTATTATTTCGATTAAACTTGAAAGTGATAAAAGGAAAATCGATAATTTGAAATTACCATAATTTTTTTAAAAAGATGTTGTAACATCTGGTATTTTCATTTAAGCGTCAAGATGGAACGGTAAACTTGTAAAGAGAGTGATTATGAGACAATTTCTACTAAATATTGGTAAGGTTGAAGTAAAGTAAGTTAAAGTTAAAGATCATTAAAAATCACTAACTAACTCAACATAAGGACCTTTCTACTCTTCTAGTTTACTAAAATTATTTCAATTGCTTCTGAAATGCAGAATAATTAGAAGTTCTATTCCATAATTCTTTTTCATTTGCATATTTTTTGCAATGGCTACTTTTATCTGAAATGATTCGAAAAAGTAACACGTTTCACACAAGCGGAATTTTTAAGCAATATTTCTTATGTTTTCTTATATTAAAAAAAAATATGATAATTAATTTAAAACATTTACCTGTAGTTAAAGTTTTTAAAAAAACATTGGTTAGCCTTTTTTTGTCTTGTTGAGAAGCAGCATTGACACACGGCACACAACACACATTTAAGTCCTAAGGAAGACTTGAGACCTCAGTCTTCTGAAGTTCCACTTGCGGTCAGTCAGTCTCTGTGTGGATTCCAAGATCTGAGTGATTCCCCTCTTTCTCTTTTTCCCTCTTTCTATCTCTCTCACTCTCGCAGTGCTCTTCCAAAAACCATTGACATCATCATTCTCTTTCACTTAAATGCATTTAACAAATTACTTCCTAATTTTTTATTTTGCCCAGTGTGTTTGTGTGTGTGTCACAGTGTGTGTGTGTGTTTAGTATTACATCAGTTCCCTCAGTGTTCTATAAATGTAACTTTCTTTTCTCTAATAATTCTTCCGATTCTGTACATTTTTTGGTTTATGGAACTTGTGACTTATTTATTTTCTTGAAATACAATTTGCAATTTTACAAAACTCCAATTAGCAGGGTGAATTGATATTATTTTAAAATAAATATAAAATTCAGATTTATTGTATTTCTTTTTAAAGTTGTAGAAAAAATGAAAAAAAAAATTAGTTTTCAGTTGTTTACTCCGACTGTATCCAGGGGCGGATATAGCTTTTTCGGGGCCCTGGGCTTGCTGTCTTTCTGGGGTCCTTTTTTGAATTTGAATAAAATTTATAAATGCTGTTTAATACAGTAAAAATATATAACTGTTTTAATTTTTTAAGATATTATAGTTATTATTTTCATGTTAATCTCTCTTTTTATAACGATATGGTACTTCGCATTGCGTCTTGGGGGCCCCCCTAAAGATTTGGGGCCCTGGGCTTTAGGCCACTTAGCCCTAATGTAGTTCCGCCCCTGACCGCATCTACACTTGAGCTAAATGCAAACTTAAATATAATATATAAAATATTGACAAGATATATTAATAATAAAATCAATTTTTATTTGGTTCTTGTTCTTAAGAGCCTATATGTGTGACGCCATTTTGAATATTAGCAGATGACAATTATAGTTCCACTTTTCGACGTTTAGTGGCGCCCCACAGCTAAGCCATTGAAACCAATGAGAAAGAGAAATTCCTATTTTAAAAATACATGGTTCAGGCAAATGTTTTGTTTTCTGCAACGAAAATTGTTATTTTCAAAATTCAAATTGCAATATGTACATAACAATATTGCTCATCTAGTGATGCGTTGGTACAAATTTATAATTAGTTTTTCTATTTTTAATTTCGCTTAAAATCTCGTATTTTTAGCCCATGTTAAATTCCTATTTAAAAAATACATGGTTCACACAAATGTTTTGTTTTCTGCAACAAAAATTGTGATTTTCAAAATTCAAATTGCAATATGTACATAACAATATTGCTCATCTAGTGATACGTTGGTACAAATTTATAATTAGTTTTTCTATTTTTAATTTCGCTTAAAATCTCGTATTTTTAGCCCATGTTAAATTCCTATTTAAAAAATACATGGTTCACACAAATGTTTTGTTTTCTGCAACAAAAATTGTGATTTTCAAAATTCAAATTGCAATATGTACATAACAATATTGCTCATCTAGTGATGCGTTGGTACAAGTTTATAATTAGTTTTTCTATTTTTAATTTCATTTTAAAATCTCGTATTTTTTTTAGCTCATGTTAAATCCCATAGGCGACAAACGCTCCTCCGTTTATACATTTTATAGGATCTAAATTTCCCACTAACCATAAGTTTTATGATACCCTAAAATTTGACCACTAATTGTATACGACTCAAATTACTCACCATTGTAGATCAAAAGTTGCTCTTCCTTTTTTCAGTAGTGCATATTTAACCCAAAAAGAGTCGTTATTAATATATACCCACTTTTATCCATCGATAAGAGAGAAAATGGCGGACAAAAGTGTATCAAAATTGATTTTTTTGCCACATGTTGACGTCACAGCTACAGAAGCGCCTACATGCGAAGATTTTTATAAGTTTTATTTCACTGTAGGCTCTTAAGTATTAAACATGTTTTACAGAATCCAGTTAAGGACATGAACCAAATATAAATTGAATTTATTATTAATATTTTAATTTGAAATACTAAAATTTTGTCAATAGTTTATATATTATATTTAAGTTAATTACCTCAATATTTTGAGATTGTTAACTGAATAAATTGAATTCGACGACATATTGTTTGTTTGCCCTTCACAGGGGGGCTCTGTAGAACATGTTTGTTATTTAAATGCATTTAAATCATCAGGTGTGTGTACGAGGTATGAGTCAGTTTTATCAACGTTTGTTTCACTTGTTTGTTGACCTTTATCAAGTGATAAACAAAAATTATGATTTTTATGAAGAATATTTTAAAAAAAATGTTTACATTGAAATATTACAAAATCAAATTTTTTTAAAAATCTGCTTTTAAAATTTTTTTTAAATAAAAATAATGTTTTTTTTTTTTTTTGCAAAATCGCAAATTGTATTTGAAGACAAACAATAGAATCTGCAATTTCCAATGTCCAATATGGACTCCAAAATATTTTTTTTCCATTTTAAAATGGTAAAAATACAAAGCGATCGAAAAAGGCCAATCAGTTCCACAATAGTCTCTCTATGTACTATTTTTTTAAAAAAAAAGTTTACTAATTTAATTAATTAAAGTGATTTTGAGAGATATTTGTTAAATTTCAAGACTTGAGAATTGAAAATTTTGTTAAGAGAGAGAGAGGGAGAGAGAGAGAGAAAAATACATGGAGGCTAATCATTGATTATTATTTCCTTTGTAGTAAGTTTCCTTTTTTGTCATCGTTGCAAATTTTGTTTGTGACTGACTCTTTATAAAAACTGTTATTTATTGCACTGAAATTATGAATGGGGATTTGGGGAGGGGGGTGAATAGGCCAGTTAATACAAACATTCATTGTTTTTATTAGAGCTTTATATATAAAAAAAATAGTATGATGTGTATTCTGATTGGTCATCTTTGATCACGTGGTACATTGAGCGCCCAAATTGACCATGGTTGAAAGTTGACTTCTAGAGTCAATATACAATTATACATCATTGTAAGAACTAATGCGCATGTGCGGCCACAGACTGTAAAAATCTATACAAAAGACGCTGCGACTACCAGATGGAGCCACTATTTTTTTCTTGTCGCCAACTACATCAAACGTGCCGACACCTATTATAATTCATTTAAAAAAAAATTGGACGATGTTAATTAACCCTTTTAATTTTAACTTTTTAGTTGAATGCAACTTAATTTTATTATTTAACCAAAAAAAATTAATTAAAATATTACGAAAATTCCGTTTTGGCCAGATATTATTTTCTAATTTTTATTAATTTATAAATAGTTTTTAATATATAAATTAATTTTTAACAATGACTGTTTAATATATATATAAAAAAATGGTCGGGCCTGTCCGGGATTTGAACCCGGGACCTCTCGCACCCTAAGCGAGAATCATACCCCTAGACCAACAGGCCAGATGTTGTGAATTGTTGTTAAATTGGAAGGTCTTTCAATTCTCCTACACATTAGGCACAGAATAGGAAGAACATAAGAGAAAATCGGGCATTTTGCTTTCTTCTGCACATGTGCGGCGGCACCACTGAATTTTCTTTGAAGTTTCTATCTATTTTTTTGGCGCCGCCATCTTGAAACTTGAGAATCACAAGATATTTATGATTGATGCTGTGCATAGAAGAAGTATAAGCTGGGCTTAAACGAGTCAAGTGAGTTGATCAACTCACTTAACTCAGTGTAAGCTCCAAGTTTAAAGATGACTGTCAACTTTTGTTCAAGTAACTAGTTAAAATAAAGACGTCCTGCGTGACTTCCTGTCACAGCAAATTGACCCAATCAAAGCAAAGAGTTTGTTATAAATAAATATTTATTATAATAAACTCTTTTGATGAAAGGTTTGGACACAGGCAGTTCTGCCCAGCACTAACTTTATTTGCCCCGCCCTTTTATGAGCGTCATCAATTTCTAATTGGTTAGTTACTAGGTCTGATGTCACATGCCCCCGCCCCTTTTCAATTTCTAATTGATTGATATTTGGTCTGATGCTCATAAAAGGGTGGGGCAAACGAAAAGTTAGTGCTGGGCAGAGATGCCTGTCTTTTGGACAGGCAGGCAGTTTCGATAGCCCTTGTTTCAGGATTGTCAAGAAGACACAAATTCTTGAAAATCGATTCAAAAGTGGTTCAAATATTGACACGTCGTCACCACAAGTGCTCATAAAATTTCTCTGCAGATTCTACTTATTATACAAATACACTATGCAGCCACACTATAGAAAAAAATGATTAAATCATAAAACAAATAAATAAAACAACCTTTTTATGAATCAATAAATAATGTTCTTTTATGGTTGTATATTTATTTATAATTAAATCATTTAAAAGAAAATATATAGGGTATTCCATGACAA